>CM068882.1:14807703-15407703 GCA_035149815.1 Branchiostoma lanceolatum | reverse complement strand
TTAAGGACAAGCTTTCATTTAATATTTTTTCTTAAATAATTTTTGTTTCACAGGATCATTGTGACTAGTATTTGTTGCTTTTGAACAGGGAACATGTGAATCTTATGAAACCAATCACATTGAACAAATGAATAAATATTTACCTTTGCTGCAGTTCCTTTCCTGATCGCTAGTCTAAAGAGAAACAAGACAAAGCGGAGAATGAATAAATCTTAAGTCCTTTTTTTTCCCTGAAGCTATATGCTATCATTACAACAATTGTCGTAGTTTTCAGGCGCTCACATTGCAAGTAATTCAACCGTCTTCTCACCATGCTTAATGTTAAGGGTTGTATAAACTTCAAAACACGGAAACAAGTTCTTGAATCAAAGACGGAGTTCTTGTTTTCCTTGTAATTATCAAGATCCATATGCATGTCCCTACCTGAAAACACAGGCGTACTTTAACCTTCTCCCTGCTGTCTAAACCCAGAATCAATACAAATGGCTTACAAATCGTAGTAGGCTTTCTATTAAACTACTCAAATATATTGTTCTACGATACGATTTCAACTCGTCCTAACGTCCTCATTACCGATTTAGCCTTTTGGCTGCTACTGTTGGACGTTTTTCTCAAATAAACCATTGATATATAAAGTTAAGACGTGAGGTTCTCACCTGTGCTGCAATGACTCCTGACGCCGCCCCTGTCCCGTTCTCCTGCCCCCCTCCCCCAGCTGTGCACGCCTGCCGCAGTAGCTGTATGGTCACCATGTTAAACACCGCAATCCCCAGGTTAGCCGCCGTCACCACACACAGCACGACATGCCCGGCTCTCACCACCGGGCCGACCCGCGCCCGCCTGCGGGCCTGCCTCAACCCCCGCCCGCCGGCCTGCCTCACTCCGCCCGGTACCGACTTCACGACGACAGCATCCATGGCTTGTTCCGTGTTGAACAGTTGGTAAAACTAACCATCAAAACGGCCCTTTTAAGACGTCTACCTGCCTACTGGTTTTGGTTCTGTGCGATACTAACATGGTTTAGACGGCGCGCTTACGTATCGATACCCGTACTCTCGCTTGTTTGGTTTCGGTCGCTAAACAAACAGGTTTAATAATAGCGGGGGTCAGGTACCTGCCCTCTGGGCGGGTTGTGTTCCTTTTGTTTGATCTTTCGCCCGACTTCAGGTGAGAAATCATAACAAAACACCTCCCACTGACGTCTTAACGCAAACGTAGAATCTTAATACCACGTTCCCTGTTGTCTTATATGCTAGTAGGACAACTCTACATATATGTATTTCATAGCCAATAAATACATGAATAAACATCGATTACATTAAGTCTAGATCTTTTCAAGAAATGAGGACTAGACATAAGAAATTTCGAAACGAATTACACTCTGAAACATGGTTTCAAGTCAGAAATCTTGGGAATTATTTATTGAAACAGAACTCAAAGGAAGCATGATACTGCAGAAATCGTGCTCTCTATATTTAACGACATGTGAAACTGGCTCGGTATTTGATGTATCGTTCAGAAACAAGTTGGACGGTGGGGCTTCTAACCCGGTGTCTGGTGTGACATGCTTTAATTATTCAGGACTTAACGTACTTTTTACCTTCGCCAAGAGGGATATTTTGGTTGCATTTGTTTGTGGTCTTATAAATTATAGTTTAACAGCAAACTTCAATAAGTTATAGGTAGATTGCCACGTTATATCTTACTATCATTCTAAACAGAATGCATTTCATTCTCCCCATCTACCCCCCCAAGAGCGAAAGAATCGGTATATACCCGAGTTTTGATGTACTGTAGCATCATACCGGGGATCGCTTAAGCCATGAACGAAGATTCTCGACCACGTTAATACTGAGTGTGAGGGTGTCACTCCCCAATGGTTCGGAAGGGGGCGGCACCGTCGTGACGCCACGGCATATGACGTCATGTGAGAACAGAAATCTTACCGGCGAAAGTCAGGGACCGGTTTTGTCGCTATTTTAGTGTGAGATGCTAGTCATGACGTAACCGCATCGCACTATCAGCTATCGAGAAAGAATTGCGCTTTGTCTCAAGCATTGCGCTTCGTGCTTTACTTGTTTGTAACTTAGTGTTATTTGTGACCTTAGGCCCTTTCGTAAAGCGGTGGCAAAATGACTGAGTTGTGGTGGCCGGGTAGCCTTGTTAACCATGACGGAAATGGTTCTTACCTTTGTTCACTCTAACGGTCCATCCAAACCCTCGTTACTATGAGTATGGCCCCTCCCCAGACCTTTTCCGGGCCGTGCTATCATTAAAATCTAAGTACCGCTTGATATACTTTTTAATTTTTTTTTTTTCTTACAAAAACGCACGCACACACACAATAACAAACCAACATCCCTCAACATGTCAAAAGCGCTGCTTGAAAGTTGCTCTATGTACAGGACCCCAAAACATTTACTCGACGTTGTCGCTCTCACCTATCGAAACCTGGGTTGACTGTGACGTCACTACAGGAAGAGGGTACTCATTGCAGAACCTTTCTTGTTGCTCGCGAGGTGCGTTGCAACCAGTGTATGGGGATATCCCATAGAGCCGTTTAGGAAAAGTAAGAAAATAACTTAGTGCTTGAAGGTTATTGATTACGCAATACCATATGAAATTTGGAATATATATGGAATTGAATCCGGAACGCTAAATCCCCCATCCAGCCCCCGTTTTTTTCTGGTTAGTTTCATGGAATCCAGAATCCCCCATTCTGCCCCTTCTTGAAACTTTTTCCGGAAGTTTCGTCTAACGCTGAATACCCTACACAGACCCTCCAGTAATGACGTCACAGAGAACCTCTCGTTCCCAGTGTCGTGAGGACCTGAGTTTCGGTGGGCAGGTGGTATACGGTAAGCGGATGGGCTAAGCAGTTATGAGAATTTCGTGAAATTTATCCGATCTCTATAGATATCGTCTTTAAAAAAGAAATGTTTTCTCATAGAATAGCCATCCTTGCCGCGCCGCCTGGTACAGAATGTGGGGACGGGAGAAGTAATCCAGCCAGCACGGCTACGACGTCAGCCGGTTGAGATTCAACTTCATACCGTCACTTTTAGATATAGCGTTTAGAATAGGGTGATTCGGTGCTTTTTGCTCATTTTGACACTTTATTCTACTTTTCATAAAGTCGCAGAATGTTTAGTTTGTTTCTTGATATCTTTTGATCTATCTTTTTGCAAGTATGTGCGATACGCGTACGCTTACTCGTGTCAACAGTCTATATATGGTAATCAGCCGACCGCACGTACACTTTAGCCTAGGATCTCGGTCTCCAAAACAATAACCTCTTAGTCCAGGTCGCGTGGCAACTCAAGTAAGCTGAGGCATTTTTTTTTCATTTCAACTTCGATCTTACCAGTTACACCTCGACATTATCAACTCGGCAATATTGATTCGGTGGATGCCTACGTACTGCGACCTTCGTTCGTCGCTCAGAACTACCGGTTTGTTTGTTTATTTTATTCAGATCATGTAACAACGCGATAGAAACTGTTATAAGCATAACACCGTTCAGTCAGTCGGGAGTTTGAGAACAGACGGTGAAGATGTGGAAGTTGTTGCTCCTATTCACGGCAGTAGGCACTCTGCTGGCCGCTTCAACCGGTGAGTACAACATTTCTGTTCCCAATCACTTATGATAGAATAGTCAAATCTGATGATGTCAAGTGTAAGGGAAAGTGTACGAACTGTAAGGGAACAGTATGGGGAAAGGGCGCGGGATTAAGAACTACCGTTGATTTGTTGTTACATTTGAGTAAGTAGCAGGTGGTTTGGATAGTTTCGTCCCTAAGTCAAGTTGCTATTTCATGCATGGTAGAAGAGTAAGCACTTGATTCAGAGCGCTTTTCGCTTTATATATGTACTATGTATATTTGCATGGTGTCCACATGGAGGTGTTTCAGTTGTGTGGTAATCTATTTCGATATCGCTTAGGTACAGAAAAACACTGGCCATGGGTGCGGTGTATGGAAATACAAGCATGTTACCATGGAATTAAAAAGATGTGGAGTTAGTAGTGAAGGATTCATCATGATTCCAGCAAACAGCAAGTTTTCTGTCAGTCCTTTGGTTTCCTTCAGGATAACAGAGGACTCGATTGCTCATGGCATGCCTCCCACCGTCCAGATGTGTGACGTCAACGGGTCAAAGGTTGAGGAGTTGCAAACTGTATATCTGACAAGCTTACTCCTCTGACACGTTGTATCTGTCTATTGGCCAATTTCTGATTTATTTCCAGCAGTCCATGGAGCATGGTAGAGGCTAATGGAATTTTTCTCATTCGTCATGCATTCAATGCATGAATCAGTATTTATTATTAGATATCTAGATCATCACATACCAAATATCTTGACGATCTGCATCCCCATTCTTGATTCATCTCCTTCAAAATGTGACCCAAAATTGGCCACTGCAGTTCCAAACATGTCGCTAGGGGGCTCAAACTTACGCCACTTTCCCAAGACAATTCACCACTCAAAAATCACGCCCGTAGCATTCAAGAAATGTGAACTCAAACTTCCAACCCTGCTGCAGTACTGCATGAAGCCGTTAGGAGGCCCAATATCGAACTTAATACCCACCGCCCACCAAAGATTATAAAGATCCATCCACAGTTTTCTTAGTTTTGTTACACCATGGCAAAATCGAAAATATGACCTTCTGATGAAGGTTATCATTGAGGTTTCCTCGCCCTCTTATCTCTCTCAATGAGTTCTATGACTTAAGCATCTAGTTTCTTATTTACAATTACATCTTCTAGTTAATCTACATGCGAGATGGGCATATTAGATCAATTGTAAAGGCGCCCTTGCAACCTATCATTCAAAAACATTTATGTTTCACATTTTCGTCAGAATTTTGAAAGGACCACCGATAGGTCACGTGACCTTCGCGCCCCACTGATTAATAAACATAGGGGGGAGGGGGATTACACCTCTCATCGTCAGGCTCTGTTGTGGGATGGTTATTGTGCCCTGATGTAGAATTGTTTAAGTGGCATTTTCACCGTCCGGTAAGAAGCTACTCTAGGGTGATAACAAGATTTCTCACTCTTTGAAGGCCAGCAGGTGTACCTGACCACACATGACAACTGGAACTTCTATAAGATCCGTGTGACCGGGCAGATGACCAGCGCCAACGTCAAGGCCACGTGCGAGGAGGCGGGGATGAGGTATCCGTGCCTCTCGTCAGGTAGGGGAAATCCGGAATGTACCAGCTGGTGGGTCTCAGGCTGCATCACGTATGCCGGCACCAACTGTCACACCCTCAACGTCCTTCCGGGTAAACTGTGTGGAGACTCTGAGCCATGGCACTGCCAGCCGCTTGATGACACCTTTGTGTACATCCCAGGCTGGAGGAGCGATGACAGCGCATGCGGAGTGGTGACAGGCCAAGTTTACTTCGCAGAAGGAGCGAACTACTACAACAAGTACGCCCTGTGTGCAGGTGAGCCTATAGTCTCGATATCGCTACAAAACAGAGGCATCATATTCGAGCTATTTCTTTAATTCTATACATTTTCTTCTTGGGGAGAGGGTGATCCTCCATATAATATTTTTGCGAATCGGAATAAACTTAACATTCAAATGTACTTTGTAATAAGCAAACGAAACAAACACCTGGAACGAGACTTGGCAGAGACTGGACGCGCTAAATAGGGTGAGGTATCTAGGATACAAGACAGTGTAATACAATAACCACCTACCTTCAAGTTGGTTAATACATAGATATCCTATGTTCTTTGCGAGATAGAAGCCAGTGCATAGCCATAGAAGATTATATTGCTGGAAACATGTCCAACTTGATGTACAAAACTCTGAAGTTGTCTCCCATTCACAGCCCCTACGTGTGCGAGGACCGACCCATGTACACACGGAACCTGTACCGATCATGACGGGGGCTACACCTGTAGCTGTGAGAACGGCTGGACAGGACACAACTGTGATCAAGGTCATTGAATTTTCCTTAAACAAACTACCGTGACGTTACATAGCTAGGCGCCGTTAATACCTGTGAAATACGCCAAAAATGATTATTCAAGCAACTGGATAAGATTTTGAAACAGTCAGACGTTATTTTTGGCGTATCTTATTACCTGGATGTCTAACCTTCATCAACGTACCTGTGTAATGCCTGCATTTTTTGTTCCAGTCGATGAGTGCGTGTCCTCCCCATGTGCACATGGAACCTGCAGTAACGGTTTGAACAAATACACCTGTAGCTGTGAGAACGGCTGGGCAGGGATCAACTGTGATTTAAGTGAGTGAGCTTCACTTAATTCGTATGATGACAAATCAAAGCTATTATAATCGATCGTGTAAAATGATATAGAAATCATCTTAGTATAAAAACGTAGATTCCGTAATCATAATTCTCCAACTAAAGTAAAGAAATTTTTAAAGTAATGATCGATCCAAACATTAACCACGTTGCACGACCCATTCTCTTTTGGGGAGACCTGTCCTGCTAGAAGGGCATAGTATCTAAAAAAAAATATAAAAGATTGTTTTGTTATTAGAAAAAATAATGATTAGCCAAACTTGAATCATGTAAAACCTAATCCTAAGATAGTCATTTTGTTGTAGTGAATAGTTTTATTCCATACTCATGTCTTGTTCTATGTTTACTCTTGTTGCCATACTTTAGCACCTGCTACAATAGTCGCGCAATAAAGTTCTCTCTAGAATGCTGACAAAATACAGGGGAACAACGGGGCCGCCTCAGCACTTGTTCGTATGCGGTTAGAGGAAAAGAAAAATATTTCCTGTATAAGACTGTAATATCTGTACATTTTACCAGACATCAATGACTGTGCGTCCTCCCCATGTGCACACGGCACCTGTTCTGACGGCATCGCGAGTTACACATGTAGCTGTGAGAACGGCTGGGAAGGGACCAACTGTGATCTAAGTTAGTATCTTTCTGTTTCATTCTAATTTCAGATAAACGTGTCCTATCCAGTAACTGACGTTCAAGAGGAGATATCGTTATTACAAATTGCCATATGTCGTTGGATTAGACACAAATAGATGGCAGAAAACTTATAAAATAGACACTTGCTGTAGGAGACTGTAATTTCTGTACATTTTCCAGACATTGATGAGTGCTCGTCCTCCCCGTGTGAACACGGAATCTGTACCGATGGTGTCGGGAGCTACATCTGTAGCTGTGAGAACGGCTGGGGAGGAACAAACTGTGGCCAAAGTCGGTACTCACCTTAAAACAGACTTTGCTTGTAGATTGACATTAACGATTGAACACAAATATCTTTTGATTAGCCTGATGAGCGGCCGCGTGAAAAATATGGCTCTAAACAGCTGACACTGCAAGAGTAGGACACGACTTGAAACTTTGAAATAAAATGCTAGAATCAACGTTGACTGGAGAGGCTTTGCATATGATTCAAATATTGTAGATAAGAATTTTGGTCTTGCTGTATAAAATGTACGTGTTACGCTTTAAGGTGATTTGTTGGTCATACGATGCAAACTGCAAACAAACCATATATAGATGACTTGTTAATGGAGTTTCTGAAACTGTGAAATAAAGAGAAAATTTGCTGAACAACACTTTCTGATACCATTTACTTTTTTTACAGTCATCGATGGGTGTGCGTCCTCCCCATGTACACACGGAAGTTGTACTGACATCGAAGTCTTGGGTAGCTACACGTCCCCGTGTCTGCACGGAACCTGTGCTGGCGCTTTGGCGAGCTACATCTGTAGCTGTGAGAACGGCTGGGGAGGAACCAACTGTGATCAAGGTCAATCTGTTTCTTCAACTAGTATAGACACACGTTTTATACCTTGGGTGCCCGCGTATGGACAGTATGAAGGAGAAAATGTTGTGTTTTTCATTTACCAGATTCTGTGATTTTCATTACCCTTATTAATAAAGGGTGTTTGTTTATGTTTCAGACATTGACGAGTGCGCGAGCAACCCTTGCCTGCTGGGAGGGACCTGTCTGGATCACGTGGACGGCTACAGCTGTATCTGTCCTAAAGATACAACCGGAAAGAGCTGTGAAACCGGTACCACCCTTTTGTACAAACCGAGACAACAATTTACGATATACTTGTCTTGCTCACGATAGCCTGGCCTTCAAGATCTCTAATTTGCAACACAATGGTGCCTTGTGTCAACAGGGCTTGTCGTCAAAAGGACCACATAGATACATTCAAATTTGGGATTAAGATTGATTATTTCATGATACGGTCATTACACTTTTCTAACAGCTATTGGGCAACATTTGATTCCTTTGGAAATCCAGAGTTGGTAACAAAATATTCATAAACCACTTTTGTGAATAAACAAACAGAGTATTACAGACACATTACTCACTTGATTGTGACAAATTGGGTCGTGTTTATCTCAGTGTTTACGTTTCCTGTAGTGTGGGCCGGGGATGAGTTTTTATCACGCACCTATTTTTGTACTCCAGTATCTTTTGCCGGGGATTGCTACCGATTCTCTACCTCGGCTGCTAACCATCGAGATGCGACACGGGCCTGCAGCACCAAGGACGGTCGCATGGTGGACGTGAGAGACCAGCGTCATCAACAGTTCCTTGCGAACACCATTGCAGCCACCACCGGCGTCTCCAACTGGCTGGCCATGAAAACCGCATCGCCGCCTGTTCTCTACAGTGATGGTTCTCCTATTTTAGGTATATACACCTCATTTGTGTCAAGTGGATACTCCGGATACAAAAACGATTATAATCGAGACGTTATTACTATACTTATACATGTAGGATGCACGCCTTAGCCATTTGAATGCACGTTGATTGTGAGAACCTTAATCTATCAGTTGACTGACAAGTCATGACAATTATCAAACAAGACGTCTTTAAGAACAATCTAATCTAAAATGATTTAATTTCATACTTGAACCTCAAAAATTACCAGGTTTGTGCCTTTAAAGGTTTGATGCGTAGATTTAATATGAAATTGTTTTATTTTCTATTATTGAATTGAAATCAGGTTCACTGCAGTGGGGAGAAGACGAAGATTCATCCCCGTTGGACCTGTGTGTTTTCCTGGACAGCTCCGACAGCTACAGGGCGAAGAAAGCGTTCTGCACGGAGCAACACAACTATGTCTGCCAGTCTGGTACACAATGTTCTTAATTTCAGGCGTTTATTTCTTTTATTTTACCTTTTGATTCCACAAAAGCTAATATAATGCAGCTCAAAATTGTCCATGAAAATAATTGTTACTTGTGATTGTTGTTCGTTGTTCTACCAATGCAGCTCTGAAACCCTGTGAGCCAAACGTCTGCCAGAACGGCGGCAACTGCAGCTCGTGTTTCGGCTCCACCACCTTCTGTGACTGTCCTGCCGGGTTCGACGGGAAGACTTGTGAAATAAGTAGGTACTGTTTTTGTTCTACTAGTGACAGGACGCTGTGTTTCCTTGAAAAGAACGTTCATAATTAAGACCTAGCTTCTTTAGAAAATAAAACTTCCCGGACAAAACGTGCAGATACCGCCAAACCTTCCTGTCGTAACCACTCAGGGACTTAAATAAATAGGCCAGGGCAGACAGGGTTCCTAATTATTGGGTTATGGGAAATAATCTAACCTAACATAAAAAAGTGGGCGCAGTGACCGGGTGATCTTTATACAGAGATGATGACTTGTGCAGGTCTGCTATATCAATGGCCAGGTGGTCCCTTTACAGATGTACATGTTAGACGCTCCCGTAGCTTTGTGACTGTCACGATTTGAATGTAGCCTAATTCTTAAATATTTCCACAGACATTGACGAGTGCGCCTCCGGCCCGTGCCAAAATGGCGGGAGTTGTCATGACGACATCAACTCCTACACCTGCACCTGCCCGATCGGTTACCAAGGAGACCACTGCGAGACAGGTTGGTGCGATAGGAATATGGGGATCACACATGCTTACCTGGCCTACGTTCCACTAACTCCTTAGGAACCATTCTCATGGCCTGAATAGATACTACTACCCCTTGTCACAGGGTGGCGCTTCGGCAAGGGTGCGGTCAAAAATACGGAACTGAAGTTTGTGTGGTTTCTGATATCTTTGCACATTTTAGTAATAACAAATTTAATTTCTGTTATATTCAGACCGTAACAACACAGGTTGTCCTATTTATTTATTTTCTTTTATTGTCTATTCTATTCAGACACAGATTGGTGTTCCAATATCCAGTGCCCGCATGGTTTTGTCTGCCAGGACTTCACGTTCTACTTCCAATGCGTCCGTGAGTAGTTTTATCATGATGATATACAGTAGTTTTGTTGGTAGCATGTTACTTGTGCAATACCTATCATTGGTCAGCATACATTTGATCAATACTCTTTTGTTGTCTTTTCAATAAGAACTCGATGCTAAAAAGTCATTTGCAAGTTATTTTAGTACGCTCGTTACAAAGGGTTATATATAATTAGTGAAATATTCATAATTGCTTGCATGATTGACATGATGTGGTTTGATTCGTCCTATAAACTTTTCTTGAAAAATGTTGATGCATTTCAGGCAACGAACCATTTTTCTAAACGCATGCTGTCTAGCCCAGTAATCATCCATGACATTCTTAATTTATCATAATTGCGTGAAAAAGTGTTAACAAGAAAAACTGTTTACAAAATTCCCTTTTGTCAACACTGCCAATCTAGACCCATCTTCCGTTGCTCGGGGCCGGGTTGTGCCGTACCAGTGCAGCAGCGCCTCCTGTCCGGACGGCATGTACTGCACCCAGGAGGGCGTGGCAGCCTTCTCGTGCAAGCCTGAGTGACGTCACAACTGAAGCCTCCCCACGACAACGACAGTCAATGACCGCTACATGCGTGCCTTGAAGATGCGTTTATAGTCTGATTTAGAGTCTAACTAAAGATAGAAGCACCACATAGAGATAGAAGACGCTAGATCAATAAAGCACCTGCAGCAAAGATCACATCACAGTTTCTGCCCATTCTTGACTCACGCCTTTCATACGGAGTTTCAAAGGTGGGGAAGCCCCCACTGCCACTTTAACTTCATATCCAGAATGGACATATTTTGTCGAGATATAGAGATATAAATAGAAGACGTCATATCAATAAACAATCTGCAAGAAAATTATATTCACAGTTTATGTCAATTTCATGATTTTTGCTAGGGTGAGTCAAAACCTCAATACGCAAAGGGAAAAAAATATCACAATGTAAATTCCGGTATCAGGTAACGTTACCTGTAAGCCAGTATGTACCTCTATCACACCTGTGCGCCCGTCTGTTCATAGCCTACTAGTCAGTGTTGCACACATCAAATAAAGATAAGAGGCTAAAGCGATGCAGGATGAATGTCATACACGAATGGCATATTCTGAAAAGTGAAGTTAGTAGCGACCTCCTGCAGAAGTCTTTGGAAGTGCATCAGATATGGCACTTGGAAAGCCCTGACTAAGAAACCAATGTTTATTTAACGAGTTTGTTCAGTGCAAGGCCACATGGGCCACTTTCTTGAAGTCATGCGTATTCCATTCCAAAAGACGTCCCTAACCTAAGTTATGTATTCATTTCCACCTGAGTAAAGAAAGGAAAAGTATGTTCAGTGAATCCATGACCTATATGGTTCTGGGCAAACACCACGCCGTTTATTTTCAGCCATGCTGAGGCATGGTTATGTCCCGACTGTTTTACTGAAGGTCATCCTTATTCCAATAATCAAAAAGCAAAATTTGAACCCTTCTATAAGAAATAATTACCGACATCTCTAGCCCAATCTTTAAATTATTCGAATCCCTCCTGCTTACCCGCCTCGAGAAGCACCTGGCTTCTCCTGCAAATCAGTTTGGGTTTAAAACACACTATGGAACCGACATGTGTATCTTTTCTCTCAAATAGATAATTTCTTGATTGAAACTCCGAGGTTCGCCTGTCTTCGTTTGTTTTCTTGACGCTTCTAAAGCGTTTGATAGGGTAAACCAATACACACTGTTCAAGAAGTTAATCGACAGAAATGTACCTGTTTACTTAGTACGCATCATTGTACACTGGTTTTCTATGTCGAGCCCGAAATAAACAACAAAGTATAAAGTTACGCCACACGACCCCATCTACAACGGACCTCTACAAAGTAAGTTTATGGTTTCACAAAAGGACTTCAAGAATTCAAGAACTAAAAAAAGTTCTTATGACATCAGTAGAGTTGTAGTGTGAGTGAGGGGGTGAGTGCCTATTCTCACCAGTGAACGTTCTCTCACTCCCTATTATGCTAGGGTCACATTTCCAAGTCGGGGCTCGGCCAGGCAGTTTGAGAAAAAAATGCATATCCAGAATATACATATTCATGAAAAGGAGTAATTTTTGTCTTGTGTGTTTCACTTCATTTATCTATTTACACAGGGAAAATACACCTAGGCAACAAGCCTAATTTGTTGTCTTTTATATCTTATTTTTCGTTCCCGCAAGCCACCCGTTTTACTTCAAGAAACAGCCTTCCTCGTCATTGACCTTTCCTCGCACATTCTTACAAAAATGAAACCATTTTCAGGTTATTCATTAATAGCCCAAGTCAACCTTTGGAAAACTCTCCCCGCGGTTGACTGCCGTTCGCTTTAAGGTTATCACTATGTAAACCTGAAAGGTGATCGCCAAATTTAGAAACGCATACAAAAGTCCGCTAATGCTACGTTAAACCGCTGGTCAACACCGATTGAAATATTTTAAAATTTTAAATGATATAACTATGTTATGCTTGATGACTTCTTGTGGTCAACGTCTTTAAGAATGCTGTTACAACGGGTGCCATTCTACCTTGAGCTGCAAAGTTCATTGAATTGCTTACGTCGCTTTAACAAAGTCGTTTGGGGACTTCAATAGGATGGGTATGTCAGGTTGAAAAACCATGGCTAATGCGCACCAACGTGCGCTCAAAACCCTGATATGTACAGAGTATGACTGGGAGCGACACTACTGCTGCGTGTTTATCAGTCATGCACTAAGTCAATTGCTGACGTCACGTATCCGCAGTGACATGTGTCAATAGAGTCACGTTTCCGTAACTCTCGCGAGTTTACGTTCGGCAGTGTTGGTCATTATTGATCCTGAAGAAGGCGACAGTGGTCGTCGAAAATTCGATCCGTGAATACTTTAGTGTTGGAAGAAAGTTTAGCATTGTGTCATGATTACTACCAACACAGATGAGCTTTCATTATGCACTACGTCATGTTATCGTAGGATCGTTTACATCCTCAGGACGCCCCCGCGCGGAGTGGAGGTGCGGGGCCGTCTGACAGTTCATGGACAAACATTATTTGCATAACTCAAGGCAAGACAAAAATACCACGCGTTTCCATGCTCTGGATAGAAAAGGAGCAATATCAGCTGGTCCACATAACTTGAATCCCATGGCCCCGAGGCAGGCTTAGTCGTGTAGCGGGCCTACCACTCTTTGGAGGCCGAGGGACAAGGCAGGTAGACCCGGTACAATTGGAAATCCTGGTTTCCTTCCTCGTACGTGCAGTGTAGCTTTTCTCCTGTACTAAATTTTCCGCCGTTTCAACTGAGGTGAAGCATGATGCTTTTTTGTAACTTCTAGCGGCTAGCACTGCAATGCGACTTTGCTAAGGCTCGCGCATTTACCCACATCAAGTCTATTATTCTCGAAGTGTGCTAGACTCTTTAACGTGCAGAGTGTTAACACCTAAATCCTGAATCTCCCTCATACACGGGGCAGTCGGCTTAATGTCACTATCCGAAATGACTAATAGAATCTCTTACAAGTATCCGAGCTGGGGCGGGCCGACCAAAGGATCGAACACACTCCTTGGGATCCCGGGAACTTTATCTATACGATGAGGCAGTGGGATCGCCTAAACATTTTTGTGACTGCGTGTCAATTTCATGCCCTTAATTCATTTTCATTGTTTACAGTGATAACGTTTTACATCAAGTAATAAACAGCCTTATGCATTCCTTGCCATTTGGCCTTTCCTCGCAGATTCTTAAAAAATGAAACCATTTTCAGGTTATTCATTGATGAGACAAGTCAACAATCGGAAAGCTGGCTCCGCTGTAGACTGCCCGTCGCTTGAAGGTTATCATTGTGCTAACATCAAAGGCGGTCGCCAAAAATACGAGAGTATCCCACTTGACTGCGCGCATGTTTGAAGCGTCGCTACGACATAAATTGGATTGTATTGCCCTTGCATTGCAATACCATGCAAAATGTACAGATTGACTTTATAATGGAAATATGATGCAAATTGTGCAGCTATGACTAAAACACACACACAAAGTGTAAAACGATTTGTATTTTGTGACAGAAATTCAACGTACTGCAGGTCCAGTGAGATACCCGGGTACCTGCTTTAGAAACGCGAAAGAAAGTCAGCAAATGCGTCTTGTAGACCATTGACCAATGCGTAAGCTAATTGAAACATTTTCAACATGTAAATGCTATAACTATATAATGATTGATGACTTCTTGTAGTCAACGGTTTTGTGAATGCTGTAACAACGGGTACCATTCTGCTTCGAGCTATAAAGGTCATTGACTTGCTTATGTCGCTTTTATTAACAAGGTCGTTGATGGACTTCAGGAGAGTGGATATGACAGGTTGAAAGACCCAGGTTAGTGCGCATCAAAGCTTCTTACAAAGATATTTACAGAGTATACGTATTTGGCTGGGAATGACACATCTGCTGCATGTTTTTCAGTTTAAAAAAGCCGTCCCTAACTTGCGTAGTTTCTTACCCGTAAACAACCTAATGAAGTCCTCGCGCGGAGCGGAGGTGTCAGGCCGGCTGACCGTTCATGGACAAATGTTATTGGCAAAAGTCAACACAGGACAAAAAATATCGTACGGTTCCGAGAGAAAAAGAGCAATGTCAGCTGATCCACTTTAGCATCACCTCATTTTAATAAAGCTCGATTACATTTTCGCCGGAGCCCGTAGAGGGTGTCAGCTAGGTCGGCCCTCGAAGACACAGCTTTGTCCAGGTTGACTGCCGGACACCGTTGGGCACCCCTCATTGTTCTGACGATTAGCTCATCGGGCCCCGGGTTGATTCTAACCAGGCATTGAAATAATTCTCCGGCCAGGTCGTGCCCAAAAATAGCCAAGTAATCACAGACTGTCCCGTCAGGCCCGAAAGTGAAGAAAAAAACACGGCTCGTAAACCACCCGACTGGGATCCTTTATGCGACTGTGACTGAAGCATAAAAGGAGAAATCTGGGGACTCTTTATGGGCGAGGGACACGACAGGTAGACCCGTTACAGTTGGAAACCTTGGTATTCCCTTTTCGTACATACAGTACTAGCTATATTGTATCTCAGTTACCAGATATAGCTTTTCTTCTCTAGAAAATGTACACCGTTTCAACTGAGGTGAAGCATGGTACCCTTTTCAATTCAAAGCGGCTTGCAATGCGTGCAATGCGACTTCGCCACGGCTTGCGTATTTTGCCAAATCAACCCTCTCATCTTGATAAGTGTATACTATTGGGCTTTTAATTACAGAGGTTTGGCGATTTAGGCTAACGCCTGATCATTAATCTCCCTCATACACGGGGCTGTCGGCTTTACGCCATGGCACATCCCCTGTAACAACGGGTGCAATTCTGTCTCAAGCTGCAAAGGTAGTTGAATTCCGTACGTCGCTTTAACAAAGTCATTTTGGGACTTTACGAAAAAACAAGGCTTATGCGTATCAAGGCTCCGAACCCAGATATTTACCCAGGATATCTGGGAACGAAACAACTGTTGCATGTTTGTTAGTCAAAAACGCCGTCCCGACGTCATCCTCAGGGCGTCCTCGCCAGGCCGGCCGACAGTTCATGGGCAATTGTTATCGGCAAAAGTCAACACAGGACAAAAATATCGTCCGTTTCTATGCTCTGAAGAGACAAGTCAGCTGATCCATTTAAGCATCACTTTGTCTGATAGAAAGTAAAAAGGCCATGTTTTAATACAAGACACATTGAAGACAAAAAGTTTTCCTCGTGCCAACATCTGGTCTACATCTACATCGAAGCAGACATGGATATGTTTTGCGGGTAATTTTGGTCTAAATGTTCTTGGCCAGTCTTTACCATGACGTCACCTTACCACGCTGGTCACCTTGTCTGCCTCGTGCCAGTTTTTTTAGTTTGCGCAACTCGCACCTGTTGTCATGGATGTGATGTAGACTTGGTGACATCTTACCGAAGGCCACACTAGTCAGCACTCTGTATTCTCGTATATAAAGCCTTCTTCTTACAGAAGTAGCGCACAGATTATACTCATATCGTACCACAGTCTAACTCAGCTCAAAAGACGACAAAAATGTGGAAGTTGTTGTTGTTCGTCGCGGCTGTGGTCGTCTGGGCGGAATCGGTGCAAGGTAGGCAAACAATTTGTGGCAATAGTGTTCTAAACTAGAAGTAAGGGTCCACACTCAGGTCAGGTGCTCCATTTTTGTTATGATAAAGCTTTCCCGCATAGTTTTACGGTGATGTTGCATTTTTACGCACTGAATAGCTTTTTGTGCAAGCCGACAATGATTTAACTTTCTCATGTTATTTGGCGACCACCCCCGCCCCGCCCCGCCACGGTGGACTCTGTTGCGCCGCCACCCCGTCCACCCCCGTCCTCCTTCGCGCAGACGGAATCGGTCGGGGATGGGCGGTCACCCACTCCGCTGGCGCCCGGAGCCCAGCCCGATGGGGCCGGGAAGCGGGGGCAAAGTTACCGGACGACCCCGTCTTTTCTCGACGCCGGGGCCTTGTCCATATTTCGGGCCGCTGAATAAAAAATTTAAGACCCGGAATATAATGCTGGCTGTGCTGTCATGGGAATAGAAAACTTTTTGCTCAACTTGAGTCATCGATGTAAATATGGCACTTTTAATCATAATCCTCTTACGGCAGGTGAAAATGTCGCCCAGGGAAAGCCAGCGTACCAATCAAGCACCCATCCGGATCCGAACATCGGGCCTGCCAGCGCTGCTGTAGACGGGAACACCAACACCGACTTCTCGGCTGGTTCATGCGCATCCACTCTGGATCAGAGTGATCCAAGCTGGTGGGTAGATCTTGGCCAAGAGCACATCATTGACAGGTACGTGGACAGCAAATTACTCTCCACCCATTGACTAATAAAATGTGGCAACTTTGTATCATTGATTTGTTTGTTTTTTCTACAGAGTGGACATCTTCAACCGCCAGGACTGCTGTGGGGAACAACTTGACCACTTTGACATCCACATCGGGGATTCCCCCCAGGTTAGCCGGAACCTTAAGTGTGGAGATGATCATCGAATCGACCCAAACCAGCCAGCCATTTCCGTCTCGTGTTATGGGATGCGGGGACGGTACGTGGGCATCCGTCTTCCCGGTCCATTCCGAAGACTGACCCTGTGCGAAGTCCTAGTATCTGGGGGTAGGCCTTTTCTTCATTCACTTCCCATTCAAACTAGAGCCGAGGATGCCCTATTGACTAAGTTTCGGAATACTTTTAAATGTTTTCGTTTCTTTGGCATTCATTCCCCTTATATGGCATTACGCATATGTGTAATTAGTATGGAGGTTTCTTATATCATTGCGAGATATCATTACGGAAAAGTATTTCCAAATCTAGCAAAACTTAGCAACACATTTCTTAACGATAGACAAAGGGAGGTTATTTGTCTGTGCTGCCACACATATTCCGTTTGTAAAGAAAGTAATTGAAAAAGCAAATCGTTAAATATTTTTCTGCTCTTCTATCTTAAATAAAGTTTATGTAGCTTAATTTTTTTTTCCAGAAACGGATGATTGCGCGTCCTCCCCTTGTGTCCACGGCACCTGTTCTGATATCATCGGGGGCTACTCGTGTTATTGTGAGCCCGGCTGGACAGGACACAACTGTGACACAGGTTAGTGCACTTTCACTCAATTTACATGATGACAATTATATTCTGTTTAAACTCTTATCATCATATGGTAGATATTTCTTTGAATGTGTCGATTACACTGGTATGGAAGTGTAGATTCTGTAATAGTGCAAGAGTGCCCGACCCATCCCTCTTATACAGTGGAATAACGGTGCCCCCCCCCCCCAGCACTTGCTGATGTACTTGTTGATATACAGTGTTGATGGGATTTTATTTATTCAGATTTACCACATTTGTGGAAGGATTGACATAACAGGTGACTATCACCTTTTCAAGATGTCAACCCAGACCAGACTGTAAGGTTTGGACCATCGCACACCGGGGGATGCCCCTACTCTTTATCGAAAGGTGTGGTGGGTTTTTTAACGTGCGCAGGGTGTGGCTCTCCCCAAACACGGGACCTCCATTTAACGTCCTATCCGGGGGACGTCCCTAACCGAAGCTAGGTACTCATTATCACCTAAGTGAGGAAATTTGTGTTTTTCCCAAGGGTACAACGTCCGGGCGCATGTCCAGACATGTCTGGGGGCGAGTCGGGATGGAACTCGGGTTACTTTGTTTGACGGCCAAATGTTCTAGCCGTTACGCCACACGACGCCACTATAATAATGATGATAATAATGATGATGGTAATGGTGTTGATTATGATGATGATGATGATAATATTGTGATGATAGTGATGTGGATGAAAAATATGCCATATAACACTATATGATACTTGCACTTATTCCAGGCATCAATGAGTGCGAGTCATCACCATGTGTACACGGAACCTGTATTGATGGCATCGCGAGCTACACATGTAGATGTGCGAACGGCTGGGCAGGAACCAACTGTGAACACGGTCTGTATGTACAAAACAAATATACAGTACTTCAATACCAAGCCACATAAAAAAATAAACTACTAATCCATCAACAATAAAAGATCACAGACATAAGCAGGGTGCCCCAACGAATTTCAATGGCCATGGAAACACGTCTGTGTGGGCAGGCAGACTGTGGAGTAGACCATACTACACCGTATCACGTGGGTGTCGGCCTGTAATACTGCAGTACCTGAGAATACTACTAGGGGGCCCAAATTGACATGTTTCTTTGGGACATAAATAGCTACCCACATATCAAAATAAGTACAAAAATCCATCAAAATGATTTTGTGTTATTGGTGAGAAAACACACAACCAAGAACAGTAACCCGTCGAAGTTGAATTTCCTTCCCGGAAGAGATAAGAAAATTACTTGCTGTGTAAGACTTTAATATCTGATAATTTTACCAGACATCGATGACTGCGCGACCAACCCTTGTATCCACGGAACCTGTACTGATGGGGTTGCGAGCTACACCTGTAGCTGTGAGCTCGGCTGGGAAGGAACCAACTGTGATCAAGGTCGGTCATTTTCTTTAGAGCAAACTGCGCTGGTAGATTGACACCAACAGGTGGATATAGGTTTCTTAGCTTGGGCGGCCGTGTAGAAATGGCCCACTGTGAGTCAGGTTGGTGTGATAGGAAAATGAGGTTCTTTTAACACCGGCTCGAAACCATTTATTTCTGGCCAGCATTCTGTAACTCCTCAGCAACCATCATCATGGGCTGAATGTGCTCTACTACTTCTGGCCGCATGGTGGCGTTACAGCAAGGATGGGGTCCCAAACGCGATTGAGCCTACATACCTGTCACATTTGTTCACGACTGGAGTAGTTTCTGTCACGGTTGGGACCGCATGGTAACGAGATGAAGCTATTTACCGAATTTAGTAGACTGAGCTTTACATTTGTCACACCAGGGCTCGAAATTCATCTTTGGGAATAGGTGCACTGGTGCACCCAACTAAAAAAATTGGGTGCACAGAAAGAATTTTGGGTGCACCAGATAAAATAAAGTTGAATGTTCTTCTGAACATAATTACAAAGTTTAACGCTGCCGCCTTTCTTAAAAACTTCAATCTGTTATTCTATAGCTAACTTCGAAATTTCAAACAAATAATACATTAAATAAAGTACAGCAAAAAGTTATCATGCTGTTTTTTATACTTACATTTCAAGAATATTCTGTATACTAGTGTACAATAGTACCTTAACCCTATAGGCTACAAAACTATATAGGTGCACCAGTGCACCCACAGTCAAAAATTAGGTGCACAGCTCCAATTTTGGGTGCACTGGGTGCACATGCACCCACTATTTCGAGCCCTGCACACATTCTAGCAAATACAACTTCCTGCTATATGCCCATACCGTTACAACACAATTCAACCATTCGTCCTGTTTTGGTTTTATTTGTTTTATTCAGACGTAGACTGGTGTAACCCAGACCCGTGTCACCATAACTGGATCTGCGAGGACTTAGGGGTTGACTACCATTGTCGTGAGAACAGTTTTCGTTATGATATCATAGATGCCACATGTTGTTGGTGAAATTGTATTCATCAAGCAATCCGTATCATTGAACAGCACAAAATCAAGACCTACATTTTATTGATAATTACAGTGATACTGATTTGATTTTTTCTTCAGCAAAGTTTCATTATTCAAGTGTCATTACAAGTTCTCTCCAAAACACTCTTTACGGAGTTTTATGCATGTACATATTCTTTATATGTTTGTTTTTTTATCATCTCTGCATGAAAAACTGTTAACAAAATCTACTTTGTGAAAACTATGTGCATCTAGACCCACCTCATCGCGCCCGGGGGTTCCCGTACAAGTGCAGCAGCGACTCCTGTCTGGATGGCATGTACTGCACCCCTGAGAGTGGAGGTGCCTACTCATGCAAGCATGAGTGACGTCACAACGGAAGCCTCCCACGTGACAACAAACAGCCAATAGCGGCTACATGCGCGCCTTTAAAATGCATGTTTTTCTGATTCAGAGTCTAACCAGAGATTGAAGACCTTGGAGATCAATAAACCACCTGCATAAAAATGAAATTCACAGTTTCTGTCCATTTTTTTTACTCTCGCCTTTTACGAGGGCGAGTCAAAATATACAAGTATGAATAAGAAATATGATAGTATGAATAAAAAATATAAAAGTATGAATAAGAAATGTAAAATTCTGGTATCAGATAACGTTACCTGTAAACGATTATGTGATCACAATTGCACCTGTGTACTTCATAGCCTAGTGTCAAGCGTTACACACCAAGAAGAAGATGCTAAAGCGTTGCAGGAAGAATGCCACACTCTCTATCGAAATTTGGCCTGTCTTATTAAAGGCATAATATGAAATGCCATATCCTGAATAGTAAAGTGAACAATGACCTCTCGCGGAAGACTTTGAGAGTGCATCGGATATGCCATATGACACATGATCGGTAGGCTACCGCGGACCAAATGTCTAGAACAGCCTACCGCCAGGCACACGTACGGCTCCGAATCTGACTTCCTTGAAGACACTCTTGAAGTAACGGAAATGAACAAAACGAACGGACACGGACCATGAACCAGCTTTCGCCGTACTAATTTTGTATGTTGTAGCAATTGTATATTGTTGTAATATAAATATGTAATGATATATGTTGATAGAGTAATTAGGACTCAAATGACTGTGTCTCTCGGTTATATTGTGACCCTTACCTCTTCCCTCATGACCTCAATGAAAAGCGGCCTGCGTGCCGATTTGAGCTTATCATGAATGAACAAAGGTTCAAACAAACAAGCAAACAAACTTAGAAAGCCAACACTAATAAACCAATGCACAAGGGACCTCTACATAGGTGAAAGTGTTTAAAAATACCTACAAATTCAAAAAGAGACTATATATTAAATTCACTTTAGTGTGATCATAGTGTGAGTGAGGGGAGTTAGAGGGAGAAAGCGAGTGTTCGAGTGCAATATGATGAGAGTGAGTCAGATAGTCAGTCAGTCAGTCAGTCAGTCAGTCAGTCAGACAGTCAGTGAGAGTAGGTGAGGTAGTGAGAGAGAGTGAGCGAGTAAGCTAATAAAGTATAGTCGGAAAAAGATAATTGATTTCTACGTTGTCTTTTACACAGTAACGCTGCGCGCAAAATACATAACCTGTAGCGACTCCCAGCCCCCGAGCAAAAGAGATATTTCCGTATCCACGAAGTTGCGACCAAACTTCGCCCTACGCTCTGGCGTCTGACAAACACTGAACGACGAGGATGTAAACTTGTACAGGTGGTCCGTGCATTAAACACTATACCTGCTCAGATACGGAGAAACGTGACCTCAGTTCAGCAAGACAAACAAGCCGTGAAAATTGATACACCTGCAGGTGAACCTAACACATTAAGGGGTGTTCATATTAGTCGTGCTAATTTGTATTTTATTGAGATGTAGGAATTATAGCTAGGCTATGACAGACCCTACCATTGACAATGATTTAAAAATCATCACACACCAGCTATATTTTACGATTTACAACAATACCAAGGCTTACCAAAATATCTCCCTCAATTTTCTGTCGTTACAATCAACTTTTAGATCTATCAATCTGTAAACTATTGTTGGAAATTCACTATTCGAGTATGACTAATGTAAAACTACCGCACCTATACAATATGGTAGCACGTCCTATTCTTTTATTTTAGATGTTGGAAATTTTCCCCAGGCAATGGTCAATGACCTCACGTGCACCCGACGCCAACGAACTTTCAAAACGCCCGTGGCGCACCTTGGAATGGTGACGTCATCGTTGGTTCTAGAAAAGTTCCTGATGTGACGTCACATGGTGGTTAAGGAAACAAATTCAAACACTCCACTCAGTGTCCCCGCTAAAGCACAGAATAGCGACATGGCAAAACGTTACGAGTCTTGTACTTGGGGTTGAGGATAACAAGCTCTGACAGATGTTGAGCAGTCGTGCGTACAATTTGTATACGCTATTTTATCAGAGGAAGTGCGTTGGACTCTTTCAACGGGTTCAGGGTGCGGCTATTCAAACAAGGAAACGACGGATCGCAAACGCAGGAGTGCACATTCCGCGTTTGAATTCAGACAAGCAGACTGTAGCTGGGATTAGAACCACCTACCTTTTGATCTTAAAGAGGGATCGCGAACCGTTCGACCGAGACACAGCCCGGGTGACCATGCCAGCGGTCTGTCGGCTGCTCCAGACGGCTCTGATCGCCATGTTTCTGTCTCCTACCCTGGTGAGGAAGGGGCACGGACAAACAGGTGGGATAAACTATAGAAGCACTGGCGATAGGTAAGATAAACACGACAAAACTAGGATAGAAGTTGTCAAACTTGTTGATTTGATCTTTCATTGTATTTTTTATCTTCTTTATCCATTCTTTAAAGCGCCTTTACGTTTTCTTGACTGAGTGTCACAATGCTGAATCTTCTCGGGCATACTCTCCAGGCAGAGATTAAGATCAGACTGTTTTTGTCGTATATCTTTCCTTTAAATGGAACCCTCACAAAATAAAAATTCGATGAAAAGGCCTAAAAGAAGACGTCAGAACCCAGTCGGAGTCGAGCGTCTGCTAGGACAGGTCACAAGCGCTCCTTACTGTTGCGTTTAGCCATCATTAAGTTAGTTAATAAGCCTTCCAGGTTTCTAGGTAACTATAATACTTCGCCTTACAATGTTAAGCTGTTACTAACATGCATCTATGGTAGCCTTTGTTTGTAACCTGTTTTGTCCCAAAAAAAGGTGAATTTTGTTCAACACACAACGTCTAGCATATATTTTACAAATTTCAGATGTCTTTTGGGGTAAAATTTGTAGTAGGTCCTTTTTGACCGCTGACTCTGACAAAACCTGTCTGAAATCCCTTGTACAAAAGAAATGTGCAACGAATGAACGTGACTGTGCTTTTAACGAGCGAAACATCTCAAACACTCAAACGAGAAATCTGGTTTAAACCTTTGACAATGTCACCTGCTACCAGAAGACTCGGAGAGTTAGTGATCATTTGGCGTAAAAGCGTTTACATGAAAATTGCTACCATTCCATTCAGAGTTACAAAGGAGGCTTAAGCCAGGGAGCTTAGCAAAGGTCTAATATTGGGCACTAGGTAATGTTAGCAGGCGAGATTATTCTCACGATTCTATTGAACATATTCACCAGCTTCAACAGTACTCCGTAATTACGAAAAGCACGGCAATCAAAGAATTTCAAACAAAGTACTCTACTACGCACGGACTATGCTACGAACTAATAAAACATTGTTTATCCTTGATATGTATAAGTATACAATACATTAGATCCCTGCAATGTACGTGTGTGTGTAGCACTCCAACTTGGTAATTTAACACCGGGCCATGCAAAGTAACAGAAAAATGTCCGGTCTGTTAACTATATACAACCGGCCAAACAGTGGCATGGAGTAGGTTCAAGACGAGAGTTTATCGCTAAATAAAAGCGAGGAGCTTTAGAAGGAATTTCTTTTATAAAAGGAAATGTTGTAATATGAACTTGGCATAAAAATCTGCAAACGGCCAAACAGTGGCATGAAGTAGGTTCGAGGCGAGAGTTTATCGCTTGATAAAAGCGAGGAGCTTTAGAAGGAATTTCTTTTATAAAAGGGAATGTTGTAATATGAACTTGGCACAAAAATTTGCAAAATTGACTTTAGTGGGTTGTGTGCAATGTATATGTCTGCTTGGATACCATCATCATTGTGCCATATAACAGTGCAAAATGTTTTATTTGTTCTTATCACGCGTTTGTAGGGCGAGGTAAATGTTTGATAATGTGTAGTGGATTTCAGGAGAGAGGTTCCGATATTTGCATACATGTTCCAGACTGAGAGTGTCAAATGGTGTCAATAAAAGTAATTCTCGTGTTATAATTAATATCAACCTTCTCCCTACTGTGGAATCCCTTAACCCATTCCAAATAAGTGCCAAACGGCTACCTTAAACAGCTGACGGTTAACTCGAGTGCAAATCAGCCAAACAGACAAGGCATATGTAAGTAAATCATAAATAAGTGCTGCTTGTTTTTTAGCAACGCCTCAGGAGCGAAGCCTTGAATTTTTTCATGTCCTTTTTCTGATACTATGTTCCTGTCTTTTCTTTTGTTTTCGCTCTACACACGTAGTAGCAATGGACTATTTCAGTTATTCCGTTGAATAAATTCATCAGTCACGTTTACTTGACAGTTACGAGAACATTCTTCGAACAGTGACTAGAAAATGGTAGCGAAAATACGCACCTCCAAATTTTCGACGACTCCTGTCCGTCTTGTTCACGGAGTGGCCTAGTCTCGCGAGAACACGAGACTAGGCCGAGACTTGTGACGATCTTCTTGAAGTCGTCCAGATGGCTACCAGGAGAGCAGAGGCTGACCCTACCTGGAAGGACCGTACCCTGCTGACCCCCAAGGAATTCGGGGAACTACTCTTTCTTGTGGTCAGCACAACATACTTTCAGTACAATGGCGCCATATATGAACAGACATACGGCATGGCGATGGGGTCACCATTGTCCCCAGTGCTAGCCAACTTGTTCATGGAGGAGTTTGAACAAAAAGCCCTCGACACTGCCCCCCATCGTCCCAAGTTTTGGGGTCGATATGTGGATGACACCGGAGTAGTGAACCAGCGCGAACATGAACAAGAACTTTTTGAACACATCAACAAACAACATGACAGCATTAAGTTCACTATTGAGAAGGAAAAGGACGGTCGCCTCCCCATGTTGGACGTCATGATGATGCGGAACCCTGACAATTCCATCACTACAGACGTGTACCGTAAAGAGACTCATACTGACCAGTATTTACAGTGGTCCTCAAACCACCCGGTACATCAAAAACTGGGCATAGTGAGAACACTTATGCACAGGGCGGACACACTCATAGAAGACCCCACCCTGAGAGCAGTAGAGAAAGAAAGAGTTAGAGAAGCTCTCCGTCACTGTGGCTACCCAGAATGGGCGCTCAAAGAGGGGGACAACAACGCTAGGAAAAAGGTGACCACGGACCACAATCCCCAAAACAAGGAACGACGTGCCAAGAGTTTTGCTGTACTCCCCTACATCAAAGGTGTCACTGAGAGACTGAAACGTGTGTACGCAAAACACAACGTCAGCCTGTTTTCCAAACCTGGATATACACTACGTAATGCTCTGGTCAGACCGAAAGACCCTTTAGTTCCAAGTGAGAGGTGTGGCGTCATCTACAAAATATCATGTGAACAGTGTGGTGAGGCATATGTGGGTGAAACAGAGAGGTCCCTAGGAGAACGGACTGAGGAACATCAAAAGTCCATAGACTGTAGTGACGGCATATCCGCACTCAGCCAGCATGAACTAAAAACAAAACACAGGGTCACCAACGGCCCAATCCAGGACATCGTAGAGATCGTAGATCTCGAGTCACGTAATGCTCACAGGAAGATCAAAGAGGCAGTCCACATCCAGTTGGAACGCGCTGGGATGAACCGTACCGGAGGTTGGGAGCTGCCCAAGTCCTACCTACCCCTGCTCCGCAAGGAGGCGGGGGAGGCAAGAAGATCGTCACAAGTCTCGGCCTAGTCTCGTGTTCTCGCGAGACTAGGCCACTCCGTGAACAAGACGGACAGGAGTCGTCGAAAATTTGGAGGTGCGTATTTTCGCTACCATTTTCTAGTCACTGTTCGAAGAATGTTCTCGTAACTGTTCAGTTATTCCTAATTTCAATTGACCTTCAGACATCCAAAATGGCGGCACCGTTAACGTCACGGCGGGTTCTGACGCCGACCTGCAGTGGACTTACATACTGCCACCTGGTATCACACCGCTGTTCCAAACATGGAAGAAACTACCGGACACAGGGATCGCCAGCAAGACGAACATTGCGTACATTTCCCAAGCTTACCAGGTAAAAAGCATCATGATTATTATTCTTTTCGAGTCCAATGAAAGAGAAGCCGTGCCACTTGGTGGAAGACGAAACGTTTTCAGTCTTTGGGGTAATTTGCCACCCTATTGGTGTTTTTATATTAGTTTATCAATAAAAGTAACACTTCAAACAATTTTTTGTCATATGTTTGTCGGAGAAAGATATTACACAGACAACTAAAAGGGGGATGTTTGGTTCAGAGTTCTGGCTAAAAACACGATAAGTCCAGATTCTCGTTCGGTCACTGATGAAAGACAGCGGATGCTGTCTGAAACGATGACCGTTTTCCAATTCTATCCAGTTACTTTAGTAACTGCTACCTTGCGTATATTGTGAATATCTAACCTTCTCCGGTTAAGAAGTGGTTGTGTTATTCTGCAGGGCCGGGTAGAGCTGTTTGGGAAGTCAGACTTGCGCCTGAAAAACGTCACAACGTCCGACTCCGGAACCTACCAACTCTACATGGTGTCGTCTGACGGGGCGTCACAGACTCTGGAGCTGACTCTGCAAGGTCTGCTGTCAATCAAGCAATAAATCGATCAATCAGCCAATTAATTAATCAGTGAATAACTTATTAAGTATTTTACCTTAACAGTTTCGAGAGTTTTTAACTGTATTACCCTTACAGTTTCGGGAGAGAAACAATGAATCGTTGTCATCAATGTCAGCATTTGTTCTTTCATACGCAAGAAAGAGTCGTTTGCCGAATCAATTGCGGTGGCATGAGGTGAAACATTCATTGCTTAAATATAGCTAGATTACCATGTTATATATGTACTAGTAAATATTTGATCATCAACAATTTCTTAATTTTTTTAATTATTTGTTCTCTCGCTGTTTTAGTCGTAGCTGTACCGGAAACGACCCCACAATCGACGCTGGACACAACAGCAGAGTCAACAACATTGGCCGCAGCTAATCAGTCATCCACCCAAGCTACAAACTCAACTGGGGACCAGTCTACTATAACCCTGCCAACCCTTCTCCCAGGGAATACAACAATACTGGCCCCAATAACAACAGAAACGCAAACACAAGGAGTTCAAACCCTGGCACCTGCAACAACGTCGACTGTAACAACCACCATGTTTGAAACTACAACTACCCCCGAAATCACGACCAGGCCAACCCAAGCTAGTACTCATCCCTCACATCGTCCCACCACACACACACCAACAACTACACCGACTACAACTCAGACTACAACGCAGGGTACAACCGAACCGATAACAACCACCATTCAAGTGACTACCAGGCCAACCCAAGCTAGTACTTATCCCTCACATCGTCCCACCACACAAACCCCAACAGTTACACCGACGCCAACCCAGACTACCACACAGGGTACAACGACAGCCCAAATGATTACAACGACGCCAACCCAGACCACTACACAGGGCACAACGACAGCCCAAATGATTACAACGAAGCCACTTCAGACTACCACGCATGGTACTCATCCCTCACATCGTCCCACCACACAAACTCCAACAACTACACCTACTCCAACCCAGACTACCACACAGGGTACAACGACAGCCCAAATGATTACAACGACGCCAACCCAGACCACTACACAGGGCACAACGACAGCCCAAATGATTACAACGAAGCCACTTCAGACTACCACGCATGGTACTCATCCCTCACATCGTCCCACCACACAAACTCCAACAACTACACCTACTCCAACCCAGACTACCACACAGGGTACAACGACCGCCCAAATAATTACAACGACACCAGCCCAGACTACCACACAGGGCACAACCAGGCCAACTCAAGGTACGACTCTGGCACATGGAACAACAATAACCCAAGCAACTACGCAGACACCAACTCGGCCACAAGGTATATTTACAACCCAAACAACAGCTACACAGACAACAACTCAGCCACATAGTACGATAACAACCCAAGCAACAGCTACACAAGCACTAACTCAGTCACATGGTACAATAACAACCCAAGCAACTACGCAGACACCAACTCAGACACATGGAACAACCCAAGCAATGACAACTGCTTCCGCTGGCACAACAACGATTGCAGGGGCTGAATCGACAACAACTCTGCCTACCGGTACCGTCACGACAGCCCAATCAACTACACTGACAACAGTGGTTACAACCGGACCCAGTACTACAGCCACACCTGCGATTACAACGCCTGGTGCCACGCCCCCTACATCTCCGACGACTCCGGTCGCGACCACGGCACCATCCACGATACGGCCAGGTACAGGAGCGCTTCTGAATTTAAACTAAGAGTTCAAATTACTACTTGCAACATTTCATACTTATCTGTTGTAAGTTCAAATCATAAGGCAACGTGCTCAACATGAATGATGTTGTAAAACTACAAATCCTCATAACTCCGAAGTGTACCCTAGAACAGAAACGGGGTATAGACCTCGGGGATTGACATGCAAATATGTGGTGCGGTCTTCTAAACAAAGGTTAAACAGACTTGTTTCTGTTCTAATCTTCAAAATTCCTACCGTAGAGAACGGTGTTTACTTTCTCGACGACGGCACCACCGAGGTTGTCTCGGGCGGGGCTGCACAGCTGAACTGGGCCTACAGTCTCCGTCCCGACAGTTTTATACTCCACGAGGTCTGGGAGGATCCAGACGACGAACTCATTATGCGCCGGATAGGGAACGTAGTTTTCGGTAACGACAAGTACAAAGTAAGTGTCAATCTGTGTATAGACAAACCTGATGATATTTTGCATATTTGTATCATTTTAATTGTTTTTTTTTATAATTCCCTCTGTAATATGTCTTTGGTTAGCGTTAAACTTTATTATAGGACGGTGGACGGTCCAAACTTCTGGTCACCTTTGACACATTCCCCTCTTACACCTGACAAGAGTGGGTCAAAGGTTACCGAAAGTTTGTACCGGCCACCATGTTAGATTAAACGTTAATAAAAAATCAATCTAACGGAATGATAACAAAGACCCATTGAATGGTTAAAAGTTTTGCCGGATAAACCTATCAAATTTTCCTTTCTGTGTTTTAACGTGATATAGGGCCGAGTGAGTCTTATCGGTGGTTCCAGCCTCATGTTGAACGGAACAGGCCCGGCTGACGCAGGAAGTTACACCTTCACGGCTTCCTTCTCGGATGTTTCCGAACACGAAGCGGAGAGACAACTCATCGTCCACTGTAAGTTAAAAGTGAAAAGTAACTCTTAAAAAAATGTGGGAAGAAATTGGAAAATGAGGTGAAAGCGAATTCAGTTCACCGAATCTCCTGTTTGATTTCCCATGACTTCGGTTTTCCCTTGCACTCGTTGTCTTTGCATTTGTATTTACAACATGGTTGAACGCTGTATTCTTAGATCTTAAATGAACGTAGTACTGCTTTTCCGTTTCATAAAGATGCACCGAAAGTACCACAAATCGAGGCGACTCCCGGTCCAGCTGTAACGGAAGGCGACACCGTGGTTCTGCGGGCTACAGTCGACTGTGTTCCCCCTGCCACATTCACGTGGGGCAGGTTGGACGGCGCCCTCCCTGCTACAGCTGTAGTAAACACCATTGTTGGCACCTTGACAATCACAGGAGTTACTATGGAAGACTCCAGCATGTACACTGTTGTCGCCGAGAACTACTTAGGCAACTCTTCGGCCAGGAATGTCACAATTGAAGTCGGTAGGTAAACCCCGCTAAGCAAAAATGTTGACGTCTCTAGATATATACATATAATGGCCCTTTATGTCATCATCATATGTTTCGTCCTTTATTTGATTGAGAAACAAACACACACCTCTCGGAGTGACTTGACCAAATATCTGGAACAAAATGGTAATTGCATTTTTTTTTCTTTTAATTTCAGGACCCACGCTGAACTTTGCAGCTCCAATTCCACCCATTGGTGGGGCAGCAGTGACTACAGGTAGGAATGCTGTCTTACATAATGAGTCGAAAATCAAACAACAATATCATTGTATTTTTGTTGTTGCTGTTGTTGCTGAAATCATGTCGTCATTTAAACTTGACGAAGGATGTGATAGAGACGGAATGAGCTTCTGTTTCTCGATTGGAGCACTTGTCAGTTTTTAGATCTCGAAAATGTCAATGACCTGAGCGTTTGGATTTTATGTTAAAATACATACGTTGTTGGTAGTCTGATTCACCGCCTGTCGTTTCTTTACCCTTCAGAAAGCCCACATATCACTCCGCCTCCGGTGAACCCACCAGTCCAGTTGACACCGCTGGAGATCGCGCTGATCGCTCTCGGTGCAACGCTGGTCCTCGCGATCCTGCTGGCGGGAGGGCTGAGGTGCTGGTGGGGGAAGAAAAAACGAGCGCGCGCCGAGAGACAGAAGGGACCTTGGTACTTCCACCCGTTCATCAAAGGTATGCCTTTCAAGCTGTCTACGATTTTCTACGCCACATATTCTGAAGAGGTCTGTTGCCTCGACGGGTGTGCAGTCTCCAAGCAGATGTTTGAGTAGAAAATCGAATAATGTATTTTTTTGCTTTCCAGACAAAGGCCGGAGTGACGTTCGAAAAGGTTTATGAAGCATGTTCCAGAAAATAACTGTTTACAAGTAAAAGGATTTCACCTTTGAGCTCGCACATGCGTGGTTTAAAAGTTGAACCGGATTATCGAACGTGTTTTTTTGCTATCCCTCCCACAGACCGCGTGTACCCGTTAGAACAGGTGCCCCCGCCGGTGCCCACCCGGCCACTGTTCCTGAAGTACGAAGTGGACCGGCAACACCTGGAGCTGAGAGAACAGATCGGCAGGGGCGCCTTCGGGGTCGTCCACCTGGCGACTCTCAGGAGAACTGCAGACGGACTGCCAGCGGACAGGACAATAGTGGTCAAGACTGTGCATGGTAAGGATCAGCAATAAGCTAGTTCAATGTTTGATTTGCGCATGTGTACTGTGATACATTGTCGGTGTCAAGGTTGGAGTTCCTGGTTCTAGAAATACACGAAGCAAGGGCAAAACAATGGGGCCTGCTAGGGATTTGATGCCAGGCCTTTTACATTGAATTTTCTGAATTTCTAACACAACAACTCTAACCACAAGCCCTGCTTTCCATATAGACGGCGCCAGTGTAGAAGAAAAAGCGACGTTTGTCCGTGAGATCGAGACGACCATAAACCTGGGGCAGCACCAGAACCTGCTGGGTCTTGTCGGCTGCTGCACGCTGTCCAACCCGCCTTACCTGGTCGCGGAGTACATGGCGTATGGAGACCTCAAGAAGTTCCTGCTCAAGTGCCGGCAGGTTTGTTTGTTTGTTTGTCGTCCTCTACGCAAGCTGACTAGAAGCTATAAAAAAAACAATGTCATATTCTACTTGAAATGATCAGAGAAGCAAACTGAAGCTATAATAGGATGGGTTCCAGGCTACTCATCCGAGGTTGGGGAATGGTCGACGGCAAAGTCGCGGAAAAGTCTGAAACAGGGGCTTTATGTTTGAGACTTCTTTGTTTCTGTGCTGGAATTATCATACTTGCACTAAGATCTACATTTCTTCCCCCACAGCCGCTGGCGAACGTGCTGAACAGCGTCTATGACATGACGGAGTTGAAGATGTACCAGATCGGACGGCAGATAGCAAACGGCATGGTGAGTTCCAAAGTATACTGTTACAGTATAGTATTTGTCTTTCTACGGATCGAACGTTAATGAAAATATGATCTCAAGGAATACGCAGTCCAAGCACATGAGTCACTTAGCGCAGAGCAAAGCTGACAACTCTTTTGACTGAACATTAATAATTTTGTTTCTTGTTGTTACCAAATTCTGTTGTTGTCGGATAAGATCTTCATATCCGAGGCTGGCTACGTGCACGGAGACCTGGCCGCCCGGAACATTCTTGTTGGAGAGGACCTGGTGGTGAAGATCGCAGACTTCGGGCTGGCCACAGACGTCTACGAGCGAGGCTACCAGCGGCAGGACGCGGAGCAGAAGATCCCCGTCAGGTGGATGGCGCCGGAAAGGCTGCTGAGGGAGGGGCGATACACCAGCAAGAGCGACGTGTGAGTATCTGCGTTTGAAACGCCCTTTTCTCATCCATCAGCATTCGTAACTTGTCCGTGACTGCTGTGTAGTGTCTTGCCAAACTTTAAACTGTCCTTTCACGGATAAGAAGTGAAAGCCGCATCCGTTTCTTGACCACATGCTCGCGAGTTCGAATCTAATCCCAGCTGTCGGTGCCCTGAACACGACCGCTACTTTTGAAGGTTGTATCAATTCCTTGGAAGGAACACAGCTTTAGGAACAGAGCTGTCGTTTTATGCCACGAGTGTGTTTCCAAATAAATGTACATTTTCCACCTCCACAGCTGGTCGTTCGGAGTGGTGCTGTACGAGATCGCGGCGCTAGGGGACGTTCCTTACCCGAGTCTGGGCAGCACCCTGCTGGAGGAACTGCGCAGGGGACACCGGGAGCATCGCCCACAAGGGTGCCCCTGGGAACTGTACGTACAAACCGTTCCTTTACTGCATGTAACAAAAGAATATTGGATACTAAGCTCTTCCAAATCATTGACCATTTAAATACAAACCTGCCAAGAGTTCTAACTGCACACACACAAACGGCTAACTGTTGCATCACACAGGAAGCGATGGTTGCGTGTTTTACGAAACGGTCGCCAATACGGATATTTATTCATTTCTTTGTTTGCTTGTTTGTGAAAATACATGTAAAGCTGCTTATGGTCCACTTCAAAATCTTACTGTATGATGCGCTGTAAAGATGTGTATTTCAGGCTGAAAGTGAACCTTAACGGCGGACATAACTTGCCAAGATAGTTTCAATTTGGTACATCTGCAATCGGTTTAGATAGCTCTGGGTGTTTTTGGTTGCCTTGAATAAGAGGTGGCAAGTGAATGTCTACCTTGTGTACTTGCCACCGAACATCACCTCATTCTAAGTTGGCATAGCCGTACTGGCAGACGAAATAGTCTGACTCTTCAATACATTCATGGCCTAGGTACAACTTGATGCTGAGCTGCTGGCAGTGGGACGAGTTCAGCCGCCCGGGGTTCCAGCAGCTGCACCTGGAGCTGGACCGCCTGGTGGAGAAGAACGCTGACGTCAGCTACCTCAAGCTCTCCTCCGCGTCTTCAGACGACGAGAAGAGTTCGGGAATCTTCACAGACAGCCTCGCGTCTTCCAAGGAAAGCCTGGAGGCGCCCAGTACCTCGGGAACGTCTCATGTATCGGAGGATCTTAAAGAAAGCAGAGCTGAGATGTCTCAACCATCTGTTGAAGATGTCAGGAGATCCAATGAAGCGGAGGATGTCACCATTGGTCAGGGGGATGATTCATCAAAGGATCGTGACCAGATTCAGACGAACACACGCAAGTCTCCTCGGAGAAACAAATGGCTGAAGGAAGGCCATGACAACCCCGATTCATGTTCTGCCGAGATCAAGTTTGTTGATCCTCGACGGTCGGGGAGATCTTCGCGATCCACAGATCGTGCTGAGATCGGGATGGATCCGTACGTCTACTACAAGGTTCCGCCCAAAAACAGCCACAGGAAACAGCGACAAGGCAGTGGTAGAGTCATCGGAGAAGAGCAGATAGAAGTTATAGATTTCGACTCTGATGTCATGGAGTCTGAGGCTCTGGTCTTCTGAAACTGACTCATTGAGTCGAAGGCACTGTACTTCTGAAAACTTACTGCCCCAGGAAACCACTCAGAGGACCGATAAAATCTGGTCTATGTGGACAGGCGTTTTGGTTTATCAGTTTTGCATGAAGAACTGTTAGCAAAATCTTCATTGTGAACACTGAATGTATTTAGCCCCATCTCAACACAGCCGGGGGGTTCCATACCCGTGCAACAGCGACTCCTGTCCGGATGGCATGTACTGCACCGCTAAGAGTGGGTGGGCCAACTTATGTAAGCCAGAGTGACGTCACAACCAAAACCTCCCAGGTGAACAACGACCAGGCAATGGCCGCTACATGCGAGCTTGTGAAATTCGTTTTTGTTTAGAGTTTAAATAGAGTTTAGAGATAGAGGCACGGGATAGAGATATAGAAGATGCTAGACCTACAAGAAAATGATATTCACAGTTTCTGTCCATATTTTACTCAAGGTTTTTAACATTGCATGTAAGCCACTACGTGTATTTGTCACTATCACAAGTGCGTGCTTCTTTCGTACTAGCCTTGTAGTAAGTGTTGCACGCATCAAGAAGAAGAGGACAAAACGTTGCAGGCATAATGCTGCAATCATGTCCTAATTGGCCTCTTTACCAAAGACGTAATATGGAAAGGGAAATGTAGCAGCGACCTCTGGCAGACCGCTTTGGAAGTGCAGAAGATACTAGAATTATTACTTTGGTACATGGTAAGCCTTCAGGAGGACACCAATGTGTTGGCCTCACATGGAGACCGTACAATTAAAGAAGAGAATTTTTACATGTTCTTATTACAGAATTTACAGAATTGGTGTGGTCTTTATTTGACTGATTTAGTGAGTGAGTGAATGATTGTTTAAGTGAGTTTGTGAGTGAGTGAGTGAGTGAGTGAGTGAGTGATTGAGTGAGTGAGTGAAATAGAAAATATAACTGAATTCGAAAAACTCTAAAAACTGTAACGTTACACGAATATACAATGCATTGCCTCGATGGCCAAACCCAACCCTCCCTCAAAAACAGATACTTCTGTAACCAAGAAGCCTCGGCAAAAGTTGGCGCTACGTTCTTGAGTTTGACAAACACCGCAGGACGTGGCGTAAATTTATCCTGTTGGTCCTTGCAGCAAATGCCAACCCAGTTTAGCTATGGAGAAATGTGACCCAGACTTGCCCTCAGCTCTTATTGTGCTGCGACATAGCCATCGTTCGGCAAATGAAACGGTGTGACATGCCCCTTTTCTTGAGAAGTGACAAGGTCATTAGGAGCCACAATAAACTTTAAACGATTGAGTGTTTGAAATACGTTATTCCAGTGCTATGACTACCACACATATACAACATGGCAACAGAATACTTTCAGCACGCCATGTTTTCTATTGAATTTGTTAGACATTCCCCCTGGTAGAGGCCGATGACCTCACGTGCACCTGACGCCGACGACCTTTCAAAATGCCCCAGGACACACCTTGGAATTATGACGTCATTGTTTCAGAAAGTTTCCTGATGTAACGTCTCATGGCGACGGAAACAAACAACCCTCTCAGCATGTAGGCGTTCGGAACTCGGAGAAGCTGACTGTATCTGGGATTCGAACCATCTACCTTTGGATCAAGAGTACGGATTGTGAACCGCACGTCCAGGACACCATGCCAGCGGTCTGTCGGCTGCTCCAGACGGCTCTGATCGCCATGTTTTTGTCTCCTACCCTGGTGAGGAAGGGGCACGGACAGACAGGTCAGTTGAATACGACAAACTACAAGTTTGTTTTCATTATTTTCAAGCGCCTCTACGTTTACTTGACTAAGCGCGCTTTATCTTTACCAAACTACATTTGATGTGCAATATAACAATTGCTTCACGAATCAATCAATTCAACATAGTTTAAAGGCTGTATAATACTATTAACCTTCCCGTTGCTATGGAAGTGTCTTTTCCTTAGCAACGGCTGCCAGAGCAATGCCAGGCACTTTCAATGAAGAATGATTAAAAAAAATGAACACTCTCTAGCCGCTTGTGACTCTCGCCAATTTTGACGTCATTCGGACAAGTGTTACGCAAGTTATGCTGCTTTATTTCTAATTCATGGCATAATTGCCTCATTTGCATACATTTGCAATAAGAGCTGTAGAACCATGGGACCTCCATTTAACGCATTATCCAAGGGAAGTGAAGAAGGTCGTGTGAGGTGCCATTCCCAAGGGCACAAGATCGGTGAAATGACAGGATTCGAACCCGGTACCACTTGGTTCTGAGACGAACACTTTGCGGTTACCCTTCACGACCTCACTTCAACTGTACTCCGCGATTACGAAATGCACAGCAACCAAAGAAGTTCAAACAAAGAACTCGGCAACGAACGAACTCTGGTGCAAAATTAAAGTAACAAACCTCGTTTATCTCTTTTAAGTAAATTCAATCACTTTGCACTAGTCTAGATCTCTGTAATGGACGTGTGTATTTATCACTTCAAACTCAGCAATTTACCACCGGTCCAGACAAAGCAACAGAAAAATGTTATATACAAACCAACCAAACATTGGCATGGAGTGGGTATAAAAGTAACGAGCGTTGAAATGAATTCTAAAAAAGCTAAGGAGACATAGTAATGTGGACTCACCACAAAACTTAGTAAAGTTGATTTTGGTCGTAGCCGTCATTTTTTGTCGATACCCTAGTGTCGTATATCACTGAATACTGTTTAGTTATACATCCATATTGTTGAGTTCCATTTGAAAGACAATAACAATAAGCTATCTGTGCTTGTCATCCATTTGAAGGACAAGTTGAATGGTTGATAATGTGAAGGCGGGTCACAAGGGATTAGAGCCGATATTGACGATACTCTGTCGATAATTACACAAATGCTCCGCTAAGCTTCGCTCTCTTTTCTACACTTCCGAATTTTCTCAGCGAGGACACAACCTCAATCTTTTCAAGTCAAAGATTAACAAAAATTGTAACCCAAAAAGTGTAACCCAAATATTTGAGTGCCATGGCTCACAGTGAGCCTTGTTTTGTGGTGAAATGAAGTAAATGAAAAATAAGAAAAGTCATAAAAGTGTCCAACAGTATATAACGAAGTCAAACTCGTGTCATCATTAACCATCTCTCAGCTGCCTATCCCAATAACCATTATCAATACAAATTTGGTATCAAACTCCTACATTTATCTAGTACAATGGAGATTAACTCGGTTGAAAATAAGCCAAACAAACAAACAAACTATTTTTGCAATGAAAACTAGTACTGCCTGTTTATGGCAACGCCTCAGGGGCGAAATCTGGTATTTTTCATCCCCTTTTCTTGCAACTTGTTCCTCTCTTTTATTCTTTTCTTCATCTTTCGCTCCATACGCTCCGTATCTATGGGCTCTTTCACAGCTGTTCCTTATTTCAATTGACCTTCAGGCATCCAAAATGGCGGCACAGTTTACGTCACGGCGGGTTCTGACGCCGACCTGCAGTGGACCTACACGCTGCCACCTGGTATCACACCGCTGTTCCAAACATGGAAGAAACTACCGGACACAGGGATCGCCAGCAGGACGATCATTGAGTACATTTCCCAAGCCTACCAGGTAAGAAGTTAGAGCTCTTCATTCTTTTTTATTAATGTCGATAACGTTGTACTAGAATCGACCACTGTACTGTAGAACATGCCAAGTGTGGGTCCCCCTAACATTAGGTCTGGTTTGGCATGCTATTGATCTTTTTATGTGTGTTCAATAAAGAATTGAACATTTCAGAAAAAAAGCCCATTTCCAAAAGTATATGACATGTATTCCTATTAAATTTGTACTTAGGGGTTAATGATAACTAACGTGAGCTCATGTCATTCTGCAGGGACGGGTAGAGCTGTTTGGAGACGCAGGCTTGCGGCTGAAAAACGTCACAACGTCCGACTCCGGAACCTACCAACTCTACATGGTGTCGTCTGATGGGGCATCACGGACTTTTCAGCTGACTCTGCAAGGTTAGCTGTCTTACCTTTATGGTGTCGGGAGGACATGGTGAATCTTTATCAAATGTCAGCATTTGGTATTTCATAAGTAGGAAAGAAAGAGTTAGTTTGCCGAATCAATTACGATGTCGTGATGGTAATATTCTATCTATCCCTCTATCTATCTATCTATCTTCTATCTATTTTCTCTCTCTCCCTCTCTCTCCCTCTCTCTTTCTCTCTCCATATATATATATATATATATATATATATATATATATATATATATGGTATATTTATGGTATATATATGGTATATATATGGTATATATATGGTATATATATGGTATATATATATATATATATATATATAGAGAGAGAGAGAGAGAGAGAGAGAGAGAGAGAGAGAGAGAGAGTGAAAATATAAACAATTTCTTCCTGACACCTTTATTCTCGCTGTTTTAGTCGTATCTCTACCAGAAACGACTCCAGAATCGACGCTGAATACAATAACAGCGCCAACAACAACAAAACCAACAACTGCAACCCTGCAAACCCTGCCAACACTACCGACCCAGTCCCAAGTCACAACAACATCACCGCCAGTAACAACTACAGCAACAGTAACACACCAAGGTGTTCAAACTCAGACTCATACGGTAACAGAACCAACAACTGCAACCCTGCAAACCCAGACAACACTTCCGACCCTGACCACACAGACAACAACACCGTCGCCAGTAACAACAACAGCAACAGTAATAGATGCAGGTGCAACTCAGACAATAACTGGTGGTACACATGGCACAACGACAACCCAAGTAGTCACAGAGACACAGACTCAGACAACAACCAGGCCGACGTACCCTCCCTTTGCTACACATGGCACAACGACAACCCAAGGAGTCACAACGACAATTGCAACAACTACTCAGTCAACAACCAGGCCGACGTATCCTTCCTTTGCTACACATGGCACAACAACAACCCAAGGAGTCACAACGACAATTGCAACAACTACTCAGTCAACAACCAGGCCGACGTATCCTTCCTTTGCTACACATGGCACAACAACAACCCAAGGAGTCACGCCGACAACAACTACTCAGGCAACAACTACTCAGTCAACAACCAGGCCGACGTATCCCACTGGTGCTACACACGCCACAACCAAGACAACCACAACGGCAGCAGCTACTGAGTCATCAACCAGACCGACGAATCCGACGTATCCTTCCTTTGCTACACATAGCACACAGACAACAACTACACAGTAAAAACTAATTTAGGAAGTGCATCCCAGTTATATAGACTGGAGCTCTGTAGAACTAATGTAAGGTAGAACTGCACATGAACTGTCCGCTAATGTCTTTACTTATACTACCAAACAGCATGACATTTTGGCCAGTGTTGTCATCTATATTCAGTGTTACAAAAAGCTAACTTCTTAATGTATAATAAGACATGAATTCCTTATCTGTTGTCTCTACATTTCAAATTTTTTTTAGGGTAACTTGTATTGGTGGTGACTTTTCTTAGCCTGTCAGTGAGGCCTCCACCGATGTGAACACCACGACAGTCAGTAGCAGACTGACTCTGGTAGTTTACGTTAGCCAAATTTATTGGGTGATTTTATTGTAGAAGCATGGTCTTTAACAACCAGGCCGACGCATCCTACTGGTGCCACACAGACAATAACGACAATCGCAGAGGGATGGACATCAACTCTGCCTATCGGCACCGTAACCACAATCACACCCCAGTCAACTACACCGACGGCAGCGACTACAACCGGACCCAGTACGACTGCTACACCTGCGATTACAACGCCTGGTGCCACGCCCCCTACATCTCCAACGACTCCGGTCACAACCACGGCGCCACCCACTACACTGCCAGGTACCGTTTCAGAATTCACCTTAACAATATAGATAATTTCCTGTAATATTTTGTTTCTGGCAAATTTAGGTAGTCGAATTGGGAGGGAAGCAAACAAGGCAACTGATGCTCAACTTGAATGAAAGTGTAATTATCGTAATTCACCCGAGTACCAAAATTTTGTTCTAATGTGGCGGTCATATGAAATTGGCGGTGTTATTAATGCTGACGTTACACAAAGCTACAGCATCAAACTCTTCATGATCAGAGAAACAATGTTTTTCTCGACCTCATATTCATTTGTGTGATATGGTTTTAAAAAGTTAATCTTGGAGCAGATGTAAGGATCCGGCTCAGTGTTTTTCACGTATCGTTGCAACATACAGATTTAGTTTGTCTTTCTCGTAGCGCACAACCACGCGAAAAACACTGAGACTGAACCGGGTACATGTATTTACATCTGCTTAGCGATTATTACAATATGGATTTTTGCATCACTCACAGAGGAAAACTACGTTTTTCTGACCTTATGTTCCAAAATTCTTTTAGTTCAGAACGATGTTTACCTTCTCGACGACGGCATCACTGAGGTTGTCTCGGGCGGGGCTGCGCAGCTGAACTGGACCTACAGTCTCCGTCCCGGCAATACCGTAACAGCGTTGACCTGGTCCCATCCAGCTGTAGTCGGGCGTCATGCAATGATGTGGATTGCTGGAGAGAACGAACCTCGTACCAATGAACAGTTCGAAGTAGGTGTCCTTCTTTGAGTAACCATATGATTAACTAAAAGCTGTATATTTGCAAGAAAAAAAGCAACTGGAAGAACAGACGTATACTCACCTGCGCTGCAGTGATGTGACCAATGATGATGATGATGACCTTAGAAAAAATTCTAACATAACGTCTTAAATTTGTAACGTTGGTTCAACGAGAAAACCCAAATGGTCGTAGACTTACCGCACTATGTCAGCACTTACTACAGTATGTAAGGATTATTGTATCATGCCATCATCTTCATGTGACTTTTGACCCACACCTAGCCTGGCGTCACGTGCAAGGAGAGGAAGGAGGTCGCAGATTCATTTTAAATGTTGTGACGAATAAAGTCTTGATTGCATTTTTTCTCACGTGTTTGTGACACAGGGCCGGATGAGCCGTATTGGTGATGCCAGCATGCTGCTGAACGGAACAGGCCCAGCTGACGCCGGAAGTTACACCTTCACGGCGTTCTTCTCTGATATTTCTGACGACTCGGTGGAGAGACAACTCATTGTTCACTGTAAGTTACTGAAACCACTCTTCTGGAACCTTTCACTGCCCGGGTAAATGTACCTCGTCCTTGACAATCAATCACTGCATGTTTTTGTTTGACTTTGCGTGATTTAACAGCAGTTTACCGTACTCCGCGCTTTAAAAGATCTGGAGACTCATTTTACAGATTTCAAGGGCAAAATACTGGAATATGAGGAATAAAATAGTGATTCACAAGTAAATTGACCAGTTGAACTAGAATTATCCTGATGTCTTTAACATGAGAACATGCAGGGGAAAACGTCAATCTAGACGCGATATGGTCGAAGACAGTGCAGCACACGCGATGCATGGATGTTATGATAATATTCACTCCTATTCCATCATACATAGATGCTCCAAAAGTACCACAAGTCGAGGTGACGCCCGGTCCCGCTGTAACGGAAGGCGACACCGTGGTTCTGCGGGCTACAGCCGACTGTGTCCCGCCTGCCACATACACGTGGGGCAGGTTGGACGGCTCTCTCCCTACTGCCGCAGTGGTGAACGCCACTCTAGGAACCCTGACAATCACAGGAGTCACCATGGAAGAATCCGGCATGTACACTGTGGTCGCCGGGAACTACCTGGGCAACTCGTCGGTCAACAATGTAACAGTTGAAGTCGGTAAGTTTATTCTTCTAAGAGTTTAAGACGTACCTCTGATGGCCCATTATGGAACATGTTTAGTCGTTCATTTTTATCAAAATAATTGAAAAACAAACTTATTCTTCTCGGTGTAGTTACCCACATAACAATGTTGCTTTACATTCATTTTCTTTTGTTTGTGACCATATTGGGAACAATTTGATAGTGGTATCTTTTTTTCACTTCAATTTCAGGGCCCAAACCGATCGCTGTAGCTGCGATTCCACCTGTTGGTGTGACAGCAGTGACTACAGGTAAGAATTTTGCCTCGTGATAATGATTTTAAAAATCAAACGAGAATACAAGCATCATTGCAAAGTTGCTTCTTTGCTGTAAGTGACTTCTTCATTTGCACCTGAAGCACGGTGTAGTAGGGATGGGCATGCATTCGGAGGAGGGTTTTTTTCATCTACCTGAAATGCACTTAATTTTCAAATTCCGAAGATGTAAATGACTTGAAAATATAAATTTTAAGTTAAAGTCTTTATCGAGTCACGTGTCATATTTGGTACGTTTTTGATAGTATGATTCACCGCAAGCATTTTCTTGAAATTTCAGAAGGCTCACATATTACCACACTTGCTAATAGCCGGCTGACACCCTTGGAGATCGCGCTGATCGCTCTCGGCTCAACGCTGGTCCTCGCGATCCTGCTGGCGGGAGGGCTGAGGTGCTGGTGGGGGAAGAAAAAACAAGCGCGCGCCGAGAGACAAAAGGGACCTTGGTACTTCCACCCGTTCATCTTAGGTTCGTCTTTATCTATGTGTTTGCTTTTCTTCACAGGATTTGGGAATAGATTTCTTGCCTGCACTTGGATGCGCACTTTTAACCGCGAAACCGCTAACTTAACGTTAGCCTCTACCAGTCTCCGTGGATGGCTGGAAAGATTGTAGAAATTCGCCAAATAGAGTGAATATTATGCTAAGGGAGTCGGCTACGGAGTGCGATGTTTAGACCGTGAAGCGGCTTCTTGAACATAATTTGCAATCTCTCCCGCAGACCGCGTGTACCCGTTGGAACAGGTGCCCCCGCCGGTGCCCACCCGGCCACAGTTCCTGAAGTACGAAGTGGACCGGCATCACCTGGAGCTGAGGGAACAGATCGGAAGGGGCGCCTTCGGGGTCGTCCACCTGGCGACTCTCAAGAGAACTGCAGACGGATTGCCAGCGGACAGGACAGTAGTGGTCAAGACTGTTCACGGTGAGCCCCAGGAATAAGCTAGTTCAAAGTTTGAATTGCGGAGTTTTTAAAATACATTTTGGGCTTCATTGCGTCAAAGATGGAGGCCTCTGGCCATAAAGGAAGACTGACTTTGATATGTTACCCAGGATGAATCAAACTGCACACGCACGCTTCAAACCGTGAAGTAGCTCATTGTTATAAAGAATTTGAAGGAAAAAAAAAAGAATTCAAATTCTAGGCATGCAGTCTCTACGTACGAAATTCAGCGGCAAGTCCGACCTACTACATAACGTGGCCAAACTAGATGGTCAGTGACGCTTAAGAGGGCCGTAGACTAGGCCTAAAATGAGTTTGTACTTTGTGCTTGTACTCAAGTAAACTGAAATGCTGTAGGGCCCGCCATGTGTAGATGGCGTCAGTGTAGAGGAAATGCCCACTTTTGTGTTTGGTGCAAGATAAACGTTTGCTGCATCAATGTAAGACTTGTTACAGCAGCACTTTCTGATGACCAATTTATTATGTATATTATGTATCTAGATGGCGCCACTGTAGAAGAGAAGGCGACGTTTGTCCGTGAGATCGAGACGACCATAAACCTGGGGCAGCACCAGAACCTGCTGGGTCTGGTCGGCTGCTGCACGCTGTCCAACCCGCCTTACCTGGTCGCGGAGTACATGGCGTATGGGGACCTCAAGACGTTCCTGCTCAAGTGCCGACAGGTGAGAAGATCTAGGCATATTTGAAGACATCTAATGTAGCAAGAGCATAAAGCCCCTATCACAGACCCTGTTACATATAGCTGTCCATGGCGTCCCGTCCTACTACATGCCATTGTCGACAGTAAGGACATCTGTGGTTGTGAGTTGGTCGAAAAGTTGTCTACTAGTCTTTTTCTTAAGTCCTCTACGCCAGCCGAAGAGAAGCTTTAAAAATCAAAGACGTGTATCACGGTGTATGTCGTATTATGCTTGGACGCGAGCAGAGAAGCTAACTGAAGCTAGAATGGGATGGGTTCCAGGCTACTCGCAGGCTGTCTTTATGTCTGGGACATCTTTATTTTAGTACCGAAATTATTATACTTGTGTTTAGAGCTGCATTTCTTCCATCACAGCCGCTGGCGAACGTGTTGAACAGCGTCTATGACATGACGGAGTTGAAGATGTACCAGATTGGACGGCAGATAGCAAACGGCATGGTGAGTTCCAAAGTATACTGTTACAGTATAGTATTTGTCTTTCTACGGATCGAACGTTAATGAAAATATGATCCCAAGGAATACGCAGTCCAAGCACACGAGTCACTTAGCGCAGAGCAAAGCAGACAACTCTTTAGACTGAACATTGATATTTTTGTTTCTTGAAGAAGATACATGTATAGCTTGTTGTTACCAAATTCTGTTGTTGTCGGAGCAGATCTTCATATCCGAGGCTGGCTACGTACACGGCGACCTGGCCGCCCGGAACGTTCTTGTTGGAGAGGACCTGGTGGTGAAGATCGCAGACTTCGGGCTGGCCACAGACGTCTACGAGCGAGGCTACCAGCGGCAGGACGCGGAGCAGAAGATCCCCGTCAGGTGGATGGCGCCGGAAAGGCTGCTGAGGGAGGGGCGATACACCAGCAAGAGCGACGTGTGAGTATCTGCGTTTGAAACGCCCTTTTCTCATCCATCAGCATTCGTAACTTGTCCGTAACTGCTGTGTAGTGTTTGCCAAACTTTAAACTCACCTGCCACGGATAAGAAGTGAAAGCCGCATCCGTTTCTTGACCACATGGTCGCGAGTTCGAATTTTATCCCAGCTGTCGGTGCCCTGAACACGACCGCTACTTTTGAAGGTTGTATCAATTCCTTGGAAGGAACACAGCTTTAGGAACAGAGCTGTCGTTTTATGCCACGAATGTGTTTCCAAATACATGTACATTTTCCACCTCCACAGCTGGTCGTTCGGAGTGGTGCTGTACGAGGTTGCGGCGCTAGGGGACGTTCCTTACCCGAGTCTGGGCAGCACCCTGCTGGAGGAACTGCGCAGGGGACACCGGGAGCATCGCCCACAGGGATGCCCCTGGGAACTGTACGTACAACCTTTCCTTCATTTTGTCGTTTATTGCGTGTAGCAAAAGACTACTAAGTTCTGCTTGATCATTTTCCAATTGCTGGGTCAAATCTGCCAGCAATCATATTGCATGAATCAGTCAATCTCTCAATCTGAAAGGAGGACATAAACTACCGTGACAGTTCCACTTTGCGATAGACGTGGGTTTCTTTTTGTGGTTATCTTGAATCCGAGAGACAGTAACGTCCGTATATATGTCCATGAGACACCAGGGCGTACAGAGACAGTAGAGATTGGTAACCAACACTTGCTACAGGCAGGCGTCACATTCGAAGTTGATAAAACGATGAATTCAAAGGATATGACAGGCGTCAAAGCTATGTATTTTTAAAAGTAACGATTGAATGTGTTGATTCCTGCAGGTACAACCTGATGCTGAGCTGCTGGCAGTGGGACGAGTTCAGCCGCCCGGGGTTCCAGCAGCTGCACCTGGAGCTGGACCGCCTGGTGGAGAAGAACGCTGACGTCAGCTACCTCAAGCTCTCCTCCGCGTCTTCAGACGACGAGAAGAGTTCGGGAATCTTCACAGACAGCCTCGCGTCTTCCAAGGAAAGCCTGGAGGCGCCCAGCACCTCGGGAACGTCTCAAGCTTTGGGGGATCTTAAAGAAAACAGAGCTGAGACGTCTCAACCATCTGTTGAAGATGTCAGGAGATCCAATGAAGCGGAGGATGTCACTATTGGTCAGGGGGGTGATTCATCAAAGGATCGTGACCAGATTCAGACGAACAAAGGCGTGTCCAACAGGTCTCCCCGGAAAAATAAACGGCTAGAGAAAGGCAAGGACAACTCTGACTCGAACTCTGCCGAGGTCCAGTTTGTTAATCCTCGACTGTCGGGGAGATCCTCGAAATATGGTGCTAAGATCGGGGCGGTTTACTACAAAGTTCCCCCCAAAAATAACAAAAGGAAACAGCGGCAAGGCAGCGGTAAAGTCATCGGCGAGGAGCAGATAGAAGTGCTAGACTTAGACTTAGACTCTGATTTCATTGAGTCGGAGGCACTGTACTTCTGAAACTGGAGTCACTTAAGAATCCTTCGGCTATTCACAGATGGCGTCCATTTGGACGATAATCAAAGATCACAGACAAAACCTTCCCAAGACGACAATTCACTCGGGGGACCGATAAAGTTCTTGAGGAAATGCTAATGCCTTCTTTGCTAAAATAAGACTTTAATACCTTGAACGACTTGTGTTACCTGGATAGGGAAGATGATCAACTGATATGATTTATGCATATGAGGACAATATTTCCACTCGATAAGGTCAACATCAGTACCCAATGTACGAGGTCGCGATCGTGGGACTATAGTTTTCATATACAATAATATGTATATTTTGCCCTGATACGATAGATACGGAATCAAAAAATCGGGGAAAGAAAAATTAAGAAGTTCATGCTTACAACTGCGCATGCGCAGTTAAATATTGTAATATGTAAATTGTGAAGGCCCCTGAGACAGCAAGACACGTGTCTTGACATGTGTTAAGACAAGAGAAGTTGACAAGTTAGGGCTTTCACTTTGACATAATAATCACAATGCATTACGCTGCGATTCCGCATTAGAAATTTTTTTAAACATTAACCTCCTATCCCATTGCACTTCCATTAACATCGCAGCACAAGACGTCCTGTGATAAGCTGCATGATCTCTGCTCCACAACAGATAAAGCCCCTGTCACACTTGTGCGTATATACAAGCCCGCATGAGTTGCGTGTTTACATGTTTTTGGTCAAGATTGAGTTTTCTGCCCAAGAAGTCATTTCCTTGGTTCGATAACTAGGCTGCACAACGGTGGGGTAACGCAGAAAACAACTTCTTCCCCGCAAACTTTCCTTAATCCTAAGAAATGTTAATGCGCAACTCATGCGCACCTGAATGTACGCACAAGTGTGACAGGACCCTAAGGGCTTAGGTCAGAAAGGTTGTAGTGATCCCTGGTCCTGCTACGCCCGACAATTGTCGGGTTACACATTTTTGTTCTGTATGCTAGCCCTGACAATTGCTGGATTGAGAATATTTCTAGAATGCGTACGTTGCACCAGCGTGGTTGTTGTACAGCGTGGTAACAAAAATGAGCAATATCAAACTCCAGCAATTGATGTATATTTTTGCTCTGGACCTTCAGCAGGACAAGGGTTAATAAAACGGACGTGGGTGGAAATAACTACAAGATATCAGCGTGGCCTTTTTTTATATCATTTATTCTACACGTCAGAATACAAACACACAGATATAAATGTCATCACATTTCTATTCATTTTTTTTTTAAATTTTATTTATATTTTATTCTTTTTGCAAAATGAATAAACACAGTGATAATACAATATGGCAACACATGTACCACGTATCCAAAGCAACCGCATGACACAAAAAACAAATAAAAGACAAGAATCAAGAATCAAAATAACGACTAACACAACACTAACAAAGGAGAGAAATCAATGATTGTTATTTTTCAACTATCAAATAGCTTAATATAAATAAAGTATGAGAAAAAGATAATCAACCTAATGCCAATGCAGGTGAGTCCCATTTCAGGTAATGGGTCTCAATCTTGTTTCTTCTTTCTGCTATGATTTTCCACTTATTATATTACAGTGCAGTACATGTTCTTCAAGAGAAGTCCTAGTTCAGACACACCTCAGAGGCTCCATAGACACTAGCAGTTTCAGTAGCTTCGGCTTTGTCCCTCCCATAGATTAAATGATCAGTACTTTGTACTGCTTTCTCCTTCTTATGCATTAGCTGAACAGAAACAGAAGCTTCTTTCTTTTTCGCATTGTCATACATGGATCTAGAAGAAGCACTTTGTACTGCTTTATCCTTCTTATACATTAGCTGAACAGAAACAGAAGCTTCTTTCTTTTTCACATTGTCATACATGGATCTAGAAGAAGCACTTTGTTCTGCGTTCTCATTCTTATACATTAGCTGAAAGGAGACAGATGTTTCTTTGTTATTCCCTTTGTCATACATGGATTTGGAAGAAGCAAAGTTTGCTTTCTGATCGTTACTGCCATGCTCAGAAACGTCTATCTGATCTTCAATATCATCAAATATTGCTTCGTCATCGTCATGCATTTCAATATGCTGCGCAGACATTGCGTTCTCTCCGTCGTCGTGCATATTGGCGTGTTTCATTGACACAAAACATCCAGATGTTGAACCCTCATCATCTTTCTTATACATATTGATGTGTTCCTCAGATACAGAACCAGTTGATAATACTTCATCAACATCATCATTTTCATATACATTGATATCTTGTCCAGATACGGAATCATCAGTTGGTACTAATTCCTTGTCATTTTCATATGCATTGATATCTTGTCCAGATACGGAATGAGTTGGTGCTAATTCATTGTCATTTTCATATACATTGATATCTTGTCCAGATACGGAATCATCAGTTGGTACTAATTCATTGTCATTTTCATATCCATTGATATCTTGTCCAGATACGGAATGAGTTGGTGATACATCGTCATCATTTTCATATACATTGATATCTTGTCCAGATACGGAATCATCAGTTGGTACTAATTCATTGTCATTTTCATATCCATTGATATCTTGTCCAGATACGGAATGAGTTGGTGATACATCGTCATCATTTTCATATACATTGATATCTTGTCCAGATACGGAATCATCAGTTGGTACTAATTCATTGTCATTTTCATATACATTGATATCTTGTCCAGATACGGAATGAGTTGGTGATACATCGTCATCATTTTCATATACATCGATATCTTGCCCGGATACAGACTCTGCAGTTGGTAATACATCATCATCATTTTCATATACATTGATATCTTGTCCGTATACGGAATGAGTTGATATTACTTCATCAACATTGTCATTTTCATATACATTGATATCTTGCCTGGATACGGAATCAGTTGATACAGACGCTTGGGCTGTTCCTTGAGTCAAAGCCCGACCCTGACCCCCTGGGTCACCGGCACTCGTTCTAGTTACAGCCAGTGAGGATGTCTCGGAGTTGAAAGAAATCCCATGCCCCCCTAAAGCACTATCGGGTACTGTTACAACTGGTAGAACATTATTGAAAGTAGCACAGGTTACTGGTACTAGTGGAGGCTTTTTGGCACTTCTCTTATAGAAAATTACAATGACAGGACAACATATCAGCATGGTCGCAACAACACCAATGAAAACAGAAAGGTAGAGGAGAGTTCGGTCAGCGGCGCTATCTTTGTTGCCACGTGTAACGGATATTGCACTTGGCGATGATGAAGTTTTATATAATGATGGGCGTGCTGATGTCAGCATTTCAATTTCAGTAGACAGTGTGGCAGACGCGGAACCAAAAAGACTTGCTGTAAAACAGACGTACTGACCAGAATCTGCTGCAGCAATATCTTTGATGGTGATGGTACCATTCACTCCCACAGTCACTCTCCCTCCTAATGACTCAACAGTTGCGTTCTGCCCAGACGGGAGCGTGACTGTGATGTCTGGTGTCGGGATGCCTGAAACTTCACACAGCAAAACGAGTGTCTCCCCTTCTAACAAGGTGCTATTTCCACCTATCACCTCAAACCTCATGATTCCTGGTGCTTCACAAATCAGATCCTCTGAGTTTATATCTTTGAGCTTCTTTCCAAAGAACGGCCTGGGCTCTTTACATTTGATTTCATCCTCAAACTGTGCCCCGGCCATATTTTCCCTGAATGTTACCATTCTACAGTCACACTGCCATGGGTTATTTGTAAGGTGTACAGTTCCTATCAATATCAGGGCATGATATTCTGACAGTGTCTTTATTTGATTATCGCTCAGGGACAATTCCTTCAGCCGGGGTAGGTTTGAAAATATGTCGATGGGAATGTTATATAACCTATTGGAGTCCAAGTCCAAACATTCGAGATTGTTGAAGTTTGCAAATGTACCAGGCTGGATGCTACTTATAAGGTTGGACTTAAGTTGCAACCTGAAAAGCTGGGTTAGATTTGAAAGTGAATCAGGCTGAATGTTGATTATCTGGTTGAACCGCAGGTCCAAACACCGTAGCTGGGGCAGATTGAAAAATGAACCAGCTTGAATGCTAGTTATCTGATTGTATTCCAGGCGCAGCCAGTTCAGCTTAGGCATGTTTGAAAATGTGCCAGGCTGGATGATTGTTATCTGGTTTTTAGAAAGGCTCAAAGTTTCCAGTCGGGGTTGATTTGAAAATAAACTAGGGTGAATGTTAGTTATCTTGTTGGCGGAGAGTGACATATCCAGTAGATGTTTTTTAGAAGATAAACCGGGCTCAATAACAGTTATCTGGTTGCGACTCAGGGACATATAGGTAAGTTGGGGTAGACCTGAAAATAAACCAAGATGAATGGTAGTTATCCTGTTGGAGTACAAATTAAGCGAAGACAGCTTTGGGAGATTTGAAAATGAACCAGGTTCGATAATTGTTATTTGGTTGAAACCCAGATCCAACGATTTAAGCTGGAGCAGATTTGAGAATGTGTTCGTCTGAATTCTGGTTATGCTATTTGCAGGTAATAAGATCTCTTCCAATTTCGGGTACCTGGAAAAGTCAGACTGGCTCAAGGATGCGATATCGTTGTCTCTTAACCAAAGCTTCACAACACCTGTGGGTAGATCTTGATGAGGAACACTTCTGAGGTCTTCGAAACTACAGTCACAAAACGATAGACAGTTGTCACACGGTTTGGCCGGTCCACCTTTCTTCAAGATCATGAGCAGAAGAATCAGATGTTTCACCAGTATCTTCTTGTTAATACACATTGTCTGTCTGAGAAAAGCGCAAAATGCCGTATGTTATTATAACCGCTAGTTATACATATCAACAATGACTGTGACCACTCCGTGTGACGTAGCTATGACGGAACTTTGTCAGTGGAATAGTCTTTGAGGTGATTACTTGGTGCCGGGAATTTCTCTAAATAGAATGTAGTCTTCTGCCTCGTGAGCAAAATTCTTATAATGTACCACCCCTTATTGTAATTGTTTAACCCTATTTTCTCTAACTTTAAATTTTACTAAGAGTAGCTTTATATTTTGAACGTTATATCTAACGCAAGTGTCTGCACAAAGCACGACCATGAAGAGTTACAAGAAAAAGGCCACTATCCCTAAGTTAAAACCTGGTTCTTAATTCTTCTTGCCACCCTCAGGTTGAAACTGTAGGTAATAAAAAAACGGAAGGTATGCTGACCTGTTTTTAAAAATCTTCTCCTTTTCAACAGATTGAGCTGTTCGTCACGGGAAGGTGAGAATGGCCTGGATCGGTTTCGCCTTGATTCGGAGCAGAACTCACTTGAAGGGTGTTCGACTTGTGGCTCGATGGGCCTCAAACTGGCTCTTTAACGTGCTCGATGTGAGGAAGGACAATCCAAACATTTCCCAGAGTCCTGACTATGATCTAGTACTCACTGACACTGTTGGTGCATAAACGTACAGGCGACACTCCGTCTGTTTGTTCTCAGCTTCACTGGTGGGTGCTGGGTAAAAGGGAGTGGTCTGGCTAGACTAGTTAACGGCGCAAGTGACAACATTCGTTGCACATTCATAAGATATGAAATCCGGCTTTAGGCCATTTGAAGATCCAGCTTTTCTGTCCTTTATTCGGCAGAAGGCTACATACACATGCTGAAAAATCCCTAACGTACTAAATGTTTAAACTTCAGGTGTAAACGTAATCGAAGCCCATCAAGACGGTGAACAGTGTCAGACACTGACAAGTTCGAGCTTCCCGGTGCCACTTTCTTAGACGTTTCTGTAGCAGTGTTAGAAAAGTGTCCATAATCTCAAGACAACACACACGCAACAAAGCGACACAAAGTAATTCATAGTCTGTCAGTAGTAATCATGAGCCACAACGTCTTTCAATATGATTTCAGAACCCCTGTTTTTGTGTGGACACTTTTATCCGGAGCTGAAATGTTTGCAATTTGTCTGCCTCTTCGGCAAGATGAAAAACATCAAGACAACAGCAAAGTTGACCACCATAAGGTTTCATCGCCGGGGGAAATGTGATCTGTTTATGTGTGCTTAGATGTGTATATATGTGAATGGGCATTTAAGCCTGAAACAAAAAATTAACATACAAAAACTAAATCGCTGGAATCAGCTGTAACACCTGACAGTTTCATATTACAAATTTACAGTAAACAACACTGTTATCTCCTCTCTCTATATATATGGCCTCCGTCGGTCAGCATTGACCAAGGTAAAATCCTAATTCACAGCAGCCCTACAGCATCGACTATGGCTAAACAGCCCTATACGAGAATGGCAGTCTCTGCCACAAAAATCACATCTGTAAGCTGACTCAGTTCTGTTGCAAAGCTCTTTTCTGTCAGCTGTCATCTCCTCTATCCTGAAACAAATACAGCAAATACATTTCCTTTCTGACAAATAGTTTATTTCATAGCAATCATAATAAACTGTAGTCATGGTGACGAGACAACAAAAATACACATACATTTTCTATTTTATAAAATTTCTTCTTCTAAAGATTGTATACAATAAATGGCTATCAAAATAGTAACAAAAGGACAACTTTTTTGTAAAAAAAACACCCTTTCATATCTGATATCTATATTAACATAGATGTTTCACTGTGTCTGATCCCTGCTTTTAAGTTATAGCATAAATTACTATTATTTGATAAAATTGATTTTCATTCTGGCTTGCATTTCAATTTCTATCATAATTTCTGAGAAAAGCTTATTTAAATATCTTTTTTTCTTTCAAAAGCGTCATCTTTAAACACCATCATTTCTTTAATTTACACGACATAAATCTGCTGCAAGAAATCATTTCGCTCATTTGTTTCCACACTTCAAAGCTGGCCAAATCCATTTTTCAAAATTGTTTATCTTTCTCACCTTCAGGTTTGTTTGTGGTGCATATCGGTCTGTTAAAGAATATTCAGCAACAATATTCAGGATTCTGTGGCTTTTTATAAATGTACTGTAAACTTGAGGTCTCTCCCTAATCTCCAAGCAGATATCGGGGTAGAATTTGTTTTTGGATCTGCTGTTTTTCATGACAGTACTCTGCAAAGAGCAAATCAGAAAATGCTAATATTCTCTTAATAATTCTGACTAAATCAAGATTCTACCAGCCCTCCAAAGGAGGAGGCCCAAACAGCCCCTGGAAGGAAGAGCCTGTGTAACACAGGCTTCTACCCAATATCTGCTTGGAGACTAGGCTCTCCCTAAGTAGTGGAATATCAAATAGTGCTGCACCAACTTTTTACAGTCTTAGCACTACCTTGTCAATCTTCAACAATGTTATTGTGCTATAATTCATCAACATTCGCTCGTTTGGAATGACTTTCACCATTCCTAGATCTACAGCACCAATTTATAGCAAATTCCAGGGGAGAGCCTTGTGCAAGGGCAACATGTGATCCTCTGAGTCTTTTACACAAATGGGGAAGTTCCGTTCCAGTTCACCACTGCATCTGGCCACCTGTGGGGATGGATATAAAGAGGTGACATTTTTTGTAGGCAAATACAAAAACAGTTTCCTCCAAGTCAAATTGCTGTCCTGAATGCATCTGTCTGTGTAACAAAATCTGATAAGAGTATGCAGAACAAGCTGCCACATACATGTAGGTGAGTAAACTTTGTTTTCAGTAGCGTGTGTGGATTACTTTCTTTCAGTTTATTTGTGGCTTTTAAAAATCAGCATAACTCACCATTGAAGCTGTCGACAATTGATTGTCACTTTTGGCATGTGGATATGTGGCCGGGGGATGCCTCCTGATGGATTTCTAAGGTACTGCAGCTTAAGTGCCAGTTTTGGTATCCAATGTTCTGAGCATACTATGGTCACAAATGTATGGTGACCGGTACTTTTTGTTTTGTTATTCTTGTCACAGTGAAACTTTTGTTATCCTGTTCACAAAACAACTTACTGAGACTGCAAGCAAAGGTCCACCAAAGCCAGTGAAAATAACAAAGGTAACAAACACTTTACCCGTATACTACCTGACAGAGAGTTAAGGTCAAGACATCTTTAAACAGTCAAGACTTACTTCGTGAGGATACACTGCTCCAGGGACGGAATCTTCTGTTCTTCGTCATCGCCATCTGTGTCGTTCCTCCCACTCCGGTTGTCTGAATGGGTGAAACAAAGTTTTGACTTTGTTAGCAATCTTATACATAGCTTAGTTTCGTGCATTTCTTTCCATATGCCTGGGGAGTGGCCACCAAGCTCCCCCATCCATGTGCAAGCACGTCCAACCCCCAGATGATGGGGAACAGAAGACGTTAAAGGCATCCAGAGCATGTTGTGTGGAGCTTGAACAAAAACTCAAATTTCTAGTCATTCCTACACATATTAAGTTTCAATAACACTATACCATTACATAACGACATTAAAGGGGCAAAGATACGATGTCGAGAAGATCCAAGCCCTAATAGACTGATCCTGACTGTCCATAACAATTAGCGGTTCGTCCAATGAGAAAGTGACTGCATGTCCGTCAAATGTTTGCATATTCATGTTTCAATTTTTCATTTCTATGTTTTGGCGGAGGTGGGCGGGGCTATTGTATCGGTCTATTTACACTAAGCCCGTGAAACTAAAAGATCACAATGTAGGTTATTTTTGTGCCGCTTTCAAGCACATTTGATAGGGAATCCACAGGCAAATGTGGTAAACAGTGGCATTAAATGTCAATTTCATGAAGACATCAGCAAAGAGAGTATTTACAGTTTTCAAGCCTCATAAAATGTTCTGGGTGCCTTTAAACCGGATAGTGAGTGTGTGAGTGATGCACTTCAGTTTTGTGCTGGTTTTTGTTAATTTTGTGTATTTTAGACTTTAACGTTTTGTGTATGCCTTCATGTGTGTTTTGTGGTGGCAAGGTGGCCCTGTGGTTAGAGTTGTTTACTAAAACTTTATATGCTCTGGGTTCGAATCCCTAGCAGGCCCCAATGTAGTTATCTTTGGAGAGGTACATCTATGCCAATTTTCTTACCCGATTCAGGTGAAGATAAGTACCCAGCTTCAACTTAAGGGATGTCCTCTTAGATGGTTAAGCTTGAGCGCCTTAAAGGCCCCACCACACTTATTGATGAGTGTAAGGGTCCTACAATCAATTTGTTCCCAACAGAACAACACATTTTATAGATTCCAAAGTTTTACCTATGGTAAGCTTGGTGCCCTGTATCTGGCTGGCCTGTCCTGTGAAGTAGAAGAGACAGAAGCGGTGCTCCTTGCGCCAGTGAGACAGCAGGTCGGGTATCGTACAGAACAAAACGCCGTAGACGTCATTCACACTCGTCAGCCAGATGGGCAGCTTGGGTGTCTTCAGCATGCTCCCAACCTGGGGAGGGTAAGGGGAGGATGATATCAACAAGGTGTTTGTGGGGTCGTGTGGCGCAACGGCATAGCGTTCGACTCAAAACCAAGAGGTCCCGAGTTCGAATCCTGTCATGTCACCGATCTTGTGCCCTTGGGAAAGGCACTTTATACGACTTTCCTCACTCCACCCAGGTGTAAATGGGTACCTGACTTCAGTTGGGGAAGGTCATATTGAGGTCACCTGGTGGTGCCGAATGGCAGCCGCCCAGACCCTTGCGACAGTTCCACAAAATGCAAGTGTGGATAAGATATTATATATGTTGTGTATTGTGTGAAACCTGTAATACCCTGCATCAATTCAGCGCTAATAGGCTGCCATTGCGGGTAATTTCTGACCAATAAAAAACATTACTATAAGGTGGCCAAAACCTATACGACTTATTCTCCCTCCCAAGAGCTATCTACCGCTGAAAATTCATGAATATAGCATGTCCAGAACACAAGATATCAAACCCAGAAGTTCTGCTGCAGAACCATAACACGTCGCCCAAGGTGGCCCAAAATTTAATAATTTCGAGTTATCAAGAAGACACACTACCCACATATATCAAGTATCAAGACAATCCATCCAGGCATTCTCGAGTTATCGTGTTTACAGACACACACACACACACACACACACACAAACGCTGGCAACAATATATCTTATCGGCAAGGGTAACAAGGGCTATTCACCACCCAAAAATTGTTACCATAGCGTGTCAAGAACCATTGATATCAAAACCGAAGTTTTCTGCTGCAGTATGTAGAAAACCCAATTCAATATGTCAGGTGTACTTAGCATACGAACATTTGCATCTTCATATTCCAAGGGCGCCCTAGCAAAGGTTTGGAAGGGCGCGGCGGCTCTTTTGGTATCTCACTTCAGTTTCTAAAAGTCTCTCACCTCAGTTTTGTCTTGCACCTCGAACTCGGTCTTGTCCCAGAAGAGAAAGCCAAGCTCCGCTCTCTCTTTCTGTCCGATCAGAGGATATGCCTGAAAGAATAGCAGAACAACATAAGTATTAAATATAAATTGATTACTTGCAGAAAATGACACAAAAAGAAGAAGACATGATTTAATACACATATAATAACTTTATCGCAAATTCATGCCTAACAGGTAATTGGAAACACAGCATATGGTATACAAGAAAAATGAAATACATTAAATTAAGCACATGTTGAATAACAACTATTCTAAATCAATTTATGGTAGGCTATTCAAGAGGGTTGATTTCTTTTCTGCATGCAGTATGAGCTTTCAATTAGTAGATAAACGGATCTATTAGGTCAACTTATCAATAGAGAGAGAAGGTTGTGTAATGGCGATTGAAAAAGTAAGACAGTAACAATGCTTGAACCTGTCTTAAACCCCAAATAATGGCCTCATGTTTGAGACTTAAACATAAACTGACAGCCACAAATGACCAGCTTACCAAGCATGTTCACAAGTTTCCACGATGCAGCATGCAAATATGCACATAGGATCATGAACAACATGCATGATTAACATGCTAGATAGTACATGGATGAGTACAAGACATACATTAAGTAAACAGCAATCAAGACAGTCAATGCAGAATCAATCTAAAGTTTAAAAAAAAGTAAAGATACACATAAAAAATCTACTGGAGAACTTTGGACGACTTCATTAAAAGAATTGAGATAGGGACACTAAAAGTCTTCATAAAATGTTATGGAAGAAATAGGGAGTTATGAGAGGTCATGAGATGAGTTTGGTTCGAGCGGGAGCTCAACCAAAGTAAGTTCACTAAGTAAGTAAGAGATGTCAGTTGCCATGGAGACGGTGCTAACCAGCGGTTTCTGTTTCTTGTCGTAGGCGAGTTTCCCGTTGAACAGATACGACACCGCGCGGCCCGTCAGGAACAGGTTAATCAGCGCCTGGGTGGGAAACAGAAAGGTAAAAATGTAGGAGACCCTTTTTTTGGGTAAGTTTAACAAATCACAAACATAGTGACTTCTATCCTTATCATACATTGTAAAAGATTCAATGCTAAATTGAAAAATAACAAAATTAAAGAATGAAAAAAATTGTTGTGACACTGTAAAGAAAAAAAAAAAATAGCACATCAATAAACATCCTAAAGTGAAGCAAGACATCTTGTTACACTTGTTCATATGATTCCAAGGAAGAAGTAGGTTGCGTGTGGTGATGCACGTTGTCTAATGTAACAGTGACTATACGATCACAGCAAGTATATAGGGAAGATATATACCCCGTATCTGCCTGAAGTATTCTAGCCAAGCGGCAGGCAGGGCAGTGGCATTAATCATAGGGGTGCAATTACGATATTGCATTGACGATAAAAGTAGTTATGGTGTAACAAAGACATTGTGCATCACCACGCCCAACCAGGCAAACGATATACCAAGTTACACACCAGTGCGACAACAGGATCGTGAGTTCTAGCTGCAAACGTGCAAACAAATGCATTCCCAATACTCCCAGAAGGAGGTCATCCTCCTTCCTGTAGTAATAACATTCCTGAGACTAAGACTCCAGACCCTTGAGACATGTTCAGTACTCACAGTAGTACAGCCCTCTGCTGCCGTCAGCATGGTGGGAGTCTTGTATTCATCCATGTCCTGAACTAGTCTGCAGCAAAACAGTTCACTGTTCAGTTCTTTAAAGAATTAAGAAGTTAGTTTAACTTTTAATTTTATCGGATGATAGGAAGCAACATACTAGTATATATAGAAGATGAAGGTTAGACATCCAGGTAATAAGATATGCCAAACACTCAAGGAACTGGACAAAATTTTTGAAAATGATCAAAACTTTTATCCAGTTGCTTGTCTAATGAGAAACTGTCTTTTGGCACATCATATTACCTGGATGTATAACCTTCATGGACATTACCTTCTACGTATCTGTTGGTAGGAATGATCTAAGATTCTTACTTTGGGAAGGTCCTAGATAACATTGCACTGTAAACCATCAGGATCCCGCCTGGTGAGAAATCTCCTTGGAACTGGTAGGAAGGAAAGGAAAAAAAACAGGATCATGTTATGTATGAAGAAAAAACATATAACTTCTCAACGCCAATGTCATCAACAAACTGAATTGTGAGGAACCCAACTGCAACAACACGTTCATGGGAGTTTTGGTATAAAACCTGGTTCTCCCAGTTCTTTCCTTAGTCACTGACAAAAGATAGGATGCAGTCTGAAACGTCTGACTGTTTTAATATTTTATCCAATTGCTTGTCATGAGTAACTATTTTTTAAACATCTCCTTTTATCTAAATTGTTCTCCCAAAATATAACCTCAAAATTAATGTGGTAAAAATGCAGAATATATAATCTAAAAAGACACAGGTTTTAAAAAGTGTTCTTCTTTTTCCTACCTGATCCAGATTTCTCCTTAAAAACTTCAAGAGGGCTTCAAATTCAGTAAACTCATAGATGAGAATCTGTGGAGGGATAGAAAAAAAAAAATTGCACTTGAGCAAAATCCTAAATTAAGATATAAGGAATCTAAAGTATTACCTATGCCTGTTATCAGTAACAAATGGTACACTTAAGTGTATGTATATTATCATCATGATGATACAATTTATATCAATTTCAAATATATTTGAAATATTCTATGGAAGCCCGTAAAAAAGTAGCACCCTGTGTGATAACTTAAATTATCGCCCAGTCCGGAACACTCGTATCGCACAATTTCAAGATAAGATACCTTCTCTGTGTAGCTGTCGAATCTCAGCTCAGGAGAAGGCGTGATGCACATTTTCTCCCCGACGATCGTCACGGCCGCATATTTTTTCTCCCCGGCCTTCCACAGGATGTTGGCGAGCGCATGCAGTAGCGCGTCCTCGCGCTGGTCCTCGAAGAAACCCATGTTGAATCTCTCCACCAACCTAAAGGAGGAAAACAAGACCATATCACGTCCTGGTCAAAAGATCCAAAAAACAGAAGTTCTGCTGCAGTACCAAGGTCACATACCAGGGGGCCCAAAATTGGCTTTGACTTTCGTTTTCCCAACACCTACCAACATACCAAATATCATCACAATCCATCCAGAGGTTATTGAGTTATGCTGACTACAATAGTCCGGAAACACAAACAGACAGACAGACAGACACACACACAGGCACACACACACACACACACACACACACAGACACATCCAAAACCATATCTCCATTTTTCATGGAGATAACAAGGATTCAACGGTCATACCATTGAACATCATAAGAGGATGGTGGCATGATGGCCTTGTGATTAGAGTTGTTGACTCAGAACCTGGTGGTACTAAAATAAAATCCCTGACAGGTCCTTTTACCCCTATTCCCTCACTGGACTCACTGAAAATGGGTACATATTTTCGGTTAGGGACATCCCTCAGATAGGATGTTGAATGGAGATACCATGTTTTAGGAGAGCCAAAATGCAAGCGCGTTAAAGAACCCATCACACTTATCAAAAGAGTAGGGGACCTTCCCAGTGTGAGCAGATAGAAAAACTGTCCCGGATATGCAGCTTGTACTTTTCAGCACAGACCGCCCAGCAGTATACATGTAATCTAATACTGGATACTACTAACAGAAACTTAACACACCACTCTGCCGCACCAACAGACTCAAAAACTCTCCGATTGCGTACCTTGTAACCCTGCTGAATAAGTGACTGATCTCCTTAACAATCCCATATTTTCCATACTCCATTGTACCAAACAACACAATCCTGTCACGCTCGAATGTTTCAATGTTTTACAACGTCAGCTGTCCTTACGTCGTGTTCTGTTTTGTAAATGCAAAGTCTTTTTAAATGGCACCATTGCTAAACTTTGTATGCAAGCAAATGTGAAAATACTCGCCAATTCAGACTTGCCAGTCTGCGATGTGGTATTGTCAATAAAGTTTCTTTTTAAGTTTACTACTATTACTACTACCTGATGTGTTACGCCATCAGGCAGTATATGCAATAACAAAAAACATGATGTCTTTCTATTTTTAATTTACATTTTCTAAGATTTTATTCTGAAAGGAGCCTTTTGGCAATTGCAGAAGCTGCAATATTTTGACACTTTCAATTGGACAGGTCAAAAGAAGTTGTAATTTAACAACAGCCCGGACTTCAGCACTGAGGACAGCATCCATACGACAATCATTTTGCTATTTAACACTTCCTGTCTGCAGTTTCATTTTGAACCACAGCGACCAGGATTTCATCAAGAGGAACTGTGTGGCGTCTGTGTAGCACAGTGGCAGAGCATCCGGCTATGAACGAATAAGACCCAGGTTCAATCCCCAGTGGAGTACCCAGACATGTCCAGACATGCACCCAGACGTTGTGCCCTTGGGAAAGGCACTTAACACACATTTCCCATGTCCTAAGCCCAGCAGTAGGGTTTGGGTTGGCGTTAGGAAGGGCATCCAGCCGTAAAAACTCTTGCTACAAAAAAGGACTTGCACTTGATGAGGAGTTCTGGGGCTTCCCCATCAATGTGCAAGCACGTCTAACCCCCAGATGATGGGGAACAAAAGACGTTTAATTGGATAGAGAGAGAGAGAGAGAGATCTAATGGTTAGAGAAAGAACAACACTGGACACAACAGAACATAAGTTCAGCACCAAGGACAGTAAAGTTGAACTTTCCATCAAATGCATTTCTTTCTTTTTCTTCTTTGTCTTGGGATACACATCCAGATTTCTGGCCTCTTTAAGAATCTTTGCATCAAATAGTGATATGTAGGCTGTAGTATCCAGTATTTGATTATACTACTGTGGGGGTCCCAGACACAGGGGTGGGCAGCAGTCGGCTAGTCTTCACACCGCGCTTCCAAATGGCTCTGTCCAGCGGGTCAACACTGGTGTGTCCGCACACCTTAATGTCCTTCCTGACACATCAACTCAAAAATGGAAGACAATGAAAAGGAACTCACAAGTTGTTGGAGTTTCCCTTTTCCTCCAACAGACAGCCATCCCTGTATAGTAGATGCTTGAGTATGTAGGCCTGGACACACATAGTCATGCCTCTGGACCCATGCTGAAATATATAACATTACATGATTGTACAGTGTTACATTGTAAGGCTGGAGACAACATACATGTACAGTGTTACATTGTTTAGTAGATGTTTGAGTATGTAGGCCTGGACACACATCGTCATGCCTCTGGACCCATGCTGAAATATGTATTATGCACATGTAAAGTGTTACACTGTAAGGATAAGGACAACATACACGTACAGTGTTACAATGTATAGTAGATGTTTGAGCATGTAGGATTAGACACACATGGTCATTCCTCAAAAATATATGTACAATATAATGACACACAGGTGATTTCATGCATACAAAAACAGAACCTAAAATCTTATTTTGTAATGTTTGATAAAAGATGCGATCATTAGCCAACTGTTAAGATAATGGTGACTTAATGTCTGATTTTAAGGTAGTTTTACCAAAAAGGGCCCATAGCTCTGGTACAGGAATTCTTTCATTTCTCAGTATTTCGAAATAACAGGAAATCTCTGTTTTCAAATCGTACAAATTTTTTGTGGTTCTGAGCTACCTACCTTCTCCATGAAGAGTCCGTAGGGAAAGTTGGACTTGACGTCGCGAAATGTAAACCTGGTTCTCTTCCACTCGATGTTGAAGGCATAGTTCCCTGTTCCAAACAGCAGCTTACGCAGAGCCTGGGGTTAGGAGTTTTCAAGTGAGTATATTTTAATGTAATTGTAGGTATTACGTCGATGAAGGTTTGACATCCATGTAAACAATACTAAATATATACAATTTGAACTCTATACTACTGGATAAATCTCCGCAATTTATCCAGTTGTAGACTTTAAATTGTATATTAGAATTGCAGGTATTGGATCATTAAAATTTGGCCATTAGAATACTTGGGGACTAGAAAGCTTGAAACCATTTTATTTATTTGTATTGAGACTCCAGGAAGAATAGTGCATATTGTATATCACTAATGGAGATCGAAATAAAACAAACAAACAAACAAACAAACCAAAATAAAAGGTTACAAGCTTAATCATTTAAGAGCCATGTATCAACTGCCATCAACAAATAGATACATAAATTGGAAAACCTGTTACGAAAAATTAAGTACAAAGCATCTAAATTGGCATTGAAAACTGCTGTCATCATAGTTACTTCAAATACAACTTAATTCTATATTTTTCAAACCCTCCCCCATCATCCTCCAACCACTGAACTGACTTGAAGTGGCCCTACCAGTGCTGTTTCCAAGGTGATGGGCATGGCTCCATCCTCCATCCTCATCACCTCCTCCTCCTCCCTCTGCATCTTCAGCTGGACCAGCAACGGAACCTCCACTTGGGATGGATTCTCCACTTTCTGGAAAATCACGGGTAAACAACTTCATCATATGTTTCTGTATTCATTTCTGCAAAAGTGACCCTGACCCTTCCTCTGGACTGACAAGGGAACCTTGACTTGGGATGGAGCCTCCACTTTCTGGGAACAGAGTTACAAGCTAATCATATTTCTGTCATCTTTCCTGCATTAAAGCAGGCCATACACAAGTCACACTGACCCTGACCTGGACACACAAACCTTCAAAACAAACATGCACTGCTATCTTTCAATTAGGTCAATGCTTAGAAGTGGCCCCTTATGGTCTTGCATTGAGCGAGATCGTTAAAAAAAAGGGACCTCCACTCAAAACTGAGCCTCCGCTTTCTGGAAACATGGGGACAACTGTAACAATTTGCTCATATTTCTGTCATTTTTCCTGCACTATCACTGGGCTAACACAAGTCATCATGATACCCTAAATTGCCCTGCTTTTGGGGAATTGTCTGCAACTACATACATGTATTCAACTGTTGGCTAAGGGATATGATACCTATTAAGATAACATGAGAATACCCCCCTCCCTTTTCTTTATGTTGCAGATTCAGTTAAATTCGCTAAGTTCTTAATCATTTTCAGGGAGGTTCAAAATTCTGAATGGAATTACTGCTGTTTCTCAGCAACTGGATTAAGTAACGAATAATGCAACAATGCTGTGATTTATACGAACTCTCTACCAACATTAAACAGAAGTGACATGATTTAATAAAAAGCCTGGAGAAAGGTTAACCTCGCACCAGGTCGAAACAAAGCTTCTTACCTGCTCTAAAATATCACCTGTCTGGACAATTCCTTACAAGTTAGATGAAATATTTATTGCAATAAAGGTCAGACAAATCGATGGCTCCCCTGGGACAGCCTCTCTGACTGGGGCCATTTGAAAACCTCAATTTTGGGTACTGTTGTTTTTGTTTATCAGTTTCTCTTATTTCTTTGTTTATATTCATCATTCTGTTTAATATGCTATTCTGTACAGGGCACGTCTGTAAAGTAGTGTGTTAGGCACTGAGGGTGCCTACCCAGTATGAAGAAAGCAGATTCTGCAATAAATATATAAATAAGATAAATTTTCTGTGTAGTGTGGGCAGCCCAGCGGTCAGTGACCCTACCTCTGGACCAAGAAGTCATGTGTTTGTATCCCAACTGTGTCGCTCACTTGACGTGTACACCATTGGAAAGGATCATACAGTCCTTATATAGGATGGGATGTTTCAAAATTGGATGTGGTCTACTGTTCATTGTGTTTTTCACAAAGAGCTAGGGGGAATTTCCCTGGTACAATGACCCTGTACATTGCATCTGTCTTCTCTGTCATGAACAGTGGAAGAATTATTATTAATATTAAGCTCTTCAATGAGCTAAATTGGCTCGAGATCACTTTCTTTCATATTCACTTAATTTTCTGCATCCTTTGCCCTCATATTGAAATTTGATACACCCGAGCTAGTAGGTCGGATACTTTTATGGGGGTTTGAAAGACGTTAGATGGGTTTTTTCTCCTTTGAACTTTTAGGTGTGATATGGGATATACATTATCTGCTGCTAACATTTAGAGTGCATTATTTTACTTTAGTCTGGACATTTATAGATTAAATTTGCCTCAGCTGGGGTGCCTGTGTGTATGCATCATAATTATTCTGCCTTCTACAATGGCAATTTGTTGGACCGAATGTAATCTACACAAAACACAAATGTCACATCCATTGCTAAGTTTTTTTCTCAAATAAATTTTCCTAATTTTCTGAAAACATGTCAAAGAATAATGGACAGTCTGCTCTTTAAAGGATGAATTGCTTTGCTTCGTACAATTACGATCATATTAATCTTTTTTGCTCATTGAAATTCCTTTTATTCTATAACATAAGGACTGCTTTATGTCTGTAAAATACAATGCACAATGTAAAATACTGTATGAATCACAGAACACTAGCTGCTGTGACAAATTTGGAACCAGTAACAAATCTTTTTAAACTCAAATATATTTTGATTGTGCAACAGTCATAAAGGTACCATATCATAGAATGGTCACTTCTAATTAAAAGAATTAAAAAAAAATGGAATGTGCCAGTGTGTATATTGTCCGAAACAGAAAAAAAAGGAATGGTGTGGAGGGACTTAAGTTCGGTGGCCTAATTTCTGGACAGCTGACTCAAATTACATGCTAAATGGAGGTAAATGGAGAGGGTTGAATCGAATATACAATAGGAACGCCAAAACAGGATGCAGTCTGCTGTTCATTTAACTTGTGAGTTTCAAGGCTTTTTAATGATATAAGAGGAGGGTAAACGACAACAGCTTGGATTCAAACTCATGACCTGCGGGTCCAGAGGATGGGTCGATAACTACTTTTATTCACAAGTCTGTATGAACCAGCATCTCTGTCTAGAGGTACTGACTGAGGTTTAAATGTGTACCACTTTTTATTGATACCATGGTCTGAACCTCCGTGCTGCTTATACAGTTATATAATATAATAATAGTTATATCAATAGCTTTGAGCTATGTCTTACCTTTGGTTGTGCATCAGTAAATTCCAGTCTGCAGATTGAAACAGACAAGAAATATGTCATTGGATTGGATAAAATATCATGACAGAAAGTCTATTTGTCTCTACTAATAGGATGTTTTCTACTTTGTATAATTGTTCATTTTTTACTTCATCTATTCAAAATGTGTTGTTTTGAGCTCAGCAAATTGTGGTTGTGGCACAATTACAAGACAGCTACACTTACAGTGGTATTGTCTTAAAGTTTACAACTTAAAGTTTAAGATGTTCTCATCCAAACAGACAAAGGTAAACTCGTAGCCGATTTGAAGCTGTAGAGGCAGTGTGTTGTTATCCACTGTGTCTAGGGCACGGGATTGGAAGGCTGAGCCCATCCATTTTCTTCCACCACCTTTTACCTCCCAACCAAACTCGGTACCCATTTTTACACCTGGGTGGAGTGAGGAAAGTCAAGGGCACAATATCGGTGGCATGTCGGGGGATTCAAACTTAGGACCACCCTAACACTACAGTTACGTCAACACCATGGCAGAATGTGCTCGTCTTAAGCCCAGCCCTACCCTTGTTTGTCGAAGAGCTTGGCCAGTTTGCTGAGCTCCTTAAGGTTCTCCTGGGCCTTCTCGATCTCCTTAGCCTTCAGCGCTGCCTCCTCCTCAGACTCCGCTGAAGACACGCTGGAGAAACCCGAGTCTTTCCTTGACAGCTCCTGGAAGAAGAGAAAAGGTTCTTTAAAAAATGTTGTACATGTGCAGGTTCCTTAAAATGATACTTTAATTGGACAACAATTGTACCAGGTACAAAGTATCTAAAGCTACACAGCTCTGAGATCATCATTTTTTTTTTCAACAATTATGGAATAAGTTTTGAACAACAGTTGAGGCTAGATGTGCAAAGGTTTGGTGCCGAAGGGCGGCTATACAGGCAACAATAGTATCAATACGGATAACTTCATATCTTTGGGTAAAGAATTATGCTCAAAAATCAACATGAAACGCAGTGTATATACCTTGGTGCCCAGATAGTTTTAGGTAGTAGATAAAAATGAAGCCTAAAACGTCAAAGAAAACCTTTTCGAAGGCTTATGCTACTATTTACAAAAGTCTGTATTCTGTTACCTGTGAATTTGCCATGTCTTCTTCGAGATTCTTTACAATCCCCGTGGCCTCCTTATAACCTTCCCTCAGCTCGGGGAAATAGCCTCCTTGACTCGGTGAAGACGCAGGGCTGTTAGACAAGACGTTCTTCTGCCCAACGATCACTTTTTGTCTCGGAGACGAAGCAGGACTGTTTGACGAAACCTTTTGCTGCACGATGGCTCTTGGGGAGGACCCAGTTCTGTAAGACGAGGCGTATTTCTGCTGTTGTCTTGGGGAAGAAGCGGGGGAGTTTGACAGAATCTCTTTGAGCCCGGCGATGGCTCTTGGGGAGGATGTGGCTTTGCTCGACTGTATTGGAGAGGCCAATGGACTGTCTGACAAGAGGTTTTTCTGCTGCGTGATCGCTTTTTGTCTCGGAGAAGTAACAGGAGTGTCGGAATAGCTGCGTTGTCTTGGAGAGGACACAGGACTGTCCGAGAAGTTGTTTTTCCGTTGCCCAATCTCTTGCTGTCTTGGAGGAGACACAGGACTATTTGTCAAAACGTTTTTCTGCTGTGCAATCACTTTTTGTCTTGGGGAAGGCACGGGACTATCTGACAAGCTGCTTTTCCGTTGCACAATATCTCGCTGTCTTGGGGAAGTTACAGGACTTTCGGGCAAGCTAGTTTTCCGTTGTGCAACCTCTCGCTGTCTTGCAATTGGGGAGGACACAGGACTGTCTGTCGAGATGCTTTTCCTCTGTACAATTGCTCTTGGAGAGGATACGGATGGACTCTTTGACAAGTTGTTCTTCTGTGGTACGATCTCTTTTTGTCTTGGAGATGGTAGCGGACTGTTAGACAAGACTTCCTTCCGTCTTACAATCGCTATTGGAGAGGACACAGTTCTATTCGTCGAGCCGTTTTCCTGCCGCACAATCTCTTTCTGTCTCGGAGATGACGCAGAACTGTTTGACAAACCCTCCTTCCGTTGCACAATCGGTGGGAACAAGCCGTTCTTCTGCTGTGCAGTCTCCCGTGGTCCCGAAGACAATGCAGAACCATTTGAAAGATTGTCTTGCCGCTGCATGATGGCTTGTTGCCGCGGACTACGGTCCTGAGATGAAACAGATCCGTTCTTCTCACGACTTGTCTCGTGACGTGCTGTTCTGTAAGACACAAAGGAAACTTATATCTTAACCATTCACAGTTTCCAGACCTCTTTGTTTGATAAATAATACATGTTTTATGAGCAAGTGAACGATATGTGAGTGACCTTAGGTTATTGTTACAGTTATTGTGTACTTATGACAATGATCTATCTATTGCATGTCTATCCTACTGGTAACTTGTTTATTTGATACCTTTGTAAGTCAACACAAAGAGCCAATTATGATAACAAGTACTGGGTAATTAATTGTATGAAAGTTAGGCTAAAGAAATTGGGTTATTGTTACAGTGTGCCATTGTGTACCAATGACATGTGATGAGTTCACCTGTCTACTTTCCTGACAGCATGTGTATTTAAAAAGATATACAATACCAATCAAGATATTATATACATGTACAAGTCAGTGTAGTTAATTCTGAAAAAAAATTAGGCCAAATGAATTGGGTCAATAGGTTCTTTAGCAGACAAAATAGATGATAAGCAATCAATCTTACATCTTCTAATTACTCAAAGGTAGCAAGCTATTTCGTGCAATATTGTAAAGTTCTTTAGCACGCACATTTTTTAAAAGATCATTCTCTAATAATATGACTGAGGTTTCTCTACTGTTATACTGTCTAAAAACTGTATCGAATGATATCAAAAGTCCTGAACCTCAGTTACCTGACCTTAGATGACTGCACCTCATGATTTGTTAACGACCTTGGCTCATAATTTCTTAACGACCTTGGAATGGCTCATGATTACTTAACGACCTTGCCCCTTGATTTCTAAGCACCAACGTCATCCATGATTGTCCAACACAATAGAATGGCACACTCCCGAGCCGAACACGAGTATGGAAGATGAAACGATAATTTATCACTGACAAACTCTGAGTGGCAGATGTGGGTTTCTGCCTGCCCCAGAAATAAACCAGACCAGCTGACTTGAAATAAATCCACCACACTTGTCAATAAAGACAGCCTCAAAATACCACCTGTATATGCAGGTTAGTGCACCAGGTAGACTTGAAGCTCTGCAGGCATTTCCAAGGTCTACCTGTACTGAGTATACTTGAATCGAATGTTTTTGGTAAATTTTGTTTACTGTTAACTAATCATTACCACCTGTTAAATGCTTAATGATTAAAATGGTCTCGTAAACGTTCAAGCCTTTTGATTTGATACTTGATCCAGCAGAGTGAATCAGGTAGAATTCGTATGGTGCAGGTAATTTTGAATGTTATCTGTGCTAGACAGGTATACTTTATATGACCTAAGTTTAATATATAATGTAATCATCATGGCATAAATGTAAGCAACATACTTAAAATTCTAGCTGCAGTTCCGTAAGTGATCAACAGGAAGCACTGCTGCTCAATCTGACATCACCTTCAACAATTCTTCACCAGTCCTTCATAAAAAAAAAAATTAAACAAAACAAGAGCTTTTAAAAAAAGCTGGCGTTTCGGCTACGTTTATAAGTGTGAATTGTCTTTTCCCTTTACTTGAAGTAAAATCTGCCAGAGGAAGTCACTCAAGGGCTGTTCAGTCTATAAGAAAAATTGTCATTTTGGGAAATGAGTACTGTTTTAATAGAGAAAGGCAGATTGGGGAAAGCAATTTTGAAGTTACGTCACTTAACTTAAGTGCTTTTGAAAAAGCTGGTCTTGGCCTACAACTTGTACTTATTTGTAAAATGTATAATAGGCTCATTATAAAAGCTATCAATGTAATTATGTACATGGCACGCAATAAAACATAAAATTTGAAAAAGCACCATTGAATCATCAGCACTATGGTAATTAAGTGAAATAGAAGTTCATAACAGCTAAGGTTCTATCTAAAATGACTACCAAATGTCAAACAAATCAACAGCTACCTCATCCGTATTATTCTGGTTTCCGCATTTACAACATTTCTTCCTTATTTTCCTGGGTAATTTTGCTAAAATTCATGAAAATTCCCATAGTTTTGTGCCGAGGGGCGCCACTTTCCACGTCCGTGTTGTCTGAATGAAGTCGATACTGAACAATGGAGCATTTGCTACTGTAACAAAGAATCGCTGTTTTGCAAACAACATCAAGAGCCTCTGTTTACATCGGGGATAGAAGTTTAGTGGCGAGTGTTTTGCAAGAATCATCTTATCGCGCATAGGAGCCGCTGCACGGTATTTTCCATTACAATGAACAGAAAAATTCGAATGCCGGGTTTGGAATCTATGAAGTCCTGTTCATAAGACAAAGGCCTTGTATATATTAAATGAATATTTAAAAATAACAAATATAAAATATTTCTTTATTTATTAATGAAAAAAAATGATATTCATAAATATGATATTGATGGATTAATATAATATCAATATATATTTTTGATATTCAATATCTAAAAAGAAAAAAAAATCCATGCACGGAGACGAACCCGGATCTTCTGGGTCCGAAGTGCTTCGCGTTGCCAGATCGGCCAAGCTGCGGTACGTAACTATTCACTCTGGACGTAATGCTATAACCTCATTATATGGTATCATTTATGCCGATTTTTGGTCGTTTTCTTGACGAAATCATTTTTTTTCTTCTGCAATCTTGTGGAATAGATGTAATATGGTCATTTTTCAGGATATCAAAGTCCGAAACCACAATGCAATGATATTTCCGAACAGTTGTAGCAGTTACATGCGGTCGCCGTCCTGTGTCACATGCAAATCTAGCCTGCCTGCATTTTTGTGCTCTCTTGCCATATAAGGCAACGGCTATACAAGGATTTGAGAACGTATTGCCATATAAGGTCTTATTGTGTGCGACACAGTGTTGAACCAAGCTTCCCTGGTTCCTTCCTCCTTGCTTGAAGGTAAAAGCCAGGACAATGCGTTCCGGCGCGCATGCGCCGAAACGCAAAAAAAGACTAACCAAAGCAGTCCTCATGCACCAACCTATCCTGACTAAATCACACTTAGTCTTTAAGCTTCTAGGAGCCCTTCCACAATGGGCAGTGTTGGACTTATCAGCAACCAGCAGACCAATTAAAACCCCAGGGCTGAATCCAGAACGAGAGACATATATTATATATATATAAGAACTTCGAATGCAGTGATCTTCACCACCCAAAATATTTTTCAAGAAATGGAGGAATGGACTCACCAAATCTTCGACCATTCCTCTTAATTGTTCACCTTCAATACAGGGTAGAAAATACCAGCATTGTAATTGTGCATGTAACACCCTCATTAACACGTAAAGCACCAATCAGCATTGTCTACCCCCTTCACCTGAGTACAGGTGGAAATTCTCCTTAAAGAAAGGACCTATCAAAACACTTCACCTGACAAGACTTCCTTCCAGTCACCTGTACCTAAACACACCTGCAGTGACAGGTGAACACCTGTGGTACCTGGTTACTGTGGACACTGCACGACAAAATCAATACACAAATATTTGATCAGAGACTGCACACAGTAGCAATAGCTCATAGCCTTGGCAAAATGCTATTGACTTGAAGTGATAGGTCTCAAGATGTGCTCTTACATTAAAGCTAAATGCATTTCTGTTTTCTGCAATGTTTTGAGATATAATCATAAAGGATAGAATCATGCAAGGAATATAGACACCATCAAATAAATAGAGTCAAAAGCTTTCCCCACCCACACATATTGACCAATACATTTCTGTGACAACCTTCATATATACTTACTAAATATGTCAGACATATTTGACCAAAGATTATATATAATATACACTTAATATGTAATAATATAATTGTATTCCAAGCTTCCTACTTGTACTTCTATCCAAAGGGGAGAGAGAGTCTAATGTTCTATTTAATTGATATCTCATTCCTTGACATTTGGACAGCCGTTTGAAAATTATAGTTCAACCTTGCTTCAGAACATTTACCATCACGGTTGAACCTGCAAACTTTAAAGGCAGGCTAAACTTAACAGATTCCTAGTCGGAGAAATGGCGTCTGGAGCAATTCCTATGGTGCAGGTGTGGCCGACTCTTTGGACATCGCCAGTACATGTATTAGATCACCACACCGCGAATTGCAAATGTTGTAAAAACGCTAATCTATGATGAACTCATGTAAAAGAAGTCAGAACTGGTCTTAGTCGTATATTTAACATACTGCAGTATGCTTTACGAAATTAAGGTTAGCCTGCCTTTAATGAAACTCTGACCCATGACCATGTAACTGACTTGCTCTGGCCGTGGTGTGTTTGGCCATGAAAGCTGAATTACAATGTAGCCAGCTCTGCCTTGTCTGTGACTCTATTGACCGCTAAGCACGCCCAATACTGCATTATCTAAAGATGTTGTAAAGAATTAGGATCATGTACGGAATATATACATTTGAATAAAGTACAATTTCACATCACTTGTACGAGCATTGGCCCACCTTCATTTTGATAATTCAAAATTTCAAATTTCTGTCATGACTAATGCACTCACTCAAAAATGCCTGTGTTGTCCAATTTTTGTGTTGGAAGAGTTTACATCAAAGTAATTTCTACCAACACGGATAAACTTGCATTTAAGTTTGATGAAACTCTGACCTATGACCGAGTAACTGACTTGCTCTGGCCCGGTGTGTTTGGTAATGAAAGCTAAATTACAATGTAGCCAGCAAAACCTTGTCGGTGACTCTATTGACCGCTAAGTGCACCCTGCCTAGTACATACAATAATGGCTCCACGCCAATTTAAACCCTTCAATTGCAGCCGGCTAACACTTTTGTACTGGCTGATGATGACATATAGGCTTGTTCATCAACATATGTGGGGGGTCGGGCAACATCAAGTCAGTTACAGGGTTCCTGTACTACAACAAGATTTTCAACAAGATTTTTTTTAAAGTACAGGATTGTCAGTCAAACCTGTATAAGTGACCACCTCTATATAAGGACCACCTGGCCAATGTGAGTTGTGACCACTTTTTTTATGGTCCTGTTGTCAGCACAAGAATCCTGTCATTAGTGACCACCTGTCCACATCACATAGACCAGATTTTATCAGGCCCAAGAGTGGTCTTCTTTGGCAGGTTTGACTGTATCAAAATTACAATAATATCTATAACTTTGACTTAAATTTACATACATGTATGACAAGTCCCATAGGGGCAACAGGTGGTTGCTAAGGTTGTAGAGTTACCTGTACACAAGTTGCCTACTAGTAGCGATATGATGTACCACAATGTAACTGACATGGCAACTAAGATAACAATCAATCTCCTTAGTCCACTGTCAAAACCACTTGATTCTTGGACAGCAATAAAATCCAAGATTGTGTCAGAGACAAGTCAAGATGCTGATTCAATGCACGTCTTCACCCTTTTGGAAAGGAGTAGTACAGCCCACTTAGACTCGAAGAGTTACTGAAACGTTGGCCAAGTAAATGTCTTTAAGGTTGTGCTATAGTAACCTTCTATTCTCCAAGCAGAGGTTTCGATCGAGAGGGGTAGTTTTGTCCGGGATTTTTTACGTCCCTCTCCGTAAAAAAATCCCAGACAAAACTACCCCTCTCGATCGAAACCTCTGCTTGGAGAATAGTAACCTTCACAGAAATGGTCTGGATGGGGACAAATTACAGAAAGAAAATTTGTTTATTCCTTTTGGTGTCCTCAAGGAGGTTGTTTTCACACCACCTGAGAGTACTGATGGAAAGATTAGCTTCTCACCATTCTATTTCTTTTTGTTTTCTAGAAAATCATTAACAAAGTTCTGGGAGTCGGGCCAGCACAGCTGTTTGTTTGAAAGGTTGAGCAATTAAGGGATTTTAAAGGAAAGTAAACAAAGAAACATGGCTTAAGATAAGATAATTGTGAAACCTGATCCAATACAGTTTACCTGTAGCAGCTGTTTCTAATTGGTTAAGGGAGTTTAGAGTTGTGGTGTTGTGTGGTGTAACGACAGGGTTCTCAGCCCAGAACCCAGCGGTCCCGGGTTCGAATCCCCTGATGACGCTACCAATGTTGTGCCCTTGGGAAAAGGCACTTTACACGACTTTCCTCACTCCAGCCAAATGTAAAAACGGGTATATTATTAGTGTTATTCTAATACTCAAAATGTAAGTCAAGATTAAGCTTCAACTGGTCACTAAACAGCTTTTTACGCATGTGGCATTTCTGAATCATTTTTAGCAGGCTTAAAGTTAAAGGAAATTAAAAGAGGCAGGCCTAAGAACAACTGGCACCGGACCTTCCTAGGAGATCTAAAAAGAGCAGGAATCCCATGGGAAGGGGCCGAAGAAGCGGCGACCGACCGGTCAAGATGGAAACATGCTGCCCAATATGCCTGCGGCACAGGAGGACCTAAGGTCTAAGGTAAAGTTAAACATAAAAGGCTACATGTAAAAAAATTGTAAGCTTATCAAAAGGCGAACTTAGTATGATAACTTTGTGCCATCTGTGTCCCTGTTGTTCACTGTACCAGAACACGACTGTATTACTTCAGCGTGTTGTTGACAAAACTTCAAGAGAACATTTATCTTACTAGTACAATAACACCCTTCTCCAAAGGATAGCTATTTATAGATTGATTACTTGACAAACTATCCTAAGTTATGAGGGACAAGAAAAACACTTCTAGACCAAGAGGAAAGCCACTACATTTCCAGCACTCACAAAACTAACCACACACAAACATGCCCTGCTCATAACACACACATAACAGACACACTTTCTGAACTTCGGTTGACACTCTTACCAGTAGAACAATTAACATCACAACAAAAACAACGTAACACAAGAACAGCACTACTTGGGACATGGAGAAAGAAAATACAAGCTAAGTCTTGACATGACCAGAATACTTAAAGCACTTAGATTTTCATAAATTAAGTCTTTAACATCAAAGTTTTACCAAAATAAGAAACTCACATGTCTTTCAAACACGAAGTCAAAAGTTTGAAAAAACAACTGTGCAACATTACCTGAACACACCATGCTTTGACCTACCTGTATTTTCACCTGTAAAACACCTCTTGGCGGCTTCTCAAGGAGCCAATTCACCTGAAGGACCACTTCTTATCTAGCTGGAATCTTCGCGAATCCCTTGCCATCGTTGTCTTAAGACGGTAAACTTTCTTGACGCTCAATTTGGTCTCTTAAAGCCCAACAAATGTTCTTAAGCACGCCGGTGTGACAAAGCATTTCCGTGCCCTTGCCTTCGTGACCCGGCCCCGTCGTCAGGTGAACAAAGGAAGCCGCCAGGTAAACTTCTACCTGTTCAGACTTCTTTCAAAGTTGCTACCTGATCGCTACATCCTCAGATCAGCTGACTGGGGGGCATTCTATAGTGTCTGCAGGGGTGCAAAATTTTACAATTTATCAAAATAACCCATGAATAATTTCACATTGAAACTAGTATATAGGCTAGAAATTCCTATCATGATTATTTTCATTTGTTTATTTAGAAGAGTAAAATTGTCTAACTAATGTTTATAATTTCAGGCCTTATGTAAAATGGCCCTTTATTTTGAATGATATCGTCTACATTTATCCCAGCATGCACCAGGTTCGAAAATTCTGTCGTCTCCACTTCCGGCGTGGAAGTTGTTCAGTTCTAGGCACGTTTTACCTTTAAACTTTCATTTCCTGCTATAATCAACCCGCAAACTGCCGTTTTTAGGTCTGAAGGCTTGTCTCCTGGTCTGAGTAGAAGGTGGGCGTGTGTTTTGTGCTGTGTAGGCGTGTGTTTTTGCGAGTAAACGTACTGGGCGGAGAGTGTTTTCGTTCCCGCCGCGCCGGAGCAAGGCTCGCCCATCCCCCCGAGGGCTGAGGTGTAGCTGACGTGGTCGTCTGTAACTTGTTTACGTCAAGACGCCCTTCAACGTCGGTTCCTTGGAGGTCGGAAGGTCCTTTAAGAAATCTGATTTGGGAAATAGATGGGAGTGGGATCGTAAGTGAAATATATCAGACTTGTGCGGCGAGGAAAATAATTTGCAAGGTTCGCGACTTTATAAATCGCTCTTCCTTCAGCGTTTGCGTCTCAGCGCCGAAGTATGTTGTTTTGATCTTTTAGTAATGTTGTTGTGTGACTTATAAGACGTTTTCTTTCCTTCTTTCAGACGCTGTAAATTGACGATGTTGTTGTGAGGTGGAAGAGTTTCTTGGCGGGATTTCTCAGTCCGCATGGCCGCCCCTCCCCCCTCCTCCTGTGCGCCGTACATCATCGCGTTATGACAACCCGCTGTCATCAGACCCGGTAACGTTACACGCCTGACCCGGCTGTTCACCCCGGCACGTCAGCACCACCGAGCCGCCCAGCCGCCCCGCTCGGCCCCACCCTCACCACGGCCCGCCGGGACGCCCGCCCCGCTCCGCTCCACCCTCCCGAGCCCGTGTCCAGCACCATGGCGTTCTTCTGCCTCCTATGGAGGGTGGTGAAGCACCTCCTACTCCGCCCGGAGACCTGGCTCATGACGCTGATCGGAGTCGCCATCTACAGCTATGTGCACCACTGGGGGGACATCAAGGCTATTTTTAACCAGGCCAAGCTCTCTCTGAGCTCCAGAACTTCCCAGCTGGCCACGGTGATCCAGGAGAACCACTCCTCCGCCAAGGAGCCGCAGTTAGACCTGAGTGACGATGTCAGCGAAGAGGAACTGGCGCAGATCTGGGAATTCCGGAAGGACAATGTGGCGGTCTACGCGATACAGGGGAGACGGGAACACATGGAAGACAGGTAACATCTACTACCATATACAGAGTGTACATGATTCCACCACCCTGAAAAGATACGTCCAAACTGATCTCCAACCCATCATCCCCCAGTATAATTAAACCTCCTTGGTATAATGCACTCCTGTATATCTAATTATAAACTGTGCATACCTGGGGTCTACGCGATACAGGGGAGACAGGAACACATGGAAGACAGGTAATGTACGATAGCCCGATCCTGACTGTCCGTCAAAATTATAGTTCAACCAAGTACACTAGATAGCTCCAAATAATGCCTATACTTGTAGCTAGATGATCAACGCTTAGGTGAGACAGACCTGTACCTGAGCTCAGAAGAGAAATACGGTAGCCATGCCTTCATGTACCAGATGTAGACAATATTATCAACCTTGGATTGATGTGTTCAAAAATTCACATTTTCTTAGAACTTACGTGTCTACGAAGGTACAGAGGCTAGACAGCAGGTACAGATATAAGTACTGTACGATTGACCGATCCTGACTGTCCGTCAAAATTATAGTTCAACCAAGTGCTACATAGGAGCATCCTCACTCGAAAGCTCCAAAGGGCAGTTTAACAGGCTAGACAGATACAGCTACAGATAACAAGTACCGTACGGTAGACCGATCCTGACTGTCCATCAAAATTGTAGTTCAACTAATAAGAAAAGCTTTATTGACGCAACAAAAAGTACAATGACTTTCATACGGTCAACTCCAAACTACAAAATACAGATGCTAATCTTGAAATTCTACTTACATATAGTAATAAAGGCTAACATGAGTATCCTGTAATAGCTGGTTGTAATCAGGAAGGTGTATTAATGGGTTTTAGTATTGTTTCTAATAACAGAGTGGCTGCAAAAGGACTGTAAGTTGAAATTATAGTTCAATCATATAAGAGAGACTGTGCATTAGTCAGATTTGTGCATTTGTTCCATCTTGTATTACATCATTCTCATATGTTGACTGTGGTGGGCGCAGCTTTATGATTGGTCTATACCAGGTAATATCCGCCTTTATCCAGACTGTGATCTAGAGAGAATAGTTTTAATTGGTGTCTGAAAACTGTAAAAGAAAATGATTATATGTCTGAAAACAAGACGTTACAATAACATTCGTCTTTTGATGTTTTGAATTAGTATGGAAAGCATTTGCAATAACTGTTGTGTGCAATAAAAGATTTCATATGCATGCACGACTTGATGCCTACAAATGATTGCATGATTTGAAAGAAAATGATACGATATCGTTTTGGTGCAGGTGTATCATAATGTGGCAAAGTGATATGAATAGTATCAGTTCTGCAACTGTTGGTGCAATAAAGAACATTAGTTTGAAATTTGATGTTTAATAATTGGATACTCCATCATTCTTAGTTTTATTATTGGAGTCTTTCCAACAACTTTTGCCATAACCATATTTTGATATCGTAAATTGGTATTGATGATCTCTGCATTTTGAAAACTGTATTTGATTTTGTGTAAGTTAGCAAAGTATAGTGACTATACTGAAATGGTACAGCAGTGAGTCACAGTCAAGACTTCATGCAAGAAACTGTCCAGGGAGGTAGAAAGATGGGTAGACAACAGAAAAGATGGGAGGATCTTAAATAGAGATCTGACAGGCATAACACTAAGTGAAACATTAATAAGAAAAACAGAAAACTGAGAAGGGTGGACAAAGGTGTTTGCAAGATCTTCTGTGGTGCCTCAATGGTCAAATAGTTGGGAATGAATGAGATGAGGGAATATAAGGGGATAGATAAGTTGAGGTAAGTTAGCAAAAGCAGTTCAGAGCTAACTAGAATTGCTATCTACTAATTCATTCATTCCTCCATTCTTTCCTTCTTTCATTTTTTAGGTACAGTGTGATCACCAACATCGCGAAAAGTGGAGCATCCGTCTTCGAGATCTTCGATGGACACGGGGGAGACGTAAGTGTTTAGTATTGGCACAAAAGTTTGCGTGTTGACAGTATCTTTCCTTTGGTGCCCACAAACTTCTGGATGATCATTCTGGCAAGGTACACAAGGTACACAGACTGTATAAGGTTTTGATCTGGGATGATCATGATTCTCTAGTCTTTTCAATAAATATTGGGGGGGGGGGGGTCTTTAAGTTAACATGCTTGAGGTATGGCTCTCCTCAAACACAGGGCCTCCATTTAACGTCCTATCCAAGTTGTGTCCCTAACGAAAGCTATGGTAGTTGGTTAATTATCAACTGTGTCTAGGCCATGGTATTGAAAAGCGGAGCCCATCCCTCTCCTTCCACAGCCTTTTACCTCCTAAACAGAAGCCATTTTTACACCTGAGTGGAGTGAGGACAGTTGTATAGCTGCCTTTTCCAAGGGCACAACATCAAGTAATAGTTAAAGGATGGGCGGGGCGAGTTTATGTGGATTTGGTACAGCCCCGCCCTCCCAAGGATTTTGTTGGTAGCCTGAGGGCTATGTGGATTTAATCACAAGAAATACACACTCCTGATTGGCTGAGGAAAGAGGGTCATGTTCTAATGGCATGTTAGGGGATTCAAACCCAGGATCTCTGGGTTCTGGGCCAAGCACCCTAACCATTACATGAACACGATGACACACAATATGCTATATTATAGTATATATATATACACACAGAAAACTTGCTGAAAAACAACTTATTTGTTATTCATGACTCTTGTCACAGGGTATTTCATTCCATGACTGGGACTGTGGGCTATTTCTTTATTACATTCCTCTGGGAGTGGGAGTGGAGCATGGAACGTATTGGTTTGACAGCTGTGAAGCTTTCTGGTATAATACTAATAGTAATGACCCATGTCATATGTGCCGTTTGGATTTTGATGGTATGTTATTTGGACAAGGGTCACTGACGTTATGATAATTATGGACTTATTAGGGAAATTTTAAAGAGAGTACTTGTCAATGAGATATTGCATGGTAGCCCAGTGCACCAGGGCTAAAGCTGTGTGCATGGTTTATGATATGGTTTGCTGGACTAGCTTAACTATTTAGGAAGAGAGTACTAAGGCCTTGAGATATTGCATGAGCCTGTGGCCCCTCGTATGTGCTGTGACTCATCAGTGTGAGGGTGAACTTTCATCCTTGGTTTATGATGCGTCTGCTGCAGTAGCTAAACTATTTAGGAAGAGAGTACTAAGGCCTCAAGTGAGATATTGCATGAGCCTGTGGCCCCTCATATGTGCTGTGACTCATCAGTGTGAGGGTGAACTTTCATCCTTGGTTTATGATGTGGTCTGCAGTAGCTAATTTAAACTATTTAGGAAGGGAAATTCTAAAGAGTGTACTTGAGATATTGCATGAGCTTGTGGCCCCTTGTGGCTGTGCTGTGTGAGGATAAACTGTCATCCTTAGTTTATGGTGCGTCTGCTGCAGTAGCTAAACTATTTAGTTCTTAAAACTATTTCTAGAAAGGAAAATTCTTAAGAGTGTACTTGAGATACTGCATGAGCTTGTGGCCCCTTGTGCCAGAGCTAATGCTGTGAGCGTGTGTTATCCTTAGTTTATGATGTGGTCTGCTCCAGTAGCTTAACTATTTAGTTCTTAAAACTATTTCTAGAAAGGAAAATTCTTAAGAGTGTACTTGAGATATTGCATGAGCTTGTGGCCCCTCGTATGTGCTGTGACTCAGTGTGAGGGTGAACTTTCATCCTTGGTTTATGATGTGGCCTTAGTGACTGCAGTGGCTAAACTATTTAGCAAAGAAAAGTTTAAAGAGTGTACTTGAGATATTGCATGAGCTTGTGGCCCCTCGTATGTGCTTTGACTCAGTGTGAGGGTGAACTTTCATCCTTGGTTTATGATGTGGCCTTAGTGACTGCAGTGGCTAAACTATTTAGCAAAGAAAAGTTTAAAGAGTGTACTTGAGATATTGCATGAGCTTGTGGCCCCTCGTATGTGCTGTGACTCAGTGTGAGGGTGAACTTTCATCCTTGGTTTATGATGTGGTCTGTAGTAGCTAAACTATTTAGGAAGGGAAATTTTAAAGAATGTACTTGAGATATTGCATGAGCTTGTGGCCCCTTGTGGCTGTGCTGTGTGATGATAAACTGTCATCCTTAGTTTATGATGTGGTCTGCTGCAGTAGCTAAACTATTTAGTTCTTAAAACTATTTCTAGAAAGGAAAATTCTTAAGAGTGTACTTGAGATACTGCATGAGCTTGTGGCCCCTTGTGGCTGTGCTGTTGGGATAAAGTGTCATCCTTAGTTTATGATGCGTCTGCTGCAGTAGCTAAACTATTTATATCCTGTAAGCCCGGCACCTGCTCCCCAGTACTGCACAGGACCTGTCAGATGAACCTGAACTCACAGCACATGGGGCTGGGGCCTTATCAAGTCAAACTGTTGGTTCTCAGCAGATTAAGAAAGTAATTCTTAATCCTACGCTAAGCCTAAGTTGTTTTTAAGCTATGATGTATGAATCTCGCAAATCAGCCTTTTGGCTGCAAAGAGAGTATATATATAATCAATCAATAAACTAGTAGAACTGAAAAATGAACACAAGATCAAATTCTAAGAGAATGACTCATTCAGTATCTTATATTTTACTATCAGTATCACACAATGTCATGCAGTAATAGTGCAGTTTCAAGGAGGTAATGTTGTCAGATGTCCTCCCAGACAGGAAGAAAAACTATCATGATCACTATTAGCCACACAGACACTGCCATGCAAAAGTGCACATCCGTCCATTTCTGAAGCCGACAGTGTCCCCTACACTAATAGTTCCATCAATACACAGTCTCCAGGCTTGACAGCAGTCATTATGTTTCCATCTCGCGCAGGTCAGCAAAGCTCAACCCTCCCCAGAGGCCGGGATAACAGATAGACACAATATGGACTGTGCTTATGAATCATGCATGGTCTGCAGTCTGGGTGATGGGTGTGTGGTATAAAACTGGTATAAAGCTCTCAAACCTCAGACGAAGCATGTAGTGCAATGCGGCTTCACTACGGCTCGCATTTTTGGCCAAGCACACCGGGTCATTCCTACAATAACAAATTTCTGAACATCATCTGTTCAATCTTTAAAGACACAACTTACCAGGTGAAATTATATTTAAAAAAATAAATGTGTTACATATTAAAAATATTAAACGGCCAAACCTCAGACGAAGCATACTGGTACCGCTTTTTCGTTAGCTAGTAGTGCAATGCGGCTTTGCTACGGCTCGCGTTTGTGGCCAAGCACACTGGGTCACTCCTACTCTTCTTGATAAGTGTGTTGGGTTCTTTTACATGCATCTAGAGATTTGACGCCCGAGGCTAAAGCTCCCTCATACACGGGGCCGCCAGCTTTACGTCACCCTCCGATAGGACAATGTAATTATACTGGGGTCATTCTTTAACGTGAAGCATGCTCACTTGGGCATACTCAGGTATACGTAGCCATTTGGGACCAAAATTGTATTGGTTATGGGGATTTTTACTGTACTGTTCAATATCGGACAATGGCTTCCAAACTAGGTCAAATGAGCTGTTTCATTAATGCTTTAGTTGACACGGTTTCCAATGAATTGGCCATTAAATTAGCTTTATTGATTAACTCTCTATTCCCCAACCCTACAGCCTATATATACAACAAATTTCATTACTATTAGACAGTGTAAAACTTTATCAGAACTGTGACAAGTCTGCTCCAACCCTCATATTAGATATAGTTGAATAGATAAAACTTCAACAACAGGCAAACTATGCATGTATAATACATAACAGTCTGACACTGATTTAGACTAAGTGTAAATCTATCAATATATCTAGTGATGTATGTTTCATTTGACTTTATGTGTGGTCGGTAATTCCTAAGTACAAGGGAGAATCGATACCCACTCAAGCCTAGGAACAGAAGTACTAAATTAACACTTAACAGTTTGTGTGACACTGTTACAAATTGGGCCAGCTAACTGTGAAAATGCAACGCTAATTTTCTCTATATTTCGTCAAAATGTTGGTCAGTACTAGTAATAGTAATGATGATGATGATGACTAGTAATTCCTAAGCACCATGCAGAAATGATCGATATCCATTCAAGCTAAGTAATAGGTACTTTAACACTTTGCAGCAACACTTGGATGTTAATAGGGCCGACAATACTTCAATGACAATGTTTTAATGCTAATTGAGACCTAAGTCTGCTAGTCAGCATTTCCTATTACAGTAAATACCAGGGTGGATCGATATCTACTCCAGCCCAGTAATAGAAGTGCTTTAACACTTTACCCCAACACTTTGGTGTTAATAGCTAGGGCCGATGTACATGTGACCACTTAATTGTGGGGCTTCATGTGATTCGTAATGTGGCTTCAATGGTCATGTGGTATCGATGTAAAGTGGTCAGGCTATACATGTAGCTAACACGGGGTCGAGAGGTCATAATTTTGATTACCGTCTCTATTTTTAACCTTCTCCCTGCTGCCTAACTCTGTAACCAGTAGAGAATGGGGTGCCAAACAGCTACTTCTGCATGCTAAAGGTTGATTGGCCAGGAAAGATATAGAAGACAAGTGACACATATTCTTGAACATAGGAATTCCTTTTAAACATTGATGTTTTTATCCCAACACAACCATTTTGTTTTGGAGAAAAAATCTCCAAGCAGATATAAGGATCCGGCACATTCTTTTGTCTTACGCCTATTTTTGCAATGTTTAGTAACTCATTCTAGTATCGTCCATGTATTTTTTAACTGTTCACCTTGTTATAACAAGCAGATAGGTTAATCAAGAGAAAAGACTCAGTAATAGAATGTTGCAAAAACCTTTCATCTGCTTGGAGATTAGAAAGAAACCTATTAAAAATGTAAGTGTGGCTGCTCCAGATTTCTTGCAACAGTGTTCAGCTAAATAGCATCATTTACTAATTTAAAAACAGTCCAACCTTATAATGGCGACGGAAATGAAAGCCGCGTGCGTCGGTCCATTGCGATGCGCTCTGGGATCTTAATGCGGTTAATGTAGCGATCGCTCCTTACGGCAATTTTCCGGTAACGATTTCATCTCCGTTTCAGATGAGTTTAAATGTCACATGTGACACCCGGAGGAACTGAGCCGTCAATGTTAGAACATGTGGTCTGTACGTGGTACGACAGGCATGCATATATAATACTCTGTTTACTTGTGGGCTACACCAAGTCATTTCATTGGTTTTTACTAACGAAGTTTGGCGTCGCGGTGACGCAGTTGCAGGGTGTTTGGCCAGGAACCCATGGTCCTGGGTTCAAATCTGGGGTCCCCTGATTTGTCTCGCCCTTCACACGACTTTCCCCACTTTAATCAGGTGAAAATGAGTACCAAGCTTTGGTTAGGGACGTCTCTTGGATAGGATGTTTGCTATGAGAAGCTGACAGTGTACAATCAAAACTGCTCTGGGGTACCGATATTATGAGGACAGGTGATCACTACATACAGACAGAATCCTTAATGCTAATGTGTCAATGGGGAAACTATGATTAGTAAGTAAACTTTAATGCTAATTATAAGGAACCACCAAAAACTTGACAAATGTACAGTCTTAACTGACTGCACAACTTCTATACACAGTTCTCCATTGAGTTGAGGTCTGTGATGTTTGCTTTTATAAGCTCTATACCATGTATGTTAGACTTATTAATAAGTGTCCAGCCATGTATGTCAGACCATGATGCTAATGGTACCTAATGGTGTGTGTGCTCCAAGTGTAGCTATTTCTGCAGGAAGTGAGTTCTGGGTAGGGTCCAAGTCCAGGGAGTCTGTCTGCTGATTTTTATCTTTTTATTGATAAGAAGTGAACAAATTTTGTGACCTGTCTTGCATCTGAAAGTTTATGAAAATGACACTTTTCAAATTGTCAGAGAACTGAGATTTTAAAAGAACTGACTGTACATTGTGGTAAGTCTCTGGTGCAGTCAAGAGGTTCTAGACTGCTTATAATTCTGCTGTGGAACCACAAGCAGTCCTTAAAAGTGGGGAGATGTAACACCGTTAACATTGAACTGTCTTTCACAGTGACACCAGTGGTAACATTACCATTCATGCAGTGTAGCATGTGTCTGGGGGATGTCTGCGTCCATTTGAGCTGGGCCCTAAAACACTTCCTTGTAATTGTAATGTAAAGGAACATCTTTAGGCACTGTAAAATTCATTATGTGGATAACATCTGCATTGATAGCACTTTACTTTACTTACTTTAGGCCATACCAATTTCTTTTCTTGGTTAACAGAATAAAACAAAAGAATTTTAAAAAGATGCTAGATTGGAAGAACAATTATATGAAAACAGAATCTCAGAGGAATGTTTTTACTTTGGTGCACACAGTTTCTAGCCTGAGTACCAACCTCCGTAGTGACCGCTGGCTCAAAAGAATTCGCTTGCTAACCACGGAGTCTGACCCTGCGCGTATCCGTCACGGCTGTTCGTCAGATATTCGTTTCAATTTTGAACGAGCTCGCTGATTGGCCCCATTCGTCTAAGCTTCTCCCCATGCCACACTGTTCTTCGTAACGTGTAGGTTCTAAGAACTGTTGCCATGGCGATTCTTTCAAAACTGGACCCGAACAGGGCAATAGAGACACCTTGGAACGAAAAATGGCACCGAACGCAGCTCGAATTCCCCTCATTACGTGATAATGAGACAGCCAGTACGGATACGCGCAGGGTCAGACTCCGTGGTTAGCAAGCGAATTCTTTTGAGCCAGCGGTCACTACGGAGGTTGGTACTCAGGCTACACAGTTTCAGGGAGTGAACAGGGTCAGGTGCAAGTTTTAACCCCAGCCTTCTGTTTACATGATTTTTTCTTGGCTAAAATTAGAGATAAAAATCTGTTAACCAAGAAATTAAATTGGTGTGGCCTTAGCCTGTTTTGAAAGACAGTTACACAATGGACAACAGTCTAGAATTATGTAATAGAAATATCATTTCCAAAAAGATAAGAAACAAAATTAATGATATGATTCAGTTTCATTTAATTTCATAATTATCTTATTCAGTGTTACATTTTGTAAATTGTTTGTTTATTTTTCTGAGAACCATGAAATAGAATTAAACATGCCCGCTCGTTAATATGCAAGACATTGTTCCAGATCTGAAGACACATTTGGTTTTGTCACAGCTCCAGTTACAACTTATTGCTTTTCTTAGCAATTATAGAACACATTTCTCACAGACACCATCATTATTGTAGAGGACATCTTTGCTCAATTCTTAGCCTGGAAAGTTCAGAAACTGATTGTCAACTTTAATTCTCTTCTTCATGTATATATTTCATGTGGTATAAGTCTTGAGTTTCAGTATAGCAGTAATAAGTGAGTACAAATTCAATTTGATTGCAAAGGTTACTAGAAATGTGATTAACTTTGAAACCGGCTGCACTAGAAACAATTCTAACTGCATCAGATATATCATTATTATAAGGCCAAATGTTTAGTCTTCTAGTTCGAAGATTTGAATAAAATAGAATTGGAAGATCAACATGAAAACAAGGCCTAAGGTTATTGATCTGCATAACAAATACTGTACAATTACTTGGACTTTGAGTGCAGCCAGCAAATTCAGTTTTTTGTTCGTTCTATAATAATTGTCTAATTCATAGGCAAAATTTCAGTTTTCCTCCCAGTGTATTGTTTTCATCCTGTCTTCTCCCTAGTGTACATTTTTGTTTCAAAAAGTCTGAGAACCGTTCAGTCAAAGCCTTTATTTAAATGCTTGATGACCTTTTGTAAAATATAGATCGGCATAGTCTGAATGTTTCACTGTTTCAGTGAAGACTGAATGGCCTGTATCCTGGAGCTAATCTTCGAGTTGGCTGGTCGAGGTTGTAGTGAAGGCCTAAACGTTGATTCTGACGTTTCTGATGATGTGCTCCCAGCTGGAACTGTACTTTTGTGAGGGCTACTCGGGTTGGGTTCCTCTGTCACATCTGGAGGTTGTGGGCGTGTGGTTGGATGGGGATGCTGTCGTGTAAAGGTTCTATTAAAGAGCAATTTGAAAGGGAAATAAAAACATTAATAGGTTATTAGACATACGTGTATCATAAATAACCAGTACAATATTAATTCTCAGTCCGACTCAGAAAAAATTAGATTCTAAGAAGCAGACACATTCTGTTAAGTTCAATGTCATCAACCTAGAACAGATACTAATTATATAAGAAGTTAGAATTTTGTTTGAGTATAATAATGAAACAAATGTACATTTAACTGAATGACCAAGTTCTTTATTCACAACCAAAGAGTTACAGCAGCCGATGTTTCAGTGACTGTCTGTCTGCTATTAGCTACAGTTCAAAGTAGAACCAGTCTAGCTTCTGTATCTGTATCTAATATATATTATATAGCCGGTACAACCGCTATTAGGTGTAACACACCAACTTCGCAGGCACACGGTGCGGAAGCAGCTGGTTATATTACACCGAACGGTCTGTTACACCTAGTCTTTGCATATCTGACTGCAACCGTTCTTTCAAGCTACATAGATGCTCCTACGGTACTTGGTGACAACGAGTTCCATTCTACTATGGTTCTCGGAAAATATGAATTTTTGAACACATCAATCCTTGGCTGATAACTCTGGTACTTAAAAGCATGACTATTTCTAGTTGGCATTAGATACTTATCAGTCGGTACCTCTACTACAAGTATAGATTGCCCTGAGGAAGGTGACAGATGGTCGCCAAAATATTGGCTGGCACTTCTTTGGTTGTGAGATAAATATTTCTCGTTCAAACTTGGTACATGTTTGTGAAATATTAGTCGATGATTAAGTAGCTTCAAATAGCCAAGTCTAACTTGGACTTGGACATGCAGGGCTTATATAAAAGTGACAAATGGTTGGATGTAATATAACCAGCTGCCCCATGCCTGGTGTTACATCACGGATGTCAAAGTGTCGGACACGTTCACAGTTAATCAATACACACCAGGGCTCGAAATACCACTTGCATGTGCAAGTTTGAGCACATAATACTAGTACTGTAAATGCAGAAATATTCACGGTGGTTTTATGTTCGCGGTTTTTGCGGCGACCTTTTCACCGCGAACTTAAAACCACCGTGAAAATTTTTGTCCAATACTGTAGCAGAATATAACTATAGCACTGCCACAAACTTAAAACCACCGCGAACACTCCATTTTCGCCTTAAAATTTAATAGCACAAAATAAAAACCATGCAAACTTAATTGCATTTACAGTATTGCAGCCGTTCACGTAATTTCAAGAAGACCTGCATGTTACCACAAGTAGAAATGTATCCCTCACATGATTTTGACTCCGAATGAAGAATCGAAGCAACATTATGTAATTGTATTCAATCCATTTTTACAAGTTTGGGACACACTTAGTGGCCATGAATCAAGCAATTTAAAAGTCGCCATCTTGGACAAAAGTGACATCCTACATGTACTTTAAATTTCCAAATATGCCGAAAGTTTGTTGTGCAAGTAATTTCTTTCTGGTGCAAAGAGTGCAAGTTGATCCACAAATATATATATCGAGCCCTGCATGAACTGATGCAGAATTTGATACTGTACCTTTTGTGGCTGGTCGCTTGTCGTATCCCCTCCCTCGGTTTTGCTAGGCTGTGGTTTCTGGAACGCCGGTCGTGGCAGCAGCATTGGTTTAGAACTTGGTTTAGGCCTTGTTATCACCGGGCGGAGTGCGTGCCTCGAGTCTTTCCCTTGAGGGCTGAATTTGTCGCTTTGTTTGTCAACTTTCGTGAGCGGATTGTCCGTCAGGGTTACTCCGCCCCTGCTGATGTTGCCTGAGACTGCCTGGCCATCTTCTTTCCCCCTACTTATAGTTGGAGGTGGGGGCGGTGGCTGTGAAGGTGGGAGACATCTAGCCAAACTGGTGTGCCGAGAAAGTTTGCTACCGCTCGGGCCGAACCTGTTTTGCTTTCCGGCTTCAATCCTTTGGGTTTGGTGATCACTTGTTGCAGATTCCTTGTTAGGATTACCAAACCCGAACAAAGATTTCTTCGCTCCTTGTTTCCTTGCTGGTGTTGATGTGGCAACAGGTTTGTGTACGTGCCCAAAAGCTAAGTTAGAGTGAAGATTGGATTGAGAACGCTGTCCAGGAGAAAACGTTGGCCTTGGAGGTTGGCCATGTCCTGTCGCTCCCTTGTGTGAGTCCGTGTTGCTGGTCTTCAGTCCCTGAGTCCCCTTAGGAGACAGCGGCGGAGGCGGTCGTGAAGGCGGTCTTGAGTGCTCACTATACGTAAAAATATACGCAATTTTGTTGTTAGTACCATGATTATGATACATCTAGACCAAAGTGTACAATGTACAATTTACAGAACAGGAAATGTTGGCATATTATGTAATGTCAGCATCTATTAATCACGATGTAACCAAAAACTCTGTGAATTTGTCTGCACATATTATAAGAAGAGAGAAGAAACATGTAAAGCAAAGCATAGTTTTTCTTCATATATCACTTCATGCATTTATCCCATATTAGGTTAGGACATGCAATAAACTTCATTGTCAGCGATGACACCGCCTTGGTCAGGCCTACGTACCGGTCTTTGTGAGGGTCGAACTGGTTGTGCTGTCTGGTGAAAGACTGGTTGCCGCCTCCCGCACCTCTAACCATGCTGCCTCCCTGTGCCCCCCTCCCGCCTGCTGCACGTGGTGGCGGCGGTCGCGTAGGCGGTTTCGACCTTCCGTACGCCCTCCCCGGTCCCTGTGCTGCCCCCCTCCCCCCTGGTGCATTGTTTCTTGTCAACGTATTTCTTGTCAATGTATTTCTTGTCAACGTATTTCTTGTCAACGTATTTCTGGTCAACGTATTTCTTGTCAATGTGTTAGAAGCAAGCGTGGATCTTTGGTGCGATGGAACGTTCTTCCTAGCCCTTCTCCTGCGTCTCACCACAAGAACGATAGCTACGATGATGAGAATCGCGAAAAGGATGCCCAGAACAACCGAGGTGGCGTTATCGCACGTGAGGTCTTCAGGATCGATGTCTGTCAGCCGTTTTCCGTAGAACTTGCCGGGCGAGTAGCAGGTTATCTGGTGAGAGAAATGATCCAGGGTCACGTTCATTTTCTGCCTGAAGGGTATCATCTTACAGTCGCAGTGCCAGGGGTTCTCCTCGATGATTACCATATAAGGAATGGAGAGGAGGAAGTCGTAAACTTCCAGGGAAATCGTTACTATCTGGTTGCTCGAAATCCACACCTCGGAGATTTCGACTTTGGAGAAAGCCTCCATGGGGAATTCCCATAGGTTGTTGTGGTCCAGAAACAGGTAGTCTAGTTTGGTGATACCTGCGAACGTGTCGGGATACACCTGAGAGATCTGGTTATCTTGGAGACGGATTACCTCAAGATTACTTAGACCAAAGAAGACCGAATCGGGAAGGTCGGATATCCGGTTACCGAAGAGAAAGAGTCTATTCAGCTTGTCGAGTCCTCGGAACGCCTTCGGAGCGATGTGGTAGATCTTGTTGGTGTCGAGATAGAGGGTCACGAGGTTGGGTTGGTTCCAGAACGCGTTGTCAGGGATCTCCCATATACTGTTGTTGTACAGAAACAATGTAGCAAGCGAGGGGAACTGCATCTCGACCGTGGGAATCTCCGTGAGTTTGTTGTTGCCTAGGAACAGATAGTAGAGGCTGGGCAGGTTAACGAACGCGTCCGGTGAGATCGAGTAGATACCGTTGTTCCCGAGGCTGAGGAATTCGAGTTTCGGCAGATCCGTGACGGAAAAGGACGGGACGTCTTCGATGCGGTTGTGGGAGAGGTACAGGGACTGGAGTTCGTCCAGCCCATGGAAGAGCCCCTGGGAAAGAATAAATGTATGAATGAATGAATGTTTGAATGAATAGATGGATGGCTGGATGGCATATGGATGGATGGATGGATGGATGGATGGATGGATGGATGGATGGATGGATGGATGGATGGATGGATGGATGGATGGATGGATGGATGAATAAACAACAGAATGAATGAATGACTTGAATAAATGGATGAAAGGATGAGTGGATGAAGGAATGAAGGGTTTAATGAAGGAATGAAGGGTTGAATGAATAATGATTTACAATAAATAATAAACGAACGAATGAACAAGCAAACGTACAAACAAACGAACAAACAAACTTAGTCGTTCCTCCCAGAGGTCTACTGGGAGAAGGGGGAGTCACAGGAACACGATGAATAAATAACTACCTGTGGGAGGGTGGACAGGTGGTTGCTGCTCAGGTAGAGCACCAGCAGGTGAGGCACGGGTGAGAAGGTGCCCACCTGGATGGACCGGATGCTGTTGTCATACAGGTAGATCTCCTCCAGTTTGCTGTACCTGATGAGTGATGGGGCGATGTGAATCAGGTGTTCAAGATTGTTATTCACAAAGAGGGAAAGAATACAGGGCAGGGAATGCAGTAACAAGAGGGCATAGGTTGATGATGGTTATAGACATCCAGGTAGTAAGATACACCAAATATAGTTACTTAAATATGATAAGCAAAACTACTCCTATATGGGTCAGTTTGGATAGGCTAGATGATGATAACGTTAATGACCCGCCTATTCCTCGGTGTGTATGGTGTCATAACGCTTCGCTCACTCGGTGGTTTTATTTGGTAGTTATAGCACATGGCCAGGCGTTATGACACCATATACACCGAGGAATAGGCGGGTCATTAACCCATAAATCCTGTAATAAACATGTTGAAAGCTTTCCTGGACAATAGAACCGAGAAGTTTTGATAAAAATAAGCAACTGGATAAAATGAGTGATGGGGCGATATACTGTAATTCTTGATTTGTTAACTGTAGCTTGATTTTAGCTGATTTAACGATCAACAGCTAAAATTTCATCATCGCAAATATTTGATCACTAATATTTGAGACAGCAATGTTTGTTCCCACCGTTAGAATTAAGTGCTGTGACCTACTCCATTTTCCCCCAACTGCTATATTAAAGTGATTTACAGTATATGATTCAAGTGTTCAAGATTGTTGATTACATGGAGGGAGAGAATACAGTGTAGGGAATTAGCCTTAAGCTTAAAGTACCTCTGGCCAGATCAAGATAAAGGGCATGTGTTCATTGCGAAGACAGTGAACAATTGGAACTTTCTACCGGAGAGTGTCGTAGTCTCAAGTGAAACAGTTAACCAATTTAAGTCTCAATTAGAAAGTCTAGAGATCTTTAGAAAGGGATAAATCAGAAAGGAAGCGACTACTTCCTTGAGAAGTCTCCCTGTCCCAAGGTTTAGATCTTATTTTCCTGTAGGCGGAAGGTGGGGCTAGAACTTTTAAGCATGTTGTGGGACACAGTTCTGAGGTTCTTGCCGTAACAAGAAAACATTTAGAGATCTTAAGAAAGGAACAAATCTTAGAGGAAGCGTACCTTGAGAAATCCCTCTGTCCCAAGGTTGAGATCCTATTCTCCTATATAGACCAAAGGCAGTCATACTTGTGGGCATGTTGTGCGGAACCTTGAGGAGGTTCTTGCCTTATAGCGAGAAAGAATACCTGAGTCTACAGATCTTAAGAAAGGGAAAAAATCTACCTTGAGAAATCCCTCTTGCCCAAAGTTGAGATCCTATTCCCCCTCAAATCAGACGGAAGACAGTCATACTTTTTGGCAATTGTTGCGGGGAACAGTTCTGAGGTTCTTGCCATAAGACTAGAGACCTTAAGAAAAGGCAAATCTTACCTTGAGAAATCCCTCTTGCCCAAAGTTGAGATCCTATTCTCCTGTAGACGGAAGGCGGTCATACTGGTCGGCATGTTGTGCGGAACCTTGAGGAGGTTCTTGCCTTAAGCTTAGTGAGAAAGATTACCCGAGTCTATACAGATCTTAAGAAAGGGAAAAAATCTTACCTTGAGAAATCCCTCTGTGGGAACCTTTAGGAGGTTCTTGCAATTGCCGTAACAAGAAAGAATACCTGGATCTAGAGATCGATGTTAAGAAAGGGACAAGTCTTACAAGACACGTACCTAGAGAAATCCCTCTCGCCCAAAGTTGAGATCCTATTCTCCTGTAGTCGGAAGGCGGTCATACTTGTCGGCATGTTGTGGGGAACTTTAAGGAGGTTCTTGCTTTAGCGAGAAAGATTACAAATGTACTTGTCGAATGAGTCTTTACGGATATCTTAAGAAAGGGAAGAAACCTACCTTGAGAAATCTCTCTTGCCCAAGGAAGTAAGCCTAATAAGTATTTTCCTGTAGGCGGAAGTTAGTCATACTGGTGGGCATGTTGTGGGGAACCTTTAGGAGATTCTTGCCGTAACAACAAAGATTACCTGAGTTTACAGCTGATCTAAAGAAAGGGAAAAAATCCACCTTGAGAAATCTCTCTCGCCCAAAGTTGAGATCCTATTCTCCTGTAGACGGAAGGCGGTCATACTGGTGGGCATGTTGTGAGGAACCTTGAGGAGGTTCTTGCCTTAAGCTTAGTGAGAAAGATTACCCGAGTCTATATATACAGATCTTAAGAAAGGGAAAAAATCTTACCTTGAGAAATCCCTCTGTGGGAACCTTTAGGAGGTTCTTGCAATTGCCGTAACAAGAAAGAATACCTGGATCTAGAGATCGATGTTAAGAAAGGGACAAGTCTTACAAGACACGTACCTAGAGAAATCCCTCTCGCCCAAAGTTGAGATCCTATTCTCCTGAAGTCGGAAGGCGGTCATACTTGTGGGCATGTTGTGGGGAACCTTTTGGAGGTTCTTGCCTTAGCGAGAAAGAATACCTGAGTCTACACTCAGTCTTAAGAAAGGGAAAAATCTTACCTTGAGAAATCTCTCTTGCCCAAGGAAGTAAGCCTATTTTCCTGTAGGCGGAAGTTAGTCATACTGGTCGGCATGTTGTGGGGAACCTTAAGAAGGTTCTTCCCATAACAAGAAAGACTAGAGACCTTAAGAAAGGACAAATCTTACCTTGAGAAATCCCTCTTGCCCAAGGTTGAAATCCTATTCTCCTGAAGTCGGAAGGCGGTCATACTGGTCGGCATGTTGTGGGGAACTTTAAGGAGGTTCTTTCCGTAACAGCTGCATGCTGTGGAGCAGTCTCCATCGCAGGGCGGGGCGGCGCGAGTCTCCTTCAAGACAACCAGAAGGAGAAGCAGCGTCTTCAGCTTGGTGTCCATTACGTCTTTGAAGAACAGGAAGAAAGGGTTATAGATTTTAAGATATCAACAAGACCATTACGTCAACCTTAAGCTTGACGGACAAAAATTGGTGGGCAAAGATATGAAAATGTCAAAATATGACTATATTAACATCTTAGAAACATTAGAGAGAAAGGGCATATATCAGTTATAATTATAGATTTTTTTGCATAATGGCAATCAACATTCCTAGACATTAATTATATTAAAGCTTAGCAACAGGACATCATGAAAAAAAACAGTCTGGGATTTATTCTGTCTATGAAGTTAACAATGTCCTTAAATGAAAAATCAAGCTAATCAAAATAACGATTCTGTGATATTCAAAGATGAACAGAAAATGTTGATACTGACCTCATTGTACATATGAAACATGAAAAATCAACAGTGTACATGACAATCTGAAGGCTTAAGCCACTGAGAGCATTGTCTTTCCGTCATTTGACAGAATTTTAAGACTATAACGTCAACCTTGACGGACAAAAATCGGTGGGTAAAGATATAGAAACATCCAAATTCAAATACTAGTAAACCACACCCCCCAAAAACTTGAATTTTGTATGTGATGACGGAAAAGATATTATTTTCAGTCAAACGAAATTTGATACCAGCTAGAGCTTTGATATACATAGAGAATAAAGAATGGATATTCTGACTCAAAGTTAAACTGCAATTGCCGACACAACAATTGGACTTACCCAAATTTTGACTGATCAGCTCCAATCATCGTTTTGGTAAGTCCAATTTTTATGTTGGCAATTCCAGTTGAACTTTGAATCAGAATGACTTCTGATCTACCAACACAGAATGATGAACTTCCAAGTAAAGAATCGAACCCTTACCTCCAAAACTTGTAACTGGGTGTGATTTTCTGCTATCGGAGCCGGCAAAGACTGGATGTCAGGTCGAAATGACGACACTGTGGAAGGGGAAGTCATGAGTGCAGATGAGGCGCACAGATACCAGCGACCTGCCCTTATATGACATGAAATTGATGAAATCCTGTATTTTTGTAAGCCCGAAATGACAGATTTAATGTAACAAAAATTTAACAACATGGGCTCCCAAACAATGAGTGGGACGGGAAAAAATTAAAACTGGAGCAGCCCTATTTCAACATGACACTGTGGGAGGGGAAGTCATGGGTACATATGAGAGGCACAGATACCAGGGACTTGCCCTTATATGTTCCCAAGGGTGAAGATTGCTCTAGGAAGTCCTAATGGAACTGGGTGTAACTTATTACTGTCCCTTCCTGCCTCCCAGGATAGAAATTCGCTTCATGGGACGGATAGATGAAAATTTCACCGTCTGTAAAAAAACTATGACATGAAATTGGCAAGAATGTATTTTTGTGAGCTTAAAAGATTAAACAACAAAAATTAACAACATGGGCTCCCAAACAATGAGGAGCGGGACAGAAATTAAAAGAACCTACATGTAAAAAGCTGGAGACAACCCTGGTGTGACTTCTATCTGTCAGTGTTGCCGGCAGGTCTGAGCTGGATGTCAGGGTGGACTAGCAGAAGGGGAAGTCATGAGTGCAGATGATACAAACTGATAAGAGGGAATGCGCTCTTTTTTGTTCTCTGATTTCTAAAGAAAAAATAGGTCAGAGTTATATGTAACGTTCCTAGGTGATATACTAAAGAATCTTAAACAAGTCATGGAACTTTGGCACACGGAGGGTGCACAAATCCTGGTCTAGCAGTCTATGTGTACCTGTTCGGGGGTTCTGGGTTCAAATCCCGGTCTGGTAGTCTATGTGTACCTGTTCGGGGGTTCTGGGTTCAAATCCCGGTCTGGTAGTCTGGATCACGATCAGGATGTCATGGGTTCGAATCCTTGACTATCAGTCAGGTCAACTTCAAGTTGTGTGTTTGAATCCCAGTCTGGATCTAGTCATCTGGTTCAGGAGGTCATTGGTTTTAATCCCACTCTCACTGGCAGTCTGTATTCAGAAAGCCGTACGTACAGTATGTTGGATTCCTTCAGGCGGTCATCAGTTCGAATTGGCAGTCTGCCTTTAGGAGGTCTTGAGTTTGAATCCTAGTCTGGCAGTCTGGATCACGATCAGAAGGTCATGGGTTTGAATCCTTATCAAGTCGTCCGCTAAGGGTTCGAATCCTGGTCTGGCAGTCTGCATCAGGATGTCATTGGTTTGAATCGTTATCCTGGCAGTCTGCTCAGGGTTCAAATCCTGGTCCGGCAGCCTGCGACAGTTCAGAGCCCTGGGAGCTGCTGATTGCGCAGTCCTGCAGACAGGAAGTCAGCAAAGTCCCGAGTTTTGGGCAAGCCAGACCTTGACCTTGGCAATGAACCCAAGTTATCCCACACATGTATTCCATTTGTGGAGAGTTAGCTAGTGCATGGTAACCCTTCAGTGAGGGTATGTATGGGGCTCCCTGCAAGGCTTTAAGCTGAAGTACTCCCTACGTATTCCTCTAAGATCAAGGAACAAGGAATTTTTTTTCGCCTCCCTACGAATTACATGTATATATAAGACGGCTTTCCCAACGAATTATAGGAAATAGAAATAGGCTGCCTATGCCTTGCGGAAAAAAGCATGTTCAGTTCCACTTCAGTTCCTTGTGCAGACTGTAACTTGTGATCATAACTACAGGAACTTGTGTGCTGCACTACGTCTGTAACAGTTTACAGCAAGGAGACTGCATGGGAGTTAGATTGAAACTATGCCCTACTTTTCATGCAGCGGTATGTAAACTGTGCAGAGGTCAGACTTCCGGGCCCCACCGGAATCCTAACTTGTGGTCAGGGCTGTCTCCAGGACCCGTCCCTCCGTCCTGGGACGGAAATTTGCTCCTTTGGACGGATAAAAATTTCACAACTTCATCCATTCAATCAATCTGAATTCATGACATTACAACAACTGATGAGAACATGACTTTCGTAAAGTAAGATGACAGATTTGACAACAAAAATCAACAACATGGGCTCCAAAACAATGAGTGGGACAGAAGAAAAATTTAAAGCTGGAAACAGCCCTAGCCCTGCTTGTGGTGTACTTGCAGCTATATAATATCATATAATTATAAGACTAGCAGTTTGCATTAATATTCCTTTTTGTTCAATTCTTACTCTAAGAACCAGATAAATGATTTGATTTTGCCATGTACTACCATGGTTTGTGGTACAAATGAATCGCATCTGAATGACTGTTAGGAACCTACAACGTTTTTCTGTATTTTAGGGTTCCAACAAGGAGGTTAAACTGCTTGGTTCAAAGTAAACATTCTTTACAGTTTCACTTCTTCAAATATTTTAGAACCAGGTGAATGACTTGATTTTGCCCAGCAGTGCTGCCATGGTATGTGGTACAAACGGATGGTATGTGGTACAAACGGATGCTACAAATAGTGGAACCCAGGCGGGATTTCAATTAGTTCCAGCTCATTAAGGCCAGATTAATTACCCGACACTAATTAGCTGGAACATCGTAATCCCATCAGACTCTGCAACAGTTGATTAGAATGTCATTCGCTTTGCAGGAGTGAGAAAATACAGGACTCTAAGGAAGGAGTATTGAATAGAGGCTAATAGTTTTTACATTTGTCAACCAGCAAAACAGGTTTTGTCACATGAACTGTAGATGTGGAAGAAAGTGTCACATTAATTGTATTCCAATCATTTAATCAATTAATTAACCAGTCCATCGATTAATTGATTGGTTGATTGATTGATTGATTCATTAATGGATTCATTGATTGATTAATAATTCATTCCAAAGTATATTACTGGCTGAGATTAGAAATGAATTAAGGTCAAGAGTCCAAGCAAAATAGGTTCAGATAACTGCAATTTAAGTGTAACCTGTCACTGTTTTTAATCAATAACTACAAGAACTTCCTGAAAAAAAAATGAAAATGAAGTGAAAATGAAGTGCTGAATACTTTGAGTTTCTCAAAATTAAGAGAAAATCAAATAATGATAATTCTTCTTTCTAGTAGGAGGGGGTACCTGAAATTTCATTGTTTGCAAAGTTAACACGGTGCCATTTAAAAGAGGGCAAATGCATACCAAAATAACTCTCTAGGTCAATGAACATGAATTTGACAAATATCAAGGGGGTTCCAGAATTATGACAGAGTAGTAGGAAACCAGTTATGCATCATGTCCCTCAGTTTGCCAAATTAAGAGTCTGAAACTAATCACGAAATCTCCGCTGAAATTGTTACGTTAAATTGTCAGAAGGTAATTTTAATTAAGAGAAGCACTGAGGGGTATAAGACTAATTACGTTAACTGTGCAAGAAGTGTGCAACCCACTCAGTTAGAACCTTGCAACATTTGTTTTGTGATGTTGATATATTATATATAACATATTATGGAGAAATCTTTATTGACACAACAAAAGTACAGCGACTTTCGTAAGGTCTTCTACAACTATACATGCAAAGAACAAACAATGGTATACAAAATGATTAACCTAAGTACAAGTATATAAATACTCCAACATGTCGAGTTTAATGTATCACTTACACTACTAAGTTATAAGATCTGTAGTTCATATTGCAACACAGTTCTGGCATGTGGGGTGTTGTACATGATTCTTTAAATCTCATCTGTATTCTACAGTCACTTCTGATGTGTGTGATGAAACTGTGTGATATTTGTTTTGTAATAGTGACGTATTACCGGTATGTGATTGTCTTTGATTACAAAGTAATTGATTTATTATGCCAAAAAAAGAATTATTATATGTGTCTTTTCTCCAGTTTGCTGCTGAAAAAAGCTTTTAAACAGAGGCTTAGGGTCATGTTAGTATTTTAGCTGTGACACAATAAGACCACTAAATCTTCAATCTTAAAAATTTACATTAAACCTCTTACTCACAGTCACACTCAATTTCAATGTCTTTCCCCAGTTTGCAGCTGAGTATGCGGAGAAGAAGCTGACAGAAGTCTTGGAGCAGAGGCTGATGCGGGAAGACGTGGAGAAGAACCATCAGGACCACTTCTCCATCCTCACAGACGAGATCCTGTCTGTGGACAAGAAACTGGTCGCAACAGCAAAAACACACAACGACGTGGCTGGTAAGAATACTCTAAATGTTGCAGTGGTTTAATGTTCCCGGTTTTCACGGCTTAAAGCATATTCACCACAAATTCAAAACCACCATAAAAATGCTTTAGCCTGGGTAGCCTACACTAGGGTAGCGAGTGTAGGAGCCCCGGTAGAAATAGGATGGCACCCAGGCTAAAAATACTTGACTTAATTACGTTCTGTCTTCTGTCTGCCTGCCCCATTGTTTCAACAGTTAATGTAAGTCTAAAATCACCAGACTCAGTTTTCTTCTTGCCACAAAATTGAATTGCTGTGAAAATCCATCTATACAGTATCTATTTTTTTAAGGCCATAATTTATTTCCCTCATTCCAAGATGTCTTAAAGTTAATGTACAAATGCTGTCAAGAGGTCAAGATAAAGAAAGGGCAGGGAAGAAATCTTAAACCTGACTACTAGTGTATTCATCATGTGAAACTGTGTGTAGCGATGTACAGCCTTTCCCCTCAGATTGTCTTTTCATGTTGATCTTCCTGTTCAGCATCTAAATAATTCATTATCTTCGCCGAGTACTATAGTACTCGGGGTAGATTATGTTTTCGGTTGAGCCAGCTGTTTGGTGGGTCTGTATGTATGTCAAGAGCATAACTCAAGAAACCTTTGATGAATCTTTATGATTTTTGGTAGGTGTGTAGTGGTTGTGCAAAGGAAGGTCAAGTTCAAAAATGGTTTACCTTGCGTTTTTCAACAGTACTGCAGCGGACTTTTAATTTTTGTGCGTTTGTATGAAAAAAGTGACGGAAACGTTGATGGATCTTCATGATATTTTGCAGGTGTGTAGATGTTGTAGAAACAGAGATCAAGTTCAAAAATGGTTCTCCTGGCATTTTCTGTCGGTACTGCAGCGAGCTTTGTGTGGATGTGTAATTCTTGTGGACAACATAACTCAAGAAGCTGTTGATGGATCTGTATGATATTTAGTGGATGGGTAGGGTTTACGGAAAGGAAGGTCAAGTTCGATAATGGGCCTTCTAGCGAGTACCTAAGGTACTGCAGCGGAGCTTCAAAATTTAGTGGCATATTTTCTGAAAGTCCTATGGTCATGATATTTGTGTGGTAGATAGTTCATGCCACAAGAAGTAAGTTCTGTAAGTTTGGGCCCCCTAGCGGCTTGTTTAGAACTGCAGTGGGTGTTTTTGTTTTGACATTCGGACACGTATTACTTGAGAAGGGGTGAAGAGATTGTCGTGAAGTTTTGTATGTAGAGAGCTCAGATGGTGCTTTACACAATCGATGTCTAATTATAGAAAACAGGAGCTAATCTGCATAATTAGTAAGGATAATTGTAAATCCATTACATTCCATAATGGGGCGTGTGACAGTGTTCCCGAAACAGGCCAGCAGAAGGCCTTGCCTAGAAGTGTAAATAAACAGATGGTGTACATAAATAAACAAATGGGGCAGTCTCACTACAATTCAAACAGATGTGTGGGTCCGGGTTTTTTTAAAGTGTTCAGTTTCTGCATTTTTGTCAAACACACGGTTGGAGACATAACGGAAAGGGAACAAAATAGAAAGCCTTACAAAACACCTAAAAACACGTGAATAACCAGCCGGACCAACTCCTCTGCTCAGAGAGTACACTGCTAGGTATTACCTAGCACCGTATGGAAAAGTAACATGTACTATGTCTTGCAAAATGTGTATGATATGGAATTTATTCTATTCATATATATTGACTGTACCATCTAATCATAACTTTCAATTTTTTTGATGATCAGTTATAACATATATCAGCACACTATACACATATACTAGTCCTGTACCACCAAATGAGTTTTATCCCTATCTAGACTGGACTCATTCTCCCCCCCCCCCCCCATCATAACTTTCAAACGGTATGGTGTATGATCAAGTTTGCAGGGGGTGATAAGCATGTAAATATTAATCACTCTCCACAATAAGCCTTGATTATTTGGCGAAGATAATGTGTTCGTGGAACTCTAGTTTTTTTCTAAATCCGAAAACCAGCAAACTAAATTAGTATAAACTTTCCATTGGTTGTCAGTGTATAATCATAAGGTTCCATAAAGGAGCTCTTGAACGTCCTTGATTAGAATTCGTAAGACATACCAAAAGATACAAATGTCTTGCATTATTACCCCATATATGATCTATGAATGCCCAGTCTGGGGGAGCTGAAAGTATTAGTTGAACTTTTCATAACCCAGAAGCATAACTCCACTAGTCTTTTTGTGAAGGGGTAACACATGACTGTACAACTGTGCTTGCATCATTAAGGCTGCAAATAGGGAATGAGTTCGGCAGGATCTCTATTGTGACATATGGATGATAGCTTTATAAGGGAAACACAGAGAGCGAGATGGATATGTTAGGCTATTATAAATCAATTTGTTGGTGCCTAGATTTAAAGAATTATGAATGCTGAACTAGATTCAGATTCAGCTTTCTTTCTGATTGGCATTGCATGTGACATTTATATGAAATAAAATATCCACATGAATTGCGCCAACAATTACTCGATTTGACTTAACAGTTACATAATTATTTACTAGAACTAGAGCTAGAGCTAGAACCTCATGAACTCAATAAAAAGCGGCCTGCAGGCTGATTCGAGCTTCCTATGAATAAACAAAGATTCAAACAAACAAATTCTTACCTTTGAATGCCTGAGAACCGTGGAAAATGGATTGATTGAGCCTATAGATATAAAGCTGGCGATAGAAATGAGTTTGCCAGGCTTTGTATTATGACACATGGTTAATGGCTTTATGAGGGAGATACAGACATAATAATGGAGACTTTAGCTGGGCCATCAATGATGTAATGGGGGATTTGGAAAGGAAGCAAAGGAAATGAAAGGATTTTGTGTGGCTAAAGTAATACAGTATTTATGGTGCATGTAGTTGTAGTATGCAGTGTTTATTTTGGGTTGACCAGAATGGATTGCAGGAATACACTCAGGAAAATAATTATTATTGTTATGAATATAAATTGTCAACCAGGTTTTATACCAAAACTCTGAATAGATGAGGCTAATGAGGTTAAGACAATTTTCCAGCTTTCCCAGTCCTTTCTGTATAGTCACTGATGAGAGATAGCGGACGCTGTCTGAAACGTCTGACTGTTTCACAATTTTATCCAGCAGTTGCTTGAGTTTCTCAACTATTTTTGGAAATGATGATTTATCTCACATTACATTCTGGGTTACTACAAGATTATATTTTTGGATTCAAAGTTTAAAATGTTCTAGACTTAAGGTTAATTAATTTTTCCACCCCAGGCACGACAGCACTTGTGGCGTTGTTAGAAGACAACCAGTTGACGGTGGCCAACGTCGGTGACTCGCGAGGTGTCATCTGCGACGCCGAGGGGCGAGCGATCCCGCTTTCCTTCGACCACAAGCCGCAGATCCTTAAGGAGCGCAAGAGGATAAAGAAAGCGGGGGGGTTCATTAGTTACAACGGGGTGTGGAGGGTACAGGGAGTGCTGGCGACCTCACGTGCCTTAGGGGACTATCCGTTAAAGGACAGGAGTTACATCGTGGCGGACCCGGACATTTTATCGTTCGACTTACGGGACATCAGGCCGCAGTTCATGATTCTCGCCACCGATGGATTGTGGGACGCGTTTAGCAACGAGGAGGCTGTGGATTTTATAAAGGAACGTCTTGACGAGCCGCACTTTGGAGCGAAGAGTATCACGTTACAGGCGTTCTATCGCGGGTCGCTGGATAATATTACGGTGATGGTGGTGAACTTTGGGGTGAAGCGGGGAGGCAAGAACGGGTTCAGGGAGACGTCGGTGTAGCAACAACAGGGTTGTTCTCAGTCTGTGAATAACTTCATTAGAAAAAAATGGTAGTTTTTTGACAAAGTAATTCTTGTCAATTGTAGTTTACAACTGTGTATACACACACACACATTAACCAAATGCTCTTTTCACCTGGCCTGCATTTTTTTAAATGAGAGGAGACGCGGTCCCAGTGGCATCGAATGGCCAAGCTTGAATGGCTAGGCTAGTGCATGGACACAAGATCGAGAGGCCATGGGTTTCATTCCTGGCGTTTCTCGCTAAACGTTGTGTCCTTGGGAAAGGCACTTTCCCAAATGGATACCTGATTTTGGTTGGGGAGGTAAAAGGCAGTAGAAGGAGAGGGGTGGGCTCCGCCTTCCAGTACCATGCCCTCCACGCAGTGGATAAATTACCTACTGCCCTTACAGCCTAAAAAGGCTATAATGGTACTTTCTTTACCACAAACCTTTTTACAGTCGTAGTCACATTGATGAGAGGGCATTCATCATTTACGCCTTCAGCAGGTTGCTGGAAGGTTGCCAAGGATAAAAAAAACATTTTGTTGTGTAAGAGTTCCTTTCTCCAGCAGAGTTTTCTAGTCTAAAACGTGAAGGCGATATAGGAGAAAGTTTTTCTTTACCGAATATCACAAAATGTTTGGGAGGACCCTTCAAAACTTCCTTCTTTTATTAGCAACTTGTTAAAGTGCATCAGTGCAAGTTACTTTGCATAGTGCTGTTTTTTTAATGAGGTTATTAAGAACATCTGTCACATAAAGATGTGTTCTGTTTATGCTTGCCAAAATCATTTGATGAGAAAAACATCGTAAAGCATCATCGACAAAGTCAATGTCAAGTTGATATGAGTTGAAAAAGATGATTCAGAGAGGAATCATCTTATTGCATTTAACTATTAAAATGATGATTGTAAAGTTGATGTTAATATTTCATGTTTTATGTCATATTACCTGTACATTGTAGCTGTATTTAACTGCCTTCTGCAATATAGTTTACTATTAGTTGCATTTAAGTTTTATCATATAGTATTATTATTATGTGGAAAGTAATCTTGTTTAAAAGGGCTGTCTTAAGAGGAGAATATGGTTGGTGTTTTCTTGGAAGAAGTGAAATGAAAGAGATGTCAAGGAATATTGTGAGACATGCTGAAGTTGGTTGAAAAGGAAAGTATTTGAGACATGTATGGAAATACTGTGTCAATAGGATCTTGCAATAAAGTCATGGTACTGTTCAGTATAGTAAAGTCAGAATCAGAAATAGGAATGGTTTGGGCATGGCAATTGGTATGATATAACCAGCCATTGGTGATGTGTGCCTGCAAAACTGGTGTGTTACACCAAAAGGTGGTCATGCCAGCTGAACAATTTGGATTCAGAATGTTGAATGTCTCCAGCTTTAATTTTTTCCGTCACACTCATTGTTTGGGAACCCATGTTGTTACTATTTTTTGTTAAATCTGTAATTTTAAGCTAAAAAAATTAGTTTTCTATCAATTTTACGTCATGAAAATCAGATCTTTTTGGACGGATGGAGTGACATTTTTGCTTGTTTCTGGTCCTGGAAACAGCCCTGGGTTCGAGAAGCTTGGACAGAGTGAAAATAATTTCTCCATGGGGACATTAAACCTGGAAATTTGATTTGAAATATCAGTTCCGCAGAGTTCATTACAATCATCATGTTACATTGATACTTTACCTTTAGTTTAACGATGTAAGTTTTGATTCCTCTTGACATGAAGAATATTACAACATAAATATTGTTTTCCCTGAAGTATTGGTTTATGTTCGACAAATCCTATAAAGGGACATTGGTGGCAGAACTTAATGGAAGTTGATCGGGTAGCGATGTTGTTCGGCAATCAGGTTTGAAATGAAGTTTGACCTTGAGACTATAAGGTCAAGACAGAAGTGATGAAGACTGTGAGACAATCTGGTGAAGAAGACTGAGGGAAGTATGTTGGTGATATTAAGACAGAATGTATCACAATCATAAAACTTGTGGTTTGAGTATTAGGTAATGATCCTTCGAATTTATGTCAATCATAAAAGCTATTTTGTGGTTGAGAATGCTTAGAATATGTTGAGAGCTATTTTTCCCTGTATTATTTGTTCAAAAGTTAATGACTGGCAAAGACCATTCAAAGTTTAATTGCTAGTACGAGCACAATGGGGAAAATTAAGTGTTACAATGTTGACAAAGCCCATGTATAATATGCAATTTAAGTGAATTTTGAGCCATAAGTGGACTTTGTATGTTGCTGAAACGCTATGAATTTGAGATTTTCTTGGTGTTCTTTCGTCATGCTTTAAGTGATAAAAGCAATCTTAATGTGCTGATAGACAGAATTGAAGAAGTGTTACTAGTAAGTTTGGCGATGCCAAAGCCAACAAACAAAACGAAAATGCAAAAATTATGATTTTGTGATGGTCCCCGTTTGTCTCATGTAAATAGTCCTTTGTCCTGTCAAAAAATGTTTGAACTTGAAACTCCAAAGTTGCATTATATGGCAATGTTTCTAAGAATGAAGAGCAACTTGGTTGAATTTAGGCCACTTGAATTTGTTCATCCCAAAGTCTTTAAGATTAAGAAGTTAAAGTGTGACGTTTAAGTAGAATTTGATGTTTCAGTTTCATAAAAGGGTTAAAATAATTTGTTCGGATAGACTTTCAATATCTTGGCATGTTGACATCTGTGCATTAGGCAGCAGCCAGTGGCAAAACTTGGATGTAAATTTCTTTCACTTAAACTTGTGCATACATATTATGTATGTGGTCCTGATGCACCTGAGTGTGTTTTAAAGCTTCGGATTGCAAAGAATTGGAAATTTGAACACTATGCTGAATCATAACTTTGTTCGGTGAGCTACTCTGAACATGTGCGTTATTTTCCCTGCCTTTCAAATATTTACCACCCAAACTATAGCTATACATGTCATAACTATTGAAAGAATTTGTGGGGATCCATCAAACAAATTTACTGACGCCTGTTTGTGCAAGGGTTGTCTTAGAACTCATTGTAAATTCTTAAAGGCAATAGACCATATCAGATGACATGTATCAGTGCACTTGTCAACGAATATATTTTGGTGGAGGGAGTACAATTTGTTTTGTATTTCCTTTCAGAAAACTTAGAAACTAAGGGACTAGGTTAACTTGAATTTCATGTACTTTAAAAACTAAAACTCTCCAAAGAAATACTTTGACAATGATTCTGAAATGATTACAGATTTTTTTTCCATACATGTTATGAATGTATGTGCAGAATGAAGAAAATGCAAGAATACTGTTTGTAAGATTATCCTTTACTAGAAAATCATGATAACTGTACAAATGCTCAAACCACAAATATTGTACAAACTATCCACATAGTTCTCACAGCAGCTAGTCGCTTCACATCCATTCTCCTTGGCACAACACTGATGTACAAATTAGACTGTATACAGTACGTACATAGTAGACAATCCTGGTGCCAGACAAATCCTTTCAGCAAAACTAAGGCAACTAACGGTATGCATATCATGTTGCCACGCTTCGTGGTTGACGAACTGTAACGGTTGTTGTTCCACTTGTGTGCTGGCTCTATGAACTATATTTATACAGATCTCTCTATTTACAAAATAAACTGTGCTTCACCAAAATGTGTCTCGAGATTCGTTGTTTAACAATGAAGGTTGTGTGTGTCTCTCCTTTTTAAATGTAAAGAAATATGTCATTACATCATTATTGATGTATTTTCAACAATGCCTTTCTAACATGATAATGACATTGATGATTATAAATGTACTAAATCCATGGTCACGATTGCTATTGCGATTTCCTAGTTTACCTTCAACTTTGGTTGATCTCTCTAAAACAAGACAATGAATGTGAGGACTACCCCTCACCTGAAACTCAGTACTATGAGAAAACTACTTCCTCGAACGGTTTGTTGAGATTGAATGACATGCTGATGTATGTAAACTGTGTGCTAAAACAGGCGTGCTGCAGAGAAATGAAAACTGAGTAATTAATATTTGTCGACTCTCTTTGCACGATTTATCGCCAATTGGTAATAACTATAGCATTCTGTATGTACATGCTATCTCTTGTATACGACCCCCATCGGCATAATGCACCAGCTTTTTAGTAAGGTCTTAGATTAGTACTTCGTACTAGTACTTCTGTCTTTGCGTCCAACAATTTTTACACAGCGTCTGCTTGGATAAGAGACTCATAAGAGTTTTGCCAAAGATTCAAAAGAACTAGACTAACTTATGACTAGATACTACTTCTTCGATTGCGAAGGTTTTTGTTTTGTTTTTGTGGTTGTTGTTTGCAAGCTTACAGCAGTCAGGACCACTGACGATTGAAGATCGTCTCTTTACTTCTCACTTCTTCCTGTTGAAGATTTGTCTAATGGATGTTCGGCCAGCTGCAAATACACGCGTCACCATCGTAGCAATGGAGTCTTCTTCACTGCAGAGGATATAAATGCACATGCTTATATTAAGCGTAACAGACGAACGAGCAAATAAAAAAAAGCAACTGGGTCATTTTAGTGTCACTCCATCCATGGGATGTGGCAAAAAAGGCCATCTTTATCTTTTGGAACTAATACGTACAACGTTGGTTGAATGAAATGAAATGAATGAATGGTTAGTTGGCGGGTTGGTTGGTTGGTTCGTTGGTTGGTTCGTTGGTTGGTTGGCGGTTTGGTTGGTTGGCGGTTTGGTTGGTTGGTTGGTTGGTTGGCGGGTTGGTTGGTTGGTTCGTTGGTTAGTTCGTTGTTTGGTTCGTTGGTTCGTTGGTATCTCTGACAGCGTATAGTAGAGTTGCCTTTTTTTAACTTCACTTCTAACCATGAATATATTATTAGTAATAACCAAAGTTGATGGTCGTTAAAATCGTTTCGTACTGTAAAACATGTCGATGCATAATACGTTACCTTTTTGGAGGGCATATCTCTTCTTCTCCCCTTGTTGTGGAGGTCTGTCTGATAAGGAGAAAAATATATACAGATGAACTTTTCAAAACCAGGGATGCATTTGTCTGATTGATGTGACAAACGGTATCATTTAGATGACAAACACAATAAAGAATGTGGCAATGGAAAAATTCCCTTAGGTTCTTGCTTGTCTTGTAAAATATCATGTCGAAAAAGTCATATATCTGAAGAAAAGCCTTCGGGCAAGAACTTGCAATTCTTCTATCTGAAAAGTACTTCCATGAAGCAATGTATACTTACCCATATCTAGCAATTTGTTGTGGGTGTTTGATCTCTAAATCATCCGCAACGCTCTTCAGCCCAGCGTTCAACAGAGCCTCTTTCAGGACCTCTAAGGTCGCGGAGTTTCCCTCCCGCTTCTGCCACTCCCTCAACAGGTCCATGCAGCGGGACTTGTCGTCGGGGTTTCTGCCGGCAATGTTGTTGATGTCTGATCCCTCAAATCCAAGATGGAAGGCCAAATCCTTCCAGTCAGAACTTACCTCTTCCTTGATGAAATAGAAGTACTTCCCAATGTCTGAAAGACAGCGTAGACCACAGAATACATGTTTTGGATAAGAACATACACACCTTTTACCTTCAAGTGTAAAAAGCCATCTCTAGCAATTCAGTTAAGACGAAATTATGGTTGACGGTTATGTGAAGCAAATACTAGAGGTCGCTTATCGGAACTCCCTGTTTTAAGCCGGAGTGACCTGTCCCACCGGAACATGTGTAAATGTATATGTATGATGTAATATCATGCGTATGTGTTCCAATATAATGTGTATGTTATGTGACTCCAGTAAGAATAGTGAAGTACACTTGTGTACTTCATTGATAGAGGTCTTTTTGCTAATAAACCAGCCCAAGGCATGGATGCCTCAGATATTATCTTATAAGAGCAGGTAGCGGGGAGTATTGTCTGTTACACACGGCATCTAAGACCACCGTGCAAGAAATGACTGCGACCAACTAAATGGAATGATTGTGAAAAAGCAGCAGAGTAACTCCTACTCTCTTCCTGTCGTAGATACACCTTTCGCGACACTTCACATCTACGTGACGTCGCACCTTTTCTTTGTGAAAAAAATGTTACCTTACCCTTCAAGGTTGCACCACCTGCAGCTCCTTCTGAAGTCTGTAAATATGAGCAAAATTATTATTGCTTTCTTGTCGTTGAATTATGAAATGAATACGTTTAGATCATTTAAGTGTTTAGGTTTTTTTTGGCCTATGCTATAGTAATTTCTATTGTTACCTGGAATGAAAAAAATGGAGAAAGGATATATAAAGAATAACAGATTGTGAAAGAGAGAAAACTCCGTAGCAATCTAAATGTCATAGTAAGCAATGCTATGTTGTCTATTTTCTTACAGGCTTTTTAAAAACTACTTTATCCTTCTTTTTTTTCAACAGAAACAGACATCATGTTATTTTTACCTCATTTGAAAGATCAAACGGCACATATATTGGGAGTGAGCAAAGCTCTTTTGGTTGTAGATCGTCTTCGTCTGTGGGATGCCCGAGTTTCTCGAGTTTCTTGCGCACGTGCCTTATTTTTGCGTTCTTATCTTTCTCTTTTTGGACTTTGACGCGCGGCAAGGCGAAGAACGCAACGGTTCCGCTGATGTCTGAACCATATTGGCCCTCGATCTGCGTTTGGAGACGGTTACGTCTCTCACTGTGGAAGGTGATGTGTGGTTGCGCGCAGGATGACGCGATTGACACATTACCCAGCAAACGCACTTCTACCTTTTGTCCTTCGAATAACGTAACTGACTTAGAAGGTAATGGGCCCTTGTAGCCCTTTTGCAGTAGCTTTGTATGTTCTGCTTCTGCCTGTTCAGCTGGTTTGCATTCTATGAGGACTTGTTTCATGTTGTCCTCCCGTTGCAGAAGTATGAACTGTACGGCACGATGTTCGAGCCATTTGCAAAGGTGCAGTGGGATCGGGCCTAGGACTTCCGGGTCATGGAAGATGTCCGTGACAAGGAGTAAAATATATCTGGAAATGAGATAAACCGAAAAAATGCTTTAAGGATAGCCCCTAACTTCAAGAAATGTGCAGTTTTAAATGACGAAGGATACATCGATGGAAGGCCGTTGTCTCTCAATGGCATCAAATCACCGATCAAATCACTGATATAAAAACTGTCCCAAGAAAGGAATCTATTTGATGTAAAGACAAGTCTCGTAATTTGACTTTTGATAGTTCTGTCCTACGTCCCCGACACAGATTCTAGTGACCAAGAAATTACCTGGTAAAATGGCTGACTTCAAACTCCACATACTCCTCTGTAACCAAGGTGATAGATGTGTCGTCTGTCACATCCACCCAGTCTTCTGTGCCCTCCTCACATGACATCACCCTCAGTTTGGTGGGTCCCTCATGTTGGATGTCCATGTAGTGTTGAGGATTTGGGACTCGCACTGTGACTGGTTTGTGGAAATGGACTTGGGCGTCCGAAACAGTTTCCACGTGAACAATCGGGCTGCTGCTCAGAAGGCGCGGGGAAGACTGGTCCTTTGCCTTTATGTCTTCAACTGCTCTTTTGGGAACTTCTTGGACCTATAGTTGACATATACCGTTGAGGGTCATCACCATACATAGCAACAATATCCGTTGTAAATATCTTTTGCGATTTGTTTAGAATTGATCTACCTAAGATATAATGCCCTGACCTGTAATATGACCTGGGTCGGTGTGCTCACAGACTGTTCCGGGAAGCTGATTTGAACCGCAGGCTGCGTTGATGACGTCAGAGTGCGCCCCTCTATAGGCACAGTAGACTGGTCCTGTTTGGGCTGACTGATGACGGCAAAGATGGAGAAATGGTCCACTGACACGGCAAGCTTGTCCTCACTCTAATATGAAACAAAAAAGGAATACATTTGCTATTATAGTGGACGGCATTTCCCGTGCTAGCAATATCTCCAATAATGGCAGTTGTATATTTTACCGAGTACTGATGAATAATAATGGAAGACTTGATGTGAAAATTTTGAACTCTGAAAAACTGTGATTTTTCACGTACCAATTCAGTCGTCTTGAGTTCCGTCCATTGTGACCTGTCGTCGGTGACCCACACGGCAGCTTCCATGGCGCCACCTGACGACGTGCTGCTGTAGTGCATCTGCACAGTGACAGGTTGGTGGAAGGTTGTCCCGTGCGGACCCAGCTCTATGATGTCACTCACTAACATCTCTCCGTCCTTCAGGGGGATAGTGACGTCATTGAGGTTGATGACCTGACAGGTAATTTCTGTCTCCATGGCAACGGCCCCACGCGGCACAGTGACGGTACAAGACGCGGTTTGTAGTTCACCTCCTTCTGGACCCACCTTGCACCTGTAAGGCCTGTGACCAAAAGATTGAATTCTGAGTTTCACATTCAAAATACACCTGAAGAAAAACGGGAAGAATGATTACCATTAATGCATCATAGGGTGACTTTGATACTCTGGTTCGATAAACATCTAGTGGTCATGATGACTTCGGCAGTTGACATATTTTCATTGACTTTGAATACAGTTTGAAAGTAAATGTTGATTGTGTGTTTTACTTCAAACAACACATGAAAAGAGATCTAGAGCCTTGCTGATAACGCCCTATTACTGTCTATTACTGTCACACCTCTGACCAGATTGTTGACCTACCTGACCATCTTTTCTGCTGCAAGAAGATCAAGAATCTCCTTCCTTCCATCCAGAACGTAATCTTTATTCCTCAACCACGATGGAACGTCTTCACTTGCCGCTAAGTCTTCAGGAGTCTTGCCGTTCTACACAGAAAACAGCAGACATGAAATCGGCGAGAAGTCGTGCTTTACTGAGAGACGCCTGTAGCCTGGAATCCAGTCTATTTAGCTTCCGGCCGCTACCCTAGCTCCGCTGCGCTACCTAAGCTCCGCTGCCGTTATTTGGCCGTTATTTGGCCGGCAGCGGAGCTTGGGTAGCGCAGCAGAGCTAGGGTAGCGGCCGGAAGCTAAATAAGATGGATTCCAGGCTAAGACGCCTGTCCCCTTTATCATAATATACATCATAGATATGAATGATGTTTAACACTCAAACATGTCAATCACCAGTAGTAAGCATCAACCCTTACCCCATTCCTACTGTCCACCTGTGCTCCAGCCTTCAGGAGGAGTTCAGCAACACCAACATGTCCTCCTGAAGCTGCATGGTGAAGTGGTGAGTCTCCAATCTGTAACAACAGGAACAGAGAAGACATTCCACGGTAACAGAATCCTGTCTACATATCACAATAAACACTAAATATGTGTGATGTTCAACACTCAAACATGTCAATCACCTGTAGTAAGCATCAACCCTTACCCCATTCCTACTGTCCACCTCTGCTCCAGCCTTCAGGAGGAGTTCAGCAACACCAACATGTCCTCGTGAAGCTGCCTCGTGAAGTGGCGTGTCTCCAAACTGTAACAACATGAACAGAGATGACATGACATGGTAACAGAATCCTGTCTACATATCACAATAAACACTTAATATGCGTGATGTTCAACACTCAAACATGTCAATTACCTGTAGTAAACAACAACCCTTACCTTATTCCTACTGTCCACCTGTGCTCCAGCCTTCAGGAGGAGTTCAGCAACACCAACATGTCCTCCTGAAGCTGCATGGTGAAGTGGTGTGAATTCATACTGTGACAGCAGGAACAGAGAAGACATTACATGGTAACAGAATCCTGTCTACATTCCTAATAAACACTAATTATGTGTGACGTTCAACACTCAAGCATGTCAATCACCTGCAGTAAGCATCAACCCTTACCACAGTCCTACTGTCCATCTGTGCTCCAGCCTTCAGGAGGAGTTCAGCAACACCAACATGTCCTCCTGAAGCTGCATAGAGAAGTGGTGAGGCTTCAGACTGCAACAGCAGGAACAGAGATGACATTACATAGTAAGAGAAGCCTATTCAACGTACATTATCAACACTAGATATTCCTGCCGTTTAACTCTCCAACATGTTAATCACAGCTGTTATTCGAAGTGATACGTAACGATTATATACGTATAATCATATCAAAACTTTTAAAATATTTCAAGTAACAACATATATTCCAGGTAACAATTATTACGGATCGTCCCATAGTAGTGATATTGCAGCGTTTTTTGTTTTTTGTTTTCATTTTTCCAACGACCTGCTAATTGATACAGGCCCCATGGGGAGTTGAAATGCTTACGCAGACAATTTCGCACAATCTAACATATTTTTAATCAGCAAGCTACCGTGGTCTTAATGCCAAACAGGACCGTTCTGCAGAATTTGAGAAGTCCAGTGCTACGATGTACATTCATGACCAACTTTCTACCAAATCCCGCCGTGCACGTGCGTAGTGATGAGTTTAGTAGCAATGGGGTTAGTACTTTAGGTCGTGTTTGTGATCGAAATTGGCATCGCTGTTTTCAACAATGCATGAGAAACGGAATATTTAGAGGCTTAGAAAGAAAAAGGCGCCACCTATATCAGGGATCATAACCATGCTTTAATGGCACGGGGGAAGATATCTAATTCCAGCCCACTTTGACCTTTGCTGAAACAGGTTTGTGACAGAAAAAGTGGTTCCTCCATACTTACCCCGTACGGCCTACAGTTGACATCAACTTTCTGTCGGATCAGTCGCTCCACTGTCTCTATATCTCCACCAGCAGCTGCATTCAAAAGGTCCTAATGAAAGCGGCATTCATCATTATGATATACACTACAAACAGTACACACGTAGCAACAAATGCATTATCATAACTCGTCCTGTTACGAATATCTAGTTTATCTTCTGATGATTAATTCTACGCTTCTAAGGATATTGCGTCACGTATTATCTTCAGTGGTCATAATCTTAACGTAATGATAAGAAACACTGCGATGTTGCTTGATGCTAAGTTAACCTAAGTTTGTATGTGGAGCCTGTCGCCAGTAATTTTTACATAGAAGAACTTTCACATAGTTAAAACAATGCAATGGACTTTATGACCTGGCTCTGCAACTAACTCTGGCTATTAATAACCCAGATATTCAGACGTATTCGTCAATATTTGTTCTTTGAACATATCCTGTTGCCAATTATCAGGTGTGATATGGTCACCAGGTAAACATGTGATTAAGATTTGGCCAGACGTTCAAAGTCCATAGACTCTGCGTCACGTACATGGTACACGCAGGGTATTTTTGAGATTTTTGATACAAATCTATTTTGCACAGTGTTTTTTGGTCCAAATCAGGTGAAAAATGATATGAAATAACCTAATTATTTCATTTCCGTCAACGTAACGTTACCTGTTATGTTAACATTCAAGACGGTTTCAAGTGATCACAACTGACTATGGGCTCAAACTACAAACATTACATTTAATAACTATCCAAAGTAGCTTACCCGTTCAAGATCCCACTTGGACATCTTGCTTGGTTTGTACGTCTTCTCAACGATAAGCTGTGTGTCTCCCTTGTCACCACAAGTATGGTAATCAGGAAAGACGTATCTCAGGCCGGGAAGTGTAACGGTGGGTAAAGTTTTCCACCTACGTGTCCGCCAGGTGGGCTGATTGTTTAACAACCCTCACATGACTGAACTAGACTATTCCATTCTCCTCTTGTGGGGTCCAAGAGCACAGATAATTGTTTGTGTTCTCCGCTGTTTGTAATATATATCACGTGGACCATCCTAATGTACTCTTTGAAATAGTGGAGGTTATGCCTATATTTGGTACCGCTTCTTTGTTATGTTATTTGTTATTAAAAAGGTGAAAACACATATACTTTCACCCATTCACGCCAGTACAATTGCATTGAAACTTCCTTGATTGTATGAAAGAATGAAAAATGGTTGATAACATTTTTCTGTGTCCTTTCAATATTATAACATCGATATAGTAACATCGTCAATACAATATTTTATTGAAATGTTAGCAAATTTCAGAAAAATCGCCTATAAAAACATTCCTACAGTTTTTGACTTCACCTTTTTTGAAAGAACTTTCCCCCATTGACATCATATTGAAATTTTTGTCTATTTTCAATCACCACTACGGACACACTTTAACAATTTTAGACTGAATCGTTTATTTAACACAAACTCGTACTGCCCCCTCCGCCAGAGTGTTTGGGTCAACCCAAAAGGGGCGTGATTCAGATAAGCTGAACTTCGGCAAATGACGTACTCGAGCGCCCTCTAGCAAATTAGACTGGAACTTCAGTCGATGATGATGTTTTAGAAACCAGCGGGACTAAGTAACATGAATAATGTTCTTTCTAAATGAAAAATCTCCAAAGAAATCTTTTGACAATTATTCTGAGAACATTACAGATTCCGTGTCTCCATTATTGCTATGGAATGAACGTATTTGTTCAGAAAGAAGAAAATGCAAGAATATCATTTGTAAAATTGTTCTTTTACTAGAAAATCACAAGAACTGTACAAATGTTCAAACCACTGTAAGTTGCTCTATTGAACAAACTATCCATGATTGCACCCAACATAGTTCCTACAGTTTGCTACACCTCCACTCTCCAGGCACAACACTGATGTACAAATTAGGCTGTATACAGTACATAGCAGAAACCATTGGTGACAGAAAAATTTCCTTCAGCAAAACTAAGGCAACTTACGGTATGCATATCATGTTGCCACGCTGCATGGTCAGAGAAGTTGCTGTGAGTTACGGTAACGGCTGTTGTTGCTGGTTCTATGTATGATTAATTTATACACTATTTACAAAATAAATTGTGCTTCACCATATCGTGTCCACAGATTCATTCTTCAACAATGGACACTTTGTGTTTATGAGTGCTGTATTTAAGATGCAAACAAAATATAATGACAGCTTCAGTGATCTATTATGAGCTTTTTTTTTGGCTTGGCTGAGTATAGATGTAATAGATCCATGTCATATATCAATTAAGTCCTCTTGAACCACTCAAAAATATACAGTCACCTTATGTACAAATATTAGAAATTCTATACTGATAATAATGATTCTGCTTGACATTTACCATATATACTTACGATTTGCTGTTTTTTCAGGCTACTGTGCTTCCTGAATTCTGTTCAACCTTAAATTTGGCCTAAATTCTAACAATCTGGCAGCTTGGCTTCATTCCTACACTATGGCATCACTGTGTGTCACGTTGGCTTTACATGTGTTTCAAATCTCAAAGTCCACTTTGCAAAGCTGTAAAAATAAGAACCTTAAATATACCAATGGCAATGGAAGGTATATGTACGTTCCAAACCTGTAACAGTACTTAAAACTATGGCTACATTGTGGCACCACTACGTTTGCTACAATTCATATCTCGGTGTAGCGGCCAGGTCGTCAAAGTTGAGCTCCTGGGTCTCATACAACTTTCTAGGCATGAAAAACAGGTAGCTTTGCAAAACTGCAAATCTTACCAATGGCAGGTACTTTCTGAATTTGACACAGTGCTTGATATCAATGGCTACATTGTGGCACCTGACTATGAACGTCCCAATTGTTCGCTACAATTCGTATCTGGGTGTAGCGGCCAGGTCCTCGAAGTTGAGCTCCTGGGTCCAGTCATACAGGCAGGAAAAACTTCAGCTACATGTAGCTTTGCAAAACTGTTAAATCTTACCAATGAAAGATACTTTCTGAACTTGACACCGTGATGAATATTAATGGCTACAATGTGGCACCACTATATTTGCTACAATTCGTATCTCGGTGTAGCGGCCAGGTCATCGAAGTTGAGTTCCTGAGTCCACTCGTACAGTTTGTCGGCCTCCTGCTCCCAGTCCTCCTGGTCCTCCCCCGGCACCCCCAGGTACTCCCCCCTACCCCCCAGGTACTCCCCCCTCCCCAGGGCCTTCAGGGGGGTGCTGCCGGGGACTGGCTCTAGACCCTACAGGGAAAAAAACAACAACAGAGATTTAGCCTGGTTAACAAGCAAATGAATGTTTCCAAAAACTGTCTGTAAGCTCTGAAGGAAAAAAATAAACAGAGATTCTTTATGATTTAGCTATTGTGTTATAGCAAAGAAGTCTTATACACAGATGCAGACACAGAGTTGCCTCATAGAATAAGAAATGAGAATTGAGGAGTGAAGATTTAAGTTTGGAAAAAAGAAACGTGCATTTGAAACAACCTTGGATCCCTTTTGGCACTTATAAGTGGTTGTGTCAAATCCACTTTTGACCTTTTCCGAATTCAAATCTTCACCCCTCCATTCCACTGTTAATGACTTAATGTTCTATTTCTGTAATTAATAACCATGGCAACCAAACAAATAAATAAACATTCCCCACCTCCTTGCCCTCCTGCTGGTAGAGTTTCCTCATCTGCTGTGCCCGCTTCTTGGCCTGTTTCGACCCCCGCTGGGACCGACCCCCGCTGCTGAGTGGTCTGGGCCGCGTGCGGGACTGTGCAGTAGTGCAGGGGGCTGGGGGAGGCGTTCTGTAGGGGACAGTACATTATGTATGTCAAACTGTGCAGATCATGGCATCACTTGGTACAGTGGTTAGCAACACTGCATCTGGATCTGCAGGCTATTTCCTTGTAGAAAATGACCCCTTGTCAATCACTAAGAAAGGTAAAGGTAGTCCCAAAGCCTTTTTGAGACTGTATGGGCAGTAGGTTGTTATGTACTGTGTTTACGTATCCCTCTCTTTCCACTGCCTTTTACCTCCCCAACCAAAGTCAGGTACCCATTTTACATGCTGCATGTAGGTGAAGTGGAAAAAGTCGTGTTAAGTGCCTTTTCCATGCAAGGATATAATGTGTAGCCAGGAAAGCCAGCAATTGCACCTGACTTCAAAATCTCGTGTCCACTATTCAATTCAATTCAACTTATTTGCCTAGCTACTTGAGCATTCAATACCATCGCTATCACTAGAAAAAATAAGTCTCATACAACACAGCATCTTCAAATGTTGTTACCGTCTCCAAAACATGAAACCTTCAGAAGTATCCTCACCTTAGTTGTGAGATGGCCTGGATGTGCTGGAGCTGGATCTCCTGTGTGATTGGTCGAGACATGAGGATGGGCAGGTCCGCCTGTAACCGTGACGACGGCGTGCCCGTGTGGTACAGGTACTCCACGATGTCGTACATGATACTCTGCCGCGGCAACGCTGGGGGGAAAACAAACATTTATTGATTTACAAAAGTTGAATCTTTGACATCCAAGATAGCTGTTACAGCCTCAGGATTAATATGTTTGTACTCATTTGCCTTTAGAATTAAGCAACTGCCTCTCAAGTTCCAGCAACAGTTTTCTCCACAGTTTCTCCTTGCCCCCCCATGTACGCTGGTGTTTCGTCCATGTTGCTGAGGTACTGCATGTTACTACCTAGTGTTTGTTGCTAGGCAACCTACTGTTGCTAGGCAACCCCATCTCACCTTCCAGCAACAGTTTCCTCCAGAGTTTCCTCCTTGCACCCATGTAGGCGGGAGTCTCGTCCATGTTGCTGAGGTACTGCATGTTACTACCTAGTGTTGCTAGGCAACCTACTGTTGCTAGGCAACCACCTCTCACCTTCCAGTGACAGTTTCCTCCACAGGTTCTCCTTGCCACCCATGTAGGCGGGAGTTTCGTCCATATTGCTGAGGTACTGAATCTTACTACCTACTGTTGGTAGGCAATCTTGTGTTGCTAGGCAACCTACTGTTACTAGGCAACCGCCTCTCACCTCCCAGTGACAGTTTCCTCCACAGGTTCTCCTTCCCTCCCATGTAGGCGGGAGTTTCGTCCATGTTGCTGAGGTACTGCATGTTACTATCTACTGTTGCTAGGCAACCTTCGGTTGCCAGGCCACCCTACCTACTGTTGCTAGGCAACCGCCTCTCACCTTCCAGTGACAGTTTCCTCCACAGGTTCACCTTGCCGCCCATGTAGGCGGGAGTTTTGTCCATGTTGCTGAGGTACTGAATCTTACTACCTACTGTTGCTAAGATACTGTTTTGCTAGGTAGCCTACTGTTGCTAGGCAACCCCATCTCACCTTCCAGTGACAGTTTCCTCCACAGGTTCTCCTTCCCTCCCATGTAGGCGGGAGTCTCGTCCATGTTGCTGAAGTACCGCATGTTACAACTTAGTGTTCCTAGGCAACCTTGTGTTGCTATGAAACCCTACCCGTTATTGCTAGGCAACCACCTCTCACCTTCCAGTGACAGTTTCCTCCACAGGTTCTCCTTCCCTCCCATGTAGGCGGGAGTCTCGTCCATGTTGCTGAGGTACTGCATGTAGTCCTTCATGGTGATGATGTCGATCTCGTCCGTAACCCGATCCTTCTCGTGCTGGCAGGCGTCGCGGATCATCTGGTCGTAGAACTTGCGGTGGCCCATCAGCCGACACGAGTCCGCAGCCGCCTGGGGGATGGCAAATGAACTACTGTAGTTCACTTTATCTTCACGGTAGCAAAATATCACGGTACAAGGAAAATTTGACATTTTCACTGAACTTTAACTTCACTGCGGCGGCAAGTAAAGGAATCGTAAATAATAAAAAAAAGGTTTTTCACGGTGATGATAAGTTCACGGTACAGAGGTGACCGTGAAAACAGTGAACATAAAGTTACAGTGAAAGAAACAAGAATTGCAGTATTAATGAACTTGAACTTCATTTATTTGTTGACAAGAGACATCATTATTGTAAGCCATGTACGCGTGTATCCATCCAACAAAAAGAGCATGCATGAGACTGTTACAAATAAACAGCTGTTACAAATAAAGACCTTCGTATATAGAACAACTGAAAAATAAGATGATATGTTGGCAATAGAATTCTTCTGAAAAAAGTATATCATTAAAAGTTTAACATTTTTCAAGAAAACAACTTCATTTTTAGTTTCTCACAACTAATTGGAGGTCAATGTAATAATTGGAGTATATGACCCATCAAATGAAGCCCTTGCACACAAAAAAGAACAAAAAGGGACTCAGCTACTGTCTTGAATTTATATCAGACTGAGTATCATCTTAGACATTTCTAAGATGTCTTAAGTCCAGTGAACTCCTTACATTTGTGGCGGGTTTGATGACCCTCTTCCCGCTGACGTAGTTGACCCCCTGACCTCCGGTGTGGATAAAGACTTTAAACACGATCTCAGGAGGGAAGTCGCTGCCCGCAAATCTGGGGAGAAACACGGAACATTCACATCAACATAACAGACGCAAAACTGTGAAATGTGATATGGTTATCATAGTTATCAAAAAGTAAAATTTTTAGGTCTGGCCCATGGACTCTTTTGGGTTCTTTTACATGCAGAGGTTTGACGCCATAAGCTCCCTTATACACAGGGCTGCCAGCTTTATGTCCCCATCCAAAAGGACCATGCAGCTCTTTTTGGAATTCACATCTCAGGTATCGTTTTCAAACCTCAAGTCAGAGTTATAGAAAAAACTGTAATTTTGATTGATAGTCTCACACTCTAATATGGCTGCCATGTATATGTTACCTGGAGGTTACTGCAGGGTACTGACCTGAACCTAACCTACGTATTACCAGAGGTTACTGCACAGTACTGACCTGACCCTGACCTATATGACCTGAACAGAGGTTACTGCAGGGTACTGACCTGAACATAACCTATATGACCTGAACAGAGGTTACTGCAGGGTACTGACCTGAACCTGACCTGTATGACATGACCAGAGGTTACTGCAGGGTACTGACCTGAACCTGACCCTGACCTGGAAGCTGGGGTCCTTCAGCAGGTTGGCCTCCATCGGACTGACCTTCCGCAGGATCTCAAACGACAGGCAGTGCTCCTGTAGGGGGGAGGGGGGCAGTGAGCTTCACAAAATTCATTTTATGTATACATTAATTTGTATTTGGAAATGAACAGTTACTGGAATTTCCAGCAAGGGTTGTAGTTAATTTTTTTTTTTTTTAAGGACTGTCAAAACGGCCCAAGAAGACCACGGAGGTGGCCGATAACATCTGGTCTATGTGGACAGGTAGTCACAATAGAGGGGTAATGCTTGTGTCAATGGGAAAAATCATCTAAGGGATTGGCCAGGTGGTCCTTATGTAGAGGTGGTCACTAGTATAGGTTTAACTGTATGAATGATGTGATAATGGAAATAAAGACAACATAATGTTCAGTACACACACTCACCCACTAACTTAGAAAAAAGACTTTATTCCGAAATTAAAGTGCTGCAGCCACTACTAAACAATAGAAATATTAACAGAAATACTGACGGCTGCACAGACGGCGTGCTTGAGGAGTTTGAACATCTGTCTGTCCCGGTACGACAGCCAGGCCCGCTCAATCACTCGCGTCGCCGTCATTCTGATGATCCTGGAGGAAAATACAAGATACAAAACTGTCTTAAAGAATGTTCACTCATATGATTTATTAGTATGGCCTTACTTCCATATAAGGGTCCACAGACCAATGCTTTACTGCTGTTATGCTGATAACATGTACACTGTCAGTATTTTGATTGCAACAAAATTTGCTCATGCAATCAAAGTATAGTACAATATATGGTATTAGCACAAAATTGGCTGTTCGAAAACTCCCAATGCAGAGTCTGAACCAGAGGCCAGCCACATAAAGGTGATGTACAAAATGAACTTCATTTTGGTGCATTACCTTTTGCTTTTTGGAACAAGTGGTCAATAAGATTTTATCAAAAATAAACAAACAAACACTTACTCATCCTCCCCCACCGATCCAGGCCTGGGGCCCATGAGAAACTCGTCGGTCTGTGTCTCAGTTTGTTGGTAGGCGTGCTCGCTGGGGATCTTGATACTGATCTTACTCCCCCTGGGGCCCGGGCTGATGCTGTGGACTGTTTCATTCTGTGGACTTCCCCCCTCCGGTCTGCTCTGCTCTTTGGCACTCTGGAAAAAGGACAAACCGTTATGATAATAGAAACAACCTAGATTTAGCACTTTTCGTCCCTGCAGCTCAATTGGCAGCAGCCTCATAGTTGAGGCTCTGGTTTCAATAACTGTGAGGCTGTTTGAAAGCAGGGAAGGGCTGCATTGGTTGGAGCTGCATTCGTCTTTCAGAAGGGGCATAAAGTGGGGGTCCTGTGATTGAGAAGAGTAGAGTAGAGTAGAGAAGGTGCCTCGAGTACTCCTAAACCCGGGCTGAGGCACTACAATAGCCTTATTACCCAGATGGGTACCTACTGGCTGTACTTCAGATGAATATGAATATAATACACACCCCTTCTTGTTGATTTGCAACCCCCCCCCCCAGGCCACCGTACAATATGATCTGTTTCCTTATATACTGAACTGAAAGGAGCTAGCAAGACACAAGATTTAGGTTATAACGCGCTCAAAGTCACCACGAGAATTAACACACGGTATTCTAACGTCTGGAAGTTTTAGGGTACCAAGGTTTTGTCACCCAAAATAATATCCGCAGCCATGACACTTTCTCAGACCTGCGAACTTTTCCTTAGCAACGCGGTTTTGCGGCCTTTGCGCGACAAACAGTACCGCAATCGACATGCAAACAACCAACATAACATCCTAAAAAAACTCACCATTCCTCTGGTCATGCCGGAAAACCGACAAAAGTGGTGAAATCTTCTGTGTTTTTATGAAAACTGATCAGCCGGTCTGAAGGACCATTGTTTATAGGCTACGACCTTCGACCTTAACCGGATTTAGGTCACGTGACTTTGCAAGAACGGTAAAACTGTTTTATTGTTGTTTTCTTCTGTTGTTTGTAAAATAAAGTAATTCATTCTCATTCAAATAATCTTCATATTGATCTTAAGGTGAAATAAGGTGGGTTCTAGGCCAGGAAAGGAGCGAAATTGACAGCTCTCGTCTAAGGCTCTACGAGAGTTTGCGAGACTGCGCGAGACTTGCGGTACATTCCAGGATAGTTCCCAGAGCGCGGTTGTTTGAGAGTTTCTATCCGGACATCGCGGAGTTTGAACAACTTCTCACACATCTCAGCTTTCCCCGGGACCGAAAAACATGAGGCTCAAGATATCCCTCGCCAAGGAACCGAAACATATCCTTTTGCGTATTGATGACTAATGGATAGACTTGGAAAAAGTTGAAGATATAGTGGGGAGGGGGGCGTAAGTTACTGTCAGTGTGTCAGTTTCATAATTTGCCAACTTTGCTTCTTGTATACTTTGTTGTCAGCTGTTTGTCTACTTAAGTGACATTCCATAGCAAAAGCCGATGATGGATGCTGCATATTTCGTACTGCCAAGGTGATGGCAGTCAAGCTGTTTTCTGTATTCTCAAAGAATTGCAATACAAAGAAATCAAAGAGTAGAGTAGAGTAGATCCATAATTTTTCAGCCAGGTAGGAAGATCTCTTCCAGTTTCCAGTTGAGGCCGCTTATATATGTCAGGGTAGAAATCATGATCTGGCAAAGTCGGTGATTCCACTGGTTAGCAATGGCACTGGTAGAGATAGCAATTATAGTTATACTTCTCTGTTGACAGAACTAGCAACATGATCTGACAGTAGAATCACCGATTCTACCAGTGCAGTAGAGATCCCGACTGGTGTCTTTGTGATCACTGGAAAAGCTATAGCTATATTGCCACACATATTCCCCTTGACGACCGTGCACATACGGAGCTGGTCAGCAGCGTCGGCTGGACCACAGCGGACGAACTCTACTCCTGCAGCGACGACCACGCCATCCTCAAGTGGAGCCTGCTCACCAACGAGACGACGCAGCTCGCCAAGCTTCCCGCGGAGGTCTACGCCACCGACATCCACTGGTTCCCCAAGGTCGTGGGAGGAGGGAAGGGCAAGCAGACACAGTCCGACGTGTTTGTGCTGACTAGCACTGATGGTGAGTTTGTTTATTTATTTGTTTGTTTGTTTGTGGGGGGTGATGAAGCTGGCTAAAGGCCAAGCTCCCCGCAGAGGTCTACGCAACGGACATCCACTGGTTCCCCAAGGTCGTGGGAGGAGGGAAGGGCAAACAGACGCAGTCCGACGTGTTTGTGCTGACTAGCACTGATGGTAAAGTTTGTCATGCTATGTTTGTAACTAGTGTTTTTCTATAATGAAAGCTCATCTGTGTTGGTAGTAATCATAATACAATGCTAAACTTTTTTCCAACACTAAGGTATTCACGGATCGAATTTTCGACGACCACTGTCGCCTTCTTCAGGATCAATAATGACCAACACTGCCGAACGTAAACTCGCGAGAGTTACGGACACGTGACTTTATTGACACGTGTCATTGCGGATACGTGACGTCAGCAAGTGTTTTTCTAGTTTGTAAACAGGACAACACGAATGTTACAGGATGATGAGTAGCTTTCTGTGATTTCTTTTGTGTTGTTACCAATTTGACTAGTTGGACTTTGCCTGGGTGCCATCCTATAGTTGGTTTTACGTGTCTCCCATATTCGCATCTTACAAAGTTTGTAAAACTACAAATGTAAGAGTTCTATCTTGTCTTTCTCTGTTCCGTGAGTATCAGTTTTGTAGTTGGTTGGATCAAAGCATAGTGCGTGTATATAATCTTTCTAGTTTTCTCAAGTTTCCCTGAATCCCGAGTGCTAATGTATAACGAATCGTCCCTCTTCTACAGGGAAGTTCCACTTGATCTCCCGCCTGGGGAGAGTGGAGAAGAGTGTGGAAGCTCACAAGGGAGCTGTTCTCTCTGGGAGGTGGTCATATGATGGAACAGCCATGGCTACAGGTCAGTATAGGTTTTGGGGGAGATGACCACTTGATGAAACAGCTAAGTTATTACTCAATACAAAAGTTACTCAAGCAACTGGGTAAGTTCTGTAAACAGTCAAACGTTTCAGAAACCATCCTCTGTCTTTCGTCAATGTCTAACTTGCTTGAGGAACTTTTGCATTGACTTTATTGAGTATCTCCTTACCTAGATGTCTAACCTCCATCAACATACTTTTGTTTTGTCTTAGCTGGTGAGGATGGCCAGGTGAGAATCTGGTCCCGTAGCGGGATGTTACGCTCCACGATGGTACAACAGGGCACACCTGTCTACTCGCTGGCGTGGGGGCCAGACTCGGACCAGATCCTGTACACCAGCGGCCGGCAGCTCATCATAAAACCTCTGCAGGCTAACGCCAAACCTATACAGGTGGGGCTTTCATTCGTTCCTTCCTTTCCTTCCTTCTTTTGTTCATTCATTCATTCATACATTCATTCCACATTAATTCATTGTCATTTGTTCTTTCATTCATTCATTCATTTTCATTTGTTTGTTCGTTCAATCATGTTCATCCAATCATTTATCCATTCGTCCATTATTTTTCAATCATGTTCATTTATTCCTTCTTCTATTTACTGAATTTACTTTTTCATTCATTTGTTCATTCATGTTCACTCCTTCCCTCATTTACTTAATTAATATTTATTCATCTTTTGCCTTGTCGATTTCACTGTTTTACATATTAAGGAGTAAAAAACAATGGTAAGTCTCCTCTCCTGTAGTATGTATGGTCCTGACTGGATAGCTTGTGATCTACATTCATTTCTACTCATCCATACACATCTCAAGCAATTTGAAAAAGGTATTAATTCGTACCTGTTATTTATTTCAGTGGAAAGGTCATGAAGGAGTGATTCTGAAGGTCGACTGGAATGCTGTCAACAACCTGATCCTGTCTGGGGGAGAGGACTGTAGGTACAAGGTAAGGACATCAGGGAATGAGGTAAAATGTAGAATAATTGAGTGAGACGAAGTGATGACTAAAACTTTAAAGTTTCATGACAATTTTCCTCAATGGAATTGTTCTTTTTTTCCATTGGATTTGCGTGTTGTTACCAGTTATAAAGATTTAAAAGCTGTTTTTTTTAAAACAAAAAACACCAAGAAGCTTTTTATCAATCCTCTTACCTTCTCATGTTGAAAATGAACCAAAGTTTATGTCATGTTGCCTGCATTGACATGTGACCTCAGCAACAGGTCAAAAGAGCACTTTACTTTTCGTTCTGAAATAGCATATTTTTCAACTTTGTCAACTGTTGTAACAGATGAAGTTTCATTTGAATTGAACAAACTAACAGGCACTTGTTTTCCAGGTGTGGGACAGCTATGGGCGTCTCATGTTCACCAGCCAGGTGCACGACTATCCCATCACCTCTGTCAGCTGGGCCCCCGATGGGGAATTATTCGCTGTCGGCTCATTCAACACGCTCAGACTCTGCGACAAAACTGGGGTAAGTTTCAATGTGTTGTGTGTTTGAATAGCAAGGTTCTTTTATTCACAACCATGTATTTTACAAGAGCCGACTTTTTGATGACTGTCTGTCTGACTTTACATTTGGAACCGCATCATCTCACCATTATTGCTTAACAGTATCTATTAATGTAACAATACTTTACATTTGGGACTGCATTGTTAGCAGTAACACCTAGCTTCAGTGCACTGTGAATTAGTCAGTATTGCCCTGATGAAGGTGACTGACAGTCGTTGAAACGTCGGCTCTTGTAAATACTTGATTGTGAATAAAAGAACCTTGCTATTCAGTCATTCGCCAATCTGATTGAATTATTCACGATTTACACCACTTCTTTTTATCCCAGTGGTCCTATGCCTTGGAGAAGCCCAACACTGGTAGCGTTTTCAACATCGCTTGGTCGAGCGATGGCACACAGATAGCAGGGGCTTGTGGGAACGGTCACGTGATCTTCGGTCACGTGATTGAGCGCCGACTTGAGTGGAAGAACTACGAGGCCACGGTCACGGACCGGAAGTCGATCCAGGTCCGCAACGTGATGGATGACGCTCGGGAGAAGCTGGACTTCCGGGACCGCATCATCAAGACTTCGCTGGCGTTCGGCCATCTTGTGGTGGCGACGACATCGCAGTGTTACGTCTACAGGTAAGCTGGTGTGCAGTTTGCTGCCTTAAAGTTTAAGTTAAAGATTGATCTTTAGTATGTCCCCAGTATCAAGGATGCAGCAGTTACACATTACATATCTAGTGGTTGTCTACAGTGCTATGGCCACACCAATTTAACAATTTAATTTCTTGGTTAACATTTTTTTTTTAAATGCTAAATTCCAAAATCAACATGAAAACAGAATCTCGGAGGAAAGTCTGTACTTCGGTGCACACAGTTTCAGGGAGAGAACAGGGTCAGGTGCAAGTTTTCACCCCAGCCTTCTGTTTTCATGATTTTTTTGTTGCTAAAATTTAAAAAAAAAGCTGTTAACCAAGAAATTTAATTGGTGTGGCCTTATATGCTGAAGTCGTCTGCTTTTTAATTTTGTCTTGTTTTCTGACATTAACATATACTTGTCTACCCCTGTCAGCACCAAGAATTGGAACACTCCAATGATCTTTGACCTGAAGGAAGGAACAGTCACGCTTATTGTGCAGACAGAAAAGTAAGACTAAGAGATCTTTTCTTAGAAATTAGACTATTAGATTCGATATACATGTAGTTCAGGTTCACAAAGAATGACTAGAAATACTAAAAGGTTAATGAGATTTCAATATTTTGGTTCTCTGTACTTGTTGCAAATTTATGTTCTGTAATTAGAACATAGCAAATGTCCAGTCCAGAGAATCAATATTTATAACAGCAAAATAAAACATCTTCTTTCTCCAGGCACTTTGCTCTGGTGGATAGCAGTGGCATACAGGTGTATTCGTATGAGGTAAGTCTAGAAAAAGCACTGACTAGAAAAAGTTTTGACGCTGCTAATCTCACTCAAGGCGCTAAGGTTGTTCAAGGCATCAGCTTCTTCTGTAGACTTCTGCTACAGTAGTTCATTGTCTAATAAAAGTGACTTACTAGTGAAACAATGCCTGGGACAGAATCCTAGATAATCATATGAGGCCACAGCAGTTTATTGCTAGCCTTGGTTATCGGATTTTAAACATAACATAATGCCAAATAGATATTGAAAATCGTTAGCTTGAAAACAAAGTCTAGGCTCTGTTCCTTATGGTACACACAGTTTCAGTGAATATTCATTTAGTTAGATGCATGTTTTACTTCCAGCCTTGCTAAATTTGTACTTTGAAATGTCAAAAACCAAATAGATTGATTTAGCTTAATGGAAGTGTTCAAACTCTTTATTCCCCAGGGTCGAATGCAGGCTGCCCCCAAAGTCCCCGGCCTGCGTCCCGACGTGCTCAACGTGCAAACTCTCGCTATCAGCAACGACGCCGTCGCCATCAGGGACAAGAAGGACGAAAAAGGTTCGGACAAATCTTTCCCAGCCTTCTCTTCTGTGTGTCTCTTATCATCTTTTACCAAGTATTGCTGGGATCTTGTCATCAGTTTTATCTCATATATTGTTGATAATTTTTATATACATGATGATACACAAGGCCTAAATATCTAGGTGTGTCAGATCGTATTCATTATATCACATCAACCACATTTCAAAGCAGGTGTGTTTGTCAGAAGAGTAGTTTGACTGTTTGACTCATGCCTGCTACACTGTAACTCATTGATAGTTTCAAAGTTGACCCTGTTACTAAGGAATAGCTGCAGTTATAGGGAACTGAAATACATGTTCAATCTTTCTGCACGGAGATTAGAAATGTTATATTTATACTTGGCCCAACTATCCCTAAGGGGTTGCAGGGTCATGGTATGAGGAACTTGAAAGTTTAGGCCTGATCGAACCACCGCCACCCACTACAGACCAGCAGTGCAAAACATTCCTAAACCCTGACTCACTCCCACAACTGGACACACTCCGACAAACCGCTACAACCCCTGAAACCGCTACCGCTACTATAGATACCGCTACAGCATGTGGCCAGCCGCGGTGGGAGTCGCTACAACACTCGCTACTCTCTCGCTTTCTCAGGGGTAAGGTAAAGGGGTAGTACGGTCTGTTGGACTGTTCCATGTTTGTAGGGGTGGCAGGGTCTGTTGGACTGTTCCATGTTTGTAGGGGTGGCAGGGTCTGTTGGACTGTTCCATGTTGTAGGGGTGGCAGGGTCTGTTGGACTGTTCCATGTTTGTAGGGGTGGCAGGGTCTGTTGGACTGTTCCATGTTTGTAGGGGTGGTAGGGTCAGTTGGACTGTTCCATGTTTGTAGGGGTGGTAGGGTCTGTTGGACTGTTCCATGTTTGTAGGGGTGGCAGGGTCTGTTGGACTGTTCCATGTTTGTAGGGGTGGTAGGGTCTGTTGGACTGTTCCATGTTTGTAGGGGTGGTAGGGTCTGTTGGACTGTTCCATGTTGGTCTGTTGGATTGTTCCACGTTGGAGGAGGGGTCAGATTCTTTTGGATTGTTCCATGTTAAAAGGAGAGGCAGGCTTCTTTTTGTCCCTGTTACTGAGTTAGGTTATTCCATCATCAAGGCTGACAAGTCCAATGGATTGTTGTAATGTTTCATACTAATTGGTGAACTTTCTAGTACTTGTTCTAGTTCTTTTGATTATTTTCCAGGCCTTGGTTCAGAGCAAAAAGTTTGTCACCTCTGTCAAGAAACTTTTGGTTGTAGTTCTCTCGTTTCAGTTTCAGAAGACATTTGTGCCCAAACACAAGGGTGTCAAAGACTGATTTTTCCTGTTCAGTCTAACTGTAACGCCTCCCTTTCTACATGTTGTCAGACTTGAAACTGTTATTTTATACAGTTCTGTACAATAATGACATTTTTGTTTGTCTGCAGTTGTCCACTTGTTCGATGCAACATCAGGAAAACCACTGGGGGATGGCAAGCCTTTTGTACACAAGGTAACTGACTTGCAGATTTTTGACAAAACTGATTTGAAGTAATAGTTAACAGTTTCTTGTACAATCTTATATACATGCATGACGATCCTCAGTTATCAATTTCAGTTTCATTAATTTTATCAGCAGACCACCCTCAGGTCCATAACCTGTTCTAATAGTGCATGTATAGTATAGTATAGGCTAAAGTTGTAAAGAATTTTTACATCTTTTTTGAGTAAAAGAAATGCATACAACAGTTACTCTTCATTACAAACTGATTAATTACTTGCTGAATGTTAAAATTGAAATACATACACATTCATGCTTGCCTAACTGCATTGTAAAAAAAATCACTTGCTTTTCCCAGACCTTGGTCCCCCAGTACAACACAATAGTGTTGAAGGTTTGCTCCTGTGTTTTGGCTCATGTGACCACCGAACAATGCACTGTGTGATGTGGGCAACTTTTACCACCAAATTATATGCACTTCATTTTGGCAAACAGGACAAGTTTTCAAAGAAGGCAGTAGTGAGACAGTAGTTGTTCATGTTTTTCTGAAAGGAGTTAATATATATATTCACTGTGACACTTTTAGTTTTACCACCAAATTTTATGCACATTGCTTTACAAACAGATTGGGTTTAAAAGAGGATAGTAATGAATGGCTGTGGTAATGGCTGTTCATCTGTTTGGGAAAGGGGGTTATATATATTTGTGGAGGGTTGAGTGTTGATAATGGCAAACAACCCCACTGACATACCATGTCCAATGACTAACAGTTATCTATAGTTATTAGAACCCATTATTTAAATCATTATTAGAAGACAGTCACTATTATGTACTTTGCTACTCTGTACTTCGAGCAATAGGACATAAATGTAAAGAAATGTACCATTATTGTTATCGATGGATTTATATTCATTGATTGATTGATTGATTGATTGTACTTCGAGCAATAGGACATAAATGTACAAAAATGTACCATCATTGTTATCGATGGATCTATATTCATTGATTGGTTGATTGGTTGATTGATTGCTTGCTCCCCCCAGATGGAGGTTATGGAGGTGGCGCTGGACCAGTGCGGCCCCGCGCCGGAACGCCGCCTCGCTCTGGTGGACAAGAACCGCGACCTGTACCTGGCCCAGGTCCGCGCCGTGGGGGGAGCCAGGAAGGTCATCAAACTAGGTGGGACAGACATCCAAACATTCAAATATTCACAGTCATCAAACTAGGTACCACAAACAAACAAAAAATACAAACATTCATTCCATCAAATTAGGTACAACAGAACAAACATACAAATATTCTGTATGGGAGACAAACAAACATAAGCATACATAGACATCAGACTAGGTACGATATTCAAAGGACGTCTTATTTTTGTTAAGGGAAAAAGCTGAAAACAAAGGCCTGTGAGGAAAACTTGTTCGTACACTGCACTGGAAGGTCGTGGCCGTGGGTTTGATCTTCGGCCGAGTCATTCCAAAGACTTAAAAATGGTGCATACTGCTTTCTCTGCTTAGCACTCAGCTTTTAGGAATCAGTATCGGAGTTAAGCACAACCCTCTGCCATTGTCTGCTGTTACAGTAATGATTGCAAAATGTTTGTGTGGCCAAGGGCTCTTGAACTGGAGATATGCACCATCTGGTGCTGGAAGGACTTTAACTAACTTGACCATTCCTCCCTGTACAGGTACGATGGTACACTCGATGTCCTGGAATGATGAGACGAACATGCTGGCTGCGCTGCAGGACACCAAGCTGGTTGTGTACTACTTTCCCAACGCCGTGTACGTCGACAAGGACATTCTACCCAAAACTGTCATGGAGAAGGACGCCACGTGAGTGTTCCTTTTGACTTTCCTCTCTTGCTGCATACGTACACAAGCGTCTAAGGATATGCAGAATGGCATTACTGTATTTGGTAAGAAAGGAAGTTAGTCGTGTACTTAGTTACTTTCCCAACGCCGTGTACGTCGACAAGGACATCTTGCCCAAAACAGTCATGGAGAAGGACGCCACGTGAGTGTTTCCTTTGACTTTCCTCTCTTGCTGCATACACAAGCGTCTAAAGATATGCAGAATGGCATTACTGTATTTGGTAAGAAAGGAAGTTAGTCGTGTACTTAGTTACTTTCCCAACGCTGTTTACGTCGACAAGGACATCCTGCCCAAAACTGTCATGGAGAAGGACGCCACGTGAGTGTTCCTTTTTTACTTGTAGCTCAGGAATTCTCCTTCCTCTTTGTTCACATGGAAGTGGCAAAGACGTATTAAATCATGGCGCCAGTCAGAAAGAAAGAAATGTCAGTGTATCCAAGTTCATTCACATACCAGTAGTCATAGTCCACTGAGCGTCTCTTTTTTGGTAGGTACTAGGTGTCAGTCAAAAGCAGTTTATATCACAATGAATGAAGAAAGTGTACTTTTCTGTCTTATCTAATTGAATTTGGACGCACCCTCAGATTGTGATTTGGAGATGTTCAGATGTTCCTTGCCCTAAACCTGCTAGCCTGTAACTGTTTTTTAATGATTCCTATTCCCTTGTGAGTTTGGCAAGCACCCTCAGATTGTAACTGGGTGATGCACAGTTTCCTTGCCCAAATCCTTCTGGTCTTTAACTCTTTTAACACTTCTCTTTCGTAGTGAGTTTGGGAAGAACCCCCAGATCGTGAACTTCCTGGGGAATCATGTGATCATCCGTCGCGCCGACGGCTCATTGGTCAGCACCGGGGTGTCGCCCTATCCCAGCATGCTTCACTCCTACGTGTCTAACTCCCGCTGGGACGACGCGGTCAGGCTCTGCAGATTCGTCAAGGTTGGGAATTTTTTTGGTTACTTTACCCTGAAGGAGTAAAGTATTGTTTTTAGCTTGTTGATTTGCACATGTGTGTCACATGTCAGTGTGTGAGTGTATTTGTGTGTCTGCATGTGTTTGCATGCATGCGTGTCTGCGTTTGTGTGTGTGCGTGTGTTTGCCTCTGTGCGTGCGTGCGCACGTTAGTTTGTGTTTGCAGCTTTGCCATACATCCCCAGTACTGCTATTTTTCATCTGAAAGGATTGCAAAGGGGGTGATGTCTGCCACCTCTGACTGTCTTGTATCCTTATGTAATCTTAATCACAGTCACTGCAATAAGAAAGCCTAGTTCCAACTGTGGAATTATTCAATCTATATCAAGTATATGTTTAAAATAAAGTTGTAGATAAACTACACAGCGTGTAACACATCTGCTCCCCCTCCCTCTAGGACGAGGCTCTGTGGGCGTGTCTGGCTGCCATGGCTGCTTACGCGAAGGACCTGAACACTGCTGAGGTGGCCTACGCTGCAATAGATGAGGTGAGAATTTATTTACTGGCAAGTGTAACAGAACACGACACAGACTCTCAGACAGCATAGCTGATTGGCGAGAGCCTACATTTAAAGGGACAATCACAAATGTGTGAATGGGAATTACATGTACACTTAACTAAGTTATTGAGTTTTCATGTTTACTAGTTTTACAAACTGTAATATTAGCCATTTTGATGCCCCAATTACTTAAATGATGTGATATTGACATTCTATTATTATCATCCAGGAATGCCAGGGATCGAACTGGTAACCTCTTAATTTTGTGCCGATAATAACCAACACCACACAACCAGTTGCAAAAAAAGTTTTCTTTAACTAAGGCCACACCAATTTAATTTCTTGGTTAGCGGATTTTTTTTTAATTTTAGCAACAACAAAAATCAAGAAAACAGAAGGCTGGGGTGAAAACTTGCACCTGACCCTGTTCACTCCTTGAATTTGTGTGCACCAAAGTAAAAACATTCCTCTGAGATTCTGTTTTCATGTTGATTTTCCAATCTAGCATTTTTTTTTAAATTCCGTTAACCAAGAAATTAAAATGGTATGGCCTTAAAGTTAAAAGTCAAAATATTTTTCTCCTTCGCAGGTTGACAAGGTGCAGTACATTCTCCACATTAAGGAGATCCCGTCCAAGGAGGCGAGAAACGCTGAGATGGCGCTTTTCTGCGGCAGCCCTCAAGACGCGGAGGGCATCCTCCTTCAGTCTGGACTCGTCTTCCGAGCCATCCAGATGAACATCAACCTCTACAACTGGGACAGGTACGTCCTTAGCGAAACAAAGAATTGAAACTAGAAAGGCTACGTTTGAGAGCATACTGTAAAGGCATTTTTAGTTTGCATGGTTTTAATTTCGCAGGAGGGAGCAAATGCGGTGGTTTTGAGTTGACATTTGACACAAAAGTAGACAAGGGGGTAGGGAGGTAAAAAATTTCTTGGTGGTTTTAAGTTCGTGGCGAAGAGCTTACCGCAAAAACCACAAACATAAAACCGCCGCAAACATTTCTGCATTTACAGTATATTGCTCCATATTTGCAAAAACTGTGAATGCTGATAGAATCTCAGTCATTTTCAATCTTGTATCTTTAATCTGGTGCTTATTGTTGTTTGGTTTCAAGAGATTGTGAAAGACAAGAATTCTGTATCTTTCACTATTAGGGTATGTTTGTTGACATCAATCCATATGTTTGTATCCATAAATGGTTTCATCAGGTTGGTAAGCAGCAGAACAAAAAGACTCCTTGTACACAACCAAAAGATTCTTTTTGCACAACCAAGCTTTTACAAGTTTTAGGAATGCATCTATAAGCAGCGACACCTGTGCTGCAGTGCAAGTGAACCTGTCTGAAATGCCCTGAGGAAGGTAATAGATAGTCACCAAAACAACAATTGTATAAAACATGTGGTTGTGTACAAAATAGACTTTTTAAAGTTTTTATTCATATGTTCTGATCTGTAAACCTACCCTTGTCCTTCAGGGCCCTGGAGTTGGCAGTGAAGCACAAGACCCACATGGACACTGTGCTGGCCTACAGTACCGCATCACTCTAAAGTTCATTCATTCATTCATTTGGTCATTCACTAAACCTACCCTTGTCCTTTAGGGCCCTGGAGCTGGCAGTGAAGCACAAGACCCACGTGGACACTGTGCTGGCCTTCAGTACCGCATCACTCTAAAGTTCATTCATTCATTCATTTGGTCATTCACTAAACCTACCCTTGTCCTTTAGGGCCCTGGAGCTGGCAGTGAAGCACAAGACCCACGTGGACACTGTGCTGGCCTACAGTACCGCATCACTCTAAAGTTCATTCATTCATTCATTTGGTCATTCACTAAACCTACCCTTGTCCTTTAGGGCCCTGGAGCTGGCAGTGAAGCACAAGACCCACGTGGACACTGTGCTGGCCTTCAGTACCGCATCACTCTAAAGTTCATTCACTCATTCACTAAACTTGCCCTTGTCCCTCAGGGCCCTGGAGTTGGCAGTGAAGCACAAGACCCACGTGGACACCGTGCTGGCCTGCAGTACCGCATCACTCTAAAGTTCATTCATTCATTCATTCATTCACTAAACTTGCCCTTGTCCCTCAGGGCCCTGGAGCTGGCAGTGAAGCACAAGACCCACGTGGACACGGTGCTGGCCTTCAGTACCGCATCACTCTAAAGTTCATTCATTCATTCATTTACTAAACTTGCCCTTGTCCTACAGGGCCCTGGAGCTGGCAGTGAAGCACAAGACCCACGTGGACACCGTGCTGGCCTTCAGTACAGCATCACTCTAAAGTTCATTCATTCATTCATTTACTAAACTTGCCCTTGTCCCTCAGGGCCCTGGAGCTGGCAGTGAAGCACAAGACCCACGTGGACACCGTGCTGGCCTTCAGTACCGCATCACTCTAAAGTTCATTCATTCATTCACTCATTCACTAAACCTGCCCTTGTCCCTCAGGGCCCTGGAGCTGGCAGTGAAGCACAAGACCCACGTGGACACCGTGCTGGCCTTCAGTACCACATCACTCTAAAGTTCATTCATTCATTCACTAAACTTGCCCTTGTCCCTCAGGGCCCTGGAGCTGGCAGTGAAGCACAAGACCCACGTGGACACCGTGCTGGCCTTCAGACAGAAGTACCTGGAGAAGTTCAGCAGGAGCGAGAAGAACAAACGCTTCCTGCAGTACGCTGAGGGGGTGAGACAACTTTACTTCATTCTTTAAATGTTTCTTTCGTCAGTACACAGAGGGGGTAGGATAGTCACTATCTTTCTGTATTTTTCTTTCAACTTTTGTTTCTTGAACAAAGAAAACTAACTCTACATGTACCTCAGTTGTTGGTTTTTGTTGCATCTCTTGTTCAACCTTCTCCCTAGGCCTGATGCCTAATCCGGTAACAAATCTATAAGAGACTCAAGGTGTGCTCAAGGTTAGAAACCCAGGGCAGTAGGATACACCTTGGTGTGAGTGCATCAAATCTCGAGCATGTTTAAAAGCACCACACTTATCTGTAGGTGCCCATCCCGGTGTGAGTGGATCAAACCTTGTATTACAGTCTGTTCTTACACAGCTTGTACTTACCATACAAAACTGGTGTGTTAAAGTTAAGCATTGAGACAAATAGATATCAAATATGAATAAACAAGCCGTCTCCCGTTGTTCCCAGGTGGAGGTCGACTGGCAGAAGATCGAGGCGAAGATCGAGATGGAGCAGCAGAAAGAGCGGGAAAAGGCTGCCACGGCCAGGCGGTAACATGGAGGGAGGGGGTCAGGTTACAGCCACGGCCAGGCGGTAACATGGAGGGAGGGGATCACGTTACAGCCACGGCCAGGCGGTAACATGGAGGGAGGTGGTCAGGTTACAGCCACGGCCAGGCGGTAACATGGAGGGAGGGGGTCAGGTTACAAGCACGGCCAGGCGGTAACATGGAGGGAGGGGATCACGTTACAGCCACGGCCAGGCGGTAACATGGAGGGAGGTGGTCAGGTTACAGCCACGGCCAGGCGGTAACATGGAGGGAGGGGGTCAGGTTACAAGCACGGCCAGGCGGTAACATGGAGGGAGGGGATCACGTTACAGCCACGGCCAGGCGGTAACATGGAGGGAGGGGATCACGTTACAGATAGATTATTTGGTTGCTTCAACATGGCTAACGAGTATCAGATTTCTGGTAGAAGGCTAGCTGTTAAGGTGTGTTAGAGCTATTCTTCAACATGGCTGATAGAGATCATTTTACAGACAGAAGGCTGAATTACAACTGTGTAGAGATACCAAGTCATGTACTCCAACATGGCTGGTGGGTATCAAGCTACAATATTATGTGCAGTGTCATAGATAAAAACATTTTGATAAAGGAAAACTTCTCAATACATACTGTTTTTTTTTAATACTGCTCCTGTTGTCATGGTAGTGTCATCATACAGGAAACTGTAAACTTATATGTAGCTTTGCATTGATTAACACACATTCAGTGTAAAAAATGTTTGTGCTCTAGATCTATTGCAAAGCATTGTGCTGTCAGTAAAACAAAATGGATATTCTTTTAGTTTCTTGGTACACTGTTAGCCTGGATAGGTAGTGCTTGTTGTGAAGTTATATTCCACAAAGTTTGTATATTGTGTGAAAAGCTGTATCTGTACATACTTGTGTTCATCACTTGCTACATTCCTATTGTAAAGAATTATCATGTTCGTGTGCTGTACAATCTATAGAGTTTCCTATATCAATAGATAGCTATAGATAATCTATTAAAATGGAAAACTTATATATTCGAAGGCTTTGGGAATGTTTGTTGTTTAATCTTTAACAAGTTGTAATGTAAGATGGATAATATCATATAGTTATAGTTTAACATCCATACGTGGTGCCTATGGAAGGGCCCATCTCTGTTTCCAAGCCATTGGGCCACACAGTTTTGGGCATCGCTACAACAGGGGGCTAGTCCACTGGTAGCTACCATTCTCAAAATAACTGCATGGCTTCTCAAGAACCTTATTTTCAATTTTCAGACTTTAGGGCAAAATGTTATCAGGGCACAGCAAAGTTGAAATGAGATTTCCAACACAAAAATTTGTTTCAGAATGATCTCCAATACAGATGAACGTTCAAGCTAATAGACAGTTTGTCTCAACTCTTGGGAACTTAATTTTGCACAAGGGCAACTTCAGTGTAATGTGGTAGCGAATGACTACATTGTTTATCAACAACTTTATTTTCAATTTTCAGACATTTGTATAGGACAACACAAAACATGTTAAACAGATTTATAAGACAAGTATTATTGCAAAGACTGCATCATACTTAACAACTTATTTCAAGTCTCAAGCCACATGTAAAAGAGACTGCAATTTACCAGGTAAATATAAGTAACATAAACATCACGCTTAATCACCAAATCCTATTTTCTACCAACCTGATAAAATTATTTTCAAAAGAAAACATTTCACTTTGACAAGTTTATTTCCAGACATATCTGTATAGAACCGCATATAAACATAATATGAACATCATTATTACTTCAAAATGTTACATACTAAACTCAACATTATGTCTTAAATATTGATCGTAGTCTTTGCCATGCTGGGCATTTGTGGGCATTACAGTGTGCAAGGCTTCTGCTCCAGAACTGGCACTGTAGAGAAGACAAAAAATAAGACTAGAAAGGCAGCATTTACAAGCAAATGCATTATGGATATTGGAGGTTCTTTTATTTCACAACCAGTAATTCTCCCCTGCTAACGTTTCGGTGTCTGTCAGACACCTTCTTCAGAGCTTCTGACTGGAGCAATGCTTCTCAACACTATAAAAAGCCGAAGTAGGTGGCGCTTTTGCGGTGAGAACACTGTTCCAAACGTGGCTAAGTTTGTGTACCCCCTCGTCCCATGTCCGAGAGACACCGAAACATCAGCAGGTAAGACTTGCCAGTTGTGAAAAAAGAACCTCCAATATCCTTAAGTTTGTTCTACCAACCTGATGAAATTATTTTCGGACAAATGCATGATAATTATCATCACATGGTGTAGCCTAACAAACTACTGCTCTGTTTATTCTTACTCAAACACAATCATATATATGGTGACCAGCCCCTCCAGCTCTGTCCTGCCACTTGCTACATAATGTAATCAAACACCACAGGGCGTCTGCTACTTTACCAGTAACCATGGCGACAGTCGTCTGGTCCAGGTCGTTGACCTTATTAGTTTGGAACAGAAGAGGAAGAGGAAACTGACCTAAAACAACTTCTGTGACGGTAGATATAATCAAAGAATATCTAAGACATCTCGGTAAAATGATTTCCAGAGTAATTACAAATGTATCTCAAACCTTTTTAGCTCACTGAGAATTTGTTTGGCATGACATTCCCATTCTTGTACTGTGGTGTTTTAGTAGAAAATTTACTATGGTTGGGGTTAATGAAGTCCCAATCTCATGCATGACACTACAGTACTTGAGGAGCAATCTCACCTCCTTTGCAGGCTTGTCGCACACATAGCAGTAGCACTTGTCGCAGTGAGCTGCATTCTGCTGGTAGGGTCCTCTGCATACAATATAATCAAAACTAACGATGCTGCAGAGAAAAAAAAAAAAAATTATGAATCAAAATAACAGTAAATCAGTAATCAGTAAAAGTCATCATGGCAGACTTCACCCCTTTACCCACACTGCTTTGCAAATGAGTATGAATCGCACACACCAAAAACTGCCCTTTGCCAGGCCGTACTGTCTTGTTGGGCGAAGTCAAAGTACCAGACACTGAGTCTAAACAGCCACTCAGAGATTGTGTCCCACATGTAATGGAAGTGTTGAAGATGAATTCCACTTTGTAATGAATTGTCCAACTTATAGCAAAGAGAGAGATATGCTTTTACAGACTATTATCACTAAGACAAACTTCACCCTATCTGGTACACAGAGCGATATTTTCTATGTACTGTTGTCATGTCCGACTCCTATATCCATGTACATAGGTCAATTTCTCCATAAATCATTCGAAAAGAAGGACAGAATTACCCATACATGATTATATATTGTAACAAATACACTGGTTTCGAAAATATTTTGTACTTAGAATTGTAGAATAGATTAGCCTTGTAGTATTGTTGATTTCATGCCATACATTGTACCATGTATGATTGTTGAGCAATAAAGTTCACTTCACTTCACTAAACAGGACGACTGTACCTGCTTATGATATTTGTCATACGAACCTGAAGGCTGAAGGGGTGATGCGACCATACAGACCTAGACCTAGAACTAGAACAAAAACTAGAACTAGGACTAGAGCTAGGGCTAGAACTACAACCAAAACTAGAACTAGGACTAGAACTAGAACAAAAGCTAGAATTCAAAGAAAATCTAGAGCTAGAACTAGGACAAGAACTAGAGCTAGAACTAGAGCAAAAACTAGACCTAGAACTATAAACAAAAACTAGAACTTAAACAAAAACTAGAGCTAGAACTAGAACAAAAACTAGGATTAGGACTAGAACTAGATAGTACAAAAACTAGAACTAGAACAAAAACTAGAACTTAAACAAAAACTAGAACTTAAACAAAAACTAGAACAAGTAAGAACAAAAACTAGAACAAGTAAGAACAAAAACTAGAACTAGCACTTGAGCCGGCTTGTGAGATTTCTCAGTACGAACCTGAAGGGATGGTGTGGGCACGCAGACCGGGGGTGGGGGTAGTCGTCTGTGTCCGAGGGTCGAAAGAACGTCACCAGTAAACCCTCCTGGCCAGGCGACTCTGCGACAGACTCACACCGGGTCTTCTTCGGAGTTCCCAGTACGATCACACTTGGGTTCCTCTCCTTCTTCTGTGGAGTGCCAAGTGGATTCTTCTGTGCAATCCCATTTGGTGCTGGAAATATCGTAGAGAAGTAAGGAAAAAGCTGTTTTAGTGGTCACCTGGCGAACCAGGAACAGACACACACCGAGTCTTCTTCGGAGTTCCCAGTACGATCACACTTGGGGTCCTCTCCTTTTGTGGAGTGCCGGGGGGGGGTTCTTCTGTGCAATCTCATCTGGTGTTGGAAAATATCGTAGAGAAGTAAGGAAAAATCTGTATTAGTGGTCACCTGGCGAACCAGGAACAGACACACACCGAGTCTTCTTCGGAGTTCCCAGTACGATCACACTTGGGTTCCTCACCTTCTTCTGTGGAGTGCCAGGTGGGTTCTTATGTACAATCACATCTGGGGCTGGAAATATCGTAGAGAAGTAAGGAAAAATCTGCATTAGTGGTCATCGGGCGTAAGGCTACACCAAGTAATTTTATGGATGACGTCCGCGCGCGCATTGATTTTGGTCAGTTCCCAGAAAAAAACACAAGAAATTCCTCTTCCTGTAAATATGGCCAAAGAGTTACGACAGTGCCGCAAATCAATGGGATATGGAAAGAAACAGGGCAGGACAACAACTGCTGTTCAATTTCAACTGATTTATTCAAATTATTGCTGTTTTCATGATGAATAAAATAATCGTTAGTTGTTACACTGTTCTCTCATTCAATTTGTGTCCTAACATGTGTCGTCGACTATTATATTTCAAATCTAGGCATCTTGTTTTTTTCGTCCCTTCTTGTTTTTTTTTCGTGCTCTCACATTAGATTTAGGGTCTCCAAAGGACGTCATCCATAAAAATTACTTGGTGCAGCCTAACTGGGACACACACTTTTTTTGGACTGCTATGTTCGATCACACTTGGAGCACTCCTTGTCCTTTGGTAGCTCCTCTGTGGTAGAAATTATTAAAGATAAGGAGAGTAAAGCATTCATCTTCCATTGTGGTTAAGGATGGGGCTTTCTTCTTTGCTGATACAGTGATAGTACAATTGGGGTCCTCTCCTTCTGTGGAGTGCCGGGGGGGGGGGGGGTTTCTTCTGTGCAATCTCATCTGGTGTTGGAAAATATCGTAGAGAAGTAAGGAAAAATCTGTATTAGTGGTCACCTGGCGAACCAGGAACAGACACACACCGAGTCTTCTTCGGAGTTCCCAGTACGATCACACTTGGGGTCCTCTCCTTTTGTGGAGTGCTACGTTCGACCTCATTTGGATCAGTCTTCTCTTTGTTCTTTGGTAGCTCTTCTGTCAGTGGTAGAAATTATCAAAAACAAGGAAAGTAAAGCCATCATCTAAAAATCCACTGTGGTTAAGGATGATACTTTCTTCTTCCCTGATAGTCAATTGGGTTCCTCTCCTTCTGTGGAGTGCCAAGTACGACCTCACTTGGGTTCTTCTGTGCAATCTTATTCTTATCTAGTAGGGTTGGAAATATCATGGAGAAGTAAGGTAAAATCTGTATAAGTGTAACCTGTGCATTGCAGCCACCTGGTCAAAGTGGTCACTTTTTGTCAGTCCCTTGCATTTTTCCCATTGACTTGAGCATTGCAAGAATTACTCAGACTACATGTTTCAAAGAAGAGGGAAAACACATGTAAACAATAGGTAGAGATAAAACATAGCATACTTTCACTATTAATTTCTCTTGTATCTAACTTACAGCCTCAATGGGGCATGAATATGCAATAAACTTCATTGTCAAAACTGGTGTGCTGTGCCTTGAGTCAGTTAACCAGTTATAAGAGACAAACAAACAAAACTGACCGTTATCCAAGTTGTTGGTGTTTTCCACGGTGCCCAGGAAGATGACGTCATCATCATCACTACAAGTAGTCTGCACAGGTGTCCGAAGAGAGATGTTCATGCGACTGATGTGAGTCTACAATAGGGAAAATGACGCCAGTTATCTAATCATTCATCTAGGTTCGACTCCAGCTCGGACATGTAAGGGATTATAGCTTCAAACCTCTCCTTGTAAAAGAACCCAACACACTTATCCAGGGGTGACCCGGCGTGCTTGGCCTAAAAGGTGAGCCATGGCAAGGCCGCATCATGCTTCGCCTAAGCAGGGATCTCCCCAGAAATATATAGCAGGATGGGGGGAGGGTGCCAGGCACAGGATACATGTGGCCAGGGGGTAGGTCTGGAGGGGGACGCACACCTCTCAAAAGGAGAGCAGCTATTGCATTTTACCTTTTTCAGACATAATGGAAGTCATTTCCTGCAACTTCAGCTTTACATCTGAAATTTCTAGTTTTGAGCAAAATTACAGGCTTTGCTGGGTGAAAATTGGAAAAAAATACCCTAACTTTGAAAATCAACAGGATGGAGCTGGGATTAGAACAGGATGGAGGAGCGCCACTGTACCATTCTTTAGGGAGATCCCTGCCTAAGAAGACTTCGCCATAGACTTTCTGCAACCTATGATCCACTGCTCTCCGAGTCACGTGTCTCATCTGCATAACGTGACATCACAGAAGCAGTGGATGGTTCATTCCTTGACAAAGACTGGAGCTGATCAGTCGAAAATTTGGGTAAGTCCAATTTTTGTGTTGGCATTTACAGTTTAAACTTCCATTCAGAATGCTTCACCTAAATTGAGGATGACTGCTTTACCCTTTTACCTTTTTAATCTTAATTAAGGGTGGTCTCTTCAGTTAACAGTTATAAATCATAACAAATCAGGATACAAAACAAGGATCACAGGCTTCTACATAATCAGTCATTGTCATAAGGTTTTGAAGATATTAATGATGCAAATTCAACTCCGAGACAATAAGTTAGTCCGGAGTTGCTACTACGCATGTGCAGTGTCAAAGGTGAAGGCCCCCGGCTTGAAAACAGTGCTCGTCTCAACAATATCTTGATTTGCATAACAACGCCCTGCCGGGGAGGGGGGGGGGGGGCTTCATCTTTGACACTGCACATGCGTAGTTACAACTCCGAACTAGCTGATAGTTGTGACTAAACGCGTTCATGATGCAATTTACCTTGAATCTTTACCTTGAATCTTTACCTTGAACCACAGCCAGTCGATTTCAACTCCGAGACAATCGTTGTACTAAACGCGTTCTATTTAACATTTGCACACCAATAAAGCGGTTAAGTTAGAGCCCAGTGTACTGACGGCCCAAAAACACCATATTTCAACGTGACCAAACTTTTCAGTCCGTAGTGCGAAGATTGGTGGGGAGACTTAAGTGATTGCGCCTGCGCCCAGACCCCACGATGAGAGACCCCAAGTAAAAAACAGGGTTTAAACCATTGAAAATCCTTTTTGGTGGGATTTTTTGTGAAATCTGGGCAGTATAGGAGTGGCTGTGGTAGGACAGACTCTGTATTTGCTGAATTAGTTCAAATAAATGGTCTGTCTCTACCTTGTGGGTTTTGGCACCCCCTTGATATAGTGGCATGGTCTTTGGCTGGGTGCCTGAAGCCTGTTGGACCTATCCAAGGGCTCTGTTTAGGGGGGGGTTATCTGGAGAATAGCTGCATGGAATTTGTCAGGAATAAATCTGATGACAGTTGACATAACTGGTTTGTATTTGAAGGTAAGTTTTCGTAGTCAGTTGTTTTGATTCTTGAGATAATGACACTTTCTTTTTCTCCACTTCCCCATAGGGCTACATGCATTAATGGCATTTATTGAAACACTTTAGTCTCTCCTGGTAGTGCGAAGATTGGTGGAATTCCGAGGCAATTTTCGTACAATTATGAACAGATAATAAGTTTAAGTTATCGAGAAGCTGTGCTGCGTTATTTATTGCCTTGAGAATGGGGGAAAGGATAACAAACTTACCGTCATATTTCTCGAGGTACTTCTGTCTGAAGGCCAGCTAGCACCGTAATGGGTCTTGTAATTGTGCTTCACTGCCAGCTCCAGGGCTCTGAGACATGTGACGTTTCTGATCTGGCGCCAAAATTCGACCTTTGAACTACATGGAAGAGTCTATTAAGAACAGGGGTTATTTCTGAAATACAGACAATTGAATAGACAGAGTGAAATGAAAATACAACATTTTCTAGACCTCGAGGACATAGTTGTATGTTTGATTATCAAATATGTCTAATAAGATATGAGATACAGATATTTACCTAGCAAAATCAAATGATATTCACCAAACGTCCATAGTACTACGTGTAGTTGTCCAAAAAGTGACCAATAAGAGAAAGGACGACTTCACTAGCCGAAGAGGGTGATTCACGATAAATAAACTTCTAGATAGTATTTCAAATCAACTACGACAAGCTATCGAAAGAACGTTATGCCTTGTCCTCAGTTGACTGCTTGAATTGTGTTAAGCTTGCGTGAAATGCACTTTTACGAGGGCCTGCATGCCCCTTTTACGTAAAGCGTAATCGGTCGTTTTAATTTTACGTAGAGCGTTGCCGACCACTCCATAATTTAGCGTAGAGCGTAGGGGGGCTTTCTGAATTTAGCGTATTACGTAGCCGGCCCTCCGAATTTAGCGTAGAGCGTTGTCAGGACCCCCCCCCCCCCCCCCCCCCCCATGCAGGCCCTCTTTTACCACGACAACGCCTGACCAGCTGCAGTACCGTTATTAATCGCTATCACAACTAGTGCGCTGTTAATCGCGCTGCAATTAATCTCATCTTTAATTTTTCAAAGGTAACCAGTCAGATTCATGAGCCAATCGTGGAGAGTGAATCTGGCAGCATACATTTATTCCAGACAGACTTGAATGGCAGCGGTTTCAGACTGTTTGGTGAAGGTAGAGCCTGGAACTGAAACAGGATGACACTCAGGAGGGCCTGCATGCCCCTTTTACGTAGAGCGTAATCGGCCGTTTTGATTTTACGTAGAGCGTTGCCGACCACTCCATAATTTAGCGTAGAGCGTAGGGAGGCTTTTCTGAATTTAGCGTAGAGTGTAGGGAGGCTTTCTGAATTCAGCGTATTACGTAGCCGGCCCTCCGAATTTAGCGTAGAGCGTTGTCGGGACCCCCCCATGCAGGCCCTCACTCAGGTGCATCATCTCGATAACTTAGCCACGCCCCACGCACGTTAAAGAACCCACCACACCATGGATAATCAGGGTTGATAAGATTAAACAGTCCATCCATTCTATGGCCCATTCCGGTTGGAAACCCAATACCCTGTGTGGGAAAAAGTCGACATAGAAAAATGAGATTCTTAAGTGGCGGTTATGTTTCATTCATCGATGTGTTACTGTTTGTACCCCCCCCCCCCCCGTATACACTAAACGTCGGGCAGTGCCCCCCCCCCCCTACACACACTGAATTCCTGTACACATAACTCCATGATTAAACGGTTCCTACGACATTGGCCGTTAGCTCCCTTCTACGATATAAGAATCTATTTTGAACACCTCAATTCTTAGTTGATACCACTGAAAAACCTGAAACGCTGTTCTTTCCATGACTACATGTGAAATTGTGAATATTGAACTCTGAATATTGTTCCCAGGGTAACCCTTTGTAATAGCCTTCGGCTAGTTGGGTAGCCCTATCTGCATGTAATACCCAGATTATGTTTTTATTATTCTATGTTGACCTCTGACCTCTCCCGCTCCATTCTTAGTTTACCACAGTTTATCTGTTTAATTTTCCATAGGTTTCTGCTGTTTACATTTGATGTAATTACATTTAATGTAAGCGGACTTCTGGTAAAAAGTGTGACGTTTGTGAAAGTCAAACACTAATGGAGATCTTGATGAATAATAAAACAAACAAGTCGCTACATCTGTATCTATATAGTCGGTATTTTCATTGATTAAACAGTCCATCTATTCTATCCTTGACCGCGAACCCCGCTGGTTCGAACGTGGAGTAAGGGAGGCAATATATGAGAGGATATACAATCCAACCCTCAACAGGAAAGGAGGGCTAAGGGTGGAACTGTCTGGCACTTGGGACATAGCCTTGGGGGCAAACCAGCTTTAGTTCCTATATTAAAACAATAGGAGCTATTGTCCCCTTTTACTTCAAACTTGTCTTGAGTTGTCTTATTCGCTTTCTATCGGACTATCTAAAAATTTGTCTTCTCTTTATTTACATATCAATTCATAGTTCGTGGTTATAAACCTGCTGTTCAACTGATCTTAATCACAGTCACTGACGAAAAGTAGTGGATGCTACTTGAAACGTCTGACCGTTTCCAAAATCATATCCAGTTGTTTGAGTAATTGCTTTTTGGGTATTTTCATTGTTTTGACTTTGTCATGTTTTGCGCCACGGACAGTCGGGAAGTTTTTCCTTCTCTTCTTTGTTTGTTTATTTGTTTATTTATTTATCCTTCTTCTTATTTATTCTTTAGAGCCGTTAGTCTGACCAGCGGCGTGTCAAAGTCAAGGTCACTTTGCTAGACATTCCTGCGGGTCACCCTTTATGTTTGTTTTATAACGTAAACATAATTTGCACCTTTTCGGTAGGTCTTTTATATTCCCAGGATCCTGTGTTGTTGCTGTTTAGATGTTGCCTAATTAGTCTAGTTTATGCATGGGTTTCTGATTTTACACCGTATGTGATGAATGGACATGACCGCTGGCGTTGTTGGAGTCAGCTAATGTTTCTTTTCGTAGTTAACATCAAGTTCAGTATAAAGTTACATTTGTTCATATTTGGGTAGACTTATTGTGGAGGGGGGGGGGCAGGTAAGGGACTTTCCTCTCGGTTAAGAGACCGACCATTAGATATCGGGTGGGTGGATGTAAACGTTTAACATCACGGTGTCGCAGTTCTCTAGCCTCTACCAGGCTCCGCGGATGGCTGTAGAAATTGCCCAAATAGAGGGAGTCGGCTACGGAGGGAGGGTCCAATATGCCACCCACGGAGCGGCAACCTGTACCCCTATAGCAGACTAACTCGTCTGGCATGTTTTTCTGTCTATTTGGCCAGTTTCTACTCTTTCCAGCCGCCTCTGGAGCCTGGTAGAGGCTATCACTTTTCTTCATATTTTGTTATTCTTTCTCGTCGTTTTGTGATTGTTAATGATCGACCCCTACTTCTAACCCCTGACCCGACCAACTGTGACCTCAGAAATAGCGCAGTTCATCTTACACCAGAATGGACTCCTTGTTTCTATCTCCCTCACCTGAGACAGCTTTATCTAAGGAAAACCGCAAGGACATGAGAACAACTGTTTACCTTCTCTTTATTTGTGCCCTCCCCACAGTCTGCCTTAACCGCCAACCTCCTACCTAATGGTTTTAATTGGACCCGCGGGAAGTTAAGAAGGCTTAAGCACTAAGTTTAATGTTACGTCATCCCTTTTCTAAGTTAAGAAGACACCACTTCAAACACTCAAGACACTTTGACAAAATGAAAGCATCACACCATGATTTTTCGCCACTCATCATTTTATTGTTTCCCACTTCACGTTACTCAAGCCAAGTTCTCGAGATGTACATTTGTTTTGTAGTTCACGTCACATGACGAACGAACGCGAGGATTGTTAAGTTAAGTTACCAGTTTTCCGGTGTGCTGTAACAGTGAATATATACTAAGATATCGGTCAGAACTCCGTTGTCATACATTTATACATGCGCGGAACATGGGAGAAACACATATATAAATGTCATATTTTAAACGCAGAATGTTTGTAGATTTAGATCGGGAAATTATTATGAACGTTACAAAGTTGTACATTATCAGAGTTAAACAATCACAGAAGAAATGGTACATTGTTCAGATACTGAGTTCAACAGTTTAACTATACTGTAACAATGGCGGATTTACAACAATGGCAGAGTTCAACAGAGTTGACTTATACTGTAACAATGGCAGAGTTTACTATACTGTAACAATGGCAGAGTTTACTATACTGTAACAATGGCAGAGTTTACCTATACTGTAACAATGGCAGAGTTTACCTGTACTGTAACAATGGCAGAGTTTTACCTATACTGTAACAATGGCAGAGTTGAGCTATACTGTAACAATGGCAGAGTTTTACCTATACTGTAACAATGGCAGAGTTTTACCTATACTGTAACAATGGCAGAGTTGAGCGATACTGTAACAATGGCAGAGTTTACCTATACTGTAACAATGGCAGAGTTTACTATACTGTAACAATGGCAGAGAGAACATAGCCTGTAACGCGAGGTGCGACCCACTGTGGGGTCCACTACGAGGCTTCTGCGAGCCAGACTACGGATGGTGGCTTTGCGCAATGGCGGCCGCCAAAGCATCCAGGCGTTCCCTCCATCTCCCTACCCTCTCATTGGTTTGTTTTAAACCGTTTTTAACAAGAACTGAGGATTTAAGAAAGATGCTGCAAGTTGTCTGTGTCACTAAACCGTCCTGTTGAGTTAACAATGTCAATTTTGTGGCAAAGATGTTTGGTTAGCAACTGCGGTGAGAGGGTAGAGCGAAGGGAACGCGCTGACCGCGGCCTCAGTTTGCTTCTATTGTTCCGGCTATCCAGTCCAAGTACGCGGAGACCCTGGTGAAGACCGTTCCGTAGCCGCACCCTTTCCGGCCCCAGGACGTGAGCCCGACCACGTACCACTTATCGTCGCCGCCCTGCACTACCGCCGGGCCGCCAGAGTCTCCCTGGGGAAACGACACGGGAGGGAGAAACGTTAGGCTTGGAGAACAACTCTCACCAGGACACATCATCGCCCTACAACACGGGAGGGAGAAACGTTAGGCTTGGAGAACAACTCTCACCAGGACACATCATCGCCCTACAACACGGGAGGGAGAAACGTTAGGATTGGCGAACAACTCTCACCAGGATAGCCGTTGCGACTAACGAAGGGTGTTTTTGCTTGATATTACAGCAAAGCAAAAACACCCTTCGTTAGTCGCCACGGCTATCACCAGGACACATCATCGCCCTACAACAGGGGAGGGAGAAACGTTAGGCTTTGAGACAGCCATGTGTTAGGCAGGGAACACAACTCTCACCAGGGCCCGTTCTTCTGGCCGCCCGAGTCTACCTGGGAAAACTACAGGGGAGAGAGAAACGTTAGGCTTGGACTTGTGTCTCAGGCGATGAAGGCGGCGCGCGGGGTGCATGCCGCTGTGTGCGCGTCAGGTGTGGGTCAGGTTGTTCCCCGCCGGGGTCTATTGTGCATCCTTGGGTCTCTGATCATGACATGCTGAAAGTGCGACCACAACATGTTAGGCAAGTCGGAAAAGGGTACACGTGAATCAGAAGTACAATGTATTGTGCAGTGGGGAACAAACACATACACGAGATAGTATAGAAGATACCCCATGGTGACGTCTACCTCCTACTCAATTTTGAACAATGACGCACCATCTGAATATGGGACTGCATGCTGCATTTGTTTCCCAATCAATCTCTGTTTTCAAATATTCCAGCCACAAAGTTACAAGTAAGTGAACAGAAGAAGGTGGGTATACTGTATATAACACAGACAGTTAATGAGAAAGGCGAAGAGAAAGAAACAATTAAATACAGCGTCATGTTTCTGCAACGGAGGGAGGAAAACAGTCAAGTCAAGCTGCTCTTACCTGGCAGGCGCCGCTGTTAACATCGAACTCCCCCGCGCATATGGTACTCTTGGTGTTCACCATGTTTCCGTAGAGCTGATCGCATCTCGTATCTGTCAACAGCGGCATGGAGACCTCCATCAGCTTGGTCGTTGTCGATCCACCTGCACTTGCGCACAACGATTGGACCGTGAAAATGTATAACGACAAAGGGACAGAATACAGTGGATCTTCATCATCAAAGGTACCAGCACAAGCATTCAGCTAATTGTACGTAGTTTAGATCAACTAATCATCATTTTCAAGTAAACAATTGACGTCGTAACTCACCTAATCTTTCCGATCCCCATCCTGTCACCCAGCAGGTCTTGCTTTGCACGTCTAATCCGGCTTCCGGGAGGCAGGCCTCGATAATGTATTCGCCATTCACGGGCGCGGACAGCTTAATCAGAGCGATGTCGTTCCTCATTCCCCTTATGTTGAATTGTGGATGCACGATGATGTTTGCCGCATTCCTTGTCACAGTCCACGACTCTTTATTATTACGATCATGCAATCCCAAGTCGATCGCGAGACCGGGGGGCATCCTGCCAAAGACAATTCATATGATTTGATTAACGATGATGCGCCTGCTGTGAACATGATAGCATTTGGCGTGATAAAAGAAATAACTCAAATGAAACATTTCTGGTCAAAAGTACTTCGAAGCATAATTTGAGATTTCTGTCTATTAGTGAAGTAAGCAGGCCTAAGAAAAAAAGTTATTTTTTCCGGTTACAGTACTGAAACAATTTAGGGTCGGTAGGTGGCCATTCTTTTTTCAGCCGAAGTGATCCAACAAATGCAGTCTAACATTGTAAATGTGGAATACATCAGAACAATGGTATTTTCAACGTTATATTTCATTCACACAGTATATCAATGAACTGAACAAAGAAGTACAATGTTTGCTACACCAAGAAGGTTAAAATACGTGACTATACATTCCCATATCAGCTGGTCAAAGCCTTAATCTGTTTAACATAGTGTGAAATACATGAAGTCCGTAAGAATAAAATGTGAATTATAATAATAATAATTATGACAAAATTACAACTTACGACTGAAAGCAGTAAGCTGCAGTCAGGACCCACTGGTTGTTGATGAGCACACCTCCGCAGAAGTGCTGCCCGTAGTTCTAGGGTCGGAAGAATAGCGTTGCTTATGTTAGTCCCTCAGACGATATTTACTCTTTCAATTCTTATTTAACAAAAAACAAAAGCAACCCATCTCTAACAGACAAGGCACAAGCACTACCAAACAGCTAGACTTCACTCACTTCGCCGAGGTGTATTAAAAAATGGGCATGTTGTTATCTGTGCGTGGCACTGTTAATATAAGTTATAAAAACTTGAGTGTAGTGCCACGTCGTTCTTGTCTGTCAAAAACCGATAGTAAAAAAAAACAGGTAGACGAAATTATACAAAGAATTATGATACATGTATATAACGTGCCACACTTTTCTGCCCTTCTTCAGTTTACCCGTTATAGATACATACCCAACGTAATAGAAGACATTAACGTAATTGACAAAAGTGAAACTGAAGTTCTGGATGTTTTTGTCAATAATTGTGTGTTTTGTTTTTTTACAAGAAGCAATGACCAAGAAAAAGTGGAAATATTTTCAATGGCAGGGCCCGCGGGTTAAACTTCCGACATGAGTATTCAACACAATCCGCAAATTGTGCCGTTTTATAACAAAACTAGGTTTTAGCCTTATCCAAAAAAGCGAGTAACTGAAAGGAAACCTGAAAGGATGTTTATTTCTCTTGATAATGTAAAGCACAGATTGCTGTTTACACGTCGCTATGTTTTCTATGCAGGTGAAGCAGAAGAGTGGCATTTGGCATCTGCACATATAAATAATGCACGAAATGAGTTGTCTATTCAGACCACTAAAGTTTATCCCAATTTCTCTAAGCCCACAGACAAAGACAAGACTATTCCTCTTTTAACTACCAAAAACCCGCAAATTTCAGAAAAGGTGTGACATTACGTCTTCCATTGCCTACAAAAGAGAGGTCGACCCCTTCAGATATAGTTATAGACAGTTGCGTTTCTATGATGTAGTTTAGCCGCTTTTAGACTTATTTTGTACCCTTCTCTTCCATATATATATGTTATTTGCAATTATCATTCGGGCAGGTATTTGCAATAAACTTATCAATAATGGACTTATCCTTCTTTGATAACGAGTTCGCAACTAAGGATAACATGAGTCAGTATACTATTCTCCAAGCAGAGGTTTCGGTCGAGTAGGGTAGGAGTGTCCGGGATTTTTAACGTCTCTCTCCCTTCACGTTAAAATTCCCGGACACTCCTGCCCTACTCGACCGAAACCTCTGCTTGGAGAATATCCGGATACCGCACTAGTGGTCGGGGGGTGGACTTCCCATAATGAACTCGTCACAAAACATAAATGAAAACTGATTGATAGACCAACGTCATTTTTGCAAAGGAAGATACAAGAACCAAGCCAAGGATCTTAAAGACATGCCAAAAATAGTTAATCAAGCAACTGGATAAAATTTTGAAACAGACGTTTCACAGCATCCGCTGTCTTTCGTCAGTGACTACAGATAGGACTGGGAAACCAGGTTTTATACCAAAACTCTGAATAGATATGTTAATGAGGTTAAGACAATTTAGGATGTCTTGACGTAGTCTTCAAAAGAAGATTAATTCAAGACAAGATTTAGGCTAATAGTTCAGTTCGCTAGTATTGTTTTAGTACAGTAACTAAATGTTGTTCGTCCGGGGGTGGGGGGTGGTGGTCAGTGCATTATCCCAACCGTCTGAAACATCTGACCGTTTCAAAATTTTATCCAGTTGCTTGAGTAACTATTTTTGGCATATCTTACTACCTGGGTGTCTAACCTTCATCAAAGAACTTAAAGACAGATTCTATGTCTAAACTATTTATCCTTTTTTAGGCCATGTTGATTTGATTATGTGAATTACATCCTCTGGGAACCCCAAAACTGATGCGAGCGTGCGAATAAATAAAAAAAGTTTTCAAAAACAAAAGTTGCCTTCATTATGAAATCTACGTGGTCAGGAAGGTTGAACAAATGACCAAACACACAGAGAATGGTATTCTAAATAATGGATTCTTCATTTCTTTCACATCTTCCTCTGTGAGTTTGGCATTCTAGACATACGTATCCGTTATTCGAATTATCTTTTTGCAATTTACAACATAAATTTGCTCATTTTGTAAATGCTTTGCACGATTTGCATTATAGTAGAAAACCCCCTTTTCTTTGGAAACGGACGGAAATCGATGCGCGCGCGGATGTCATCCATATGATCAAATCAACATGGCCTTCACGACTTTCTCAATGAAACTGCCTACGTCACGATTGCCAAATGTGTCTGTGGTAAAGTAGAGAAGACTTACCGTGAGGGACACCTGCCAGCCCCAGTCGCCAGGGGTGGCCTCAAACCCGTTAACAATCCTGTCTTCAAGGGGACGCAACCCGCACCCTGGACTATTTTCGCCTTGACCTGCGAAGGACATGAACAGACAGTAAGTCAGAATCACAACGCAGAATCACCGCGATTAGCGGATACTCACTCACTCACTCACTCACTCACTCACTCACTCACTCACTCACTCACTCACTCACTCACTCACTCACTCACTCACTCATCCTCGCCGCATTTCAGTCATCCACTGAGGCGGGCCGTCAATGTTTTCCATATACATGCGGATACATTGTACATGGAAGGTAAGCAGAATGCTGCCCCCCCACCTTTTGGCGCCCCTGCAATGTTCTCTCCATGTCTAGTATACTGAGGATAAAAAAACTGTTTGACTGTTAGAAGAATGCAGCCCCTCCCTCCTTTAGTGTCGTTCCTGTAATGTCCGATCTGTGTCTTACGCTGGTAAACTGAAGATAGAAGTTTTATTGCAAGTTCATGCCCGTGTGCTAATTGCAAATACATTGTGGAAACATAGGGAAAACATACATGTGTCAGTGAACTGTGACTGTAAACTGAGGATAACAATATTCGTCTCCAGGGCCTGTAATCCGACCCCGCTCTGTTGATGATGCCATGGGCCTGCGAAGGACATGGACTGAAAAGTTAGTCAGAACTGGCGACTCAGGATCACAGCTGTAAACGGAAAAATGGAAGAAAAGAAACAGTTAGAAGAATGCTGCCCCTCCCCCTTTTGCAATGTCCTATCTGTGTCTTACACTAGTAAACTGAAGATAATAACAACCATCTCGCGGAGCCTGTAGTTCCGCACTGTTGATAAGATGCACCTAAGGAGGACATGAACGTAAGGGTTAGTCGGAACTCGCAGCTCAGAATCACCACTGTTAACGGAAAAATAGGAGGAAAGAAACTGTTAATAGAAGAATGCTGCCCCTCCCCCTTTTGCAATGTCCTATCTGTGTCTTATACTAGTAAACTGAAGATAACAACAACCATCTCCGGAGCCTGTAATTCCGCACTGTTGATTATACCATGGACCTGCAAAGGACATGAACACAAGGGTTAGTCGGAATTCGCAGCTCAGGATCACAGCTGTTAACGGAAGAATGGAAAGAAAGAAACTGTTAGAGAAGAATGCTGCCCCTCCTAGCTCCCTTTTACAATGTCCTATCTGTGTCTTACACTAGTAAACTGAAGATGATAACAACCATCTCGCGGAGCCTGTAGTGCCGCAATGTTGACAAGATGGACATGAACTGTCAGTCGGAATTCGCAGTACTGTTAACGGAAACATGGAAGGATAGAAACTGTTAGAATAGGGCTGTTCCTCCCTCCTGGTGCGTCCCTGTAACAGGAGATGTGAGACGCACAGACAGAAAGCACGCACCTTGTTACAACGACATTGCCCCCCTCCCCGTAATCAAATTCAACCAATGCCTTATCGATGCCTTCTACTGAAAATAGCACCAATCATCCGCAAATGGAAGCATTCAATGAACCATGCAACTGTGTAACACAACTTCAGACAGAAATGGTTCAAAACATACACATGGGTCAGGGTGTTATGCAAGCTGCTGTTCAAACACACACATGCATGTGGGCGTGTAAAACAACTTTGTAAGAAAGCATTACAAGCGCTCCAAGTACACGCATCGAATATCTACGCACCTGAATTTAAGCTTTCTATCGATTTTGCAGAATGTTACCGTTTATACATTGAGACTTCCCCCAGACTGACCACTTGTAGTGAACACGTTTATTCTATATGATACGTTTTCATAATTATTACATCTTCGTAGTAAGTTAAACTACGCCTAGAGTATTATGATTACTACCAACACAGATGAGCCTTCATTATACGCCTAGAGTGATTTTAGATTTGTTGCGTACTACAGAGTGTAGTGTTTTGATGATTACACATAGTAAATGTTTTGAGGTGTTCGCTCATAGTATGCAAATGAGCGTGCAATTCAGGCGTCAGGCTGCCATATGCTTCTTTGTGCAATAAACCAATACCATTTTAATACATGACTGAAATGAGCTCAATGATCCACGCAAAGCTCTACCTCACATTAAAATGCGGTTTAAATAAACACATTTTGGCAGAATTTCCGAAATGTGAAGGGGGCGAATGATTTTGCATGCAACTGAACATATGGGTCCCGCAGAACAATGGTTTTAAGGTGCGGTTCAAAAATACACGCGAGGTTTTGGCAAACATATTAAGATGCAGTTCACATTAAGGTGCAGATCAAACATACACAAGAGATTCTATCTAACATTGAGATACAGAAACTTGCGTACCTTCGCCCAGCAGGGCGGCCGCCAGCATCGCGCACATCAGGAAGCAAAAGGTTGCCATGGTTGTCTTCAGTCTTTGACACAAACTGGAACAGAATGAAAATTACGTCAGTATAAAGGCAAGAAGAACAAATTCCGGTTCGGCCCGGCCAACAGTCTCTGATGAGGGCTCCCTCGGCAGCTGTCCACACCACAGCCGCCTGGACAGTTTGCCCGCCCCGGTGATTTTTCCTGCCTGTGAAACAGCGAGAGCACTTGAGGACTCTGTTTCCCAAGAAGACAAGATCACCGGAGCCGGCTAACTGTCCGGGCGGGTGTGGTGCTGACAGCTGCCGAAAGAACTTCTCTGAATCCCCGGGAGAGGCTGATGGCCAAGATAGGGCCAACTATGGCTAGGCTAACTATGGGAGATAAAAGTTTGAACTCACCTGGGAAGCTAAGTCGCTCTAGGGGGGACTGTCGCTTCGGCGGGCATCGACATCGTCCGACGCCCTGTCGAGGTTCTGTTCAGGTCCGGGCCTGGCCGCTGTCGGTTTGCCTTGCCAACGAAGTAAGATAAAAGTCTGAACTCACCTGAACACTAAGTCGCCCTGGCTGGGGACTGTCGGTCCGGCGGGAGACTGTACGACGCCCTGCCGGGTTCTGTGGGTCTGGGTCTGCCTGCGGTCTGTTCGCCTTGCCAACGTTCAAAAGTTCAAACTCACCTGAATGACTTCGTTCGTCAGGACTGTCGGGTTTGCCTCTGGATTTCTCTGGAACACACGCACGGGTACGCACTGTCCTAAGTAGGATATAGACGTCGGTTACTGTGGGGATTTTATACACATGGACGAGCGAATCACGCCACAATTGTGACCAATAGACAGGTTGGAAAATGACGTGATAGCTTGAAGAGCGTGAAATTTGCGTTGGCGTAATTTTGCATAAGCCCCAAGAACACGTGATACAGCAGTCACGTGGCGATTGTCACCAATCGGAGGGCTCCAGCTGTGGAGATTGTGCAATCGCGCAGAAAGATCCAGAACAATTGCGTTGGCGTATTCTTGCATAAGCCAACAACTCACGTGGCACTGCCACGACACAACGTTTCGTATGTTCGTATGTTACAAAATACCTACGAGGGGATTAAGGATCCGCGGCATCCGATTTAACAACACTTTGTTTCCACTATGGTCGTTACATACCCTTCCAACTCATGCCCATCGTTACTGTAAGTTTGAATATCTGTGAATAAAGACATTTATAGCACCATCATCACCCTAATTATGATATACCCGATGCATGCGTGCTTGTCGTCACTGCAATAGTGAGATATTGTTTTCTATATCGTTAGGATCAATTCTGTATGCAGTGAAATGATCGAGCAGACCCATAACTAATGGAAGGGTTACTTTGAGTGATTTTCTTCATGCCAGAAATTTTTTCCATCCTGGTAGATTTGAAGTGCGATCGTCTTTGATATCCAGTTCACCGTCAGAGTTGGCATACAGTGAAGACAACATCTAAGAGAAAAATCACCACGAGGAAGTCATATGGAATCGGAAAATCTAGAACATCAGTTTGGTTCCGCCTTGCCACCCGAAGCCATCGCTCGTCCCTGCCTCGCTAGGCCTATCCAAGTCCTTCGCTCGACCGACCGGTCTTCCGTACATTGTGACATGTTCAGGTAGTTAGAGGCCAGGGGTGGGGGGGGATCGGTGTAGCTGTGGCTAAAGTGTGACTGGGTTCAAACTGTGTTCTTAGCTCATGATATTTTCCAAGCGGCAAGAAGAAACTTAACGTGTATAGCTATCTTACAGAAATCAAAGCGACGTGTACTTTTCCTTTCGTAATTTGGCATATTACTCTGTTAGCTGCGTGTTCTTAGTTAAAGATCATTTAGCAAGACAGGACATTCTTATGACAAACACTGGACAAAACTACTACCCGGTGATTCAGGGCTGGGAAAATGTTCTACACACGGCTTTGTTTGCAAAAATAACAGCCGCCATTTTACTTCTATTCTTCGGAATACAAACTTTGTCACCGCCCATCCACAGTGGCGATCATTTAAAAAGGAAAATGGCATTTTACGTCCATCCCCAACCGTTCTATCACGTACTTGCGTATTTCCCGAATGACGTTATTGTGATACAGTGTGATTGATCCTGAATCAAAAGCAAAGCGGAGGAGAACAGAGATTGAAAAGTGAGACAATACACGACAATAGACAGAGCATTGATTTTTACGATCACATATTGCGTCTTCTTTCGACAGTTTTATAACTTTGCTGATCTCCAAACTGAATCAGTTTGTGATCAAAATTAGCAGAGATTCTCCCTGGCAAACTGACTCGTTTATCATCTCGAAAAATATTCGCACATGTGGAAACTAGTTTGGGTCCTCAGCAAAGGTACCCCTGTTCTATCCCACTCCTCCCTCTCAGAACTTCTGATAGCCCAGGCTCACCCATGGAAACTATTAGGATAACCAGGGTCAATGTTCACCGTTTATGATAGTTGCAGCTCTATGTAATATCATAACTTTCGCGTTCGTGTCTACGCTATTGATGCAGTTATGTACACTCCGATTTGCCTTTTAACACCACACATTTTAGCAGTCGTGAAAAATGACATGCAAAACACCGATTAGCGTTTGAGAAATCAAACCATAGCCATCTTACTCTCGGCTACATATGTCATATATTCAACAAAACCTTGAAAGGAAAGCCGGGTAGGTAGAGGCATCAGAAATTGGTCATCTTCATTTTCACTATATGCATTTTCAAAGACGACCTACATACACATATGTTAACAGATTCGTGCAGACTTCGTTCTCATATTTTCACAGATACTTTGCGACAAGAAGGCAGTGTTTAATCTTGAAATTTAAGGTTCTGGATTTTCTAATTATGACAAAAATTGGAAAGATATTGTTCAGCGTTTAACCAATTCCCTTAGTTTACTTCGTCATACGTACATCTGAAACTATGGGGTGGAATGCAATAATTGTGACAGCCAGCGTTGATAGACCAGTGACGATGTACACTCAATATTTGGATCAGCTATTTCACAAAAAACATCACATTGTCAGACTGCAAAAAGAAATCGTGATAAAGAAAAAGAATTTCGAACCAAGTAAAGCAAGGTCTGTGGATCATCTAATACGTCGTTTGATGTGTACTGTAACCCCGATTATGGGAAAAAGCAACAATACTCCTTATTTCATTATGTAGGTCGGCACAGTCGGTGTTTACCGGGTTTATGGCAACGAAATCTTTGTTTGCAGATTTCTGTGGACTAAGGGGAACAACAAAACGAAAAGAACGGACTCGTCCCCCGTAAATTTTAACGATTTACGATAGTTAGTGAGAGCCAGAGGAACGGTCGGTCTGGTTGTTCCCGTGTGTTTTGTGCTGCAGGCTATTCCAGCTAAGTGACACTGGTCCAGAAGTCATCATACTTGGCAAGTGGCACGATATGTTCGTAAACGCTTTGTCTGCTCTTAGAGAGCGAAGACAATGTCGTCTTTTATTTCATATTTCCGTGGACTACAGACAACAGAAATTCAATAAAAGTCATACATTTTTGTGTGTGTTGCAAGCTATTCGCACAAGTGATATTGGGTTCTAAACATATTTTTCTTATAACATTTGGCAAGAAGCATGATGTGATGAGAGATACCTTGTCCGCTTTACGTTTGTTGCGTTATCACACATTAAGAAAGTAAAGAGAACATCGCCTACTGATAGGGGTTTAATATGAGACTGGTGGTAAAAATTGTTCCGATGAACGTTCACTACTTGTCCCAACACGAATAATTTTTCAGCGTACCACCAGGTTCTCCTCCGACTCACACCACTATACTGTACAACTACTAGCCTCAAAGTCATTCTACAGTAGCATCTTTTTTCAACGAACAGCAAAATATGGAACACCCTCCCAGCCCACTGCTTTCCTAGGCTCTACCAGTCTCCGCGGGTCGCTGGGAAAATAGTAGAAATTGGCCGAATAGAGTCAATTGTATGAAGGGAGTCGGCAAATGTTCTCACGAAAGCCGGTGTGGTTAGTCTGGTAGAGACTACTGCTTTCCCCATAGTACATATCTGGCGCAAAGAGGGGATGGCATAGGTCTTATCCCTTCTTTTTACCATAAGGAGATTTCGTAGTCTCTTTTGGCGCAAAGAGGGGATGGCATAGGACTTATCCCTTCTTTTTACCATAAGGAGATTTCGTAGTCTCTTTTGGCGCAAAGAGGGGATGGCATAGGACTTATCCCTTCTTTTTACCATAAGGAGATTTCATATAGTACCTATCTGGCGCAAAGAGGGGATGTCATAAGTCTTATCCCTTCTTTTTACCATAACGAGATTTCACAGTGTCATTCTGGCGAATATGGGATAAGACCATCACAATACCACTATCCCCACAAATTTGTTTATGCCAGATTTAAAGCTGGTATACAATTCAGTACTAAATAAAAGGGATAAATAATCAAGTCTGCTTTCCCCCGATTGTAACCCACAGACCTTCAAGACAAACATACACAGCTATCTCTCACCTTAGCCACATTCAGTTGAGACCAATCACGTCGATCAGTTCAATTCCAACTAGTAATTCCACTTGCATTGAGCGAGATCGTTAAAAAAACGAGCCGAGAAAAGGATTGTAGATCAACTGCTACATCGTTTGATATATACTAGGCAACCACGACAGGGATATCAACCTTTTTCAAAGCACAAAGAAGACTACATATCACCTTTATAAAACTACTAGGTGGGATCGTCAGCAAGATTACCCCTGTTCTGTTCCACTCGACCCTCCCAGAAAGTCTGGTAGCCCAGCCGCACAGTCTCTCAACCCTTGCAAACTACCAGGATACCAGGGTCACCGTTCACCGTTTATAAACTTGAAGCATACACGTGTTCTTCTACCGCATGGGCATGATTCTCAATACACGGTTTGAAATGCCCTTCAAAAATGTGTGGTGACTTGACATGAACCACCGTTTAAATGTCGTACAATGAGATATCAAACCGTAGACTTTACAAATACATAAGCATATATGACAACCATGACAAACGCGCTTTACGCGATATCTATAGGTTCAATGTAGCCACGAAACAATCCCACCCCCCTACCTACACGCACAGTTTTATGCTTTTACAATTAGAGTGACCGCGGTCTACAACGCCGGTCCGCAGTAGCTTGAAACAGCTTTTTCTGTCTTTCTACCTTTGTCTAAATGTTAGTAACATTGAAATGTTGAAATGTTGAGAGAAAATTAAAATAGATAGTTGAATAAGCACTTGTCTGTCTTGCCCACCTCTTCTTCTTTTTGATTATATTATACCCCAATTAAAAACGCGGATTTAAACCCTTGCTAGTCGCGTTTTAGTCAGACGAGCTACATTTGAATGGAACTAGAACAGAAACATATTCATTCATTTGAAATTCATATTGTTTGAGGTACGGACAACTGACCAGCAGCAGCAGAACACAGTGGACTATCGCTACGGACAGACCTGTTTCTGCCTAATGGTCTTAAACGTTTATATTCCCGATAAAGATGAGTCGATTGTACTTTTTTTCAGAATACGCCATATTTCTGAGTGACCTCTGAATTACTATCCAAACAGGAATCAATCAAGCAAGAACGAACGTTTTCGGCGTAAACACTTGAGCAATGTGTTATTAACTCTTGTGATTAAGGGGTGGGGAAATGCGCATTGTAAGCGGTGTGTTTACAGAGATGAACATGTTCCACGTAAACACTTGAGAACTGTTACTACCGGAGGAGGGGGGCCCGGGATAATGTGCGCTGCTTGAGAGGGATTTAAATGGCTAATTTGGCCTTTGTTTTTAAAGCCGGTGCCGTAAAGTCGCTGTAGGCAGAAACCAAAAAATAACTCGAGCTCGGTTTGTACAGCGGGCCTGAATGGAGATTAGGTGACGGTTAATTAGCAAGAATGACATGGGGGGAAAATCCATTTTGAGCAAATCTATACAGCACGTATGGATGCAAGTACGATCTAACCAGCGATGTATGTTTTCCCGTTTGTTTGCTTGTTTGTACATAATAGTAAGACAGCCCATCTCTGTTACATGTTGAAAAGGACTGAAGCGCATGCGCTATGACCTCCCATGTTGATCTCCGACTCCCTGTGTTTTCATTAGAACGACAGATTAAAGAGTTTAATGATTCATTTTTATACCACCTGGAACTCGGGCCTTCAAACCAGTTGATTTACCATTATTATTATGTAAAGAGATTCATAATAGTCACATTCATTTACTAGTATCTATTTGTTGGTTTCGCGAAGACATACATAGAGTTACTACACTGAAAAAGGGTTGAAATGAAAGAGGGCCTGCATGCCCCTTTTCCGTAAGGCGTAATCAGGCCGTTTTAGACTTCGTAATCCGTAATTAGCCACCCAAAATCAACGTAATTCGTAATCAGTACACTGGCCGTAACGCGTAATTGGTCACTTTGATTCTACGTAAAACGTAGGCAGTTACCTTTATGCAACGTAAAACGTAATCTACTAGCAAAACGTAGGCTTATTTCCAGCAAAGTCTCCCGGCAAAGTTGCCCCTCAAAATGCAGGAAATAGCATTTCAGAGGGTGAAACATGCGCCTAGACCCACTTAGTATTGTCGCGCCTCTGGTAAAGAATATGTTCTGAGGGCGTCGCCCCCAAATATCAAGCTGGAATCATTGTGTATTTTTCAATCAAAGAGATGCCATAAAACATAGCTTAGATTACCAGCCAAATGTGCCCCTAAAAATGCAGGAAATAGCGTTTCAAAGGGTAAAGATTTCAAAATTTTCTCGGGGTGCATGCCCTCGGGCACACCTGCGATTGTTACATGTACGCCTCCAGCGAAAATATATCAGGAGGGCAAACAATCTAGATAGCAGAAACCCTTGTGTACTTTTCACTATAAGTGCAGATATTGCCCCTCAAAATGTATTTGAGCGGGTCGAGATTTTAAAAATTTTCCCGGGTATCATCTCGGATCCGCCTACAATCGCCGGGCCGCTCCGGCGCGATATATGTCGGTACTCGGGGCGTCGCGCACCATACCATTAAACACTTGTATATTCTTTTCACTTATAGATATGTCATCAAACATAGCTTAGTGTAACAGCAAAATTTGGCACTCAAAATCAAGGTTATAGCATTGCAGGGGGTCAAGATTTTCACAATTTTCCCGGACGTCTCGCGCCTTCGGCGCTCGATCTTGCTGTCCCCTCCCTTACGAAATTCCCTGCCGCCGTCACGGCTACTCATTATAGTTACTAGTACGGTTTACTGTGGTCAACAACAGATTCATTGTCACCACAATAAATATAAAAATTAATAATTTTGATGTAGAACTAGATAGTTGAATCATACGTTAAGTGTTTAAGTCGGTTGGGAAGCCTCATGATTTAACGTAATTCGTAATCAGCTCTGAAAATTTAACGTAATTCGTAATCACTACCCCCCATGCAGGCCCTCATGAAATGATAACAAAAAAACGCCATTTGTTGACCTCTGACCTCATGGGATAGACAACAAATTCTGGAGTGAAATCAAATCGCTTAGGCAGGAAGACAATGATAAACAGAAGGAAGATTAATCCTGAAGAATGGAGGACTCACTTCAAAACTCTAAATGATATTGTAGATAGTAATGAGCCCCATGACGACTTTATCGAACATGCTGTCAAAGAATGGCTTGACAAATTTAAGACATTAACCAATAACATAACAACAGACAGAAGTTATAAAAAATACAATGACTACATTCTTAACACCCTCGAAAACTCAGTAGAAAACCCACTAGATTTCGATATCTCAGAAGAAGAGATTTAGAGGGTCTTCGCAATTTCAAAGGCAATAAAGCACGTGGCACCGATTCCATTACATTATCAACAAAATGTTAAAACATGGCGATAAACAACTTTTGGTCATACATTGTCATGGATACAATCGTTATGCAATAAAATCATTCATTCATTCATTCATTCAAATTATATACTGTGCTGTTGGGTTATGTCATGAACATTTTGAATTTTTTCTTGCTTGTGATTTTAAAAGAGGCATGCCTGTTACACGTAACGGCGCCATTGTTTTAATTTGTTGTTATAACAGTAATTCAGACCTGAAGCTACAAAATGGTGTATTTTCTGCGTGATTTCTATATGATTTCTAAGGGAGGAAAGCACGCATGGCCGCAACTTAGCAGCTTCTGACATGGTGAAGCTGAGGACCGAAGGACGCAGCGCGTCCGGAAAGATGTAGTAAAAGATAGAAGAATGTGCTTATTGACTAGTAAGGTTTGTAAGTGACGTAATTCACATACCTTTGGTCCGTGTGTCTAAAACACCGCTTGTTAATCCAACAGCAGAACTTTGATAACCCGAAATTTACTAACTCGGCTGGCGGGAACGTTACCGGGTCGAACCCACAAGTTAAAATCTCGTTTTTACCAAATATTCGCGCGGTTTCGGCACTGAGTATATTATATTTCCACCACACAGGAGAACACACGTGTTTTCTGGTGGGGGATTATCCTCCGCTGTTCCCACCTGTAACCAACCCCCCTCTCGAGTACCCCCGGTGTTTTTAGAAGCTGCATGGAGTGGTGATATGTGACGTCACCGCTCGTCATCGCGCTGGCTTATGTACAGATACAGTCCTGAAATGTTTATATCTTTACTGCCGTTTTATTAGTATTCATCTTTTCATCAACACCTCACATCTGATTTGTTGAAGAGTAACCGGAAATAAGAGCAGTGCCCATTTTATTTTTTTTACATGAAATTGAGCATATCAAGGTGGAACAAAAAAAACATGAACATCGACTTTACATCGACCGGGGACTTCGGCAGGGGGCGCTGTTGTACAGTGTGCAAAGTTTCTGTGCGAAATTATATTTGCCGGTATTTGTGTACTGCAGAGACCAGAGTACACGTACAACCAGCCAAAGCACAAGCAGTCAGCTGGTTGTCCCCAAACCCAAACGAGAGATCTTCAGAAGATCGGTAGCCTACCGCGGACCAAATGTCTGGAACAGCCTACCGCCAGACACACGTACGGCTCCGAATCTGACTTCCTTTAAGAGACTCTTGAAGTAACGGAAATGAACTAAACGAACGGACTCGGACCATGAACCAGCTTTCGCCCTACTTTATGTTGTATGTTGTAGAAATTGTATATTGTTGTACCATAAATATGTAACGATATATTTTGATAGAGTTATTAGGACTCAAATGACCGTGTATTTCTGTTATATTGTGTCTGACCCTTACCTCTTCCCTCATAACATTCCGCCGGGATCGCCAAGTATTTTCTGTGGATTTCTTGTTCACAGTGCTATGTGATACATTACTCTATGTCGAAATATAACACCCTGTGATGTTTACTCATCAAGTCATAATATAGTTCGGTCGGTTTCGCCCATCTTCATGTGTCTTTCGTGTGTTTCGTGCATCTCGTGTATTACGGTAAATACACGGACCGTCTTTTAAAAAGACGTCACCAAGGTGGTGATAAGTGTTAACCAGTGGACTTAAGGTGGAGCCCTTGCGCTAACAAACCTTAGACCACGTTTGGTTTGACGTATATGAGTAATGCCCTGATACGAGTGTATGCACACCCTATGGTGTTAGGCAATGGCTAAGTGTCCCCGTTACAGTTAACAACGAAATAATTTATAACCCCCATATTAACTTTTGATCTTGTTAAGTGGATTTCTACTGTGCTACACTTCATTCTTGACAAAAACGACAAATTTACAAGTATGGATGATATTGTTTTTTCCCCTTTCAAGCTTTCACGAATGATAAAAAAAATCGGTTGTTTTTATACGTATCTTTATATCCAAGAAAGCGTTGAGCGTTCGGTCCCGTGTATAGAGTAGCCTTGGGCCTCAAACTTATGCACATTAAAGAACCCAACACACTTATCGAGAAGGGCGATCCGGAATACTTGGGTAGAAACGCGTGTCGTAGTGAAGCCACATACATATACATATACATATCTATTTGTAACATTATCTAGCAGTTATCATGTCCATTTTCTTTCGTCTAGATGAATCTCTTGTTGAACTCTAACAAAGACACACTTTGGAAAGTGTACATGTGTGACGTATTGGTCACGTGGACACCTCATTAACATATAACTGTATGCAACACTGATGGCAGCGGTGGGATTCTACTAAGGCTGGCCAGTGCAGCAAAGCCGTGACAGTGCAGCACGGTTAAGATGTGTGAATGTAAACTCTTCTTAGTTTTAAATGAAGCTCTGTTCGAGCTCTTAAAAATTGCCGTTCGGGACGGTATTTCACGTCCTTTAGGCGGGGTATTGGGAAAAGTTTTCAACTAGCAATAAACACGCCTCGGTTGGACATCATCGGCTATGTTATCGCCTCTGCACAAAGCTAATGTTATCAAATCAGCGTCAGGCAACTGTGGCAAGCAGGGAGTGATTCCTGTTGTGGGACAACTTAAGAAAATCAGGTATTTATTGTTTACAACGGACCATGACGTAAATTGACTTCATATAATCTATCATAAGCTATGAAGTACGTTTTCCTAATGATGACGAAAAATATTTTTCTGTTTTGACGTCAAAAAAGTAAAAGAAATTTCCATTTATATGTGGGTGAAGAACACTATTATATGTAGTCTTGACGGACGTAGGATGTACGTATTGGTCACGTGACTACCTAATTAGCACACATCAAGTTTGATTGTCGTTTCCATTGTCTGCGCCAAACCTACTTTTGACCTATCAAACCAGAAGTTGAATTTGTTGGTGTTAACGCACGCTCTAGATGTGACAAGTCATTCAATATGTTATAACCTCAATTAACATAAATCCGCCAGGATACATAAATCCGCCTCTTTGAAGAACAGTGGGGTTTGAGAGATCTCTAGTGCAGCACCAACCACCCCCACCCCAAGTATGCGCAATTTAGATATAAAATGGTGCATCGGGACGCTGTGTTGAATATCTGCTTAGAGCGTGGACGTATCTTTGTTAGGGAGGCGAAACTATGTACACTGGTGTAATTATGTTAGTATGTTTTACCCGATAATGTAAATGCATTTAAGTTCGCGTGGTTTTAATTTCGCGGTAGGGAGAAAAGGGAGTGTTCGCGGTGGTTTTAAGCACGTGTTTGAAACAAAAGTAGCGCTACAGAAACACAGAATTGTTCGCGGTGGTTTTAAGTTGCGTTCGAAACGATAGTAGCGCTACAGAAACACAGGCAGAAATGTTCGCGGTGGTTTTAAGTTCGCGTTTGAAATGATAGTAGCGCTACAGAAACACAGACAGACATGTTCGCGGTGGTTTTAAGTTCGCGGCGAAAAGTATTTCTGCATTTACAGTATGTTCTGGCAATCTGGCGAATTCGAAAGACTACTAGTATCGACAAATGAACACATCTGGGGGAAGAAAAGTATATCTTATCTGAAACGGAGTGTGTCATTCGAAGCCACCTTAGCTCAGTGGTAGAGCACTGGTCTCGTAAACCAGGGGTCGCGAGTTCAAACCTCACAGGTGGCTTTCTGATATTTTTCGCGAGTGAGTCACCAAACTCATCTTTAGTCCTGTCGCACGAATTTTTTTGCATATTTCAAGACATGTACTTGGCTCATTGTTTGCTTGTTTTAAACTTTTCTATACATAGAAAGCTCAAATAAGCCTGCAAGCCGCTTTTCACCGAAATCATTAGAGAGAGGCTAGGTTCATAGAGTAGAACCCTGGTTTAGTCGATAGCAGAGCCCTGTAAGCTATAGGTGATCTCAGGCCGCAGTCTTTAGCTAAATGCTGCCGCGGATTTCAAATGAGGACAGCACCTTAATTACTGTGGAGAATGTTGGGCGCAGTGTTCTGTTTTTGCATTTTGCCGCGCTGTAAAGTGAAAAATGACATCTCGTAGATGTGACAGGTCTTGACTGACTTTCTTCGACAGATTTTACTTCAATAACTGGAAGAAAAGTTTCACACACGTGTACACAAACTTGGGCAAAGTGACACCTTTTTCCAAAGCACTTGTTTTACTCAAAGCAGTAGAACCGTAGAAGACTACATGCTATTATTGTAACCGTAACAAAGGCTCTCTTCAAGCGTATAAGTAGCACCGAGGGCAAGAAAACGCTAACCCATTCATAGGAGTCGTTGGGCAACTTACAATTTGGGGAGGGGGGGGGGGCTATTTCACTGAAAAGGCCCCAAATAGCCTGGCAGAAAGCGAAAACAGCTGAATATACTATCATGATTGATCCTGAAGAAGGCGACGGAAGGCGTTGAAAATTTGATCCGTGAATACCTTAGTGTTGGAAGAAAGTTTAGCATTGTTTTATGATTACAACCAACACGGATGAGCTTCCATGATAAGATGAATATACTATTGACTGTTCTTTTTGTTTGTCAGTATCGGAACGTTTTGCTATGAGTCTAGACAAACATTGCAACCATATTGTTGAGATGGTACATCGGTACATTTAGACCTATTTATCGGACGAGGTCATATTAGGCTTTTGACCCCAAAAAACCTACTCGTGGGCGAATCCAAATATTCATTGTATGAAGGGAAGGTACGATTTTTTTTCCATTATGCGTTTTATGTGTTCAGACTTTTTTATTGATAAAGTAGAAACGCCAAACCACCAGTGGGTATGAAAATATATCAATGGAGTCCGTATCAAAGGTAGGAAGAGTAGAGTGCGGATCAGATTTGACGTACATGTCTTGAGGCCCTCTGGTCATGTTCGACTTAAGAACAACAACAAAGGATTTGAGTCTCGCCCTGACAACAGGAAACGTAATTATGACGTGTGGGGCAAAAACTGGTCGAACAAGATGATTATGGGTTACGAGTTGCAACATAATTCTTATCGTGCTTATCGTAATCTTCGTCGGTTGACCAAGTTGACAACTCAAGTAAACACAGATAGTCTTCTCGTGTTGACGTTTGATAAAGAAAGGTAAGACCACCTTTTTGTACAGTCTTTAATGTTCGACAGGGCGTCTGTCTCGAAGCGTTTGTCGCACGACAGGGTTCGTCCAGTCGATAGCTTGAGTGTCATAGTTCTTAACAACTTGAGAGACAAAAATGGCTGGTCTTTTCAGCGAAGAAGAAGGGTAATGTTACATATACCACTGTCTCCTTCTTGTGTCTTACCTCCCTGACGACTAATATAATCGCTTCTAAGACTGGGAGGTGTCTTGCTGGATCGGTAGCCGCTGGGTTTGCTAGATTATGTTGTGTGTGTGGGGGGGGGGCAGGGACTTGTCAAAATGATACTTATCGTGCATGAGCTAATATTCGTCATGTGGCCAAGTTTGCAACTCTAGTAAACAGAGAGAGTGGCAACGTTTGAAAAGAAAGTTAAGAACACTTTTTTGTCCAGTCTTCAGTGTTCGACAGGGTGTCTGTCTCGAAGCGTTTGTAGGACTGAGTTCAATCATCGGCAGATAGAGTGTTATAGTTCTTAGCATTTCGCAACATGAGGGACAAAAATGGCTAGTCTTTTCAGCTAAGAAGAAGGGTAATGTTACATATACCGTTGTCTCTTTCTTGTGTCCTACCTCTCTGAAGACTCACGGAATCGCCTCTAAAACTGAAAACTATCTTGCAGGATGGGTAACCGCTGGGTTTGCTAGATTATAGTGTGTGAGTGGTGGGAGGGTGTCCCACTTTGAAACAAAAAAGATAATGTAGGGACTGAAATAGTGTTGTTGTTGGCTGGTGTCAAGGAGACCACAATCCATATTGTATACTAGAACATTTATGTATGCAGAAGTGGAAGATACAACCCCTTCCCACTGATCCTCGACGATGGGGAACGAGCCATCACATGTAAAAGTATATCCAACAGAATTAGTGATGTCATCAATTAGTCTCGGGGTCTTCCTATCGTCTGCTGATGACGTCATAGTTTCTGGGAAGGGGTAAGGGGTGGGAGGGTTGAACTCATTGGTACCAAGGCCTAGGGCATGGCCGGAGCCCAACCTGTGTGGGACGCCCGGAAGTCAGCCCAACCTTTGCAGGACGACCGGAAGTCTATCCGACGGGAAATGATTAAACTTGTAATTGCGTGAAAGGCGCAGCATTCTACTGATATGAAATGTAAACTTCGAAACTGCTTGATTATCTAGTTTTTTCAGCTTCTGACATATTAACAGTACTGAAAGCTTCAACAAGGCTCTTTTTGACGTACGATGGTGGCTTCTATATGGTGAACTTAAGCTCAGGAAGTTGTCTGTAAATTGTCTGTGATTTTGTGTTGTGTTGTTAAGAATGGGACTAAAGATTGGTATTATATCATATATATGGTTTTTTCAACCTTTAAAGGCAACACTGGTACAATGCACTGTTTACCTCCAGGACAAACCACTGCATCTAACGTTGTAATGATTTCATACATAAATGATTTAATCTCTGTCCCTGTAGGTTAAGGAACGGTACCGTGTTGAAAAGTTCCCAACAGCGAAGAGGATGTCATTTCATCGATCGAACCTTGCTCTCCTACTTGTTGTACTGTTCATCACTCTACTGACCACGCCTGGTCTGTCCTGCCCGCAATCGTGCAACTGTTTCAGCACCAAGGTAGACTGTAGCGGCCTCCGTCTCGCCCAGGTCCCACAGGGCGTTCCCACGACAACCACTCACTTATATCTCCGCAACAACGACATCAACAACATTAAAGTCGGCGACTTCGCTGGACTAACCGTGCTCCGGGAGATCGACCTTAGTGACAACCTCCTCCAAAACATCACCTACGGCGTTTTCGGCGGCCTGTCCAACCTTGAAACCCTGCGTCTCCGCGGCAACTCTATCAAGATTATCGCTGCCGGAGCCTTTACCGGACTGAATAGCCTTAAAACGCTCATTCTGAGCAAAAATTCTATCAGAAGCGTCTCTAGTGGTGATTTTGGCACCCTGACCTCTCTGGAGAACTTGCATATCGACAACAACGACATCAGCGCTATCGCCAGCAGTGCGTTCACGGGACTGACGAACCTAAAGTTGCTAGACCTGAGTAAGAACGCCATGAACGACGTCCCAACGGGTACCTTCTATGGGATTCCTTTTTTACAGTCGCTGAATCTGCATAACAACAACATCAGCGCCTTTTCCAGCGGTAGTCTCAGCGGCCTGAACAGTATCCTGACTCTGGATCTAAGTAACAACTCCATCCCCGCCATTGTAACAGGTACTTTCGGGCTCTCCCCAAACCTCACCGAGCTCAACCTCAACAGCAATGCGATCACTTCCCTCCAAGTTAACGCTTTCGAAGGAGCAAAGAGTATGAAGCACCTGCGTCTCCGTAACAACGCCATCACGACCATCGACCGGAACGCCTTTTCGGGCATGCTGCGTGTGGACTCCGTCGATCTGCAAAACAACGATCTTACCAGCATTGAAGACGGCGACTTCATCGGTCTCCGTTTCGCTACAACTCTGAACCTGGCGGACAACGGCATCACCTCTCTCCCGGCGTGGGGGTTCAGAGGCGCCGAAGATCTCGTCAACCTTGATCTACGCAACAACCGAATCAGCAGCTTTCACGGGGACGCTCTCAGGGGATTGCCGCGTCTCGAGACCCTCGACATCAGCCATAACGCCATCGACGCGGTGACCGATGGCACGTTTGCACACATCCAAAGCGTTCTCAGTCTGGATCTCAACGGAAATAACATCACCAGCATTCCGAGAGACGCCTTCCAGAGGCTCGGGAATCTTAAGAACCTCACTTTGAGTAGAAATGGGATAAATGATGTCGAACCGGGGGCCTTCAACGGGTTGCGGGATCTGGAGTCTCTGGATTTGAGTCACAATCAGATCGGAGGCGTGCCGGGGATGATGTTCGCCCAGCTGCCCAGCCTTCAGGTCCTGCATCTCCAGAACAACCCGTGGAACTGCATCTGCAAGCTTCTCGACCTGGTCCACTGGATTCAGGTTTGTTTGTTTTTGTTTGTTTGTTTGTTTGTTTGTTTGGAATATACATTTTGATCAAAAATAACAACAAAAATTCGCCAAAAATCGTCTTTTCAAAATATAATCATTGGCTCACATAATCCTTGATGTATCACTATCATGTACATTCCTGCAAAGTGATATTGATAAACATCGAAGTACAAGCCAAGGAGAGCCTTTTTCTAAAAATGGGCGTGGCCTTATAACTCTTGATGACGTAATCATGACGTCATACTAATTTGCATAAAGTATCACCTTGCTATAAGGTACTACCTGAAAAAAATTAAGATTGGGGAAGGTTAATAAAGTGTTTTTTTCAATAACATCCCAAAACTGCTCAGCCACCCTTCAGCTGTACCTTAAAGGCACCCAGAGCAGTTTATTAGGCTTGAAAAGTGGAAGTATTCTAGTTGCTGTAATCTCTATGACATTGACATTTGTTGCCACTGTTTACCACATTTGCGTGCGGATTTCTTATCAAAAGTGCTCAAAAGCGGCACAAAATAATCTACATGGTGATCTTTTAGTTTCACGCGCCTAGTGTAAATAGACCGATGCCATACCATAGAAATGCAAAGTCAAAACATAGAAATGCAAATATTTGACGGACATGCAGTCACTCTGTCATTGGTCGAACCGCTAATTTTGATGGACAGTCAGGGTCAGTCTATTAGGGCTTGGATTTTCTATCAGTTCTCACCATACAACGACATCGTATCTTTGCTCCTCTAATGTCGATATGTAATTGTATAGTGTTATTGAAACTTGCTATGTGTAGGAATGACTAGAAATTGGATTTTTTAACTTCAAGGTTCAAGCCTCATGAAATGCTCTGGATGGCTTTAAATCTAGTCCCATAGCCTTTTTGAGTCCGTAGGAGCAGTGGGTGGTTATCGTCTGTATCTAGGGCACGGTATCGGAAGGCGGAGTCCGACCCTCTCCTTTCATTGCCTTTTATCTCCCCAACCGAAGTTAAGTACCATTTTTACGCCTGAGGAAAGTCGTGAAAAGTGCTTTTCCCGAAGGGCACAACATCAGTGGTCATGATTTCAGAAGTTCCAACCCAAGACCTCTGGGTTCTAGACCAAACCATCACCCTAACCGTTACGCCAACACGAGCCCCATGTATTTTTATCTCCATGAAAAATGGAGATATAGTTTTGGGTGTGTCTGTGCGCGCGCGTGTGTGTGTGTGTGTCTCTCTCTCTCTGTTTGTGTTTCCGGACGATTATAGTCAACATAGCTCAAGAACCTCTAAATGGATTATGATAATATTTGGTATGTAGGTAGGTGTTGGGAAGACGAAAGTCAAGGTCGATTTTGGGCCCCCTTGTATGTGACCTTGGTACTGCAGCAGAACTTCTGTTTTTGTATCTTCTGAACTGGGCATTCAATGGTCTTGTTATCCAGGTGACGAGCGTGAATCTGTGGAACAGCAACGACACGGTGTGCGCTCCGGCAGGCCCGTTCACGGGATTAGCCTTCGTTCCCCTCGCGAGCGTGCATCAGGAACTGGAGACGTCTTGCGCTCCCCGGACATCGCCTAGACCGGTCCCGGGGGCACCAACAAGTACAACCTCGCCGAGGAGGACGGCAAGTACTAAAAGAACATCACCTGCCACGACGACAGTACCTCGAAGTGAAAGTACTAAAAGTACTTCACGGGTCCCTGCCACAACGACAGGTACTGTTACTCGTTAAACATGAACCTGTGGGGAAAGTAGATACTGTAAATGCTGCAATGTGCGCGGTGGTTTTCGCTCGTCGTTTTTAAAAGCCAGAAAAGTTTTAAGTCGTCATAGTAATGACAGTTTGGCATATTATATGTGGCATATCTTAATGTCAGGAACGTCTTACTTCAAGAGGTAACGGAAGTTACAAATTGTGTACATTTAAATGAGAACGAGCGTTTTTATGTTCGCGGTTTTCACTATGAACTTTCAGCGCGAACTTAAAACCATCGCGATACTTTTTGCCCACCTATGACTGTAGCGCTACTATTGTTCCAAACGCGAACTTGAAATCACCGCGAACACTCCATTTTCTATCTACCGTGAAATAAAAACCACGCGAAATGCATTTACAGTACGCAATATCTCGGCAACTCCTTACCTAACTTCCTCAGGGACTAGCTAGGGAAGGCCTTTATTAAAACGATTCTTAGCACCCAAGCTAGCTGATTTCAATTCCAATATCGTCAACGTTGTGTGGTCCAAGTGATATAGAAATGGAGTTGGTCGCCCACATGAATACCACGAATGGTGTGAGAAAGACATTTACATGATTGTACTTTTTAACACTCAAGCTAGCTGACTTAATACGTTGATGAAAGTTAAACATCCAGGTATAAGATATGCCAAATGATAGTTACTCAAACAACTGGAAAACGGTCAGACGTTTCAAGTAGCATCCACTACTTTTCTGACCATTTCCAAAATCATATCCAGTTGCTTGAGTAACTAATATTTGGCGTAGCTGAGGTAATGTCGTCCTTTCTCCAGATGGTGAAGACCATACGAGTACACGACCTCCACCACCGCCGCCACAGGTACTGAGTTTTGTTATCATTTAAAGTATAGTTTTCATGTTGTTATCATCTGTTACCTTTTATAACCACATTACTCTCTTATTTGTTAGATCTATATTATCATTTGTTATCTTAGATGGGAGAAGATCTAGAACAAGTCGCCGTGCCCTTTTTTTCTTCCCGAGCACGTGTTCTCTTTATATTTTGATATTCTATTTTATTTATTGGTTTGGCTGCTCAGCACACGCACCCAGGGCTGCCCAATTTGCCTGTTGTTATTACAAAGGGCTAGTCCTGCTGACAAGGACAAGACATTACATTGGAATGTTAACGTTGATATGGACAGTATTTCAAGCTATAACAGTATCCTAAGTACATGTATATAAAAACTATTGTATATAAATGATTGAAAATAATGTCTATAATATAATTATGGTATCTACATTGAGAGGTTAGAGACAGTAAGTATATTTTGTAACTTGATTTTAACATGTGCAAATACATCAAATCAAATAACAGGGGTGGGGTCGTGTGGCGTAACGGCAGGGTGTTCGGCCAAGGACCAAGCGGTCCCGGGTTTCAATCCCTCTGACGCCGCCGATGTTGTGCCCTTGGAAAATGCACTTTACACGACATTCCTCACTCCACCCAGGTGTAAAAATAAGTATATTGTTCTCTGTACTAGCCTCCGATGCAGACTCCTCCCGGCTGTTTTCTTTTGCAAGTTACTGTTTTTATACTATTATATTTTTGTTCTTCTTATTGCTGGCCGGGAAACAGTAACTGGCAAAAGAAGACAGCCGGGAGGAGTCTGAATCGGAGGCTACTCTGTACGTGGTTCTGTCAATATAAGTTGTAAAAACTTCAGTGCAGTGACACGTCATCCTTGTATATCAAAAAACTAAAATAAATAAAAAACACAAATTCCAGGGCCTGTCCAACACCACCGTGATCGTGATCGCCGTGGTGGTGTCCCTGGCCGTGGTGACCGTCGCGGCCTGCGTCCTGGGCTTCCTGTGGGCCAAGAAGAAACGTCGGATGGCGTTCGAGGTCAGACGGGGCGCCGCTGATGGTCTTGACAACCATTACATAGACCTTTCAGGTGAAATAACGTGATGCAGAATGGCCCGATTTACACACAAGTTTTCGGAGTGAGGAGCTTTGGGCTGCTCATGTGGAGTACTAGTGTTCCTACCAGAAAACGCTACTTGTTTGGCTCAGGATTCTCCTTGCACAGTCCTGAGTCGACTCCGGCAAGTCGACCAAAAAAACGTGTGTGTAAACCCAGCCACTGTGTCAACTCTTGTGCCGTTTGTTTCGCATAGCCGCCTCGGGGCGCAACACACCAGTTTTGAATGTTAATGTTACAAGCTGTAAAATACCGGGCTAGCGGCTGTAAGGTTTGATCCACTTACACATGAGACACATGGGGGGGACCTCTACTCTTATATGATCACATAAACAGTAAACTTCCTCAAAGCATGATAACACACCAGTTTTGTACAGTAAGTACAAGCTGTGTAAGACCAGACTGCAAGGTTTGATCCACTCACACTGGGGAGGACCTCTATTCTTATCGATAAGTGTGGTGGGTTCTTAAACGTACTCGAGATGTCGTACGAACAGAAAACTGTCTAACTTTGTGTGGACAAAGTAAACCAGTTTAAGACTAGGCTTGATGCACACTGGGAAGAGCGGAAGCAGTATCAAGGTATCAAGGTAACTTTGCAGTGGTTATGGATGTCTTCTTGGTGGAGATATAACACGGGAGACCCTGTTTTTAAAGAGAGCCACTCCTTGAGCACGTTAAAGAACCCACGTGCACCGCACTTATCGAAAGAGCAGTCTTTCCTGGTTTGAATGGTCCAAACCTTACAGTCCTATAGCCGCACCTGACAAACAATTATACAAACTGACAAAGAATTTTTTTACTTCCAGCTCTACCGGCGTCAGAAAAGTTCGGTCAGGCCCCGGCCGTGCCCGTCCGGCCGCAGTTCATGAAGTATGAGCTGGACCGGAAGGACCTGGAGCTGGGGACGGAGATCGGCCGGGGCGCGTTCGGGGTGGTGTACCTGGCCACGCGCCACAAGAACGACAACGGCTTCCCTACGGAGGAGACCGTGGTCGTCAAAACCGTGCATGGTAAGGCTTATTGTTGTTCACCTTGTAGTGCCTAGTGGCACCTAGGTCAGCAAGTTTCCTTGCACTGCCTCTGTGATGTCATGTTATGCAGATTGGACACGTGGGTCGATGAGCAGTGCATCATAAGTTGCAGATAGTCTACGGCGCCCCCCGTCTCTGTTGAGGGATGGTTGTAGGGCCCTGATTTAGATGGCTTCTTTTGTTCTTCTTGCAAAAAGAAAGTGTGACTGTGTCCAACCTGACTAAATAGATTCAAACATAAAACCGTTTAGAGAAGTACAAGGCAGCCTGTAACGCCCTTCGTCTAACCCCATTTCACCGACTTATGAAGGGGCGCAGCAGCGAGTCACCTTCCTCAATAGAACCGTTTAGAAAGGTACGAGACAGCCTGTAACGCCCCCCGTCTAACCACATTTCTCCAGCTTACGCAATGGCGCAGGCGCGGGCCACCTTCGTTCAAGAGATCAACCTTGAAGTTCCTAAAATAAAGAATCGTTTAGGAAGGTACAAAACAGCCTGTAACGCCCCCCGTCTAACCACATTTCTCCAGCTCACGCCATGGCGGAGGCGCGGGTCACCTTCGTGCGGGAGATCGAGACGACCCTTGACCTTGGGAAGCACCCGAACCTGCTTGGCCTGGTGGGGTGCTGCACTACGTCACATCCGCCCTACATGGTGACGGAGTACATGCCGTACGGCGACCTAAAGGAGTTCCTGCTCAAGTGTAGGAAGGTGAGAACACTTTTAAGTGTCTTCTGAAAGAAAAATAATCTGGTGTCTCCCAGGGCTTCAGGTTAGGATTCCTCGGTACTGTAATCTTCTTTCCCCGCCTGGCCAACTTTAACCGCACCGGTGATTCTGCCTGCCAGAATTCCATCAACAGACATAGGGCCTTCCAGGGTGGCCGAGGCAACATTTCCTCGGGGGCATGTGCCGGAGAGTTGGCCTGGGAAGGCCCTGGCTGGGTTCCAGGTTGTCTCCAGTCTTTGGGGTCTTTGTGTCACTACATAACTATACATCATCACGCACACGAGAATGATTGAAAGGGTGAACCAAAACTTGCCCGAAGCACACATCTATCTGGAAAATAATCTCTGTATTCACCAACGCAAGGCTCAAACGCATATCTGTCCCCACAGGCAGACGAGAAGCTGAAAGACCGCACGTACGACCTGGAGGACCTGAACAAGTACCAGATCGCCCGGCAGATCGCAAACGGAATGGTAAGCATATATTCCATTCTCTACTATAGCATATTGTTTCCCTAGCATATCATTATCCTCGCGAAGGGGAGTTTCACGGGAGGTATTGTTTATTGGTCTGTGTCTGTTTTCTGTCTGTTCGTGTTTCGCATACATCATAGTGGTCATCATTAGCTAGCCTCTACCAGGCCCCGCGGGTCGCTGGGAAAATAGTAGAAATTGGCCTAATAGAGTCAAAAGTATGAAGGGAGTCGGCTACGGAGATAGGGTCAAATAGGCCTGCGAATGAAACCCTCCCCGTCAAATATTCTCCCTATAGCCGGCGCGGTTAGTCTGGTAGAGACTAAGCATAACCAAGGGAGCTATAGATAGATCGTAATGATGTTTGGTAGGTGGGTAGGTCGTTGAGAAAGGTCGAGGTCGATTTGGGGTCTTCTTGCGGTTTCATTTGGTATTGCAGCGGAACGTTTCATCGGGACAGTTAAAGGCAAAAATTACGTTTCTGATCTGCCAATCGCCCAGAAAGGGGATGCTAAAGGAAAACGATTCGTACTTCGAATCTACAGAGCAGTTTCAAACGAACGGGTTTCTTCCCCCCAGATCTTCATCTCCCAAGCCGGGTACGTGCACGGAGACCTGGCCGCCCGGAACGTTCTTGTTGGAGAGGACCTGGTGGTGAAGATCGCAGACTTCGGGCTGGCCACAGACGTCTACGAGCGAGGCTACCAGCGGCAGGACGCGGAGCAGAAGATCCCCGTCAGGTGGATGGCGCCGGAAAGGCTGCTGAGGGAGGGCCGATACACCAGCAAGAGCGACGTGTGAGTACTATGTCTATGGTTGCTTAATTCTTACTGGCCCCTTCCAGCCTGGTATCCGTCCTATTCGCTCCTCTGATCACGTCCCTGCAGAATAGCCTTACCATACCTTTTAATAGATCCTCCCGCAACTTTGTTGCATAGGTCAAATTGTAGAATGGTTTTCCTCCATGTTTCGGTTTTGTGCGGCTACTGCCATGTCCTCCAATGTATCAATTCTAGTCCTTTGCCATCGTTTTAGCCTTAGACTTGTTTCGCCTAAGATATATATAGAATTTCATTGGGTTCATCATTATTTGATTACGTTTTGTGACATTCCCACACTAAAACTTGTCTTCAGATGAAAGGCAGGAAATGCTGTCTGAAACGGCCGACTCTGTTGTAGTGGCCTTATTCAGTCATTTCGTATCATGGATTATTGACCCTAACCGACATAGTTTTAATCGTCCCACAGGTGTTAGGGGCCTTATTCAGTTGTTTCGTGTCATATATATCATTTACCTTCACTGACACACTTTTAACCCCCCTCAGCTGGTCGTTCGGCGTGGTTCTGTACGAGATCGCGACGCTCGGGAACGTGCCGTACCCCGGGCTGGACCGGCAGCTCATGGACGAACTGCGCGGCGGCTACCGGGAACCGCGCCCGGACAACTGTCCGCAGGAAATGTACGTACAAACCTTCATAGTCATCCGCAAACTGTCCTTCTATCGCCTTGTTTTACAGCTTTGTAATGACTCTATAGCTTTGACGAAGAATTATTTGCGTCATATCATCAAACTCGAAAATGAAGATCAACTGTATCATTATTTATTACTACAATTATGTTATGAATTGTTATATTATTGTTATTTTGTTAACTGCGATTGACTCTCTAATCTCTATCATTTCGGTATCGAGTTAAGCTATGATTTGATGTTTAATCTTTATATGCAACCAATTACTATTTTTGTCAGTATTCTGTTACTATTATTATTGTCTGATTTATTATCATTTACTGCTATAATTATGTTATGAATTGTTAGATTTATGTTATTTTTTGGTGATTTAGATGGGGGAAGACCTTGTTTAAGCCACTATGGCTTTTTTTCTTCCCCCAGCACGTATATTTTTCTTGTTCTGTTATGTAATATAAAATGATTTTGATATGTGCGAATAAATCAAATCAAATCAATCAAAATCAGACTGCGTACGAAGTATTGACAGAGTACGTAGGTGTACAGTCACGATCAGTCACCTCCCAGCAGGTATTCTATCGTTTTAGAATCGGCTGTGAAGGATGTAAACCAAAGTTCTCCATTCCAAGGTCCGAATTAAGAATTACTCGCCAATGAAAACAATATAACCACTACTCTCCAAGCAGAGGAGTGGGTCCGGCAGGTTTTTGACGTGTTTTAGGCGTTTTTGTCGGGCTTTCTAGTTTGTCATGTTTTTTTGTTGTCTAGCCAACGGTTGGTTAGAAAAAAAACATGACAAACTAGAAAGCCCGACAAAAACGCCTAAAAACACGTCAAAAGCCTGCCGGACCCACTCCTCTGCTTGGAGAGTAATAACCACCACTAGGTACGGCCTGATGCTTATGTGCTGACGCATGACATGGCAATGGGAGGCAGACGATCGCCCAGAGTTCAAGCAGCTTCATAATGAGCTGGACACTGTTACACTATAGTCACCGTTTTTATTGTAACTCGTCTCTCACACCCCTTAGGTACTCCCTGATGCTGCAGTGCTGGAAGTGGGAGGAAGACGCCCCCCCCCCCTCGGGGTTCGAACAGCTGCACCAGCAGTTACATGGCGAAGTTGAAACGTTAAACACAGTAACACGTCTGTTGCACCCCTCAGGTATAACCTAATGCTGGCAATGGGAGATTGACGACCGCTTAGAGTTCCAGCAGCTTTATAACGAGTATCTTGTCTGTTGCACCCGTTAGGTAGTCCCTGATGCTAGCAGTGCTGGCAATGGGAGGAAGACGACCGACCAGAACCACAAGAGCAGTTCATGAAGGTTGACACTGGTAGATTGTTTTATCATACTAGTACAGTAAAATGTGATCTTTATCCTGTTTAGGTACAACCTAATGCTGCAGTGCTGGCAATGGGAGGAGGACGACCGCCCGGAGTTCCAGCAGCTTTACAACGAGATTTTATTCTATAGTCACATTTGTGATCGTTAGAAGATTCAACCTAAATCACGATACCACGTCTGTACCATCCCTTAGGTACTCCCTGATGCTGCAGTGCTGGCAATGGGAGGAGGACGACCGACCAGAACCACAAGAGCAGCTTATGAAGCCTGACACTGGTAGATTGTTTTATCATACTAGTACAGTAAAATGTGATCTTTATCCCGTTTAGGTACTCCCTGATGCTGCAGTGCTGGCAATGGGAGGAAGATGACCGCCCGGAGTTCCAGCAGCTTTACAACGAGATGTTATTCTATAGTCACATTTGCGATCGTTAGAAGATTCAACCTAAATCACGATACCACGTCTGTACCACCCCTTAGGTACTCACTGATGCTGCAGTGCTGGCAGTGGGAGGAGGACGACCGCCCGGAGTTCCAGCAATTGTACGACGAGCTGGATCGGCTGATGACGGACTGCTGTGAGGTCAACTACCTCGAACCGTTTGGTGACCCTGATGAGGCAGCAGGGGCCTCTGGAGGTTTGATTTTTTCTTCTATATATTTTCTTATGACCTCGCCTTAGTTGTATTAATTTGTATATCAAAACGTTGTAAAACCATTGGCAAGATAGCACTTTACTTCTGAATCAGTACAGCCCAGAAACATCTTTTGTTGTGAATACAAAGTCTGCAATATCGATGGCTCCGCCCCTAAGGCGTCACCAAAAACTCACGGTGCTATGGTGAGGCTTGGACAACTTTTAACTACCGGGACGAAACCGGGATTCACCCATTCACCATGTAAATTCTGCGATCTTATTTTTCAGGAGTACCAATAGAAGCTAATAACGCCTCAGCTCGAGACAAATCCCAAGACGCTTCTAGTTCATCATCTAAGGCGTCTGCGGAACCTGGTCAAGACTCAATGTCTAAGAAGGAAGCCAGCTCTTCAACTCAGAAAGAACCCATCTCAGAGATACCTTAAAGTCTGCTTGGACAAATTCTCTATCTGTTAGGCAGCTGCATATTATATGCAGCTGCCTAACAGATAGAGAATTTGTTATTGACCAATGAATTTCATATCTTGAATTCTTAGGCTATTGTATATGGGTTTAGTACATTGAATAGCTTGTTTGTGCTCATGGAACTATGATGTCAGTATTTCTATCTTGACCTTTATTCTTTGTCAGTATTGTCTGCCATAGCCTAGGTACATGTGACTTGCTGTATAAAATTACTGCTCTAAAGGTTTTCATCTGTTTTTTTTTAAAATTCTATTCAAGAGGCGAGGAGTAATAAAGAGAAATTAAAGTGGAAAGCTTGAGACAAAGTGTAATGCTTTTTTGTTAGCTATATAATAATAGTGCAATGCGGCTTCACCCTACACTTTTTTGATAACTGTGTTAGATGCATGCAGAGGATGTAGAATAAAACTTTGCAAGAAAACAGATGGCGGGGAGTAAAACTCTCTTACTATATTCACTCCCTGACACTGTGTGAACTATTTCATGTTGATGTCCCAGTTTAAGGTGGGGTACAGGCATGCGGCTGCACATTTTCAACAAAAATATTTAGACAAAATAACCATCTGATTTGTTAGGTGTATAGGTCTATTTTCATTATCTGGCATCATTTTCCTACATAGATTATCAGTTTACTGCCAACTTCAAGGGCAAAGTTGCAGTTTCCAACGTCCTGGCTGGGTGCCGATACCTTTTGGAACAGCCTGACCAATCAGGGGCCTCCATTTTGGCTATTTCCTCCCTCCCTCTGGAAAGCTGGATTCTCTGGCCTGGCTGTAAACACTGCTCTGACTGTCAGATAGTGTGTTTGCATAGGTTATTGACCCGTATGTCACTGTTAGTGCTTGCGTGATTGGGAAAAAAGGAAATGATGGTGATTTGGGGTCATTTTAGGATTACTAAATGCCAATTTTATTAATACTACCTCTACAGCATGATTTTAATAGCAAAAGTTTGACAAAACTGTATATGATAGGGCAGAAAAAGAAATGCTGTTCTGAGGTTTACCACCTGAACTTGCCTCTCACGGGTGGCATAAGCATTTTGATACTTTGATAATGTGTGAGGGCCCACAGAAGGAGGTTCTCATTAAATTACTGAAAAAATTCACCAAAAATTAATTAAAAAAAAAGATATCAAAAAAGGAGCCCGTGTATTCACCAATGGCATTATTATGCATCTGTCCCTAAAATATTAGCTTTGTGCATTGGATCGTTAGCGAGGAAAAAACACTTTTGTAAAAAGGGGCGCGGCCATGTAATTGTTGATGACGTCATCATGACGTCATAAAAATTTGCATAAATTATTATCTTGCACAGAGGTACTTGGAGAAAAAAAATCAAGAGCCACAAGTAACACTATATACAGTAAACAGTGAGCAGATTAAATTTGGACTGAGCATTTGGGTTTGGACTAGTGCTTCTAGACTCTCACATTTTATACCTATGGGTCAGATATTTTGTGGAAAGGTTCTCTGTTACATGATGGATCATAATACCCCCCAGTGAGACTTTTCATGCTTCATTGAAAATGAAAAAATCTCGAAATTAATTTCGAGATTTTTTTTTATTTCAAATTTTTTCCACAAAATCTCGAAATTTTTTGGGAAAATTTCGAGATTTTCTTGAAAAATATCGAGATTTTCCAAGATAATCTCGATATTTTTTTTTAGTGAAACAAAAATCTCGATATTTATCTTCAAGGTAATACAAAAATCTCGAGATTTTCGAAAGCTGATATGGAAAAAATCATTTGGGGTAAAGTTTTGACTAACAGGGGTTCGACACTTCGACCAGTAGAGTTCCAAATGAGCTATGGACTCGAACAACAATTGACTTATTAATTTACAGACTTGTCATGACTTTGTCTTCAATTAAACCAGCTCAGAGTTGTCTTCAGCTTATTAACATATGAATTCAGAGTTTTGGATAAGTAGCTGGTGAACTTGTCTTCAATTGAATCATCTCAGAATTGTCTTCACCTCATTAACATATGAATTCAGAGTTTTGAATAAGTAGCTGGTAAACTGCAAATTCTGGTTCAACCACTGACGATAGCAGCGCGGATATTGTCTGAAGCGTCTGTTTACAAAATCGTATCTTACTGCCTGGATGTTTAACCTCATCGACGTAGCTATGGACTTCCTTACCTGTTAATATGTAAATACAAGGCTAGGAAAGGAAGACATTGCACAAACCTACTAAGTGTCATGAAAACAGACCTCAGAAACAAAGGAATGGGAAACCTGAAAACTGCAAAGAAACTCAGAGAGCTGCGGCAGCTGGCAGAAAAAAAGACACAGTGGAAAGAAATGAAGAAAGAAGCCAGCCAGAGTTTGTTTCTACAATTACCTGAGCTGCAGAATACAGTGGATCATCATCATCATATTGGCAATTGCCTTGCTAACAGTACATGTGACGCTTCTATGTGATTAAGAAGTGACTGATTGATGACAATAAAGACACAAATACAAGTTGAAGATGCGAAAGAAATACGACCTATGCTTCACACCAACACATGAATTATCACAAGCACGGTAAGTTGTGTTGAGGAGTCACGAAAGCACAGCGAAGTGAGAATATAACGTCACACAGGTCAACCCACTGGGGGGAAAATTGCAACATCTAAAAGCAGCAACTGTAATGCCTCTGTTATTTAAACTGACACAACCACCATAGCTACTAACAGAAACTCTGGGTACACCGGCAAACAACAGTTGTATAAGTGTAAGAAACGTAGACCGAAAAACTATCATCAAGACTTAACAGCAAAGGTAAGTCACATTTATTTACAATTCAGTAGCTGTCACAAACTCCTTATCGAATCAGGAAGGCACAACCGCACACCTCTGGAGCAAAGAATTTGCCAATTTTGTAACTTAGATAAGGTAGTCTGGTAGAAGATGAAGTCCACTTCATTGTAGTTTATATTGCAACGATAGAAATGTTCTGTTTGATTATATTATATTATGGGAACGTTTCCACACTTTCAATCTAAGTCTAGTATTGACTTATGCATTTGGACCATACAATATTAAACAAATCCATCTCAACCTATATTTCTAACATCACAAAGACACGAGAAGAAGCCGAACCTATGAATTAGTGTAGTTTTAGAACCATTGTTTTAGATTAGCATTAGAAGTCCTGTCAGTGTCATTATATGTACTTTACCACATGTCTTGTATCTGAATGTCTGCACTAAGCCCGATAGGGCATGACTAGGGAATAAACGTTATCATTATCATAGTAGGTCAATGATCCAATTGAATATGAGATGAAAGAATAACGTGACAAATGAAACACCAACCAAATGCAGACCTACGCTTCATGCCACACGCTATAGTTTCAAAACGGCAATCTGACGTGTTCAGCACGCGGATTATCATCAGCGTTGTGTGGGTACCCGGCACAGTTTTCAACAATTGAAGTTCAATGACGTCTGAGGTTCATCATGCTGGGGAAAAACTGCAACATCTAAACGCTGCTGTAGCTAGGGCCCACGGCTTGCAACTTGGCACCGGGTAAAAGATAGCGTCCAGACAAAAAGACCCTATGGTGCTTAAAAGGACCCCATTTTTTTGGCGCAAGGGCTTTTGGTTTTGATTTCTTTGCGTTTAGTGGAACATGAAATGCCTGGCCTCTCAGAGGTTGGGAGATTTTTGTTTACAATTTGTACCTTACAAAAATCTCGCGATCATTCTTAAACAAATTGAAATCTTCAATGAGGACTTTAAAAAAAACATTTACAAGTCCTAGATTTGTTTCTTCAGATTGATATGAAACAATCTTGAAAAAAAAAATCGAGATTTTTCGTAGCCAGGACAAAAAATATCGAAATTTCTTAGCAAAATATGTTAAAAAGAGTTCAACAAGAGTTTTAAATAAAATTGAGCTATGAACTTCGTTACGCATTAGTATGATTGTCACTTGCTTTACTAACAGTACCTGCAAAGTGCACGTTAATAACGCTAACACAACTTGTTCTTATATCTACTAACAGAAACTCGCAGGCATGGTACCATGGTGCAACGGCAAACAGTAGTTTCTTTACAGATATGTAGGGTGGCTTGTAGCTTAAATTGGCTACTTGTGACGTGTAAAAGTTTCTATGCTGCATGCCACTTTCTAGTAGTAATGAAAGCTCGGTGTGCAGAATTACCGTCCTCTTCGGCCCTTGAGTCGACGGAAGCACGTGGGTGGAGAAACCTTTCTTGGCTCATGTGTCTCACGCCCTTCCAATTAATTATCTTGTTTGTTTTCATGGAACAAGGGAGCCACCAAGCAAAACTGACCGGCGCGGCCACACGTACACTCCAGGGGTGCGGGAAATCACACGTCCACGTTAATCGGTCTAATTTGTCTTTCATGAGGAGATACTTGGCCGTCACCCCAATGAAATCAGATTATGTAACAGATAAAGAAACGGGAAGGTAGGTAGACAATTCTTTATCAACTCAACAAAAACTAATACAATTAATGAAAGACATTGAAGCACATTCATCTGTGTATCACACGACTATAGATAGTTACTGGTAGTATTTTACCTTCGACGGGAAATGATCATAGTTTGGGAACAGACAAGAATCAAGTTTCGCTAGCAAGGAAGGCCATGTTTACTTTAACAGCTACCGGCTTCAAAATAGCATGAAGCACAACACCGCGTCTGGCGAGATAATGAATGCAGGCGGTCCTCATTGGTGAAGTGGGGAACAGTGCGGTTGATTCAAATTAACTGGAAGGTAGATTGCAGCCTCCCGTGAGGCTATTGGATTATCGGCAATATCGTATTATTGACGGCTTGCTTTCGATCAGTCTTTAGCATATCGACGTATGAAGTATCCCTCATCACGTTTTGATCAATGTCATGGCCTGTAAGCTACACGGTGACTTATGAAAGCATTTTTCTGTATATTGCAACACCGTTTACCGTTTATAATGTAAATACAAACTAATTGATAACAGGCCCTTGGACCAATCCCTACCCCGGCCGACGCACCACGCTGTGTTTCTAAACATCACACCAGGGCTCCAGGGCATGTGAACCGGAACAGCATATCTGGTCAGTGTATCATATATCGCAGGCTGCCAGAGTCCCCCTCCAGGCTTGAAGCGGGGATATTTTACTCTCCAAGCAGAGGATGGGTTCCGGCAGGTTTTTGACGTGTTTTTAGGCGTTTTTGTCAGGATTTCTACTTTTTATTTCTTTCTTCTGTCTAGCCAACCCAGGTCAGTGCCGGCAGGTTGGGTTGGGTAGACAAAAAAAGGTCTGTAGGGATATTTGTCTTCCAGCTACAGTGAACAAAGAAAGTTATGCGATAGCGGAGACGAGTGCAACTGTTTTCTTTTTCTAAATGACCTCGCCGAAGTAGCCCGTTACCTTTTGTCAGTACCAAATGAACCATTACACATACATTGTATACTGACGTTATTACTGGGATGAACATGGAACAAAAGTAATTCTTGATTTACACGAGCTTATATGGTAAGTGGTTCTTTATATATCCAGCCATTCTTGTAGTTTTGCCACCGTTTCTAACGTCGCATTGTATCTCTGGTGAAATGTTGATTTCAATCATCATTTTTGCATGGTGATAGTATTAGACCATCATCTTTCTGCTCAACACCTCTTCTTGCCGTGGAAACAGGCCAAAAATATTTTGAAAATTGCCAAAGTTTAGGACATGATGACTGTAGAGTAGAGTAGAGTAGAATGCTTATCAAGTGTACCGAAAAATGAAAGAGGATGTCAGGCTAATGTCTTGACTTGACAATGTTTCCGATGTATCCATTTAGAGTAAGATGTTAGTTCTTTGGCAGGCTCAAAAAATACTTAACTTCGGATGTTTTGAAGTTTAGAAAAAACACCCTTGGCGTTGTGCCTTAGTACCATTTTAAGGGCTCTAAGTCTCAAAGTATGATTTTTCTGCTTGAAATAAATTTGTAATCCGAACGTTTGAGTTGACTACATACAGGAAAGGTGAGAAAACAGAAAACCCGACAAAAACACAGGAAAATACCTGAAAAACAAGCAAAGCCGAACCTCTGCTTGGACCTCCCAGGCATGTTCCCGTGGCGCTAAATCCTAAATTAGGGATGGTTTGCGGAGTGGCCACGATTTTATCGTCTCTGCCTCCCTTCACACATCTCAGTAGACGATAAAACCGCGGCCAGTCATCGGGGTATGCCTACAATACGACATAAACACCTCTCCCGTGTCTAGTATTGTGTTCATGGGGCAAGAAATTTATGTGACATCTAAGATACAAAACAATGTCTATGAATTTAAAAAAACAAACGCAAAAAGTGCGGCCGAAATAACAAGGTTATTTGGCTTGTGATGCCTGTGATTGGCTGAGAGGAATCATTGCGTTATTTTATGATTTTCACATTTGCCTAGAAACAGCCTTCCGTACATTTAAATACTGTACTTACATATAGACGGTCTATGTATACCAAATACTGCACGGGGTTGATATTTGTCAGGAAAGCGTTTGAAGGGTTTCTGACCACATAAACATCGACAGTTTTGAGCGTCAGGGGCAAAACATCAGCTAACAGTAATTGACTGCAGGTGGCTAGTCGTCCGAGCTACGGACCAACTTATTTCCAGTACTCTCCAACAAGCAGAGGTTGGTGGGGAAGATTGTGCCACGTGGACATGCGGACGGCACACGGGGCATGTGATAAGAAGGTCGCAATCTTCCCCATCAACCTCTGCTTGAAGAGTATATACAACAGTGCCTGTCCTGAAAGGATTTGTTGATAGTAGCTCGTTTCCCAGCAGGGAGATATCGCTCAACCATGTCGAGACCATGTCGAGCCGGGAAGTCGAGGACTGGCCGCCTGCAGTCAATTACAGTTTCCCTAGACTAGTGTGAAAAACATAAACGCAATGATTCCTCTCAGCCAGTCACAGACATCACAAGCCAAATAATCTTATAATTTCGGCGGCACTTTTTTCGTGTTTTTTTTTTTTGGTTTCAATTGCATAGATTTTGTTTTTGTATCTTGTGTGTCACATACATTTCTTGCCCCATGTACACAATGTTAGACACGGGTGAGATGTTTATGTAGTATTGTAGGCACACCCCGATGAGTGGCCGCGGTTTTATCATCTGCTGTGAAGGAAGGCTGAGTCGTGGCCACTCCGCAACCCATCCCCCATTTAGGATTTAGCGCCACGGCCGGGAACATGCCTGGGCGGTCCAAGCAGAGGTTCAGCGCGGCTCTGGCTTTAGTTTGTAGCCTGTAGGGTTTTCTATTTTCTAACCTTTCCTTTATGTAATCAACTCAAATTTTGGATTACACATTTATTTCAAACAGAAAAATCACACTTTGATACTTAAAAGGAATGCAGGCACAACTCCAATGGTGTTTTTTGGAACTTCAAAACATCGTTAAGTATTTTTTGAGCCTGCCAAAGAACTGACATCTTACTCTAAATGGATACATCGGAAACAACATTTCACCAGTGATACATTGCGACGTTAGAAACGGTGGCAAAACTACAAGAATGGCTGGATATATAAAGAACCATATAAGCTCGTGTAAATAAAGAATTACCTTTGCACTTGTCTCCGCTATCGCATAACTTTCTTTGTTCACTGTAGCTGGAAGACAAATATCCCTACAGACCTTTTTTTGTCTACCCAACCCAACCTGCCGGCACTGACCTGGGTTGGCTAGACAGAAGAAAGAAATAAAAAGTAGAAATCCTGACAAAAACGCCTAAAAACACGTCAAAAACCTGCCGGAACCCATCCTCTGCTTGGAGAGTAAAATATCCCCGCTTCAAGCCTGGAGGGGGACTCTGGCAGCCTGCGATATATGATACACTGACCAGATATGCTGTTCCGGTTCACATGCCCTGGAGCCCTGGTGTGATGTTTAGAAACACAGCGTGGTGCGTCGGCCGGGGTAGGGATTGGTCCAAGGGCCTGTTATCAATTAGTTTGTATTTACATTATAAACGGTAAACGGTGTTGCAATATACAGAAAAATGCTTTCATAAGTCACCGTGTAGCTTACAGGCCATGACATTGATCAAAACGTGATGAGGGATACTTCATACGTCGATATGCTAAAGACTGATCGAAAGCAAGCCGTCAATAATACGATATTGCCGATAATCCAATAGCCTCACGGGAGGCTGCAATCTACCTTCCAGTTAATTTGAATCAACCGCACTGTTCCCCACTTCACCAATGAAGACCGCCTGCATTCATTATCTCGCCAGACGCGGTGTTGTGCTTCATGCTATTTTGAAGCCGGTAGCTGTTAAAGTAAACATGGCCTTCCTTGCTAGCGAAACTTGATTCTTGTCTGTTCCCAAACTATGATCATTTCCCGTCGAAGGTAAAATACTACCAGTAACTATCTATAGTCGTGTGATACACAGATGAATGTGCTTCAATGTCTTTCATTAATTGTATTAGTTTTTGTTGAGTTGATAAAGAATTGTCTACCTACCTTCCCGTTTCTTTATCTGTTACATAATCTGATTTCATTGGGGTGACGGCCAAGTATCTCCTCATGAAAGACAAATTAGACCGATTAACGTGGACGTGTGATTTCCCGCACCCCTGGAGTGTACGTGTGGCCGCGCCGGTCAGTTTTGCTTGGTGGCTCCCTTGTTCCATGAAAACAAACAAGATAATTAATTGGAAGGGCGTGAGACACATGAGCCAAGAAAGGTTTCTCCACCCACGTGCTTCCGTCGACTCAAGGGCCGAAGAGGACGGTAATTCTGCACACCGAGCTTTCATTACTACTAGAAAGTGGCATGCAGCATAGAAACTTTTACACGTCACAAGTAGCCAATTTAAGCTACAAGCCACCCTACATATCTGTAAAGAAACTACTGTTTGCCGTTGCACCATGGTACCATGCCTGCGAGTTTCTGTTAGTAGATATAAGAACAAGTTGTGTTAGCGTTATTAACGTGCACTTTGCAGGTACTGTTAGTAAAGCAAGTGACAATCATACTAATGCGTAACGAAGTTCATAGCTCAATTTTATTTAAAACTCTTGTTGAACTCTTTTTAACATATTTTGCTAAGAAATTTCGATATTTTTTGTCCTGGCTACGAAAAATCTCGATTTTTTTTTTTCAAGATTGTTTCATATCAATCTGAAGAAACAAATCTAGGACTTGTAAATGTTTTTTTTAAAGTCCTCATTGAAGATTTCAATTTGTTTAAGAATGATCGCGAGATTTTTGTAAGGTACAAATTGTAAACAAAAATCTCCCAACCTCTGAGAGGCCAGGCATTTCATGTTCCACTAAACGCAAAGAAATCAAAACCAAAAGCCCTTGCGCCAAAAAAATGGGGTCCTTTTAAGCACCATAGGGTCTTTTTGTCTGGACGCTATCTTTTACCCGGTGCCAAGTTGCAAGCCGTGGGCCCTAGCTACAGCAGCGTTTAGTTGTTGCAGTTTTTCCCCAGCATGATGAACCTCAGACGTCATTGAACTTCAATTGTTGAAAACTGTGCCGGGTACCCACACAACGCTGATGATAATCCGCGTGCTGAACACGTCAGATTGCCGTTTTGAAACTATAGCGTGTGGCATGAAGCGTAGGTCTGCATTTGGTTGGTGTTTCATTTGTCACGTTATTCTTTCATCTCATATTCAATTGGATCATTGACCTACTATGATAATGATAACGTTTATTCCCTAGTCATGCCCTATCGGGCTTAGTGCAGACATTCAGATACAAGACATGTGGTAAAGTACATATAATGACACTGACAGGACTTCTAATGCTAATCTAAAACAATGGTTCTAAAACTACACTAATTCATAGGTTCGGCTTCTTCTCGTGTCTTTGTGATGTTAGAAATATAGGTTGAGATGGATTTGTTTAATATTGTATGGTCCAAATGCATAAGTCAATACTAGACTTAGATTGAAAGTGTGGAAACGTTCCCATAATATAATATAATCAAACAGAACATTTCTATCGTTGCAATATAAACTACAATGAAGTGGACTTCATCTTCTACCAGACTACCTTATCTAAGTTACAAAATTGGCAAATTCTTTGCTCCAGAGGTGTGCGGTTGTGCCTTCCTGATTCGATAAGGAGTTTGTGACAGCTACTGAATTGTAAATAAATGTGACTTACCTTTGCTGTTAAGTCTTGATGATAGTTTTTCGGTCTACGTTTCTTACACTTATACAACTGTTGTTTGCCGGTGTACCCAGAGTTTCTGTTAGTAGCTATGGTGGTTGTGTCAGTTTAAATAACAGAGGCATTACAGTTGCTGCTTTTAGATGTTGCAATTTTCCCCCCAGTGGGTTGACCTGTGTGACGTTATATTCTCACTTCGCTGTGCTTTCGTGACTCCTCAACACAACTTACCGTGCTTGTGATAATTCATGTGTTGGTGTGAAGCATAGGTCGTATTTCTTTCGCATCTTCAACTTGTATTTGTGTCTTTATTGTCATCAATCAGTCACTTCTTAATCACATAGAAGCGTCACATGTACTGTTAGCAAGGCAATTGCCAATATGATGATGATGATCCACTGTATTCTGCAGCTCAGGTAATTGTAGAAACAAACTCTGGCTGGCTTCTTTCTTCATTTCTTTCCACTGTGTCTTTTTTTCTGCCAGCTGCCGCAGCTCTCTGAGTTTCTTTGCAGTTTTCAGGTTTCCCATTCCTTTGTTTCTGAGGTCTGTTTTCATGACACTTAGTAGGTTTGTGCAATGTCTTCCTTTCCTAGCCTTGTATTTACATATTAACAGGTAAGGAAGTCCATAGCTACGTCGATGAGGTTAAACATCCAGGCAGTAAGATACGATTTTGTAAACAGACGCTTCAGACAATATCCGCGCTGCTATCGTCAGTGGTTGAACCAGAATTTGCAGTTTACCAGCTACTTATTCAAAACTCTGAATTCATATGTTAATGAGGTGAAGACAATTCTGAGATGATTCAATTGAAGACAAGTTCACCAGCTACTTATCCAAAACTCTGAATTCATATGTTAATAAGCTGAAGACAACTCTGAGCTGGTTTAATTGAAGACAAAGTCATGACAAGTCTGTAAATTAATAAGTCAATTGTTGTTCGAGTCCATAGCTCATTTGGAACTCTACTGGTCGAAGTGTCGAACCCCTGTTAGTCAAAACTTTACCCCAAATGATTTTTTCCATATCAGCTTTCGAAAATCTCGAGATTTTTGTATTACCTTGAAGATAAATATCGAGATTTTTGTTTCACTAAAAAAAAATATCGAGATTATCTTGGAAAATCTCGATATTTTTCAAGAAAATCTCGAAATTTTCCCAAAAAATTTCGAGATTTTTTGGAAAAAATTTGAAATAAAAAAAAATCTCGAAATTAATTTCGAGATTTTTTCATTTTCAATGAAGCATGAAAAGTCTCACTGGGGGGTATTATGATCCATCATGTAACAGAGAACCTTTCCACAAAATATCTGACCCATAGGTATAAAATGTGAGAGTCTGGAAGCACTAGTCCAAACCCAAATGCTCAGTCCAAATTTAATCTGCTCACTGTTAGTAGTATTTTCAAGACACCCCAGAAGTGCTGCCGCATGCCTGTACCCCACCATAACAGAATCTTTCTGATTCCCAGAACCAACAGATTGAAGTGTTGTGTCTAACACTAGGCAGAGGCAAGGAAGACTTGAGACCTGGTTGATTCCAATACAATAAATATGTATTCATAAATAATGAAAAAATGTCATGTACAATTGGTGATCATCGTTGACTGTCGCTGATCAAGAGTCGTACACTCTCATTGTGCAACCCATTTTATAAATCGTGACATTCGGGAGAGAGAACGCCGTTCGTCGTCGGCTTTTCACTCCCTCCCGTCTTAAGAAATCATCGAAGTCATCTTCACTACAGCCTGAGAAAGAACGGTCGAACCAAACAGTGGAAAAACGAAAAAGGTCGGGTCCACACTACTTGTAACTTCAAGTATACAAATATATCTATACAAGAAAAACTTTTTTCTAGCATCTTCCAACTATAATACAAGCCCACGTAACGTACTAATGTATCTGTCTTTTCTTTATACACTACCACAACAAAACTGAATTCACAACAGAAACAGTCTACATACCGACACTATCACACTTGTATAAAAGATCTCAACATGGGCAAAGAGATACAGGTATATAAATATACAAAGACTTGTTCGTCGTCATCGATTTTTTGCAAAAAAATGGGACATTTCAAAATTTACAAGACAGGTAACATGGAGACTCTCTCTTCGCGGATTAACTATGTTCACATCTCGACGGAAACTTCGCCGCCGAATATCTGTACAGCCAGGATTTGCATAGTTGGGGCGGACTCGTCCGATTTTCTCCGTCGGAAAAAGTCGTCTCTTCGATCGCTATTCACATATAGTCTGCTGTGTGGTTCGATAGCCCTCCGGTATCGCTCCTTCCGAGGAAACGAGAGCATGCTGGGAAAGGTCAGGGGTCGGTGATGATGCCGGGGGTCGCCCGAGGTCATGAGGAGCTCTGGGAAGACGGTTCTGGCAATGCCTGGAAAAAAGGAGAAAAAACATCAGAATATGGGAAGAAAGGGAGTGTCAAAGTCACCCACATCTACAAAAGGACCGGCTGTTCTTAGTTTGGTCCCTTAGATTATTTGTACCTGATTGATCCAAGCATTAATGATCCCGTCTATAGTAACCACCAGTCTAGAGTGATGATTGTGTGATCACTACAGATTTGACTGTACATCTGTGCTGTTTTAGATTGGCTGTTAAGGATTTGCAAAGGTAGGCACAAGGAGAAATAAACAACTGTCCTGACCAGTCGGACGGTATGCAATACAAACTAGATTGCGCAGCTCCTGGTTTAATTAGGCCTACATCTTCGTCTTCACAGAGATTTTAAAAAATTGTCCTCACCAGTTGGAAGTAACATATTTTGTCCTGTATATACTGGGCCCTCTTGAAAGGAGGCCAGCCCAAGCTAGTATGCATAGTTCATGGTTTAAGTTAAAATCCTCCCACACCATTATTGATGTATAGGGCGGTGGTGCCCATCTCCGTTTCATAGCCCTGGGGCCACACTGTTGTGCAATCACTGTAGCAGGGGGCTAGTCCACTGGAAGTGAAGTGTGTTTAACTTCCATACTGTTTCACAAGTACGTACCATTTTTATAAAGTATTTGGTATGACTTTGGTATGGTTTAGTTAGCAGGGATCTCCCTGAAGAATGGAACAGTGGTGCTCCTCCATCCTGTTCTAATCCCAGCTCCATCCTGTTGATTTTCAAACTTAGGGTATTTTTTTCCAATTTCTACCCAACAAAGCTTGTAATTTTGCTCAAAACTGGAAATTTCAGATGTAAAGCTCAAAGCAAGTTGCAGTAAATGACTTCCATTATGTCTGAAAAAGGCAAATGCAACAGCCGCTCTCCTTTTGAGAGGTGTGCGCCCCCCTCCAGACCTCCCTCCTCGCAACACATATCCTGTGCCTGGCACCTTCCTCCATCCTGCTCTATATTTCTAGGGAGATCCCTGAGTTAGGCCTATATTTTCAAGGGCAATAATGAAAACTCGTCCTCACCAGTTGGAAGGTGTCGTAGACGTCTGCCAGGTCGTCCATCTTGTACTGTTGCAGCACGGCGAAGCCCTCGAGGCGCCCGCTGGCCTTCCGCGCGCAGTCCAGGCAGTGCACGATGTGCTTCTTATCCTGCTTCAGCACAAACAGAAGGTTGAACACCTCCACCTGAGGAAACAAACAAACAAACAAACATGTCAACAATGAGGCTTTTGTCATTTCAAGACAGCAATTATAATGAATGGATGCAAAAATTTCCAAAACAAAATCTGTGGTAAAATAGGTTGTATTCGTTGACTTAAATTTTCATAGCAACCAACTACACAAGCATTGAAAGGATAATATATATATATATATGCTCAATACGTTGTTCGTATATCTGTGTGCGATAGTACTGCAAATGTTGTATTCTTTTTGCAGTCAATCTTGTTGGAAGCCAAGACGACGAAAGATGCTAGTCTTCCTAAGATTTTTGCACTGCTGCTTGGAACAAACTTAGCACTGAATACATAGCAGGTTTTTTTTCTGATGCAGGGCTCGAAATCCATTTTTGCAAACAGGTGCACTGGTGCACCCTACCAAGAGAATTAGGCGCTCGGAAAGAAATTTGGGTGCACCACATAAAATGAAGTTGAATGTCAGAAAAACATGATTACGGTTTAATGCTCTTATAATTATAAACTCCAATCTGCAATTCTACAGCTTCCAATTTTCAGACAAGTAGTGAATCAAAGAAAGTGCAACAAAGGGTTATATTGCTTTTTCTGATACTGTTTACTAGTGTACTATAGTACCTTTACCCTGTAGCTTACAGAAATACCCACAGTCAAAAATTAGGTGCACAGCTCCAATTTTGGGTGCACACAGGTGAACATGCACCCACTATTTCGAGCCCTGTGGTGGTTACCCACCTCGCCACCTGGCCAGTACCTAACGTTGGGAGGGTTAAGAAAGTACACTTTACACACATCTCAGCTCACTGTCTTTGCACCATCTCGTTTGTGTAGTCATAATGAAGCTTAACCCGATTAGTAAAAGTTCATTAATCACTACCCACCTCACAGTCTACGCAGTAGTGCGCCACCTTGTCAGTAATTAGTAAAGGTTAATTAAGTACTACCCACCTCACAGTCTACGCAGTAGTGCGCCACCTCCTCCTTCTGCCGGCCGTGCCAGTGAACCTCGTGGCCCAGCGACTTCACCAGGTCAAGGGTCGCCTGCATCTGGCGCATCGTCTTCATCAAGGTGTACCTGCAGGTAAGACGGCGGGGAGAGTCTTAGACATTGGGCAAGGTCGTTTCAACACTAACAACAAGACATGTGGGTCAATGGGCAAGATCATCTAATTACTTGAGAAATCATCATGGTCATTTATTTCACTGGCAAGGTAACTCATTACTTCATCGAAATCTTCAGCTTCGAGGTTAACTTTTTGAAGGAACTTTTGCAGTTTGCTTTGGTTGACAAAACACTTTATACCTTTGACAGAAATATAAGGACAGCAATTTCAGGGAATATCTAAAATAACTGGCAAAACCTTTTTCAAATTTGCTAACATTGTGACAAATCTCACTTTTTCGTATAATTGTTGGTTACAGTGAATTCTATATAATTTGTCCCTTCACAAATCTAAGCACTAAATTTGACTTTAAGCAGCAGGAAAATAAACAATCAAATAACAAGACGTACTTGAGTCTCTCGTAGTGCTCTCTGTCGGAGACCTTGAGGTTCCGCGCCATCTGCCAGGAGAGGTGCACCATGGGAACGATGCTCTTGACGCTCTGGAGCTTGTTCCATTCGTAACGCTCGGCCGCGAGCTTGTACTGATGTGCCGTGAGGGGACCCACGTTCCACGCTATGTTATTGCACCAACCCTGGGAAACACACAAAATAGTGTTGATTGAAGACATTTTGTATAAATTTGAGGTTTTGTGACTACTATTACCAATCACATATCGATTGGTAATAAGGTGACCTGGTTTCAGAACTTTTATTAACCATAAAAAAGAACAAAGACACTATTTCACACAAGACCCAACCAAAACTGTTCATGTAGCAAAAGGACAAAAATTAACACAACAGGAATCAGAACTTAAAACATGTTTCTTTATAAGTCCAATATGACTATCATGTTTGGACACATTTGTTATTAAAAAACTAGAAATAGTTCATGAAAAATGAATGCAATCTACTTAAGTTCAATTAACCAAATACTGTACATCGATCAGCTAGTGGAAGCATAAGAATGAAGATTTTTCAAAGAGCCAGGCAGATTTTTGCTCAGGAATAGCTCAAGTTGTGACTCTCTCAGCAACTTTTAAGGGGAGATTTTCGGATCCAAGAAAGGTTCTGCTTCGCAAACCTGTAAAAAGTTTATTCGCGATGGCCTGCACACGGCACACACTATCAAAACATGGCATGTAACCCACCCTGGAGTCAATTTAAAAAAAAAAAATCAGAAATAGACTTACAGTGGCACAGTATATACAGCCTGGGTTCATCCACAAACTTAGCCATAAAACATGACTGTTAATAGTACTAGTAGTATCCATTATTTGATTACACTGCTGCAGGGTTCCCTGAGGCAGGGGTGGGCAGCAGTCTGTTTGTTAACAACTTAAAATGTGAGGATGTAGACTTACGATGGCCTGCACCCAGTGCACGCAGCCAGCGTTAACCCAGACCATGTCTCCGGGCCGCTGGATAAATCTGTAGACAGGAACGTTGTCTTCGTACAGGTCCTCCAGAACAGGCCACCACGAGCCCGTCAGGTAGTTGATGTTTGCTCTGGGGATAAAAAGCGACAAAAATGTGAAGAAAATGTCACATAAAATCAAAAACCAGTGATTACTAGCTTTAAAGGGCAAACTATCATCTTGGTTCCTGTTTAACAAAAATTCAGGACGAGCTCTTAACGAAAGCAGATTACTGGGAGGAATACTTAAGACTACATTTACTACAATTGTGTATTGATTAATCTATGTCACATACTGTAATCATATCAAAAGATAAAACACCAGTTACTATTATTTAGAAAGCTGTTGTTTAATTGTTTCTTTTTCTTAGGCAAAAATTCAGCAAAAATAGAGGGCTTAGAGAAAAACTCAGTGACTATATTCAGCCCCAGAAACTGTGTGTACCAAGGTACTAACTTTACCCTCAGACTTTGCTTTCTGTCCACACCCCCACAAGAATAAAAATAAAACTGGTATAGCTCTACTGCACTCACTTTTCGCACTGGTTGTGGATCGCCCCCCAGTACGGCTCCGGTACCCCGAACCACTCGCAGTCGCCAGGCCCGATGTTGATGTTTACCGAGTTGAAGTTGTTGTTCTCCTGGTGACCTACAATAAACAACAACAACGTTACAAACATGCTAGGATAGACTTTTCATTATTACAGGTTATGCACAAAATTATCTTACCAAGATAACAGTCAAAGAACCAAATCTAGAAGTAAAAGAACAATGAACCAATAAAATTTCAAGTCTTTTCATGAATTTCAAACCAGGCTTAAAAAAAGACTTTTCACTTTAAAAATTGTCTCTGTTAATTTGTTCTTGTGTCTTTCCACATTTAGAACAAAAGATCATTGTGACAGACGGTCATCGAGATGTCGGTTGAATAAATCACTTGGTTGTGTAAAAAGACGCTTTTTATTGAATGACTTAGCAACCTGATGAAACTATTCAATATGAATATTACAAATATCAAAAATCTGTAGACTTTGTTTAATATGCACAAGTGTAAAGAGTCTAACCAGGGGTTCCTGATCCTGGTACCTGTGTTTGTCCATATATACAGAGATGAATGTGACAAGTATTACAAATCTACACCACTCTCTAGACTTGCGTTGTGTAAAGACGCTTACCCGGCGTTCTTGATCCCGGTACTTTCATGTACAGCTGGACTGTGTTCATTCCCAGGATGGTGTGCCCCACGTGGCTCAGGCTGTTACTGGCAGACACAACCTGAAACAGGAAACAACATACAACAAACATGAGTATGGGTACCTCAGGGATGCATTTTGGGCCCACTTAAGGACTGCAGTTACATGTTACTGGCAGACACAACCTGAAACAGGAAACAACATACATGAGCATGTGTTACACAGGGATACATTTTGGGCCCACTACAAGATTCTCAAACTGTAATAACACAGAGTCAGTAGTTTCTATTTTACTGGCTGACACAACCTGCAACAGAGAACAACATACATGACCGTGTACTTAGTTTTGGGATGCATTTTGGGTCCACTACAGGACGCACGCTAAGACTGAGGACGAGGACCATTACAGTCAGAATGAAAACTACGGGAGCTAAGGAAGCTTGCGATGAACCGGGCAAAGTGGAGAGATCTGAAGAAAGACTGATTGCAGCTGCAGGGTGTTCAGACCACTGCAGCAGCAGAACACAGTTAAAAGATCCAACTGATACAGGTTTTGTTTATGATGAAGGGTTTATTTTGTGAGAATGAACTACAAGTCGAAGGCTACTGCGAGCTGTCTGAATGTTCATAAATAAATGAATAAAGGAGTAAGAGACACTCACCCTGACGAAGTGCGGCAGCTTGGTCAGCTCCTGTAGCTGAGCTTTCCACTTCTTCTCGTCTGAAAGGTCCACGTTGGTCCCGAACTTTATCATCTTGAACCCGTTCTTCTTCTTTCTCCTTTAAGGAACACACAATTTGACGTTAGAGATGTCTGAATTACAACTCTTTACATCTATTGCTTTAAACCATACAGGCTCTACACACTGTCTAATCTACAACCAGTGGATGACCAGTTTTTTACATACTAGATAAGATAAGTCTTCTTCAGATTTCTATCTTTTTAAAACATTTTTTTCCTCTTTTTTTTGAAACCCAAGCATAGACAATGGAATCTAAATCCACTGGATAACAGTAAATTGTGTTAAAACATAATTATGATAATCTAAAGCTTGTATCTGGTTATTGGAGAAGGGGTTAACTTTGACAACTTTAACAAAGACAAAAGAGTGCTAACAAAGTAGCAGACATTGTCCAAACACATGTTAACATCAGATTTTAAGCTTCGATAGTAAATATGTACTGTGCAGATGTTAACATATCATACAACATGTGAGGCAATCCTTACCCAAAAGTACTGTTGGAAAAAGAGGCATTGAACTGAAGGTCTTTGTTAGTGACATTTAAGAGTACTTTTTCTTTATCGTAATGACTGATTTTAAGACCTCTCTTTGGTAGGAAGCAGCATTATGCAATCCTTACCCCAGAGTACTGTTGGAGGAAGAGTCACTGTCTGAGGGGTCCTTCGTCCCCATCTTCTCCTCCCGTTCTTCCTGTAGGGCAGAGAAACAAGACGTTAGTTATATAGCTGGTATAATCATCCTTCTGTGAGACACACAAGGCAAAGGTTTCATAAACAAACATACCTGTTTACAACCAGGGCTTGTCTCCAGGTTTACATTTTTTACCACCCACTTATCATTTGGGAACCCATGATGTTGATTTTTTCTGTTAAATCTGTCTTTTTAAGCTTTGGGAGATACATTTTCATCAATTTCATATCATGAAGTTCAGAGTTTTAGGATGGACAGGGAGAAATTTTTGTCCCTCCAAACAAGCAAATTTCGGTCCAGGGATTGAGGGACGGGTCCTGGAGACAGCCCTGTTCACAACCTTAACAAAATGCCAACCAACCAACCAACCAACATACAAACGTGGCGTACCCTGAGAGACTCCTGGAACAAACAAACAACAAACAAACAAACAAACAGTTTCGTACCCTGAGAGACTCCTGGAAGGATGAAGCCTGGTACTGTGCATACTTGCTGATGGATGTGTAGGATCTGTGGCTCTCACATCTCCACACCTTTTGTCTCGCTACCGGGTCCCAGTTCTCATCGGAAGCCTGAAGAATCTAACACACACACAAAAATTTTAAAAACAATTAAAGGTTCAAGTTGTGGAGCCTACTATTGAGTAAGTGCACTTCGAAGGACAGAAGCATTACTAGAAGAATATTTTATATGAATATGCGAAATTTGCAGAGTGTAGTCTGATTCTGCGAAAAGCAATCCTTCCTCTGGACCAAAAGGTTGAGAGTTTGAATCCAAATAATTTCTTGGCATGTTGCTGCTGTATAGTTACATTGTCTAATCTTCAACCAGTGGATGACTAGCTTTACTAATTATATAAGATATGTCTTTTTCAAATTAATACATTTGTGTTTTTCCTTCCTTTTTTAAAAAATCCATACATTAACAATTGAATCTAAATCCACCAGATAACAGCGAATGGGGTTATAACACAAGTCTTGACTCTAAAGCATAGTGTGCAAACAACTTCCTTTTTTGTGTAACATATCTTAACTTAACAAAACAGGCCAGACTCCTCCTACCTGTGTCCTAACCTCCACCTGATGCTCCCCGTTGGCCTCCACCAGAGTTTTAGTGGAGAAGAGCCCGAGGTCGAGTTTCAGCGCCGCGGCGAGGCCGCGCACCACCGCGATCGGGACGTTGGGCGACTGCAGGTAGTCCTGCAGCGCAGGCGAGAAGGCATCTTTTTTGTTTTCGATCTGCGGAGAGAAAAAGACACAAAAATGTCAGACTTTGGAGTCCAGACTTTTCCTGGCAAAATAATGGTAGGGAGAAAAAAAATGGATCCATGTTAATGGACAATTTCAGGTGTTTTCGTAAAGGAATAATCTTAGTTTATAGTAATAGTAATGGTAAAAATGCTGCTTCGTATGACGTTACATACAAACCATTACCTTCTAACATGGTTGAACAAGAAATCGATAAATGATTTTTCAACTTTCAAGTGAACAGATATTGATCATAGTTGCTCCTTGCCACACGTCTGCGAAGCTGGTGTGTTACGCCAAAGGGCGGTTATACCAACTATATGGATACAGAAGCTGGTGTGTTACGCCAAAGGGTGGTTATACTGACTATATGGATACAGAAGCTGGTGTGTTACGCCAAAGGGTGGTTATACCAGCTATATGGATACAGAAGTGGTATACTCACATATATACTGGGGGTGGGGGGGTTGAGCTTGTCCTTGGGCAGGGGCGGGTATGGCGGCTCCGGCGGACAGGGCGGCTTGTCCCGGTCGTACAGAATACTGTTGTTACTCAGGCCGTTCATGCCCAGCAGTTTGCAGGTGGCCAGCACGGTTTTCGCGTTTGCATAGATCAGCCTCCGCGGCGAACAGAGCGACGAATCGTCCATCTTGTGGTGGTTCAGCGGCGCGTTCACGATTTTCAGCGGCTTCTCCGGTTGGCCCACGTGATTCTGCTGTTCGGTCGGTGCTATGTGATTGTGTACGGCGGACGGGCTGTTGCGGGGGTGATTGTTCGACGAGTTGGTGACGATGTGCGCGTTCGCTACTATGTCCTCCTGCGCGCTGCCCTTTCTCTCGATTTTCGGGAAGCCGGTCCGGGCGTGGCCGTTGTTTGTTGCGGGCGGTGAGGTAACGTGGTTCGTTGACGAACTCTGCGCCATGAACTGCGAGGGAAAGTTGGACGAGAAGAGGGGTGACGAGCTAACGACAGGGGGAGGGGTTTTGAACGTGTCGATGCTGTTTTCGACGGGCCCATTCGGGGTAGAGTTCGGTAAGCTGTGCCCAGGCATGCTGGGGGATAGTCGCGTAGCGTTGTGATTGGTCTCCGCATGAGTTCTGTGGGGTTCTACGACTCTACTCTGTGGTACCCTGGAAGAGGACGACGATAATGATGAATCGTTTGGATGCGGTGCACCGGTTGCCGTGGATACCAGCCCCGCCCGGTTACCGGCCTGATTAGCACCAGAGTTCAGACTTCCGATTGCCGAGAGGTGGGGGGAGGAGGAAAAGTGTCCTGCAGAGGAAGCGACACCTGAGGTAGCGAGACTGGGGAGGACGTTGCCGGGGATACCGTTGCCTGGGTTACCGTGGTTCTGGAACCCCTTGAGGGTCAGCGGGTTCAGCATCTGCCTTCCGCCGCCGCCCGGGCTGACGGTCACGGTCTGGTTCCCGTTCACGCGAAGCGTCGTCGCGGTACCGGGGAGGCCAGACGGGAATGTTCTCTGGTTCGCGGCGGCGACGAAGTTGTTCGCTATCGTTGTCGTCGTCGCGCTCCCCAAGTCCGCCGCGTTCTGAGGTAGGTTTCCGCCGAATGAACCTTGCTGGAATGAAGGCACATTAGGGTTGTTCGCGGGGCCGCCCGCCACCGCGGCCGCCATGTTGGGCAGCGACATGCCGCCCTGCGGCCGGTGTTGCACCATGGGATTGGTCAGCGTGCTTGCTGGTGGTTGGTTGAGAGAGTTCGCTGAGGTAGAGTTGAACGGAAACTGTCCCGCGTTGTTAGCGAACGGGCTCGACGTTGTTGGGCTTGGAAACCCGGGGTTGTTGTGTGGGGCCCCGCGAGGGGGGTTGGGGCCCGCCCCCTTGTGTGGGTAGGGAGGGGGAGGGCCCAGGGAGGCTGGCGAGGGGGGTGGTGGCCCGTTGGAGGGGGGTGGCGGCCCGTTGGGGGGGTGCGAGTGCCTGCTCATCTCGTGCTGTTGCTGCAGGTTGTACTGATGTTCCAGCTGCTCCAGGACTAACAACTGGCTGGGGTTCAGCGTGCCACGTGTCTGGGGAACAGAAGAACGGGTTTTAGTTACATCTGGAGCTCACAGACGGGGAAAAAACAAAAGTCTCAAGTGTTATTTTACTTGATATTTCAGTGGGTTTAGCATGGCACGGATCTAGAGGACAGAAGAACGGGTTTTAGTTACATCGGGAGCTCACAAACGGGGTAAAAACATAAGTCCCAAGTGTTATTTTACTAGATATTTCAGTGGGCTCAGTGTCTCATGGATCTAGAGCACAGAAGAAAAGGTTTTAGTTACACCTACAGGGCTTGCAATACGGGATATTTTTACATTTTAGTTACATTTGGAGTTCACAAACGGGGTAAAAACAAAAGTCCCAAGTGTTATTTTACTAGATATTTCAGTGGGCTCAGTGTCTCATGGATCTAGAGCAGAAGAAAAGGTTTTAGTTACACCTACAGGGCTCGCAATACGGGTTTAAGCTACATTTGGAGCTCACAAACGGTGTAAAAACAAAGTTCAAAGTGTTGTGTCATTTAGTTTGTACATTTGAAAAAGCTGCAACAGCGAAACCGGTCGTGGTACTAAACTGAATAAAAGTTCTAAACGGAAACTATGCGGCTCCAGAAGTCTTACTGAGGGACGACTGCGGTGTGAAAAATGTCGGCTATCTTGAGGAATGAATTCACTCTACTTATACTAAAAGTCTTAAGTGATGTTTAACTAGAAGTCCACAAATAGCAGGTAGAACACTAAGTCCTCACTGTAACTTAAGTAGCAAGTTGATTGTCTCACAAACATGTCCTGAAAGCAAGTAGGACCTTTTAATCAAAATGTAATCATCAATTACGTATCAGAACATCTAAAAAACTTATTGCTGAAGTATATGTGAAGGTGGCTTGTAACTTGACTAGCAATTTGACTGTCTCACAGTGATGACTTGAAAGCAAGTTGGAACTTTTCAAATGCGGTTATCAATTACATATCAGAACATCTATCTTGACAAAAAAATATTTCTCCTTATGTGAAAGGGAAAGTATCTCACCTGTTTGAGGTGCCTGAGCAGCGACACCTGCTGTGGTTTCAGGTAGAACGAGGGGGGTGGGGCTCCGTGCGGTACCGGCCCCTGGGGGGCGGGAGGGGAGGACTGTGGGGGACCGCCGGCGGGTGGCGTCCACGTGGCGGCTGCCATGTCACCGGAAGACTGGAAGGGAAGGAGACAAAATTATTGGTGTGAGTCTGTGTCTCATGTTCAAGAGTGTTCCTACAGTAACATGCGTGGGGCAGTTGGTCTTGGTTATCAAGCTATATGGGCATCCGTCACTCTTGTAAAATGTATGCTAGCATTTGAATATAGAAGAACTTGATTGCACGACAATTGTAGCAGGTAAAAAGTTTGGCAACAACAGCTAACGTAGAATATATATGGTAAACATACAAAAAAAGGAAGGCAAAGGTTTATGCTATCACAACACTGACATCCAACTCTATTAGTACAATGTATCATCCCTAGTCCTGTAAAACCAAAAACGTTTTTACAAATTTTCTTCATTTCTATCATAAAACTCTTAACAAGGATGTGAAAATTATCTGTAAGGTGATTTTTCCTGCATCCGGTAGGGAAACTTGACGTACCATATTTCTTCTTCTCTTTGCTGCGCTGCCTTCGAAGGCGTTGCTATGGAGTTGCATGTTGGGCTGCGGCGGCGGCATGGCGCCCGTCAGGTTGCCAGGCAACCCTGGAGGATTGACCAATCCCAGCGCCTCGCCTCCCGGGCCGCGTAGGTGCGCGAGGTTTCGCTGTAGCGCCCCCTGGCGGGACGTCAGCTCTGCAGGGATGGGCAGCGTCCACGCCTCCTCGATACTCGGCAGGATTTTTTGTCTAAGGGAAAAAAGAAAAAAAAAAAATTTATACCATGCTCTAGAAGTTCAAGCAGCAAAACTAGTCCAGTTACAATGTTCTTTACATTACAATGAAAGTTCATCTTTTGGTAGTGAGGTTGTGTCTATTTTCCAGCATTTTCAACAATGTTTTGACCCCTGACAACTACTAATAGCAGACCACTACAAATAGCAGACACTTTCTTCAGGGCTTCGTACATGCCTCCGTTTGTAACTGTTTCATTTATTATACAAAAAAAAAGAGGAAAAACTTATCAACAGAAGTACACAATTGTAATTCCAACTCTTAAGGTTCTGTACTCACTTGTTCTGCATGTGGGGAGGAGGCATGTTGCTGAGCTGGGCCTGCAGGGCCTTCACCCGGTCGGTTAGCTGCGGACTGGGCGAGTCTGGGGGAAAGGTACACATTACAGTTAGCTTTTGTTGCAAGAACTGCTACAAATGTTACTTTGTCTTGACAACCCTACTTTTACTTTGGTCAAGCTCCCAAATTCTACAAATGGCGATAAAATGGTAGCACGCAAAATGTAACATTTCCTTCCTACCACAAAATGTAAAATCTCACAGCGAGAGATTGTGTAACATGCTATATTCTGACACAAAATGTGCAAATTCAGAGCCACCAGTTGCCACCAAAAATGCTATATGTCATTACATCAATCTGTTTCATTAGCCACAAACTGTGGCATTTCTTTGCTACATAACAAGTAGTAGTTTCTTACTTTTACTGTTTGCTGCGTGGATGTAGCAGGTGAGTGCGTCCCGGGGCTGGTGACAGGCCTCGTACAGAATCCCCAGGTCCGTCCACGCGGCCGTGTGTGAGCGGTCTAACTGTACCGCACAGATGTACGCCTGGAGTGCGTCCATTGGCTGGTTCTGCTGCTGGTACAGCACACTGAGGAAGGGAAAACGTCTTTCATTTAGCAACAAGGAGAGCCAAGGTTTTGCACTCTTTGATTGCTACTTAACGTCCAGTTTTTACCTTGTTCACTTACAAGACCATTAGAACCTTCAAAAGATTAAAAGATTCAGGTTGCATCTTGTTTGTGGTAGTCTCTGGCTTAGAAAGTTCAATTTCTTTTCAATATTGTATCCAGCTTCTTGTTCTTTTGTACTCATAGAGATGATGATCAACACCTGTTACAGTGATTGCTCTTTCTAAGAAGGGAGTTTGGACAAGAATCAGCCGAAACAGATTTCACAAGTCAGTTAGACTGGAGTAGCTCAAACTAACATTTGCTACATGGTTATGTGTAGGAGCTAGAGCTGGGTACCAAAACAAATTTTAGGTACAGGTACACAGGTTTAGGTACAGGTCCGGACCCGAACCTGTACCTAAACTACTTGATCGGAAAATGCTAGATTTTCAATAAGGACAACAGCATGTTTGAACTGGTAAAAACATAATATTTGATTGTGCTAGGTATTATTTTTATGAAAACACAGATGAAAATTTGACTCCAGCCATGCAAATGTGCTTTAGAGTGGCTTTAGAGCACTGCCACGGCAATTTCATAGTAATTTTATCTGTTAAAGTGGCCATTCCCTGAGTCAGGTCCAGTACCCATACAGCAGGGTCGGGTATTTTGGACCTGTACCTAATTGATTGTACCCGGTACTGTATCGGTACAGTGTACCGGTACACAGCTCTAGTAGGAGCACAGTCTAGGTGTCTATTGAGCCAAAGCTGCGATTGGAAAAGGAAAATGTTTCTTACCCAATGGAGCACCAGGTGTCAGCGCTTGCCTCCGTCTTGTCGATTGAGTGACGGTACGAGAGAAAAGCATCATGCACCTTCCCAACACTCGAGAAGCACCTGGAGAAAAACACGGGAAACACGGTTAGATCTGCAGTTCTGCATTCAGCTGCAAGGTGGCGTAACACACAAGCATCATGCACCTTCCCAATACTGAGAAGCACCTGGGAAAATTAAGGAAAATCGAAGTTTAAAATCTGCAGTACTACAGTTAACTGTAAGGTGGCATGCCATGACATACACTACAGTGATCATGTGTACACATACATAAAGGTGTAACACCATAAAAGGTAAAGCAAAGTTGCCGAACAACACTGCCAGGCCTGCAGTACCAGCACATCATGTATGGGGGCATTACATCCAAGGTGAAAATTTCACAAGCATTCACAGTAAGTTTCTTATTAGTTTCCTAACTCATAAATTGAGGTGTCTGATTTTACTACCTTTCGCTGCAATGGTATCTCCCTAATCATAACATTTTGAAGTAGGCTAAGATGCGCCAAAAAAAGCAGTTACTCAAACAACTGGATATGATTTTGGAAACTGTGGTGACTGTGAGCAAGATCAGTCGAACAGCAGGTTTATAACCACGAACTATTCACTGACGAAAAGTAGTGGATGCTACTTGAAACGTCTGACCGTTTCCAAAATCATATCCAGTTGTTTGAGTAACTGCTTTTTTTGGCGAATCTTATTACCTGGATGTCTAATCTTCATCGACGTAGGCTAAGATGGGTCCATTTGATAAACGGGGGTATCCTACCTTCCCAGGAAGTACCAGGACTGTCCGTTTTCAGGGTCGGCCTCGATGGACTTCTGTAGGCACTGGATGGCTTGTGCCTCACGACTGGCCTTGTCTCCAAAACTGTCACCAGCGATGTGGTGCATCCAGCCTAACAAACAAACAAACAACAATGTAAACAACAACAACAACAACACTGGATGGCTTGTGCCTCACGACTGGCCTTGTCTCCAAAACTATCACAAGCGATGTGGTGCATCCAGCCTAACAAACAAACAAACAACAATGTAAACAACAACAATAAAACTGTCAGCAACGATGTGATGTATCCAGCCTACACAAACGCGAAGGTTAAACGTGACATGTCGTCCAGCATAATATTACCAGCTGCTGCTGCTGCGCTGAGTGCCTGCGAAGCTGGTGTGTTACGCCGAATGGCGGTTATACCGGCTATACAGATACAGAATGTCAACATCAACAACTTTTCAACAGCTTTTTGTCCGAAAATGTCACCATTTGTTGACCACCATAAACAACAAAGAATCATCTTTGTATTTGCTACATTGAAAATTGCTACAATGAAATGTCACAACTTGTAACAATTGTCACCAAAAATGTGACACATTTAGCTTCAGTAACAACAAACGGAAAGGAAAGATCTTCTAGTGAGATTGACCAAGATTCAAATAGTATCAGACAACTAGCCATAGAGTTTGACAACATTCAACAAGACTTGTAATATTCTTCTGTGAAAAATGGTAAATACACTTTCACACCAGAATGACACAGGACTTAAGTCACCAGACTTAACCAGAGCTAACAAGGGTCTGTGTGTCAGCTGTCGTGTCTAATTTTACACTGGTTAAACACATCAAAAGTACATTAATCATACTGTTGTCAGACTCACCATGCTTGGATTTCTTATTAAAAGAGAAAATTTGGGTTTCTTGGTGTAAGTAAAAACTAGATATCCAAATGCAAGTTATAGTGCAAAGTTTTAAAAAAATCTTTCAGTTTAATTTAACATCACCTTGTCAGGGGAATGTTAATCTACTGTCGGAGGTGGATTTCATACTGGGAGTATAATTAATCAGATAACTTGAAGGTTATTTTTGACATTTAGAATTATAACACCGATAAATCATAGTAGCAAGTTGCGATGTTGAAACTGAATATAAGCATGTTTCTTGTTTATTCCAAGCTCCCATGTCAAAGAAAGATTACTTTGTCTGATCAAGCCTTCATTTATTTATTATTAAGAGGCTCATCCTTTGTTTCATATGATTTCAACTGTAACATTTTAGGCTTGACTCAGCACTATATTTTGACAAGCAGACGTTTTAAAACTTAGTTCAGGTATATTGATATATTCATTGTTTGTTTGTTAGTTTGTTTGTATTGGACGACCCAATTGCTGTTTATTATTGTTATTGTACTTGTCTATGTAAGTTGTAATTTTTTTTCCAGAGGTGATGTTTAATATTAGCTTCAGCTAGAGTGCATCACCTCTGTGTCTTGTATATTCTTCTGTTGTTTAATAAAAAAAAAATAAAAAAAATAAAGATTAATCATACGATCCATAACATTGGCAGGCAGCTTTATTGAAATACAGGGGCAGGGGCTGGATTTCAAAGGTTTCCCACTTGTTTAGAAAGTGAAAATTATTTTATAATTGTGCCCCGAGGCCCTAACACCCAAACATACGCCTACCATCTGTGCTGAAGTGTCCAGGTGTGCTTTTACATCTATCACCTGTTGTAGGTCTACTAGTACTTTCTGACAGTTGAACCGGAAGATTCAACGTCACCTGCATTCCATTAAATGTTTACAATAACTGTGACACCAAGGACAGTCGACAATTGAAGTTGTCAGAAAGACACAACTGTAGTGCGTGAAAGTCTTTGTTGAAACAAGTAACAGCTGGCATATACAGAGAAAAGGATTTGTCAATTCAAATTCCATGAAACCGTTATAGATTTTGTAAAGATTATGATGTGATCATTCAAAGATAATTGATATGATATTGACGTTGTCAGAAAAATACCACTGTAGTGTAAGAAACTCTTTGTCGAAAGAACTAACAGCTGGTGTATACAGATTTTTTTCTATTGAAAGAGGATTTATAAACTGTCAAATGTCAATCCGAATTCCATCAAACCGTTATACATTTTGTAAAGATTATGATGATGATCAATGAAGGATAATTGATACGATATAGACGTTGTCAGAAAAATACCTCTGTAGTCTGTGAAAAGCTTTGTTGTTGAAAGAGGGGCTAATATGACAGCTGGCATATATACTTTCTCTGAGGTAAAAATCTCATGAGACATTAAATGCTTGAGGAATGCTCCACCCAAGAGCAACAATGTACTGTCCCCGTGTGGAAATATGACAGCAGTAATGATCTGTCCCCTCTGCAGCCCCCTCCTCTGATGTGTAATTCGATCCCCACCAGGGGAAATCGAGCCATACTGCAGTTTGATAGGCCTGCTTTGATGTCTAAAATGGTTGGGAACGTTTGGAAATGATACCTAATTCCCCAGAGTAATATGATATCATCACACCTGTCCCTTTTTGAACAGTCCCTTTTTAACGCCCACCTTTTGATTTATACAAATCAGCGACAGTTCAATGACTCGGTAGGGATTTATCTAGGGCTGTCTCAAAGACCCATCTCTCCGTCCCGGGACAAAAATATGCTTCTTGGGATGGACAAAACTTTCACCCCATCCGTACAAAATGAGATTGACAAGGTTGTATCTTAATAAGCTTAAAAGGACAGATATAAGAACAAAAATTAACAGTATGGTCTCCCAAACAATAGTAAGTAGGACGGATAAAAAATTAAGTTCGAGACTGCCCTGATCACGTCAGTTTATACGCCCACCTTTTGATTTAAATAAATTGCAATACAAAAAAGGCTAGGGTTCGCAGGGTTTTTTGCTAGGGTTGGTCAGTTAACTGAAAAAACACCTCCTTTTCCCCCAGTCGTTATGAATATGTTGGAATATGATTCTACTATCTTTTCCTCATTCAGATTGAATCTTATATGTCCCTTGCCAGCAGTCAACACCGAAAAAAGCTAGGGTCAGCACTTTATTTTACTAGGGTTAGTTGGGTAACCAAAAAAACACAACTCTATTTTCCTAGCCCTTTTGTTTGGAAACGATTCTACAACCATTTTACACCTCAGATTGAAAATTTCATGTCCCTCACAAGCAGTCAACCTCTACAAAAAAGGCTAGGGTTGGTCGAGTACAACTCTTCTTTTTCCCTCGTCCTTATGAATAATTCAACGCAGGTCCCCAACCGTCGGCTGTGACTTGTGGGTCCTCTGACCTGACCTCGGAGTGACCCCGCGTGCCCAGACACTTTACGCAACGCCGTACTCAATCACTATCCCTCACACCTCCGCTATAGAGCCTACACCGTATCAAAGAGCCAAACACCGTATCAAAGAGCCCCTACACTAGCCCAACACTTTTCTATGGAGCCCAACACGGTGTCAAAGGGGGGAGGGACAAAGGATGGTCAATCACAGCGTTACATTACCTCACTTCAAAACAATTTGTGCAGGCGTTGCAGATCTATAGTTTGATGCACACAAATTTGTATAGTCAAACCTCTCCAAGAAGACCACTCAGGGAATTGATGAAATCTTACCTCTGTGGACAGGTGGTCACTATAGGCAGGATTCTTAATGATTATACTATTTATAGATTGTGTCAATGGGCAAAATTATCTAAAAAGTGGTCACATTGGCCAGGTGTAGGGGTGGTCACTAGTACAGGTTTGACTGTATTAACAACACAAAATCAGTGACCTTCGTTAAAAATTTGATTCCAAAATTCTCTCCAGACAGAAGCGTCCTTACCTAGCTGTCGCAGGGTGTTGGCCTTGACAGAAGCTGACGGATTTTCCACCAAGATCTGTTCGTACGCTTCCTTGGCCTGTTTCAGCTTATGCTGCAAGGAGCGAAAAGTAAAACAGGGTCAGAAAAGTGAAAGTATTTCTGAAAAAAAGTGAAAGTATTTCTGCAAATACATCAGAAGATAGCTGCAACTTCCCTTTCAAAATAAATTGGAAACACTAAATAAAAAACGCTGTCACAACAAAGGATACAACTCAGGCCAGATCAAGCTTTAAATACACATCTATTCATCAATTTTCCTTTGTGAGCCTGACCAATTCTTCTTCTACCTCTTTTCTTCAATAAAACTTGAAGCTTGATACTTTTTTGGAAGCCAGTATTGCATTGCAATGTCACCAGCAGATGTGGCTTTGCTACAGCTTGCTCTTTAACCAAACAATGTGCATGCAATTCTAGAACTACAGCGTGCACAAAGAACAGGAGTTTAACTCACCTGGATCTCAAATAGATGTGCTATGTGGAAGCGAACTGCGAACAAAAACAGAGACAACTGTTAGAACAAAATCTTATTGATAATGCTGTGGTCCTTGCTATCCACAGTTCCAGACACAGATTAACTTATCAATCTTTAGCAGGAAGAAGAACCATAATAGAATATGAACATGTTTTGTCTTGCGATGTCTAATTTTAGAAATAATGTATTACCCTAAATAAGTAGATCTATTTGTGGTATTTCTTTAAGAAAGCAATGATTGATCAATCAAAATATTTTGACTGGTGTATTCCAATATTAGAAACAGTTGATTGCCCTTAACACATATCAATGTTTGAAGTGATTTTTCAAGGAAAAAATAAATTAGAAGATTCTATGTTTTGTCTAGCATCCCATTTTTAGAAACAAGACATTGCTTAATTCATTGCCTTATTAAGTACCTTCCAGTTCAAGTTCTTAGATTTTTTTAATCTGACAACCAACAATCCAAATTTAATTTCTTGGTTAACGGATTTTTTTTTTTAAATTCTAGCACAAGGACATCATCAAAACAGAAAGCTGGGGTGAAACTGACCCTGTTCACTCCCTGAAATTGTGTGCACCAAAGTACAGACTTTCCTCTGAGATTCTGTTTCCATGTTATTTTTCCATGCTAGCATTTTTTTAAGTAAATTCTACTATTCCGTTAACCAGGAAAATAAATTGTTGTGGCCTTAGAGTTAAGCCTGCAGAGAGTGGGTATGCATTGCAGATGAGGACTGAGGCTGGCCTGACCCAAAATGAAATGAGGCATATAATAATGCCAACGTCCCGCCTTCCAATTCATATGCAGGGGTTAGCCTGCGGTATTCATCATAACACAATCACGTTGTGAAATGGTTAAATAAGACTGCAAAAAAACTGTTTTAGTCGAAAAGAAGGAAAAAATTTTTGGGAAAAAAGTAATAATTTGGGTGTGTCTCCTTTCTATAATAATCTTACGGCAGCCAAATAAGACTGCAAAAATTTGTTTTGTTGGCAAAAAATCTCATTTGAAACCATTTTAGGGAAAAAATCTCTAAAATGGCAATACTGCACAAAATGCAAGATCTCCCTGAATAAGGGACCATACGATATTTAGCGGGGGGGGAGGGGTGGCGCACTGGAAGTCCGGTCAAAAAAATTTTCCATGACCCTCCCCCCCATTTCAAAATTTTTTTCCATGACCCTCCCCCCCACCTCGAAAAAATTTACCATGACCCTCCCCCTACAGGTATCGTGTAAAAATGGTAGAAAAACGACCCCCATTTATAAAACAACTACTATATGGACATCGGGCGTCCACTTGGGATAGCTGACGCATGCTATAAAACAAGAACCGGGAACCAGCGGTTGTCGGTACTAGAGGCGATAGCAAAAAAATCAAATTGCATAGGGGGCAAGACAGTTGAGAAAATTTTGAAATCGGGACCCTTTGAACTGCTATATGAGAGACAAATTTTGCTGGAAGAGTAAGCTAAGCAGATATATAGACATCTCTATTGTAAAAAGAAATACAGCTTGATTTTTTGGGGACGATGCTCTCCGACATATTTTTCGCCGCGGGAGGTGCGACATGCACCCGCAGGAAAATCTAAAAATCTTTAACCATTGAAATGCTATTTCCCGAATTTTGATGAACAAATTTTGCTGGTAAACAAAGTATGACCCAGGGGCGAAGCCTCCCGGAAGCTCTTGCATTTTTAGGCTATTGAGAAGGCTTCTTTTTCAGTTTTGAGGGTTATATTTATGATAATCATGGTAGTCAATCAACTTCTATTCTCCACAGGACCTTGACATACAATACTTAAGTTTAGGTGAAACCGTGAAAGACAACTAAAATCTCAGAAACAACAATATCAATAGTTTATTCAAGGAGATTTTAACCTCGCTGGTTTATTTAGCTACTCAAAAATATCAATAGTCGATACCAGTTCTCGTTTTTTTTGCTGTGTCCGTCTTCTCCGAAGTCGAAGCGCTACAATATCGTCGCTGTCAGAAGTTCTCTTCGGTGCGAAATAAGAAGCGATATTCCTGGTATTCCCACGCTTAAACGCTGACATGTTTCCAGAAAAATCGCCGCCGAGGCGGTCGTCCCTCTGCGACGTAACTCTCTCTGCGGCGAAAGTCCATTTGTCGGCATAATTTAGAGAACCTTAAGCTTGGCCCGTGTTAATAGAAATCGCGTCACCCCCCTAGATTGCCCAAATATATACGCCGCCGTTCCAGGAAGCCTCCGAAACCGCTGTTCTGCGTCAAATTATAACTACTACAGAAAACGTGGAACTGAAAGTTCAAGGAACGTAAAAATCACCGGTCGCCAGAAGTTCGCTGGTGACTGCCACACGTAGTTCCAACTCACGTATTTTCCCAGGAAATTGCCGCTGATTGACAGTCGGCAGCCTTTGATGACAGTCGCCAAGGCGCCAGAAAGACTAGATGCCCTGGGAACAAGGAAAGTCGTGGGCGGCGCCACAAATTTGAAGCAGCCGAATCGTCCAATCATGGTGAAGCTTATCAATTTAGTTGAAACATTATCTTCCTACTTTGGTAGAAATGAATTTTATGTGCATCAATTCACTGTTCTGGATGAAAAAATGACATTACCTTGCTCCAGAAATTTGTCAGAAATACAGTTAAAAATTAATTCTCTCCCGCACTGACAAAGAAAGGAATATTTTACGTTATTAAATAACAGCTTCTGTGTTGCTCAACTGCGGACTATCAACTTCCAAATAAGGATATTGCCCGGAATCTGATACATTTACGGCTGTTCTAATAGTCCGGGTCTCCGGGACCCACCCCGCTGATCGTCACAGAGAGGCGTACTCGGCCATGTCGGCTACTGTTACGTTTTGGCGCGATGCTGCCGGGTGTACTCTCCAAGCAGAGCATGGGTTTCGGCTGGTTTTTGACGTGTTTTTAGGCGTTTTTGCCGGGCTTTCTACTTTGTCTAGACAAAAAAAAAAGATGACCAAGTAGAAAGCCCGACAAAAACGCCTAAAAACACGTCAAAAAACAGCCGAAACCCATGCTCTGCTTGGAGAGTAGCCGGGTGGGAGGGGCTGTGAGATAAGATCGGAGCGGTAAGGCGGGGTGCTAATTTAGTATTTGGCACCTCCCTTAGAGCTGATAGCTGGATAGCTTCCGGATCCTGTGAAACAGTGGAGGCGCGTGCTGGACGCGTGCTTCGGCATGTTTACTACGGTAGTTTTGTATTTTTTCGCCGCTACGCTGGGTGAAAATACAGCAAGCATAGCGGGCTATTTACAGCGTCAGTTTGTCGGCCCACAGCATAATGTTTATGTACAACAATTCAACGGATTCGTAAAAAAAAAGTCCATGACCCTCCCCCCCAACCCAGAATTTTTTTCCATGACCCTCCCCCCCACCTCGAAAAATTTTACCATGACCCTCCCCCCCCAACGCACCACCCCTCCCCCACCGCTAAATATCGTATGGTCCCTAAGAAGTGCTCAGTCCCCCACATGAATACATAAGGGAAATCTACCTAGCAAAGCAAGATAAATTGCTTGTTTCAATATGCAAACTGTGCACTTATTCAATGTTAAACCTGGTATCTTTTAAAATGCTGAAATGCTGTATTAAAAAATCTCTACATAACATTAAAATTTTTTCCACAACAAATTTTTGAGCCGATTCAAAAACCCTTGCACAGATTGTGAGTGGAATTTTCTTCCATAACAAAGCAAACAGAGGCCACCACAAACCCCCCATAACAGTTACTGAACCTCCCCTGCCTTCCATTAATACATGCAGAGGGGGCTGCCAGCCTGGAGAGGGGGAAGATAAATTGGCTGTGTGTGCAGAGAGTACAGGAGGGTTGCACGGCTGGCGCTCCACTGCGCAGGTCTGTTTTAGATAGGCAGACAGAAACGGGGTCACCTCGTGCAATGTCCTCCTTTCTGGGTGCACGTCTTACGAGCACTCTTATCATACAAGAAAGGTGCTGTGAGGTTGTGAGGGCTACTCTTAAAGGAGGAAGATTTATATGACCTTCAGAAAATGTTTCCTAGTATAATTTTGCAAGCATTTTTTAAGCAGTGCGAGAAATTTCATTTGGAATCTTTGAATCTGGAAAAGATTGTCTGAGCATTCTTATTGTAGAAGGAAGGTGCTGTAAGATCATGAGGGCATTTCTTAAAGAAAGAAGACTCATCTGACCTTCAGAAAATATTTCCTTGTATAATTTTTCAAGAATTTTTAAGCAGTGCGAGAATTTATATTTGGCATCTTTAAATCTGGAAAGAATTGTCATCTGAGCATTCTTATCAAAGAAGGCTGTGATTGCACATTGTAAAGGAAGAAGACTTTTATGACCTTCAAAAAATATATGGATGATTTTCTAAAGTGCTGCAGGAGATTTTAAGTGGCATCTTTGAATATGTAACCACCGTTTTGAAAATGAGAGTGAGCACTCTTATATAAGGAACGGTTTATATGGAAAGGTTGTGGATATCCTGTCTTCTTTCCTTCGTCTTATAATAAGTTATATGTAAGGAAAGGTCTTAACTTGAACGCATTTACCTATCTTGAGCAGGAATACCTGGAAATCTTGTAAGGTTTTTTGACACCTTAAGAAGATGTTCGAAGAATTCTTTACATCAGTAAGTACAGTAAACTTCTACATGGAGTCTTTCAACTGGGGGTCACCGTCCTCTGAACTCTTATCTAAGCATCTTTACGTAAGAAAGGTACAGTAAGGTCACGACTGTACAACTTAAGGAGGAGAAATACCTGGAGATCTTGCGAGGTTTTAAAGACCTTTGGAAAATGTTCCAAGAATTCTGTTCTTCACTGAGTGCAATGCATTTTACATCGCGGTACAGTAAGGTCACGACTGTACAACTTAAGGAGGAGAAATACCTGGAGATCTTGCGAGGTTTTTGAGACCATTGGAAAATGTTCCAAGAATTCTGTTCTTCACTGAGTGCAATGCATTTTACATCGCGTCTTTAAACTGGAAGTAACTGTCCTCTAAAACGCTTATCTAAGCACTCTTATATAAGGAAAGGTTCTGAAGGTTGAGAGTGAATGTCTTAAAAAAAGACTTCATTAAGTGGCAGGAATATTAACTTGCTGCATCTGACTTCTTTAAGGAGTTGTTGTGACCTTCAAATTTTTTCTTCAGGATTTACTTTAATCAATGCAATAAATCTTGCATCTGGGAATGACGTTTTGTGAGCTCACTTATACAAGGTAAGGTACTGTAGGTCATGATGGGGGTATATATTTAAGGAGGGGGAAGGCTTTTAAAGGGGCGGGGAATGTGCGATCTGACTTCTTGGTTGATTTATTCAATGCAATAAATATTATGGCCATGTCCTTATATCTGGGCTCAAGTTTTGCGAACACAGTTGTAAAGGGACAGTTGCGCCTTGAGGGCAACTTAGGATGTACAAGGCTGGGAAATTCTAAAATGTTTTGTAATGACCTTCAAAATGTTCATGGATTTATTCCTTTCAGTGCAACGAATTCTGAAGCTGTTCTATATAGAAGAAAAAAGGCCACACCAATTTAATTTCTTGGTTAACAGATTTTTATTTTCAATTTTAGCCAAAAAAAATCATGTAAACAGAAGGCTGGGGTGAAAACTTGCACCTGACCCTGTTCACTCCCTGAAACTGTGTGCACCAAAGTACAAACATTCCTCTGAGATTCTGTTTTCTTGTTGATTTTCCAATCTAGTATTTAAATTTTTTTATTTTATTCCGTTAACCAAGAAAATTGGTGTGGCCTAAGGAAGAAGTGGGTTTTGGAAGGGCTGTAACGTTACCCCCTCCCCATTTGCATTATGCTTCCATGAATATTCTGTAAGAGCTGTTACAGAGGAGTCGAGTCGCCTGGGGACAACATAATTCATGGATTGGGGGTTCCGTGGGTAATGAATCCATACATCTAAATAAGAGAAACAGAATCGGAATTTTGATTTGATTTGTGTGTGTTTGTTTAATTCATTTGCTCTCATTGCATTCTAGTTTCAAGAACATGTATGTTAATTTTGTTATAACTGTATTCAGGGCTCTGTTGAAAATCAGTTTAACATTTACCACACTGAAGTAGGCGTTGGGTACCAATTCTCTATTGGTTACAGGGTTAGGCAGCAGGGAGAAGGTTAATAGGACACGCCAAACATATCTTTATTTTCAATAGTTTCTTTTTCCTTTCATGCAGGCATATACCACTTCCTCGATGAGCGGGCAAAGAAACATCTCAAAGCCACGAAAAAGCAGTGAATACAAGCGAGTCGTGGTATCATCTTATTCCAAAATTATTGTTTATCAAACACAGAAAAAACTCCATAAATAAGTCCTGTAGTGTGTTGTGTAAGGGACGCAGACGTCAGTGGGGCCGGATATGACGACAGTATAATGTACAATTTCATGACTGTGTCTTGTTATCTAGGTTAATGCATGTGTGTAATACAACTAACCAACAGATAAATAGTAGTAGTCCACTGTTTTCTGCTGCTGCAGTAGTTGAAACATCCTGCAGCCGCATTCAGTCTTCCTAGATAAATACTAGTATGTTCACGGTATGAAACATTGAAAATTAAAACTCACCTTCAAGCTTGGAGAGGGTGCAGGGGTTACTGTCAATCAGTGCAAGTTGGAAATGCTGCAGGGAAGAAAAGGAAACACAGTCAATATGTGAAACACATGTATGAATGTACATATAAAACACATGTATGAATGTACATATAAAACACATGTAAGTAAAACAGATGCATAGTCTGTAAGCATAGACAGAACACAGATGGTATATTTCTAGCATTGTGTATCCTTCAAGAGATGTTGAATACTTCTAAAATCTCAGTTAACATCTCAGGTTCGTACATCATTGTAGTTTTCTTATGCACAACCACTATTTCTTGCAAAGAAGTTTTAGAGTGGTTTGTTATGTCATTTGGTGTTTTATATGTTATGCAATTGAGGATCAAATCTTCAGATTACCTTCCGAGAATACCTTCCAAGATAATTCAATATATTGCTGACCTTATATTATAATGAACACAGGAAAAGCGAAGAAGGCAGAAACGAGTACTTCCCTATCAGACGAAGAAATGAGACAGATTTCTTATCCTAAGAAAGTAGACTTCAAAAAGAAATACAAGCTGTTGCACTTCTTTGTACCCAAATCTTACAAATGCTGTTTCTTTTCAACCTGACAGCAAAATCCCCCCTCTTCCAACCTCCTAATGGGCTAATCCTTAAATTATATCCCAGCCTGCACCTGGACCCTGACCTACGACCTGACCTTGACATTAGCAGTATTAGCTCCCAGCTTGTCTCCATACTTTCGCTCTTGTCACAGGACTTTCCCTTTCTGGGCTGTCTGCCCTCATGTCATTAGTCAAGGCCTGACAAGAGGGGTGCAGTATAATTTGTTTCTGTCAGGGGACAAGCCACTAATGATGACAACTGGGGGATGTAAGGGGACAGTACATCAATGATGAGGTCAGGGGTGTCTCCAAGTCAGGCAGTATGGTATAATGTGGATGAATGTCTAGATTTACAATCACATTCACAATTCCAGCTAGGGAGTATCAAACGTTATGCTAGTAAAGAAATAACAGTGAACGGCAGCAAGTTTCTGTGATATTGACAGAGACTGTGGGTTTTATAACATAGAATCAATACATAGTAGACTTTGTTGCTGGTACCAAAATACTGTACAGACCTATGCTTAGATGGCTTGAAACATTTAGCTTTGAGTTCAGTGACATAGTCAAAACAAAGCTCCAGTATCATGAACAACTAGTGCCACAGCAACCTTTAGTACAGTGAACTATTATACAATTACAACCACAACACGCTTATACAACACATCATAAACCTCTGGTTCAGTGTTGCCCATCTTAGTATCACATTAGTACTGTTGATTCCCTGAGAAGATTCTAACTTAAGAATCAGTGCCAAGCACTTTCAAACCAAGCCTTTGCAAGTCCTGAGCTGGTTGCAAGCATATTAGACAGTCCAAAGAAAACATTTAACTGGTCTTACAGTAGTGTTTTCATGTACAGTTACGAAATCTACAACCACAACACTACACACACAGTACATCATATACCTCTGGTTCAGTGTTGCCCATCTTTACACTAGTATTGTCGATTCACGGAGCCCTTTCAAACCAAGTCTTTGCTGAAAAATTGAAGGTAAGTCTTCCTATTTCTCCCTGGAGTCTGGACTATCGCTGCACCACTGCCTTCTGACACACACACAGAACTGAACCCAAGAACTGAGTCCTGGATCTGAGCGCGCTACGAGTATATATACTGCTTCCTACGCCCGTCTCCCTTCCTTATAAGGCTCGTGCGCATGTTTAGGAGCTGTCTGGTGTGTGTGTTGATGAATATGCGCAACAGGCTGACGTCACATCCTCTGTCTACCCACCGCCTCTTGGCCGCCTTCCCAGAGAGAAAACCTGTATCTATTAATACTCCCCACTTCAAACTATTACAGGATTTGGCAACAAGTGCTCTAGGCGACGCGGAGGGAAGGCCGTGATTGGCCGAGGCGTCTGTGACACACGGTAACCGTAGCGACCACCAGGAGTGCTTATATAAGCCTTCGACTGTTTCACTTAACCGGGTTCAACTTGTGGTTTTGAAACTCAAGCGGATTGCCTTAAATGGATCTTCAACGTGCACGTGTGAGGGGCTTTGAAGGCTCGCGCCAGGCTTGCAATAGTGGTCTGCTAGATGCAAGCATAATGTGCAAACTCTTTAACGCTTGGATGTGGCGGATGAAGAGAGCTATCTAGAGCCGAGTGAGCTCTGTTAAAAGTGTGTGAAGAAGTCCTAGAGAGTGGGGAAAGCTTCCTGACGCATGTGTACGAGTGCAAGTGCTGAAACCGTGATGCAAATACGATCAATCGTAGGCTTTTAAAAATGACTAGTTCGTCAGGGTTGCTTTTAAACGAAGTGAACCGAGGGCAAGTGCTGTAACCGTGATGCAAACGTGATCAAATGAAAGCTGTCAACGCCGGGGCAGTTCGTCAGTGATCTTTGCTAACGTTACGCACATCATAAACGCCTTAGATTTTAAACGCAACGTATTGAGGGCAAGTACTGTAACTATGATGTAAGTGTGATCAAATGTAGGCCGACAAAGAGCACAATAGTTCATCAGCGTTGTTTGAAAACGTTCACCCAGTGTAACCGCCTCGGTTCATGACACAAATGCTGGGAAAGTTGTGTAAGGGACGGTGGAGTCTTTACGTCAGCGGGGCCGGACGTGACGACAGTGTAAGGTAAAATTTTCATGACTGCGTAATGTTGACGACCAATTGAGGTCAATGCATCTGTGTTATACAACTAACGCGGATTCTAAGAACTGAATTTATGACGCATTTGTGGCTTGTGTGATTGCTAAAATTATAACTGCTTTACATCATTCACCAATTACCTAATTCAGGACTCAAAATAACCATCTACAGAGTACATGTGTACAGGCGAATACATTTATCCCATTTTGCAACTATTGTATTCTTTTTGTCGCGTTTTCCCCTGTACTGTCTCTTGTTTTAAAATTGTCTGTCCCACTCGTTGTCTGCGAACCCAAATTCATTGTAAAATATGTCATTTTTAGCTTACGAAAATACCTTTTCATCGATTTCATGTCTTGAAGTTCAGGTAATGAAATGAGACATTTAGGATGGAGGGGATGAAATTTTTGTCTGTCCCATCTACCAAATTTTTGTCCCAGGACGGAGGAACGGGTCCTAGGAACAATCCTGGTTTCACCTAATGATAAAGAATTTTCATGGGGACATAGCAATATTCAATGACTCTGAAGAAAAGTCTGGAAGTAAATCTCCGAATTTTATCCAGTTCAGCAGTTGTAGAGTTTTAATTGTCTTTATATGCAGTGATATTGTAGCTTTGTTATTGGATAAACCACAACATGGGAGCCACATGGGCGATCCAGGTTCAAGGTCCGACCTTTGCCCCGAAACAACCCATAATACCCTGGCTCCCGAGTTCTTGGAATGGCGCCATGTTTGTTCTATTCTGAAGGTCGCAGGTTGCTTGTTTTTAAGGCATCATTATCCGCTGATAGGTCACAAGTGGGGATGACTTTATCTTTGGTTACTTAGGCTGGGATAGATCAAACACTTGTTCAAGCCCTTTTCTGAGCGAATTATGTACCAATTCTTTTCCTGACGTTCTCTGGGCCCACTTGGAAATCAACAAAGTCCATTGTTGATGGGGTTAACTAGATGTTTTGAAGATCAAATAAATAAATAAACAAACAAAAAGAAGAGAGAACAATAGAATGATGCATGCTTTTGATCTCTTCTTAATTTTTGGGCTACCCCAACCACATAACTTGCTTCTAACATCCAAATATTTTATGGAAAAATCAACTTGTTTTTCAACAAAAAGACTGAACTTGCAAAAAGTTTGCACTGAAAAAGTTAGATTTCTGAAAAATATTCATACCAAAACAGGTGCATTTTCACGCTAATTCAATGTATTGCCAATCAGAACACAGTACTTTCCTTTCTGCATTTTGTTTAAAAAGATATGGACAATCAAAACCAGTATACAAGTTATTGCATTAAAATGGCCTAATTGATCAAAGCAAATGAGCTCAGGCAAAAATCAACACGAATTGCAAATAGGCCCAAATGACCTTTGAACCGTCATTGTCGTCTCCACACAGAAGCACTAATTATATGCAAATGAGCTCATTAGTAAGAATGGATTTAGCCAGTCCCTGTGGGTTGATTCATTAGCAAGTAAATAAAACAAAGGAACGACAGAAGAAAGATCCGTTGATGTTCTGTCTACCTTGCGGAAAGAATACAGGGGACAGGTTGGAATGAATACACATCCAATTTTCAAGCCTGTATGTAGAAAAGAATATAACATAGTCAGGCCACACTAACTAGAGAAAATATCATATCGTAAAGGCACCCAAATTTATATCCTTGGTTTTTGGATCCTATAGTAAAAAATCAGCAATAGTTTTAGATGAAAACAAAGGGCTGGGAAGAAAAAACTAGAATCTGTTCATATTCATTTCTGGAAACCGTGTGAACGAAGGGGCAGACTTTCCCCCATAAGATACTGTTTTCATGTTGATCTTCTAAATCTGAGTAAGACGGAATCAAATCATTAGTGTTGCGTATCGGAATGCAAGACTTCACCAGACAGACCAACAATGTTTGGACAGTCTGGGATTTATGTCCAAAATATGACATCCGTGTCTGAAATTCAGCCAGGAGTGAAATATTAAACACCATCTTTTATATTCCAATAACACAACATTTGAAGCCCTTTATCTAAACAAGTTATGGCATCGATCTCTCATTTTGAAACATTGTGATTGTCTATCAAGTACAGATAAGAAGAATAGACTGCAACATTTAGAGAGAATATTTGATATGGTAATTCATTTCTGAAATATCGCTTAGTGGGCCATCTTTTTCATAACATATGAAATTTCATCAACAACAAAAAAACAAGCATGTTTCACTGGTTTCAGTTGCAGAATATAGTAAAACCAGCTACCACAGATGTTCCACTGTTTTCAGTTGCAGAATATAATGCAACCAGTTACCACAGAGTATCAGACAGCAAATGTCTGACCCAAATGTGGTTTATTGATCCTGAAACTAATCACCATTCAAAAGCTAACCCAGAAAACGTAGAATTGGAGCAGAGCGATCATGTCTGCCTCACTTACAACATCAGACACACATCCAGAAACATTTGCTGGAAACGTTTCAAGTATTTCATTCTTTACATCTCTTTCCCCCGCAATCTTACGTCCGTAAGAAAAGGAACCTTGGCAGTTACATAATCAACACATCGTGGATCTATTCTTAGTACGACGCTTGTGGTTTGGCACGTTATCGCTACGCGGGGTTGCTTCAGCTCACGTTAAAACTTCACAACCTGTGGATTTGAACGTCGATCAAGGTTAAAGACGGACATCGAGGTAGAACGTTGTGTAATATAAAAACCAATCAAGCTTACTGCATAAATTCTCTGTCACCGATGAGAGATAGTGGATACTATCTGAAACACCTAAATCTTCAAAGAATCTGTTCAACTATCTTGCTCAGAGTCACTGACGAAAGGTAGTGGACCAACTTGAAACGTCTGAATGTTTCCAAAATCATACCCAGTTGCTTGAGTAACTACTATTTGGTGTATCTTATTACCTGGATGTCTAACCTTCATCAATGCTTCAGGGAATCTATCCGGTTGCTTGATTTATCTTCTATTATAATGTACTGTGGATTTAAGTTTCATGATACGACAACAACCAAATCTACACTAAAAACGAAGCAAATGATTTCCTACTTTAGCTGTGGTAAGATAGGTCCTAATCAAAATGTCTGACTCTTCATAGAATTCATCCTATCTCTTGATGTATCTTCTATAATGATGTACTTCATGATACGACAACAACCAAATCTACACTAAAAACAACCAAATCTACACCAAAAACGAAGCAAATGACTTCCTGCTCTAGCTGTGGTAAGACAAGTCCTAATCAAAACCACAGCCCTGATTGCCCAAGACGACATCTGTGGCAAGGTGTGAAAACTGGCACCTATATTAGACGCATTTTGTGTTATGCAAAAGCAGTCCGGCCACACCGAATGCTCAGACAACTACAAAATGCACAAGCCAGGTTTGTTCTTATCCTACACAACCTACAACATCGTACGGTAAAGCAAGGGTAATATGTAGGGATCCTTGGTAAAAGCAAGCTGATCATGAGAAAAACAATGCAAGAATTCAGCTCCAAAGATTATGAATTTAGGTTGATTACCTCAAATCAAGCTGTTGGACTTGCAAAGCGTATCAAAACGTTCCAGTATCAAGAAATACAGTTTTGCTGCTGTACCTCACACACAACCAACACACGTAGAGAAAACAAGCCTATATGCCCAACAAATATCACAAGCAAGAGAGCATACAGTACACACAATCCCATTGAAAGAAGAGCAACACAAAGAGCTGCATAATTTTCCCCTGCAGCATTTTGGGCAGGAGAAGAGGAGCGGATGAATATGAGCCTTGTGTCAGCTCCGTTTTACAACACCCCCCAACCTAATTACATGCAATTGCTGCCGGCATCGGGCAGACATGTCTCCCTTTGTGATGCTCCCGAAAACCGACCCGCACAAGCTCCGATTCCCTCTGCAAACACCCATACATGCAGGTTAAAAGACTTGCATAACCCCGGCTTTTTCCTCTCAGCATTGTGCTTTAAAAAATCTAGGGCAGGCGAGAACCGCAGCTAGCTGCAGGCTTGTGGCACTAAACAAAGAGGCGTTGTAAAAAAAGGGAAGACACCCTCCCTCCCCTTGTACATCGTCCTGAATACATACATACCTCTAGCAGTGTGCCAACAGCTGCATAGCACACACACACACAACACCAGACTCCTGTCCTGGACTCCACACAAAGGGCAAGCTAGCACCGCCCTCCGCTAAATAAATTCCCGATGAGGTAGCTGAGGTTTTGCACACTGTGATGGGATGGATAGCACCAAGGTTTGAGGGCTCGAAGCCCGTACGAATCCACTGCCTAGCGGTGGCTCATTCGAGCGGGTTGCGAGCCCAGCAAAATGGCTGGAAGAGCCCTGATTCTCAGCTGGGCTGCCCTGAGTTAGATTTATTTGGGTGGATATCCCAGGGGACACTGCTGCCACTACTGTATGTGTGGAAAAGGGCCGGGAGAGTCCATTCTATAATTTATGCGGGGGAGGCAGGGTGGGGCCTGAGTGGAAGCCAAGGCAGTCTCCTCTAATGAGGTGAAGAATGATAAATTTTTTTTCTTGGTGAATTGCGGTTTCGTTGTGGTTCACATCTTTTAGCAAAGCACACCAGGTCACCCCTTTCTCTTACTGATGGAAGTATTGGGTACGATTATGGAGGTATTGGGTGCGTTTATGAAGGTTAGACATCCAGGTAACAATATTCATTTCTAGACAAATAGATCTCTACAATTACATTAGACAGATAAGGAGATCACTTTGGAACATTTTGAGTGACATCTTTCACTCTTCCAGTGATATCTGTCTGTGAATTAAGACAGTATTGGGTCTTTCTTTAAAGCATTTCAGAGGTTTGATGCACCAACTGAACTGATGGCTCTGATTTAATATTCCTAGTGAAGGTGCACCATCCCCGATACAAATTGCTGGGAATGTCGGAACATACCAATTGGCTAAGGAGTGCATCTCATGCGGGGGTCTGCTTTCATGGCTTTTACATCTGTGTAAATGGGCCGCCGCAACCTTCTAAACCGAAAGCGTAGTAAATGTACCGGGCTATAAGCAACACGTGCAAAAGGATGAGTGAGTGAGGGAGTATACCTTCTAAATTTACCAATCTACCTTCCTTCCTATACACAGTTATTTTTTCTTCAGAACCACTCATCGAAAGAGACAGTTGCTAGAGTTATGGGTGTGCCCTCTTAAACTGATGTAGATAAGCATCTAGAATGCACGTATGAAAAATATAAAGCATGTTTGAGAACAGTTACACATGGGCTGGTTAAGGAACACACCAGAACACCTGTACAGCTCTTATTTCATGTGTGAATATGCGGGTGGTATATCCAGCCGAGGTATTAAAAGGCTACAATTTTTTAAACCCCTACCAAAAGGTGTAGAAAGGTACGATCCCCACAAAACCTGTCGACATTCCTTTAGACTCAGACTAGCCATCTGTTCCGCACAAGTGTGATCTTGTGATACTGCAGAGGTCATCTCTCTATTTACTCACAAGTCAGAGCACCACCCGACCTCTGACCCCTCCTGTCAGATCCCATAATGCACCTAACAACCCAGCCTCAAGTTGTCACAGTTTTTTTTTCAAACGGAAAACGATTTTTGGTTTCAACATTTTTGTGTGGGAAATAGTGATTGCATTGGATAATTTTTTAACCATTTGGCCAGGCAAATTTATTTGACTATATTCACTCTTCGAAACTGTATGTACCAAGGTACAGACTGCCCCTCAGACTGTTATTTTTCTAGTCAAGCATTCATTCTTTTAAATTTGAGAAATAACAGATAAAACCTTATTTTGATGTCCCTGTAGCTCAACTGAGCTCCTGGTTCCGATTAGTTGGTATCTAGGAGACCTGGTTCCAATCCTGGGAATGACATCTTGGTTGGGGCTGCATTTTTTTTCTGAAGGGACATAAAATGGGGATTCCATGTTCGAGGAGGTGCCTCGAGCATGTTAACGGGGAAGGGCTAGCAACCCCTTGCTGTAAAAATATACCCTGCTACTGAAACTTGCAGCTATATGTGCCACTAGACTCTATAAGATGAACAACAGCAATCCTCTTTTAGAGAACTTCTTCTTCTCCTGCTAAGGATTGTGGGCAGGAGGTTTACCCATCAGCCCCCATCAAGGTCAAAAGGTCAGCAGGTTAAATATTTAGACTGGCCAAAGTAGGTCAGCCATTATGGCATGACCTTTGGGCCACATCAAGTTATTTTCTTGGTTCTGGAACATTTCAAATCAGCGATCCAGCAAGATGGCAAGATGTGCGTTTGAGGAGAGCCAAACTTCAAGCACGTAAAAGAGGCCACCACACTTATTGAGAAGAGTACTGGGGTCTTTCCCAGTGTGAGCGGATCAAATAAATCTGTCTATTTATGCAGCTTGTACTGTTCAGTACAAACCTGCCATGAAGCCATTTACTTGGTATGAAATACAACCAAACAAACAAACAAGATGGAAACTTTCCACTTTCTGAGACTAGCTGTATCAAGGCATAGACTTCCCCCTCAACACCAGGGGCTACTTCCTTCCTTCTTACACTGAAGAGAGTCCTTGGAAAAGACTTTGATACAAAGTGGTTCACAGGCTAGAAGTGTAGAAGTGTACAGGACCAATTTAGATCATGAATTAACTCATTGGTTTCAAGTTGAATGTACTTGGGATTGAAGCATGACTTTGAATCAAAGAAGCTCCGAAGTGTGAAAGACCCCATACTTGTTGGGGGGAGTGGGCACCTAAGCTTTGACCTTTTTCTGAATTGTTTGGTTTTAACTCTTGTGTCCATGGAGGAGTAGAAATACTTTGAATCAAAGTTTCTCAGTCAAAGACGAAAAGTACAGAAGTGTACAGGGCCTACAACTTCTGATAGAGGGGGCACTAAGCTCTGACCTCTATACTGATTGAACTCGGTGGTTCTAGTATCCTTGGAGCCAATGTTTTCAGTTTATCTACTGTGGGGGCTGTAGAAAGAGTTTCAATCAAAGTTGTTCATGTTCTAAAGGAGGGCCTGCATGCCCCTTTTACGTAGAGCGTAATGGGCCGTTTTAATTTTACGTAAAGCGTTGCCGACCACTCAATAATTTAGCGTAGAGTGTAGGGAGGCTTTGTCTGAATTTAGCGTGGAGCGTAGGGAGGCTTTCTTAATTTAGCGTATCACGTAGCCGGCCCACCGAATTTAGCGTAGAGCGTTGTCGGGACCCCCCCCCCCCCCATGCAGGGAGGGGGTACCTAAGCTGGGACCTCTATGTGAACTGTAGTTGAACACAGAGTCCTTGGAGTTAGAGAGAGTTTTCTCAACAATATGTCGGACCTAATTCTGTTGGGGGAGGGGGGCATCTAGCTAAACTGTGACCTTTGCCTGAACTCCAGTTGAACTCCTGGTTCCAGTTTAACCCAGTGTGCTGTGCCTGATGGGGAGTACTTTCATCTCCTAATCCCACCATCCATCACTGCTACACACTCTTTCTCTGCACCCTTCCATGGGTAAATATGGCATGAATAAACTAATAATGCGGTTTGGGACAAAGGTTACTTGTGATCCTAAATGTAAACTTTAGAAGACTCGTAATTTTGCTGTTCAATACTGGTTCTTGGACCCAAATGTTCAGCTGGAATGACACTTGCAGCTATGGCCTTCATATCATAGGTCAATTCTAACCATGGTCCTGGTTATCATATATGCCAAAGATGATGACAATTATATTCAGGTCATGGCTTACAACTTCTAGTCAGTTGCACACAGTCAAAATTCCAACCAAATTTCAGTGAAACATTCAGTTTGAGTATTTGGATGGTTCTTGGCATCTATGATATAAAAAAAAACATAGACTAACTTGTTCGAGCCCCTCTTTACATCATCATATGGTCAGTCTCTCTCTGTAGTCTAACGAAAATTCAGTGAAACTGTCTCTATTTTGAGAATTTAGAAGTATTTTTGCTATCTACAAACAGGTATTAACAAAACACTGAATTGTTCTAGCCCCTCTATACATAATCAGATGGCCAGTCCCTCTCTAGAGCTCTGTATCAAATCTCAATGAAACTGCCTCCAGTTTGAGCATCTAGATGTATTTTTTTGCTATCTACAAACAAGTACAAATGGGAAGAAACAAAATATAGAATTGTTGGAGCCCCTGTATCCATAATGAGATGACCAGCATCCCCCTGTATTGGTAAGTCTTCCATCTTAGCCCTGTCACATCTCTGATTGTTCTTACCACTCTAATAACACGGACACACACCCCAACTCAGGCCAGCTGGACACTGGGCTTTCAGACCAAACATCGCATGACCGTACGGCCATATGCTGGGTGCTTCGGCAACACTTTTGAAACGGAAACTATAATCTATGGAAGTGGACAACTTAGAGTTCAGTTCAGTTTACCCGATTCATGATGGAAGGCAAACCAATTGTAAGAACCAAAAAGACACTTTCAATAATGAAGTTCCCTTTTTCCCCCTATAAATTGTTGTATTTCTATTCCGGTCATTACATACAACAAATTAGTCAGAGCTTGAGAAAACCTGCCTGCAAATGGCTGAAAAAAATTTGTGGGGTTGAAAGAATACAAGCTAAATAAAATTTAATTAAATGAGCTTGAATCACATATTGAAGAAAACAGAAATAAAGTATTTTCAGCCTTGACAGATATTAACATATTTTACTAAAAGAATTTGTGTTAAGAAATTATTCGAAGGGACCGGTGCATCTAGCATTAACCCATATAAAGGTTGCCAATAATCTACCTGCACAGTTTGAGTGATGGATTAATCCATGTCATCCCTCAGCTACCTGTTGATTGGTCCTCATCAATCTTGTCAGGTTGCCACGGCAATTAGATTTGATTTTCCAGCTGACTCCAGCCCTGGGGTCAGTCTGGGGTCGTGACCTTTTGGCTTGGTGCCAGGTGGCAAGTCTGACGACCTCTGACCTCAACACAAACTTCACACATAAACATGGACTTTGCTCAATCCTATTTAGGCTTTCAGAAAGATACTCTTCCACTTGTCTTAACAAGAAAGACAGGCACTACTGTATGTGCAGCATATCTAGGTATGTTGTGCAAAGGAAATTCTGTATCTCAATTACAGAGCTGTCTACTTTGTCCTGGGACGGAAATTTGCTTCTAGGGATAAATAAATCATGCTCCATAAAACATGAACGCTATGACATTAATAATTTGACGATAATGTATTTTCTTAACCTAGAAATGACATATTTCAATATCGATAATCCCAAACAATGAGTTGAACAGAAAAAAAATTAAAGGAGAGGGCCAGCCTTACTATAAAGCTTGAAACACCCCTTAATTTGAGTGGTTTGTCCCCTGTATTCAGGAGGCCCTCCTGGATGTTAATGGTAAGTCCCCTCAAATAATGAGACCCTCCCTGATGTTAGTGGTAAGTCCCCTAAATTAAGGTGACCCTACTGACATTACTGGCTAGTCCTCTATATTAGGGAGGCCCTCCTGATGTTAGTGGTTAGTCCCCTGAATTAAGGCGACTCATTCTGATGTTAGTGGTTAGTCCTCAAGAATTAAGGCAACCCTCCAGTCTACACAGCATCCTAAAAAGATGAACGAACCCTGGCTGAAGACATGAGGTTACTTAGTATTCTGCTGAAGCTGTATGTCTGGGCACACAATATCCACCTGCCAGGTGCAATTTGCAGTAAAAAAAACTACAAAACTGAGAATTGTGTGTGAAAGATTGTGCAAGGAATAAAAAATTCTATACTTGTTTAAACATTTCAATCCGGATTTCGTAAAATTCTTTTAAAAATTGCCACCAATATTCTTCATAACCTAGCTCGTGCACATGGCAGGTTTAGCCCACAACTGAACATTGTGATTGAATAATTTAAAATTCCCTCGTTGTACATTCCAAACAAAACATTCCTGGGTTATGGATAGAATTTAAGTTATGAATAAACAATAACTGAATCAGTAGAATTCCTTAGATTTGCACCAATCTTAGAATTAATTTCTGCCCTGCTTTAATGTGCAATGGTTTGTCCCTAAGTGGGAGAGACTTGAGGTTTCAATATGATAAATCTCACATCCTTTCAAATTCTTCATTACCTTGAGAGCTTTTTCTGAAAACTAAAAGGCTAATATGAAATATTAAAAAGACGATGTCTGAAATATCTATTCCTTTCATTTATAATGATATCTACAAAAAAAGCATGACAAAAATCATTAGCATTGCCACGCCCAGAAATAGACACACAGGTAGGCATTGCGATAAGCATTAAAGGTGAATATCAGCTAGAATTAAAACATTCCAAATAAATGAGTGAAACAGGAAATTCACCAAAATAAATGACACAGAGGTTTCACAACTTACGTGTCCAATTTGTGCCAAAAAATATCAATATTCGAAAAAAAAGAGGCCACGCCCACATAAGCCAAAGCTTATGAATGAAAAGACATTTTATCCTTTACAATACTCAGGTAGTCTTTACGTTCCAATTTTGTCACGTTTATGAGGGTACACAGTAGCTAGAAGGAGAATTTGGATTTTATTTTATGTCTATTTAAGCACATGTTATAAAATCATTCAAAATGTTGATCCATCCAATTATTAAGTCACTTCCCCCATATTGGATTCATACCCAGGTCTTAGGAGATTTTGTACAAACACTTCATCATTTGTCAAATGGTATTAGATAAATCTTATCATTAAGGAAAACAGAATGACCTGCCCAAATATTTTACACTGGTCAAAACATGAGCTCTGTTCAAGAAGAGATGACTGGTGAACTAAACAGGAATTGTAACGCTCGAAAAACTACATATTTACAATTTTTGCGATATCTCATTCATTATACAAAACCTGTATTCTTTCACTAAATTGCAGGATGCCTGGATTCCATTTTAGTAATCTAATAAAGTTTCATGCAAACTGAAGGTGTGCATTTCCATTCCTGACTTGAAAGCTGTTCAAAATAAGTGAAAAGACAAAAAATCACCTCACATCTGCTTGGAGATTTATCACACATATAGATCCACCTGCATACATTATCATCATGGGTCAATAACACAAAATGCCACTTATTCAGATCCCCCCATAAAATATTAGGTTGGCGGGCGGAGAATGGTCTCCGTGGTGATACCATGGCGATACAGAACAGCACCTCATTATTCTCTAGGGGGTCAGAGTGAGGTCAGGCCAGCACAATGCAGTAAATGGCTGCACATGTTTCATACAGAGAAGATTTTTATGGAAAAACAATTTGAGATGTTACCGATTCAAATTGCCTTTTATCATCACTCAAGATGTTTTTAAAAAATTCCTGAATTTGATCAATTGAAATCTATACAAATTGAGAAATTAGTAATATGAATAAGAAGAAAAAAAGTCAAGGAACTACTACTTAGGAACCATGCTTAAAGAGATCTAAAGCTTTCATATAAACAGCAATTTCCCTCACATCCTTGTCCGCTCTCGGACAACAATGGTACATCCCATTTTCACACCTGTCCACACAACTGTCCTACCTGCACGAAAACATCTTTTTGTCTCAAGGACAGTAGACACCTCCTTCCCTTCCAAAGAACAACTGAAGACTGTGACTTTGAACTTGAGAGTTGATTACTCAGTCTCACAAGACCAGGAAGAATACACGACACTTGAAACAGTTTGTGTTACTCAAGGTTTCCACAGGAAATGTTGGGGAACTCCCCCTCTTACTCCCACTCACTTGGTTTCACCCACAGTGACCTTACACTTCACGCTAATGAAGAACGCTACCAAAGGGGAAAGTATGGGGATTCCAAGGTAAATCCCAATTGTGGGGAAAAATTGCTGTTAATTTGAATTGATTTATCTATCTGGCTGTAGAAAAAGTACAGCCAGGGCTACCCAGCTAGCCAAAGGCTACTACAAAGGGCTAGCCCTGATAACTGTGCAATATACAAAACTCAATACTACCTTTCACAAAGCACATGGAGACACTGTTCTATGGCACCAATCAAAACTTTTAGTTCTCTGATAAAAAAAAATAAAGAAAAAAAAGTTCAGCTCAATAAACATCAACATGACAACAGCCTAAGGGGAAGTCTTTACTTTGGTGCACAGTTTCAGGGAGTGGATATTCATGTAGTCAGATTCAAATTTTGCTCAATGCATGCCCTGTTTTTATCATCACCACTTGGTGTTTTTTTTTTGCTCTCCAAGAACCAATAATATAAATTGGTGTGGCCCTAGGCTCAAAAGGAACAAAACATCAACATCCCAATGTACATGAAGCTTATATGAAGCTACCCATCCATTGGTCATACCAAAACAGACCAGATATTTTACCTGCAAGTACATTGTGGCAGGGAAATCCCCCTTCTCTTTTTGATAAGCACAGTGAACAAAGGACCACTACTCAAAGTTTCACAAAACAGCAAGATCCCTAGAACGATATCATACTACCTGTACTTCTCTTACTTTTCTATGCACATTGCCAAATACTATTCAGATGTATTTTACTTGAGAAATAAGTAAAATTTTGCAAAGTATTCTGTAATTCCAAATGTAAGTGTACGATATTTGATATCACTAACCCAGACCCCATTACCCAGCTGTCGGAAGTACTGACATATTAGCAAACTTTTCCACCATACAGCTGCAGAACCATGACTAAATCTACACCTACTCATGAACACATGCTCGGTAGGAAGGAAATGTCAGGTTTAAATGGAGCACAACACCAGAAACTGTCGCTGAGTCAGCGTAGTGATAGAAAAACAGTGGGAAGGATCTTAAATTCGTCTTACAACAACGGAAGACATGGCCTGTTTGAGTAGCCTCTACCAGGCCCCACGGATGGCTGAAAAATAGTAGAAATTGGCTAAATAGAGTGAATAGTATGCTAAAGGAGTCGGCTATGGAGAGAGGGTCCAATATGCTATCAGCCGAGCGGCAAACTGTACCCCTATAGCAGACTAACTCCTCTTGCATGTTTTTCTGTCTATTTGGCCAATTCCTACTCTTTCCAGCCTCCTCTGGGGCCTGGTAGAGGCTACTGTTTGAATGTTCCTCCTCATGAACCCAAGACAAGGAACAAGGACTGAGTCATCAAAGAGAAATGGTGGGAAGAAACTTTACTGTGTCTTACAACAATGGAAGACGTGTACTGTTTCTTTTCTTGTGCACCCAAGACAAGCAACAAGGAAGAGTGAATGAGTCATCTTGTAGAAACATGAAAAGGAACCGTGCTGTTTCTTTTAATACGGAAAGATGTATTCTGTTTCTTTTCTTGAGTACAAGAAACAGTGACTGTGCAAGGGTACCTTGCTCAGGAAAAACGTTCAAGAAAGAAATTGAGATGTATGCTATTCCTTTTCTTACATGTCTTAACTGTAACAGCTAACTTTTGGCTCCGACCATGCAATTTCAACTTGTTTGGGGAGAAATTCATTCAAAGAAAACTGTAAGTTTCCATCTCACAGTCTCACGTGCATCTAATCTCCTTGGCAAAGGCAATAACACTTAACTGGAGTACTGGACTGTGAAAACACTGGACAATAGGTGGAGTGGTAGGATTAATAGGAGAGCTCTAACAATAACTCAACTAGATAAGTGGTGCTACCCCACGGCTGTCCCTAACCCGATGGACTGGAAAAACACTGCACATTGTGTTCACCTTCTAATGTCGTCTCCTCCTGGTTTCATGGGTCTTTTATGTCCAGAAAACAAAAACTACGACCGAGACGAAACTGCAGAAAAATCTGTTAGCAACATTTTGGAGTCGTTCCTGTCAGAAACCAACTGAGAAAGACAGATTTATTACATCATGTCTGTATTTTTGGTACACACAGTTTGATTTGAAGAGAAAGTTTTCCTCCCAAGCTTTTGTTTTTATATCACCCTACTGCTGAATTTGGATGTTAAAAAATGTTTGAGAACTAAACAGATGAATTGGTGTGGCTCTATTAGCTAAATGAACCCCAACTATAACAAGAACACATCCTCAGACTATGCCACAGACAATCGAAGTAGAAAAAGTTTGTGGACTAGAAAAGTGTTATGTGGGTCGCCAGATTGTTTCAATTTCATGTTCTCTAAAGATACAACTAGACTCAAATAAATAACCATGAAGACTTGTTTGCACGTTTTTGAGTCATTCTCTTTCCATATCAACCAAATAGTACTGGTGACATCAGCAACATAAAGACATCAGCAAGCCAGTAAAACAGCCAAGGCCTTCGCAGTAGACCACCGGGCTAGAAAAAGCCTGCATGTCAACTTACTACTTAAATAAAGGCTTTGACTTGACTTGACTTGACTACAGTTCTTCCAGCCATGTTATAAGGGTTGCCCGCTGCTTTCATGGGTATTTATGTTTCCTAAAATCTTTCAAAATGACCCCAAAAAATTTAGAGAAAACCCACACAGTCCTTCAGGCCACGTTATGTGGGTCACCTGCTGCTTTCAAGGGCATTTTGCTAAAATTTGTAAAAACGACCCCAAAAACCATGAAAGATACAAGTTCTCCAATCATTCTCTTTCCAAATCAACCAACCAATACAAAAACTGGTGACAGTAAAAAAAAGCAGCAAACTGAAGCATTCACAGACTCAGCCACGGACCACAGAAAGGCCACACAGTTAGTACAGTCCTTCCAGCCATGTTATGTGGGTCACCAACTAGTTTCATGGGTGTTTACATTTGCTAAAATATGTAAAAATTACAAAAAAAATCATGAAAATTTCAAGGTCTCCAAACATTATCTTCCCAAGTCAACCAACCCACCAGTACAAAAACTGGTGACAAAAACACCAAACTGGAGCATTCACAGAGTCAGTTATGGACCACCGGACTAGAGAAAGCCCCCACAGCGAGTACAGTCCTTCCAGCCATGTTATGTGGGTCGCCTGCTGGTTTCATGGGTTTTTATGTTCGTGCCTAATGATTATTGCACCCCTCAGGAAATCACTGTCTGGTCTGCATGCAAATCCCCAACAGTTTCTCCACAACACACACATTTCAACATTTTTACGTTTCTCTCTAATCCGCCAAAAACCAACAAGCTCTGGTTTAACGGCCAGGAGTTTACCCTATCTTCAACCTTACAGCCAAGATAAACTAAACTGAGTGATAAAGTTGTAGCTTTGTCAGTTATGTCCTTCATTAACACTTAAACAACAGATTAAAGTTCTTGTCATCTCAAAAACTGCAACACACAGTGAAATCTCATCCAAAGTACCTTGATACATTCAAAATACCCCCCAAAACACTGTTAAATACATCCTCCAAATGTTAGTCATTGGTGGAAGCATGGAAGTTTAAAATCGGAGAGGATCGGAGGCAAAACACAAGTTGCAAACTCACTCTTAACTTCACTAAGATACAAACTCTGCATCTCAGTTTGACACAAACAAGACATGTTGCAAACAGCATGTAACAACAAGGTTTTATCACACCGACTTGTTGCCAAACGATTCCATCTGGAAATTGCTACTTTCCTACCGGAAACGACATTCAGTTCTCAAGTCACTAAACAAAACGAGTTCAGCAACATGTCTTGTATCACAAAGACACTGCAAATTGACAAGTACTTAACATTTTGTCCGCTAATCCTAATTTTTCTTCTATTGTAAAAGCTAAGGACTCGGACATACAGAAAGGTAGGGTTACCATGGTGACAAATTACGGCTGCTACAAATCAGCTGCTATGCTTTGTCCAGACCTTATTAGGTATCATTCAGACCTTGACTAGATCAGGGGGTTCTGGTCAGGGTTTTCTGGACAAACCAGCCCTTGGAAGGAATAAAGAGTCGACTGAAGAAAAACTTGACGACTTTTGCTTTTAAAGCAGAAGAAGAAAAAAAATTTTGGCCTTTGGTTCTAGATATTTTTTGGAGGAAAACTTGAGTCTTGTGTAAATGAATGACCTTGGAGTTGGAAGGTTGAAGAATCAACAGAAGAAACTCCTGCTTTTCAGAACAAGAAATGAAGATTTGGCATGTGGGTCTAGAGGCACTTTTGGCAGTGCATGTTGTCTGAAGGTTCTGAAAGTGGTTATCTTTTAATACCAGTTAGAGGTACTCATTTCTTGAAGGATACACAATGTTGCTTACACACTTTGCAAAACTCTACACCATAATTCAAACATTCAAGTAGCATAACAAATATGTAGACTTAAAAATACATTAAAGAATTCAGTATGGCAAGCACTGTTAAACCAAGTAAGTAGCATACCAAACATCAGTGGTATCCAGATTTTTTACAATCAATTCTTCTGGGCAAAAGGGTCATCAGATTGCCAAAAGAAGATAGGAGAACTGGTCACACATTTGGAGACTGTAACCCATGTCTTGGAATAACAGTACAAACTTTCTTCAAGATGAGACACAGGTGTTTGCCTTACCTTAAGACTTGACTCGTAGTCGGAGTTGATCTTACACATCAACCCGAGACGCAGGTGGACTTCGTTCGCCTGCGCGAAGCTCGCGTCGATGTACAACAACTGCTGAAACGCTTTGATCGCCCTGGAACACAGAGAAGAAAAGTTTTAAGTTTTTAACAAAGTACTCATTTCTACCTTGTCCACTTACCTTACCTTACCTAGGTAGGTAGGTAGGTAGGGAGCAGTAAATTGAACTGTGTATAGGACACTAGCATTGTACTATAACAACTGCTGAAATGCTTTTTTTTGGGTTTGATGGTCCTGGAACACATGCAGAAGAAAACATGTTAGTTTTCAACAAATCTGTACACTTGATGAACTTGCTGATTATGTCACACTTGAAAGCAAACTCCTAAAAGCTGGGGCTAAAGCTGACAGGTAAAAAAGTTATTTGCAGTTCTGAACACAGATGAATGTTCAAGGTACAACTTCCGTATTCCAATTTTCACTGTTCTTGGAGATGGTGATATGTGACTATCACTATGCACTTGTGACTATGTCAGTGCTGCAATGCGTTGTTTTGAGGAAAATGAGGAATATCACATTCTGTTAACTCTGTAATTGGTGAAATCCTTCAAAAAACACACTCACATACAAAACACACACACACACACACACACTAGCTACCCCCCCCCACACACATACATACATACATACATACAAGCAAACATACACATTACACAAACAAACACATATACTATAGTGCTGAAGTCAAATCAACATTCAATATTAACTTGAAAACATAATTACATATCAAATAGGCAGGCTCTTTTGAAACACGGAGTCTACTACTGTATTTCATCTAGTAATATAAGCTTCGCAAAAGTCTGATAAACCCTACTGTATTTGTTTAGTTTCTGGCCACGTTTCTTGAGTACAGAAAGATATATTTATACATCAAGAGCCACAAGCTGCTGGTGGTACAGTTACACATATACCTGTAGCTCAATCCTAGTGTCTAAGACTCTAACAAGTCTTACGTGTGTGAGCGAACGTCTTCCTTTTGTATCTGCTGTTCCACTTACAATGACTAACAGTTATACTAGTGGAAGTCCTGTGACGTCATAAACATGCCTTATATGGCTCCCTGGCACTGCCTTATAAGTCTCTTGCCAGCGATACTTTTAGCGGTCGCACGCTACAATGCGGGAAACCCCTTTCTGACGTGCCCGCTACATATTCATGAGCAACAAAACCACGTCAAAGCCTTGGCTCTCTGCCTGTTGTGTAAGCATTACTGCCACAATCCCAGCCTGCCTTATTTGGGCAGGTCCCTTTTGTAGCGAGCGGTGCATGTAGCGTTAACGTTGCCTTTGCTACACGGACTCCATGTGCAACAATACTGGGCACCTGCTTATGACATCACCAATGGCTTCTTCAGTGTTTCTTTCGTTCCTGATGTACACAACCTTACCTTACATGGCAAGTTCTTATAAAGCTTTGTTATATCATCAAATATTGCAAGACATTCTCAAAGAGTGTACCTGCCTTTTTTTAAACACATGACAGGTGATTTTGATAAAAAAAGAGACAGAAAAATTAAACAGCAAAATTTAAGAACATACCCCCTTATGTACCTTGGATACTTTTGAAAGGTTTATGGTCCCTTAGATAATTTTGCCTAATGACACAAGCATCAAGAATTTTGTCTCTAGTGACAGCCTGTCCACACAGACCAATTTTTATCAGTTTCCTGAGTGGTCTTCTTAGGCAGTTTTGTAATCCTTGAAGAACATAGAAACAACCCCTGAATACATTGAATACGTTCATTGTCCCAAATTTCCCCCACGTCTTCCATCGTTACGAGTCATAAACGGTTCTTCCCCACTTCCACTACAGCCCTTACAAGTCATCAATGGTTTGTCCCCACTCCTGTCTAAACTCTCCTGCACCACAAGAGGGTATTGCCCCGGATCTGGGGACAACTGCCATCAGCTATGAGTATGATCAAGGCCACACAGGCACTGGAATTATTTATTGACAACGCATATGAGTATAGGGACTGCTGTTACAGTCTTCTACAACTAGCATAGGCACATAGATGTATACACAAGCAAAACTGACTGATGTACAACGATCTGGGCACAACTGCCTTTAGCTAGGAGTATGAACTGTATGATCAAGGCCACACAAGCCTTGGAATTATTTACCGATGATACAGAAGAATAAGGCCTGTCGTACAAAACATTAGCTCCCCCTCCATACAAACATGTCATACAAGTATATGTACATGGGCTATCCCAAAAGTTCTGGTCTGCTGAAAAACACTAATGCATTGAACTGTTATTGTTTTTTCCATATCAAAAACATGCCAGAACCAATAACACAGTTACAGCTTCCTACACAGATCACCTACAAACATCCTACTAAATTATTGCTAACTCTGTACATGGAGGTATATTTAACCTCCTTGCTCTGTACTCAGCACCAGTAGTGAAAGGTCTATTCTGTTATAAATACCCTTAAGATAAAAGATAAAGATACCCTTAAAGATACCCTTTAGCCTTTATAAAGGCTGGTCTACCACTAGTAGTGCCAGGGTTCGAAATGAAAAAGCTTACAAATCATAGAGACAAACCTAGAATGTCATCAACATGTCAAATGCAGGATTGCTAATTTCTGTGATTTCCTGCCTCTGTGGATTTAATTTACGCCTGCGTCCTACACAATTATCCAGCTGTTCCGACACAGACTTGTTCGTTACTTCACAGCTCACTGCTAACCTTTCACACACATCTTGCACAAACAACAACAAGTAAAAACTAGACAACGTCACAAGAAAACTTAGCAAGAAGTTAAAAATTACAAGTTGAATCATCATGGTAAACTTATTGCCAATATCTAAATAAATAGACAAGCTGTTAAGGCATATTGTTTTTTACTTCCATTTGTAAGATCCTTCAAGGCTAGCCATCCTAAGCCTGGGTGCCATCCTATTTCTACCGTGGCTCCTACATTTTAGGGTAGTGAATGTAGGTGCCCCGGTAGAAATATGATGGCACCCAGGCTAAATCATCCTTACATGAATTAAGTTCTTTAAAATTGTTAGATATTAGCAGTAGTTCAACCAGGGGTTTTTCTAGAAAAATTAAACAAGAGGGAGCACACACAGGCGAGGAAGGGAATGCTATGTATTTATGGAAGAATCAATCGCCGAGGGAAGACTGTATGCTGGGGATTAAGCTAAAATCTGAATTCGACAAGGGGGCACTGGGCTAAAACAAGAGGGTGCAGCGCCCCTCTTTCCCGATGTAGATGAACCCCTGGTTCAACTATCATGTATGTAGGATGCCATTCATTGCACCGGTTACAATTGTCGTGCAATAAAACTTAAAAGTTCTTCTTTTCCCTTGCTAAACACTGGAAAATAAGCTATTAGTAATAGTATTATAGTATCAGACAACAATATAACATCTCTGAATGTTGAAAAAATAAGAAATGTCTTTCTGACACACCTTTAGGGCAGGGAAAACCTCGGACTTCCTACAAGACAGGAGACAAAGAGCATGTACAGGACTTCCCCAGGCATGCCTTGTCTTATCTAACCCAAACAAAGGCAGACTCACTAATTAGTCAGGGGGTGGTTCATTAACTGTGCTTACAGGGGCGGAAACAATCACTGAAAACCAGGGCAGTGCAAAGGTTATACAAACTGTGATAGTAGGGACGGAAATATATTCTAGCCTCCACCAGGCCTTCCTTAGTTCCTACAGTGGTACGGATTGTAGAATTCGGCAACAAGAGAAATAATTGGACAGGAGAGTAACTCAGTAAGTCCACCCTTCGATTGGTCAACCCCTTTGGTAGCCAAACTCTCTTGGCAATTTAGTTTCCCTATTAGGCAACACCAATTCAATCTCTTGGTTAACGGAATTTTTAAAAAAGTGCTAGATTGGAAAATCAACATGAAAACAGGATCTCACAGGAAAGTTTTTACTTTGGTGCACACAGTGTCAGGGTGTGAACAGGGTCAGGTGCAAGTTTTCACCCCAGCCTTCTGACAGAAGTTCTGTTATAAATTATGATGTCCTCATGCTAAAATCTTACAAAATAAGATCTGTTAACCAAAAAATTAAATTGGTGTGGCCTTAGCCAGTGTAGTCAGGCTGGTAGAGACCTTAAATAATAAATGAAAACTTGGGCAGCATAGAGGCCATACAGATGCAAAAATAGGTAAAATAAAACTTTTCATGGGTTACGTTAGGAACAGCTGAATATGAATGTGTATTAGGATAACTGAAAGCTTTAAATATTCATAATTTGCAGCACTAAAGGCTTGAATCAAAGTAGGCAATTATCATCAATAACCTTATTTGGTACAGTGTTATTTTATTTCAGAAAAAAGGATAACATAACCCTCCCAACAATTAAAACTAATACAACATACGACTTCATTACAAAGCCATTACACAACTACAATGATTATGTGTATATTGCAACTAAAATGGAGACATCTAATTGGATTTCTATCACAACAATAAAGGATATTAAATCACCGAAAGGAGTTCAAAACCATCTGTAGCATACAGAGTACATTAGTTATGATAAATCACATATAAGTGGGAAGAAAACGACAAAGGTCGATGATTAAATGCCCTTCCCTGTAACAAAGAACAGACACCTGACACCCGGCTGCCATGTTGGGAGGGGCGGGGCACCGGGAAAATATGCAAATAAGTCATGCAAACCTAAACCATTGTGAGGAAGTGTAGAAAGCCCCTAAAAAATTGTGGCGCGAAAACCTCTCTCTTTTTTGTTTGTACTTTTTTTGAGAGAGGGTAAGGTGAATCAACTGCACAAGGCAAGCAAAGAAACAAATCCTAACTGACTTGCATAGCCAACATGAACCATAATTTATATTCATCTGCAGTACAGCCATCTGGGTAATGAGGCTGTTGCAGTGCCTTTAAACTTCCTCGAGGCACCTCTTGATCCAAAACCCCCATTTTACGTCCCATCTGAAAGATAGATGCAGCTCCAACCAGGATACCCTTCCCAGAATTGAACCAGGGTCTCCAGTGATAAAACAAAAACCCGAAGCCCATATCATATGTCCCAAAGGATGTTTACATTTGGCCTAGATGAACCCGACCACGTCCATTATTACCTGGATGTGAATAAAATATGCTCCCCTCATTCAAACTCGTTACAAAACAGACCATTAATCGCTCCAGGTGTCAACCCGATTTCCTGCTTTTTGTTAAAGAAAAATCAAGATAAACTAAATCATTACCTTGTTACATAATTGATATGTCTATCTTTACATTTATAGACTGATACAATTTATCAATATTTCCTTTCTCGAATGTAGCCATAATTTGAATACACCCACTTCTACTTACACAAGATAAAAGATACTCAAGCAATTGGATAGATTTAAAAACGGCATCCGCCGTCTTTCGTTAGTGACTGGATAAGAATTTGGATTTAACCAACTATTTATCCAAAACTCAGAACTAAAGCGAAACACCAAATATAGTTAAGCAAGCAACTGGATAAAATTTTCAGTCAGAGGTTTCAGACAGTGACTTACGATACAACTGGAAATCCAGACTTATACCAAAACTCGGAAAAAAGCGAAACTGTATCTATCATAACATGGGTGGAAATAAGAGAGAAAGATTAGATTTATGCCTCAGGGAGTGCAAAATGTCAGGCCAAGGAGGTAACCTCCTTGGTCAGGCAGAACACAAATCAACAAAACTTGTCACACCAACCCTGAGTACAAAACTGGTGTAGTGTTACCGTACAGTTTACAACTTACAAACGATTGGTGCAAAAAAGACATTCAACAAGTTTCTTACTTCAGCAGAAATCAATACACTTTTGTACCTCTACATTGTACTCTCCGGTAAAACAAAACAAAAAACTTCTGAGGAATGTAGAGTTGAGAGCTGAACAAAACAAAGAGCCACACTTGACTTCAGGGCAAATTTGTTCCATCATTCCATTCAAGACACAAGAAAACCTGAACTACAACAACTGAGTCAACTTGCTCCAAGATTTCTTCTTTCCTTCTTCCTTAAATCCAAAACTTTCCAAGCCTTCAAAAATGACTGAATTATTCCTGGACGGTTAATACTCCACATGTAGACCTCAAGGTCAAACGTGCTTCATTAGAGGTCAAGTCAGCAGACAATTATGACCTTGTTAGGTCAGATAAAAATATCCTCTCTAGACTTGTTTTGAAAAGAAAAACTAGACTGGAACTAATGCTGTAGTTGGGAAATGCAGCAAAACATACCAAATCATAGTCTTTAAAAAATTCAAAGGTCAGACATTTCATACTTGTAGATTTGAACTAAAATGTACAGAAATCAAAACAAAGAAGAGTAGTTAAAATCAAGTCGACGTAATTTTGAGTACCTTACAGCCACATTCATTATACAGCAAACAATTCCCAAAACATTGCTTCAATTCTAACAATGCAATGAGAATCTATTGTTTTACCTTTCCATATATCTACATTTCAAAGCGCAACAGGGTTTTGCAAATGTCAAGTATTCAGTGTGAAAACTCAAAGCAACCAGGACCTAAGACAAAAAATAACCACCAAACTACGTAGTACAAGTCCAAAACACAGCTCCTAACCCTGAGCCCTGTTAAAAAACGGGAGACTAAATACTTTTCATTTCCAAATATTTGCCTCCGAATTTATGGGCACGTGTCAAGACATATTTGGAAGGAAAACACTGAAAACTAGCAGCACACAGTACCAACAAAATTATCTATAGTCTACTCTAATACAGAAAACAATCGAAGCTTAAGTCCAAAACACAGCTACAGCCCCAACCCTCTTAGATTTCTCTTAGAAAAAGGGAGCCAAAATACTTTTTAATCCCAAATATTTATCCTCCACATTAAAGGGCACGTGTCAAGACATATTTGGAAGGAAAACAAGGAAAACATAGCATCCAGTACCTACAAATCTTCTGTACTCTACTCTAAAACAAAAACAGCCGAAGCTACAAGTCCAAAACAGTAAACACAGGCCCAAAACCTCTAAGACCTCCTTTCGAAAAGGAGAGCCAAAATACTTTTTAATCCCAAATATTTGCCTCCAAATTACTGGGCACGTGTCAAGACATATTTGAAAGGAAAACACCGAAACTCAGTCATAGCATCCAGCATCTACTCTACTACTCTGAAACAGAAAGCAGCCGAAGCAAGTCCAAAACACAGCCCCAGCCCTGAACCCCTGCACTGGGACCTCACCCCCAGGTCAGGGTCCCTTCAAACACCGGGGTTCGACAGGCAGCCAGACAAACAAAGACAAAATGGCACACCATCCACATAACACACACACATACACTCTCTCTCTCTCCCGCCTGCAGGCCGGGGTTTTAAACACCCGGCATTCTGCCAATCCTTACTACAACCTACACAACACTACACTACCGCGTGGACACCGGTTATACGTTTGCACCGTACACAGTTTAAAGAAACACTGTGAGGATCTTTATCTGGGTTTCTACAAGTAGGAAAGCACAGCTGGCGCCCCGCATGCTTGCAGAAGAGCCCCGGCAAATATTTGGGCCAGAGCTGGCCCCCCTCTCACCCCCGCACACACCCCTATCGGGCCCCATGCCTGTCAGCTGTCCTTACCGTCCAATCTTTTCCCTCCCCGCTCTTTAAATCCCCGGCTCCCGTCCGCGAATCAGCAAAGAATCCGACAGTACTTACTACACGGCACCAAGGCCTCTGCTGAGAAAAAAAAAATCCTGGCCGGCTTCCAAGTCTGCTAGTTTGGCTCCTATTTGCCAGACAAGGCTAGTGAGGCCAACACTGCTCTTTGTTAGGGGAGCCCTGGTACCTCCAGCCAATTGAGAACAGACAGGCCAGCCGGGCTTGATTGACAGCTACTCATGCATATCTAATGAGGCAGGGGAGACCCTGCTGGCCAATCAGAGGGCAGCAGCCGAAAGTCTGCATAAAAGACTGCTTTTGCATTATGTGGCTTGATAAGCATTTTTTCAAGGTGAGGGACAGTACAGTTGATATGCTGGGAGGGTGTGTGTCAGGGAAAAGGATACATTTGTAGACCAAAACACCACAGGACATTTAAAACACAATCAAAGCACTAATCAGTGTGTAATCTTTGATTGAACACTAAAACATCGAAAAGGTGGGATCGTACTATCAAAAATATTAAATACAGTACACGCTAGAAAACAATTTATTTGTTCAGAATGAAATTGAGAAAGTAGAATGTAAACTGTTATCCTTACCTACACAAACAGATAAGCACTTCAGCCAAAATAGATCAACAAGTATTTATCTCATTAATTACTACATGGGAAAGTTGTCAATATTATTATTTGGTAGCTGTGTTATAATTATTTATTATCAAGAATGCATACAAGTTATCAAAAAGGCATGTCAAAGATGTCCCCAACTTCTTTTCCATTGTGTTGATTTTATGACAGCTCTTTCTAAATGGTACTAAATCTATTGTTTTGTTTTGCTCATATGCAAATCTATAATACATAAGAGCTAGCTAGCAGTATGCAAATGAGACTATTATAGAACAGACATCTGAACCTTGCATAATCTCACACCTCACTGCTAAACAAAGAAACAGCAGCCCAATACACATCCCGCTGGGACATGGTCAACATTACGCAAGGTAACAGGTACTAAATACGCCAAAAGACAGTTACTCAAGCAACTGGATAAAATTTTGAAACAGTCAGACGTTTCAGACAGCATCCGCTATCTTTCGTCAGTGACTAAAGGGAAGAACTTGAGAACCAGGTTTCTTATTACCTGTATGTCTAACCCTCATTACATAACAGTTAATAGATTGGAACTGGCCAGGCGTTTCAGGTAGCATCCACTACCTTTCTCAACTAAAGTAAGAAGTGTAGTGCAATAGGTATTAAAAAAAATACTGAAAACGTCTGACCGAAAGATTTTTGTTGAATGTCAATTTCTACTTACAAGTCCCAAATACGATAAAATCTATCATCTATTCTATGCATCCTATTTCATATGAGTTTGACAGAGAAACCTCATCTCGAGCTCTGAACAACACACCTATCCACGCATCCGCAAGTCGTACAAGCTCAGCAAACCCAAAACAGAATATTTCTGTCAAATGTTATCGCAAGAGGCAAACTCACCAACTGCAAACCCAGAATACAACACACATAAATCTACGCATCCTAGTAGTAGTAGTTCACTGTGTCCTACTTCACAAGAATTCGACAGAGAGAAACCTCACCTGGCGCTCAGAACAACACACCTATCCCCGCATCCGCAAGTTGTACAAGCTCAGGAAACCCGGCCTGGCTTTATACCACGCGCGCTACACGACTCTCACCACGTGGAGGCTCATTCATGAGATATTTATAACGAGTCCTTCCGTTGTACGCCCACTAGCGGCCTCCCACACTTCCGGGTAGAACAATGTCACTGCACTAATTTAGGAACTTCCTCGGAGACTCGCGCTGTAGAGAAGAACTGCATGATTTGGAAGAGGCAGGATTTTACAATTAGCTTCTTAAGGACCTTATTAGATCTATATCTAACTATGGCTTCAATCATCCGCACAATATCAGGGAACGCATTTACGACTTTTCAGGAAACCCGCTTCACAGAGCCAATGCGGGAAGCAATGCGACTTCCTTGCAAGACGTCTTATAATTAGCAACGGTAATAATGGTCTTCCTGCTCAAGGAACTCATAGGTGATAGCACTTCCAGACTTCACGTCTACTCAACTCACATACAAAAGAAGCTTCGAAGTTAGAAAGGTATATATATATATATATAGAGATCTTAATTAAACTCACATACAAAAAAAAGCTTTGAAGTTAAAAAGGTATAGTAGATATATATGGATCTCAGTGGTTGATAAAAGAGTCCATGTAAATAATGATCTTCAGTCAACCTAGAGGTTTTTAGTCTTTGACTTAGTGAAGCGACTTCTCTTAATAAACTCACATACAAAAACCTTTCAACTTATGAAGTTATTTATAGAACTCAGTTTTTAATAAGGTAGCTTGATCAGAGTTCATGTAGACCATGATCTTCAGTCAACCTCGAGATTTGAAGTCTTTCATGGTTCTCCTCAAGATTGAGTTAAGGAAGTCAGGTAAGGCAAGTCACTCCATTTCCTTCTTCCGCATCCTAAGACGCTGCCAGAAGTACATGATTAAGAACAGGATGTGCATTGTAAGAACCTCAAGTAACACTGACTTCTCAAACTTTTACTACACAAGTACTTTCTTGCCAAGATTCACATAGTCTGGTTACGTTGAATTTTAGAAACGTTTACAATCTGCACAAAAGGTATAACCGTCCTCCTGTGTAACACACCAGCTTCACAGGCACACGGCGCGGCAGCAGCTGGTTACACTACACTGAACGACCTGTTACACCTAACCTTTGAACTTTTAGAAGCGTTCTTTAAAGCTATCTAGTGAGGATGCACCTACTGTACTTGATTATAATGAATTCCACTCTACCATACTTCTAAAAAAAAATTACAAATTGATGAACACATCAATCCTAGGTTGATAACTCTTGTACTTGAAAGCACAACATTTTTTTCTGAGCTGTTACTTGAAGACATGACATTTTTCTTTTTTTTTCTGAGCTGGTATTAGTTAAGATGCCTACCTGTTCCAGTAAGTGTGCAGGTGTTTATGGGTGTAACATGAGCAGGTGTAGCATACCTGTGGCCAGGTGTCATGCACCTGTGTTACTGCTTCACTACTCCCATAACTTAACCCTATCCCTACTGCCTAACCCAAACACCACCACATATTTGGTGCCAAACAGCTACCTTAACAGGATCAAGGTTAAACAGTTTCAGAGAAATAAGACTTCGAAAAACATTTCTTGAGAGTCAAAATTTCTTATCAGTCTTTTAGACTTTTAACTAAAAATATAAGTAGACAAGTCATCAATTCCTTCTTCGAGGAAAAATCGAATATACTTGCCTTGATCAGGATATTCTCCGTTTTTTTGCAAGCTGCCTTTTTTTTGGCGAGCTGAAATTTGATCTGCATTAGGTCGCAGGGTTGATACTGATACACCGTATCCACCTGACCAGTGCACAACAGAACATGATCGATCACGATATCAGTGATATTTGCCCAGTCTCGTTTTTCTGCTTGCTGCTGACTAGGCGCGAGTTTGAAGGCAGAGAGTACAGCCTCACTGTTGCATGTAGGAAAGTCTTTGTTGCAATTTTTCTTTTTGGAAGAAAAGCAAGCATCTTTTATAAGAAAATATTCCAAAAGTTATCATCCACAACAATGAGAAGCAACAAAAAAAACAATGCTTTGCCCAATGAACGTGCAAGGGTTCCATAGTACTGGAAATGTTCGAAATACTTTTACTCTAATAGGGACCTCTCTACTAGAATTCATTACACTGGAAATAGGCCTTTCTGACATTTAATTACTGTACTAGTCTACAGAATTGTTTCAACTACAAGGTTAAAACACTGTGAAAACTATCTACTACCGCAAAATTAAGTCCCAACGAAAATTTAATGAAAAGGCTTGTTTGGTGGTGTCAGACAGTTCCATTCATGTTCACACACCTGTAAACCATGCCAAAATGCACAATTACTAAATGTGTTCCGGTCGTGGCACTGTCGCACGCTCCTTGCCAATCTTGTCCAAACCCTTCAATACGGAGCACGGATCTCTTTATCTCAACACTTGGCACTTCCGACCTATGTTTTATAAGTGGAAGACTAGACAAAAGGACCTGAGTGCCCAGATGAACAAATAGTTAATGTGTTCTGGTCATGATTCTGTTTCATGCTCGATAACAATGAATGAAGGATGTCCTAGCCCTTTAAATGTTTAAAGGGATACCATTAACTGAACACATATATAGGCTTTTGACCAACTAGTGCATTAGAACGCAGAATGAATGTTGGATTCTTGTCACCATTATTCTTTGTGGTTACAGTGAAAACTATGCCCAAGAAGACTAGCCTGAGTGTCATCCTGTTTCAGTTCCAGGCTCAGGCTACAAAAAGACCTGTAAATGTTTAAAGGGATACCTTTAATGCATGTAAGTAGCTTAATGCAACCAGCTTTCACCCTACTATCTTGTATGTTGTACCAATTATATACTGTTGTACCTTACATGATGATATATGTTAATAGAGTTATTAGGACTCAAATGACTGTGTATCTCTGTTATATTTTATCTTTTTATTTTATTTCATGTTAAGTTTGCAGTAAAGAGTTCACCACGAAAACCGTGAACTTAAAACCACCGCGAACATTTCTGCATTTAAAGTACATCGATACATCACCTCAAATGACAGTCGGGCATTCAATTTAAAGACCTGTTTTGACCCCTGACTAGTCCCCACCAAAAGGCAACCCTACCCAAGCCAGGCCAAGGCTGACGTGTATCAAGTTCCAACACTCCAGCACTGCAGACAATCGTACAGAGGACCTTGGCTTTTGTGTGTTTCACAGTAGCGTGCTGCAGTCTAGTGGTCTGCAAAAACACTTCACAGTGGATCACAAGGCCATGGGTTCCATTCCCGGCAAGCTAGCGGTGCTTTGAACACAAAAGTTGCATACAAAGGTTTTTGGTCTACTGTTGTGAAATGGATACGTGTTGAAAACCATTCAGTTGCTGAAACAGCAAAATTTCTTTCTGCTCTTTTGCATAAGATTTGAGATCTGAAGAGGATGGTATCCGCAATAGTAAGACTGTATGGTCACAGTTAAGGACCTTCTAAATGGTGTACACTTTAAGCTTAACAATGATAAAAATTGGGATTCTTCTGAAAAAAACAACAACAAGAATTTCTTACTTGACAAGGTTTGAACCTTCAGTTATTGAAAAGTTTTCAGGTTGTGTAATAAGTGTATCATTTCGCAATGACCTACCAAACTTTTCACAAACAGTGAGATTATGAGATAGACTTTGCACCTATCAACGTTGTTATTGTTTTAATCCTAAGAGCACACACCTTGATACGTTTACTTTGCATTTATAAGCACATCAACTCTACAGGTATGTGCTAAGATCAAAGTCTTTAACATGTTATTAAAGACCAAAACAAGCTGTCCTTCCGATGTTAAACACATAACTGCACCTGTGAATTCCCATGCAATATTCCAGTAGAAATTGACTTTGTGTCTTACATGGCACCTGGCGTCAAGGCATTTTTTTTGTATTCAGGGGACTTACACGATCCCTATGCTAACTTTAGACATAAGCTGAGGTTCAAAAAGAATCTGCTAGGGGCCCAAGAATGAAAAACATTTATACTAAATCCAGACTTCGGAAGTTCCCTGCACAAAGATTTTAGAAAAATTTCAAATAGTCCAAAATCTTTTCGCATTCTTTCCTGGCAGAAAACTACCTGCTGCTACCAAATATGAACTTTTTAAAGAAAAACTTACCGGCAGTAACTGTGTTTTTTAAAACTTTGTTTGTTTCAATCAGGAGACTTTGGAGACAGGCATTCCACAAACCAAGTAACTAACATTAAACAGCCAAAGGTCAGTCAGCTCTCTCTCAAAGGCTGGGTTAATATTTCCACAACTACCCAGAATGCCTTTGTGTGCGATCTAAAAGGGGAGGGGGGCATTGAGCCGTTGTTTACAGTCGTCCGTCTGGGTTTACCTTTAAAGCCATCCATCACCCACCTGTTGAATGCACAATCACAATTAAACCTCCCCTCCCAGACAGCTACGCTCCGGGTAAACATTATAATAAAATGGCTACAAGGTCAGGCAACAACTTGCCTGAGAAGCCACACAAATTTTTTTTCTCGGTTTTAGGCGTATAAATGGTGAAAATCTACTAATTCAAGGAGTACAATCACAATAAAATCTCCCTTGTCAGACAGCTATGCTCGGGGTAAACATTATCACAAAATGACTACAAGGTCAGGCAACAACTTGTCTGTAAGGCCGCACAACTTTATTTTTTCGGTTTTAGGCTCTGTCGTGGTGAAAATCTACCAAATTAAGGGCTACAATCACAATAAAATCTCAACTGTCAGACAGCTACGCTCGGGGTAAACATTATCATAAAATGGCTACAAGGTCAGGTGACAACTTGCAAGAACGGCCGCACTGATTCATTTCTTTGGTTCCCTGCGCTATTGTGGTGAAGCTCAGTTGACCAACAAATTAACTTCGTGTAGCCTACAACTTTTTTCTGTGTTTGAAGACTTCTTTTTGACGTTACCCATATGTGACTTCAAACGAGGAAACTACAAAAAAAAATCCTCACAAGGTCACTAAAAGTATGCCCAAGGTCACATACCAGCTGGGCAGGTCAAAGTTCGATCTGACAGGTTAAGAAATAGGATTTAATCCGGTTAAAATTCAACCTCTGAAGAAAAGCGGCGCCACGTTCCAAAGCAAGAAAGACACACAAAGGGGCGGGTTTGGCGCCGCTAATTCCCTGTGCTTCGCAAGCACAAAGCGCGCCGGTCATTTACGGGATTACTGGATTCGGAAGATCCAAACTTCCTTTTTAAAGACCTTCCTGTCAAACTTCCGGGTGAGCTTTTGGAGAAAATAATCTGTGACCCACTCCTTGAAAAAATTTATGTTGTACACACAACTTTTGACCTGTCCCTTTTTTTTTACATTGATTTATAAGGTGTTTTAAGTAAAGGGCAGGTCTTTTTTTCCAAGGCTGGAACTTCCTGTAATCAAAGTACCTTCTTACGAAAATTCAAGCTGAGCTTTCTGAGAAAAAACCTCCCATTTGCAAGAATTTTGGCTACAAAAAACTGCAGTACATTTTTAACAACAACATGTTACTTGTTTTTTTGCAGTTTGATTTTGTTTGTGATGCTAGCTAGCACAGAGAATGTTAAACTCAGCGACAATCCTAAGCCAGTCAGAACATAAGCCCTAAAGTACAAAAGCCTCTGTGGAAATTTAGAACAAAAACTTCTCTGTAAATTGTACGTAATTAAAGGTTCCTCTAAACACATATTTACTCTCTACAGGTTTATGAAACAGTGACCCCCCTGACCCTGCATTATAACATATACATCAAGACATAAGGTGCTTTGAACAAAGACCTACAAAAAGACCCCTGTTAAAGAATGGTATAGTCTGAAATCCAACACATTCCATTGTCTGAGACACCTGGCTGGAATGGACCATTGACATACCAGGGGTGTTAGAAACAATGACCGATACCAACTAACCTACATGTGTATACAATTTTCTTACATGTAGGACAAGACAGTCAATAGAAGCATTGTCATGAAGGTAATTTTCTAGAAAGTTACAAGCTTCAACTAGGCCATCATAGATTCATACTGGTAAATGATCAACTAACTTCCTCAATAAGGGGGCCAATTATCCAACATGTCCTTTGTTTTACTAACAGCTATGTAAACATTAAATTTCAGTAAATTCCATTCACAACATCTCCCCCCCCCCAAAAAAAAACCCTACCAGTGCACAATGGCACCAAAAACATAAACTACTTACAGATTAGGCTTAAAAGGCTGCACTGACTTGCTGTGTTAATTATTGAATGTCATTAATAAGGGAATAGACTTACCTCTAAATGGGAGTATAGTCAAGCTTATTGTGGGTCCAAAAAGGTCAAAGTCACCTTCAAGTTCAGTGGAGACTTGTGAACACACGCGAACACATCGCTCTCTTTATGACTTCAACTCCAACCAGACAAAAACAACCCGCTAGGTCTGACCTTTGTACAAGGCTACCTCGTCCAAATACAGTAACATCCACCAAAACGAAACCACGAATTTCCTCCGAACTTGTGAGGCAGAAACTCTCTCACCGAGAAACTCAGTTGAACCATGTGCCTTTTCCTCGCACAAAGGAAACTACACACGAACCCGCCAGTCTTTCCAACAAAGGAAGACTTTAAACACAGGACGTCAGCACGGGCAGGTGTCACCAAGGTGATCTGGACCTCGCCCGCTTTTGTGGTTTTCTGTGCATACCTGGCATACCTGGCTGTGTTCCAGCCACCTACGACTCACCTGCGCATTCAAAACACACCTGGGGAACCTCTCAACTCTGACCCACATACACCTTACATTGTTCACATTCCGGCTGCTATTTCAGATGAAACTCACCTACCTCAAACTCACCTACAAGTTTAAATCCCCTGGTTCAACTCTGAACTCTAACCTTTGCCCTGCCTACTCCCCACACAGCTGTGTCCTTCTATAAATAGCTGAAGGTGATTTGAGGTGACCTTTGTGTTTTGTGTGAGTAATGGTTCTCCTGTTACCATGGCAACCTGGATAATATGTAAACCAACCAGGACAAAACAACTCAGTTCTGTGGTCTTGGGCCATTTTGGGGGGTTGTTTTTAAAATGGCTCTTGATTCTGATCTTTGCCAATCTTTTTTAGGATGTCAAAAAATGTTTGAAAACTAAATCATTAAGACTTGAGGTACATGTACTGTACAAGGGTGTTCAGGACCAAAAAGAAGAAAAAAACAAGTTCAGCTGCAGTACCAAGTTTGGCCACCAGGAGGCGCGAAATCGACCTTGACCAATCGGGTCAACAACACCAATCAATGTACCCGATTTCATCACAATCAATCCTAAGGTTTTTAAAATACTACATCAGATATGCACACACACACACACACACACACACACACAGACAACCGACTTAAAACTATACCTCCATTTTTCATGGAGGTGATAAAATAATACCAACAACACAGGACAGGTAAAATATGCAGTTCTACACTGATATTAGGTCGCAAACTGTACTCCCTGGCCAGCTAACTCCGTTGGCATGTTATCCGTCTATTTGGCAAATTTCTACTATCTTTCTAGCAACCCGTCGAGCCTGGTAGAGGCTACACACCGATACACCCTGAAACCCATCCTGACTAGCTCACACAGCCCCAGCCCGACCAACTGTCTGTCACTGCTGCACTTTCCCAGTGTTTATCACACAGGCAGACCCAGACCTGCTCTCAGCACCACCTCATATGCCCCTGATCGATGAGTGGACATGTTTAGCTTCCCCCTGTTGTCACACACGCAACAGGTCTCAGCTGTCTGATGTACTATGTGTCACCGGGATACACAATGGTAGATACTGTAGATGCCGCATAATGTGAGAATGACAACGTCTGGTTTGTCAATCCTTGCATCAATGAATAGACTTCAGCACATCCATGAAGTGTTGTTCTAGTTTATATGAAATAACACTGTAAAATTTGATATGCCAAGCTTATCTTAATTCAAACGTTCTCACATTGACTCATTTGCACACACACAAACATAATACGCACGGACACACACACAGACACACTCAATTTTACTCCCATTTAACATCTATTCACCCATTCATTCATTTACTGACTGTTGCTTGCTCAATCATTATTTCATTCATTAATTCATTTCTTGTCTCATTAATTCTTCAGTTTTCCAACATGGAGTTGCTTCTTGTAGTATTTGACATAAAGATGCATGTCGTTTGTTTGTTTGTTTGTAGTTAACTGAATTGTTCCTCACCATTGGAAGGCTCCAAAGTGGAAGTACACCATCCCCAGGCCATACAGGAAGTTGGCATCCTGGAAGAACAACATGGATGATGCATCGTCAGAACATTTCGCTAACGAACATTGAAATAATGTCAGAGGTCAAATCCAATTGCTGCAATGGCTGTAACATTCTTTCTTGAAATAAAAACATTCAACGATTCAAATCCGTTTGACGAATCTGAAGAATAAAGTATTATTTATAATTGACAGTTGAGACTTAGGGACTACAATCACAATAAAATTTTCTTCATAATTGATAGTTGAAAATTTTTCATCATAATTGAAAGTTGAAAATTTTTCTTCATAATTGATAGTTAAAAAATTTTTCTTCATAATTGAAAGTTGAAAATTTTTCTTCATAATTGAGAGTTGAAAATTTTTCTTCATAATTGATGGTTGAAAAAAGTCAAAATGTTGAAACTGACCTTCCAATAATCTTCCTTCAGACTGAAGAACTTCTGGTAAGCTGACATTGCTGCAGAAACACACAAATATAACATTTATTCATTCATCTTGTAACATTTATAAACAAAAATGTACAATATACATTATTTCACGTATAATGGCTCCATGTCATGTGTGATAATTTTTAGTCCCAATGTAAAAATCATAAAGGTTGAATTGTGTAGAAATGTTTGTCAAAAATCTTTAAGGTGTATGATTTATAATCATTGGATAATATCCTCTAATTTATGCTGTTCAACATGTAAAATCTGACATTCTAACCTTGCAAAAATAAATTCATGTCATAAACTTCAGATCTTTTGAATGGACGGAGTGAATATTTTGTCTTTCCCAAGGAGCAAATTTAAAGGGAGGGCCAAGTACTGGAGACAGCCTTGCAAGTTTGGAATAGCCCTTTACCCTAGACAGAGTCTTCTGTCAGGTTCAATTTACTTCAAAGCTCACATCTACCTCCCTGGGCTTATAGATAAGGAGGTCAACTAAGGTCGCCCGCAACCATATGTTATATGTGAAGGTCAACGTCAAGGGCAAGACAAGTCCGGACAAGCACTTCCGTCATGCCTCACATTCTTGTTTCTTAAAGGAAATTCCCTGCCAAGATAAAGTCTATTTCAGGAAACCTTAACAATACAGGACAGGGCAACACACTGACAGCAACTCCTCCCCAATTAACTGTTCCTTCAAAATGGAAAATTGATTGAAAATGTTAATGTGTGCCTTCTGTACTGATTGACAGCCTAACATTGGAAATGTCTTTAGTTTTTCTTCTATTTTTGCCGAGAAGATCAGATTTTCACCAGATTGCTGTGAGAAAGGGACAGGCAAAAATTCATTTTAAAAAAAATCATTTGTTCAGTGTCTCTGTTCATTTTTCTTACTTTGCATGAGGGGGTGAAGTCTGCCATCTCTGAATGGAAATGTACATATGTTCTTATACTACCAGCATGTTTATTGTCTATGTGTGCTGGGCATGTGGAATTTGGTTCAATATGGCTATGAGTCAAAATTTTGGAAATCGTAGTTCAACTTTGCTCCAGAAAGACTTGTAGACTGCACATAGCCTCCAACAAGCCCTCCTACGGGCGCATGGATCGTAGAATTTGGCAGAAAAAGGAATAATTAGCCTGGATAGAGTCAGTCGACGGTGTCTGCAAATGAAACCCTGGCAAATATTCTTCCTATAGCCGGTGCAGTTAGTCTGGTAGAGACTAGACTGCACCGGCCTTGCTGTTGGTTGATCCACTAGTAACAGTTCTCCCTGTAGTGAGGGACAGCTGGGGTTCTTTCTGTCTCCTGTTTCACAAGGACGCGACCTTGAGCAGAGCTGACGTGGGGTCGTCACTTCAAGGTCAGGGCTGACATGTGGCTGTCACTTCCATGTCAAGTCAGGGGTGTGGGGGAAATCGTTTGTCAAAGGTTTGCAGCCAAACGGTTAATAGGTAAAGTTTGCAAGGAAAGACTCATAGAGAATTTCTTTAAGAACCTGAGAGCAAGGAAAGGAAAGGAAAGGATACAGCAATCTAAATCCAATCTTTAAGTCTTTAATGTTTAAAATCTTTCATTCTAAAACCTCTGCCAAGTTATAGCCCCAATTCTTTTGTGAAAATTTTGCTCAAAATGTCATTTAACCCGTTCGATAAAATATTATATTTGGCTTTGACCAAATCAACTCTGAATGGAAAGTTAAGTGAAAACATTTTGATCCAATCTTTACTTTAGGATCTTTAATGTTTAAAATCCACAGCACTTAACAGAGCTCCGCCCAGTTAAGGACCCCTGCCCCGCCCAGACAGGTGATCGGAGCACACCTGTCCTCCTGCACACCTGTGTCCTCAGCCTCCTTAGTTCAGGCAAGCTCCTTAAACAAACACCCTTAAGTCTGCTAATGTTCCCTCTGTTATTCTAGCAGTCAAGTGTCGCCTGGCTGGGGGACTGCCAATGTTTGGGTGCCCTGGCCCATTGTTTCCTGTAAGCCAAGCCGCCAACCTGACCTACCCTGTCTGCTGCAATGGAACCTTCCTTCAAGGTCGGACTGTTCCGAAGTCACCAAGGACGGGGTTCGTTAACATTGCTAATTAGCGTATTAATTCAATAACAAAACAAACCGAAGTCAAATTAAGCTAAAATAATAATTTGAAACGTTTCTAATTTGACAAAAATATCTTCTTCTGAATCCTCCCTAGACAAATTTCTCAAACACCCCTTAAATCACATGGTTGCTTCCAGCCAAGGTTGGACTATACCAACTGTGCACTCTGCGGGTAAGGTAAGGGTTCGTTTTTCTACCCGTTTACAAGCGAGGGTTATAGTCTTGTTGCTACCCCCAAGTCTTATCCTTCTTCCTGATAACCTTGAACCTCAAGGTTAAGAAATTAGAGATATAAGGTCAAAGAGATTAAGACTTTTCAAGGAGGGAGGGTGAGCTTCTTATAATGTTTATGTTCTTTACAAAAAACACTGGTGTAAGACTTGTTTCCTTAGCCCGGAGCATGTTACAAGTCCCAGTAGTTACTAATAGGTGTGTGATTGTTCAAACATAGTAGACTCTACACGCTGAAGCTTGAACGTGATCTTTTTTATTCCGACTTCCGGGTGGGCTTGAGTACGAGTCTTTCTGCATTGTGAGGACAGAAATCCCCCAGATTTCCTGCTGACATGGTAGTAGGTGAGGAAACTCAAGAGACTAACGATGATGTCAGCATACACAAGTAGGCAACATGAAAAGGACCCTGAATGAACTCTTGAAGCTCTAAGGACTGACAACAAAGGGTTTTTAAGGACAGGGCTCAAAACCTTTCATCTCCTTCTAGTTCTAGAATGATGACAAAAAATACAACAGACTGAAAACAACTGAAATATATTACATTTCCATTAGTTTGGTCTTCAAAACAAAAATTCAAGGTTAGCAAAAATTGCAAAGATTTGTTAAGACACAAAATTAGTAGAGCAATTTCAGCATTTCTCCTTCACAAAAACATTTACATCAACATTTTGTCCTGTAATTTTTTTCCACAGTGAGCTTTACAGGTGCATTTCCCATCATCCCTTGGGACTGACATTGCATGTTGATCATGCTGCACAGGTCAAAGTTCAGGGGTAAAGGTCAGGGTCACCTGCTGTGATAATACACACTTGTCACACAACAACTACCCTTTGATGTATGGAACCACTCTCAGCAAATCCCCCAGAGCCTTGTAAAATTAAGAACGAGTACTGCGTGAATGTAGCGAGATGCATTCTTTATACATGTAGGGAACTGCGTGAAATTGGGCATGAAAAAGAAATTGTAGAGCTGTTGTCCTCAGTTTGAAAATTGCTGATTGTGAAAGGATTGGTAAGAGAGGCCACTGTAGGAAAGCAGAGCCCCCTAGAGGTCTGTAACAGTACTGCTGCAGTTGGCAGCTTGTTCTCAGCCTTTCAACAGGGCTTCCCCCCAGTTTAGGTGGCCTTTGGTGAACTTGTAAGCCTTAGGTGGTGAAATACAGAGAGATTCAGTCTGTAGCACGATGCCAAAATCTCGGCTACATCACAACTACACCCAAGGCCTACCTAAGTGCATGTTATAAATGGGCTTCCTTCCAAAAGTTATAAAAAATTTACGGAATTGGTCCGTTGAGTTTTACTAATTTCATCATGTTTAAATCATGGTCAACTGTACAACCCTTGGATAATATTGGTTCATGTGTAAAACGTGAAAAAACTGTTTTGGGTTGAAGCTCAACCAAACTAAAGCAATCTTTCCATGAAACAATTCATGACAAACTAACCAAAGCTTTCCTTAGGCTTTGATTTCCTCGTATCATCTCAGCAAACCCTTGCTTACCTCCTGGTGTACATCTAGGTTGACATGATTCTTTTCCATGACATGCCAAATTTTCATCAAGAAGACGAAATACTATCTCCAAGCAGATCAGCGAAATTGTACCGTTTCTCCAGGTCCTGGTTATGCAAACAGCAGGCCTTTCTGTGCCTTTCTACTCGGAGATTAGATGAAATGGCAATACTTTGATCAAAAATTGGCAACAAGATTTCACCAAATTACTCAATGATGAACACTGGGGAAAACTAACTTCTGAATATCATACGACTTACTTAAACTTGTAATATAAGGATTTAGGTTTTAGGATGTATTCTCCGATTTCCCCGTTTCAGTCAAGGGGAGGCAATCTAAAAAAGTGCAGCCATTCCTAGCACACACTCCACCCTGACTAAAACCTTTGCTTGGAGAACACACCCTGAAACCTAAAATCTTTATATTACAATTTCAAGAAAGGTGATATTGAATACATGATATTAGGAAGGAGGTTGGACGCAGATATTTCTATCTGGGGGAGACAGACTAAAAAATCACGGCCATACCCAGCACACACAACACACCCCAAACAAAACCTCTGCTTGTAGAATAGTGAGGATACCCTCTGACCTTTTGGGTAGTCCTCCAACAGCAGGTGGAAGTGCCCCAGCTGGCAGTACAGGTGTGGATCCACCTGGTCACCTGCCTTCCGAATCTCCTGCTCCAGGTACGAGATGCCCTGTAGAACAACAAAGAACAAAAGTGAGGACAGGTGTAACAGACCAGGTGTTACATGATGTATTACAGGTGTCACAAGTGGTAAGGAGCAGGTATTACAGTACAAGCATTACAATATAGGTGTTACAAAACAGGTGTTATAGAGTCTGAGTAGATGTATTACAGTACAGGTGTTACAGTACAGGTGTCACAGGTGTAAAACAACATGTGTTACAAGTGGTTCAGGCAAGAAAAGGTGTTTCGAAAGGCGTAAAATGCCTGTGTGTGTCTGTTTGTATCTGTATTTCTGCTTTTCACAATTCAACACACAATGCAGCATCCTAAGTGCTGCCGTTTCTGTCTGTAGGACTGTAAGGGGTGCAAAGCAGTATGGGTAAGGGGGTGAAGTCTGCCATCTCTGCTTGCCTTGTTCTCTTTCTTTCTACAACTGAGCTTGGCGAGAACCAGCATGGCCTCACCACTTGACAGTAAAAAGTGCCCATGCCACAGGAGGCCTGGCAATGTTCCAATAAACTACAGGTTTTCTTCTTGGTTCTCAGACTATACAAAAGTCTAAAAGAAGAAGACACTTAACTCAAGTTTAAAAGGCCACACCATTTCTTTACCATTGACATTTTTTAATGCAAAAATCAAGCAAGATGTCAAGATGAAAACGTGAATCTGATCCGGATAACATCCACTCTTGTGAACTGTATACTGTAAATGCATTTAAGTTTGTGTGCTTTTTATTTCGCGCTAAGGTGGATTTGGAGTGTTTGCGATAGCGCTATAATCACATACTGCTACAGTATTGGACAAAAATGTTCGGGGTGGTTTAAGTTCGCGGTGAAACAGTCGTTGCGAAAACCCAGACATAAAACCACCGTAACATTTCTGCATTCGCAGTATAACAAGGAATAGACTTTCCTCTCAGTGTTAATGTTGTTCTTCCAAAGCATCACCGTTTTGAAACCGAGAACCAGCAAACGAACTTGACCTGGCCCCACCACTTGACAGTAAAACCCCTGCCACAGGAGGCTTGGCGATGTTCCAACAGACAACATGCTTAAATCTTTTTCTGTCCCTAGCTGTTAGGGAGCCCATGTTGTTAATTCAAGTTGTTAAATCTGTCATTCTAAGTTCACAATAGCACATTTTTCAGTTCAGATACAGTACTTGGTGTGACTGGGTGGAATTTTTTTTCTGATTCAACAAATTTCCGTCCCTGGACCAGGGCCTGGTCATGGAGACACCCATGATCAAGATGAAAACTTCAGGTTTACATAGTGAATAATTTCATTAGGTTGGCAAATGACTGAATAACAAGGTTCTTTTATTCACAACCAAGTATTTTCACAAGAGCCGACGTTTCGACAGCTGACAGCCATCTTCATCAGGGCAATACTGACTAGTTCACAGTGCAATTAAACAATACTTTACGTTTGGGACTGCATTGTTAGCAGTAACACCTAGCTTCAGTGCACTGTGAACTAGTCAGTATTGCCCTGATGAAGATGGCTGACAGCTGTTGAAACGTCAGCTCTTGTAAAAATTCTTGGTTGTGAATTAAAGAACCTTGCTATTTAGCGTTACAATTTTTAAAACCAAGAACCATCAGATCAAACCAGAATAGCCCCACCACTTGACAGCTAAGACCCTGCCACAGGAGGCTTGGCAATGTTCCAATAGGAAGGCATTTGCTCTGGCAAAGCGCCAACATTGCTAAATCTCTGCCTACAGCCTTAATCTCCAGATTTAAGAAAGGGATTAAGAAATCTCAGGAGAGATCTCACATCCACTTCCTCCAGGATATTGCACCTGGAAACATGTCCTGACAAGACCCAAGGTGTATGAAACCAGAGATGACGTGACATAATCTTAGGATTAAGGCAACTTGAAGGCATCTCCCGAGACGTCAGGTAAAATCTTATCTTTGATGACAGGAAGATGCGGGATATCAGTGCGGATTAAAGACTTCCCTGAAGACAAGCTTATGAAAGAAGCAGATTATTATAAACATTAGATGTTTACAGATAAGTGGCTTTGACTAAACAGTACCTGAAAAACTTAATATTTCTGGTAATATTTGATCCTGGACATTTTCATCCTGCAAAGATTTAAGTTGTACATATTTTGTTTCTGCAATAAGAAAAATTGTTCTGCAAATCACAAATATTTTGAGAACCGTCTAATCTAAACGGAAATTACGGGAAACGGAAATTTCGTTTTTTTTCGAACCAAGCAAAAGTAGAAATAGACATCATTAAAATTCTGATCAAGCTTACATAATGAATTAATCCATATCTAAGTAACGACTTAAAACATTCTAATTACAGTCTTAACCTAATTATATTTGGCAGGTAGAAATCTTCTTTCAACATCCAGGGGACCGAGGGGTTTGGTACGTCTGTTCATATCACATTTTCTATTTCAGCAGAAATTCAAAAAACACAAAATAATTCTACAATGTATTCATATCTCTGATCAAAAATTTCTAGTCTGTTGCCAGCAATCTCTCACTCACTCACTCTCTCCCATAGCTTAGTCAGCCGTCGGAGCAGCATAGCTCTCAGTGAAAGCTCTCCATCATAGACCAACAAAAAGGCTAGAGTCGGCACGTTTTCACTAGGGTTGTCCAGTTATCTGTACCTGTATCTACATAGCCAGTATAACTGGTAAACATAACATTTTTTTTTCCTATACCTGGGGAGTTATAAATGCCTCCAACATAATCCTTTAACTTTACTTTCTGCATTTCCGCTTCGCCCTGATGGGAAATTCAAATATTTATCGGCCTGCCCTAATTTCCCCGTTCCCTTCTGCTCCCCGAGAAGACGTGAGATCGTTTGTTTGGTTTTAACGTTCCCATTGCGACCGGTACACTCGAGACTGGTATAATGGTGGTACTGATCTTTCTACACAGGGATCAAAATAACTCCTGCAGAAAGGTTGGAGGAAGAAGCTAGAAGACAAAGATATTGAAAGCTAGTGTTGGAAGACTGACACATTACAGAATGATGTATTGGTGGTACTGATCTACTGCAGTGGAACATCCTTTCTTTATAAAACCATGACCCAACAAATACAATTGAATTTCAAACCATTTTACGCCTTTTTATTACTTTCCTAAAGGCAACAAAACGTTGCGGAAATTATGGTAAGAGACGAATCACCTGCGTACAATACGGACCAGATAAGCCGTGGTTTGCTGGGGAGGTAATTGCCCCACTGAAAGGAGCCATCTCTGAGATGAATAGAGTCCATATCTCTTCAGCAGACAGGTGATGATTACAGCACACTGGCTTCGTTCTACTCTCAACTCTCTCTCTTAAACACCGGGAAGCCAATAGTGTATCAAGATGGTTTATCAATTTTGTCAAGGAGGTTATGTTTTCGGTTTGTGTGTCACTGTGTATCTGTATCTATATAGCCAGTAAAACAACCCTTCGGCCTAAAACACCAGCTTTGACATTTTCATGACTGCAGAGAAACATAAAGCTTCCATTCAATTCAACTTGAAAAGTCGTGGATGGATCTTTATCATATTTGGTCAAAAAATGGTCAGGTCAAAAATGTGTTCAAAATTTGCCCTCCACACAAAATATGTCTTGTTCGTCTGACGAAATGTGTGACAAAAATACCCAAATATATTCAACAACACTAACCACCTTGCATAAGTGTCCACCTAAATAACACCCCCTGACCCTGAAGATGGACTGCTCCAGTGACCCCTGGGTGACCCCACAGTTTTTAATGGTCTCCACCCAGCCATGTCCAATCCCAGCCCCTCTAACGTCCTTCCACTCCATGGGCTAATCACACCCCAGATATCCACTCAGTTATTTTTAAACCCTGCGCTAAGGTTTGATTGGTTCGGGTGGCATTCCCCATACAGGTAGTTGTTTGGCTGTCAATGCCAGGCCGGCGTTTAATCGCTGCGTTGGTATTGAGTCGGGACAGGCCTCGAAAGGACGCTTGTATGACCCAAATCGGTACCGGCCGCTAGTAAATTCCTCTAGAATGAACTCAGTGCTACATAACAATGAGCACACGTACATAGATTAAGACCTTATATCATTAGTCTGGCATGCAAGAGTGTTTGTACCCGAATCCAACACTTCCAAAACTTCATTCGTTGACTGTGTTGCACATTTTTTTTTACCCAGATGAAAAACATGATAAGTCCATTTCTTAGTGTAAGGAACTGAAGTTCAAAGAGCCTTCTTATAAGTTCTTCACATTGAGCTTTACCTATAAAGATGAACTCTTTTCAACCACCTTGATGTATAAACGTGAGTGTCAGTGAGGGACTGAGTCTCATGTGTCTCATGTGTGTTTGTGAGTGAGTGAGTGAGTGAGTGAGTGAGTGAGTGAGTGAGTGAGTGAGTGAGTGAGTGAGTGAGTGAGTGAGTGAGTGAGTGAGTGAGTGAGTCAATGTATGTATAATATGTGGGTTAAAGGCTTTGAATGCCACTTGTACAACAATCTGGTGGTTGGTACAGGCTAGCTCTCTAAGGGAAAACATTGGTTCTCTGCCAAAACAAGCAGATGAAAAAGCCATTTGTCTTGCCAAAGGTGTTTGTTCCTGTTGGGGGGAGGCACTTCAGAACATTTGTAACAACTTCTAACATCATTCCCAAGGGGACGTTAAGCCTTTACTTTCTCATTGAAGGTGTAAAAGTCTCAAAGTTCCTGCCAGACAGGACTATGAGCGAATGTTTGGACATTTTATGTTGAATTTTACCAGCGTTCCCAATTGAAGTATGTTTAGGCGTCTTCAGGCCTCTGTTTTTGATGCAAACACCTTCAAATGAGTCTAGGGAAATCTAGCATAATTCATCAAGGATGTCAATACTACCACAAATCAGAAAAAGCTCCCAAATTGCGCCCCCCCCAAAAAGAAACATGTCTACCATTTGCTTTCCCAGTGTTTTCATTTCAACTTTTCCCCTTAAAACGTATAAAAGAGTGTTTCAAACAGTTAAACTTTCCAGATTCAAAGAATTCCCAGATCCACATGTACTAGATCTACATTTTTGACATTCCTAGATGTAGTATTTATTCACCTTGGGATAATTTAGCCTTGAAATGTGGACACAAGACTGCCTAATTGAGCTATGAGGTCACAGTAAGGCATGTATCAGCAGACATTTACACAGAGATAAAGTTCTGATATCCAGGGGTCAAAGTGCATGTTGTGTTTACAGTATCCTAGGCAACCAATGCATGAGGTCGTTATTTTTGTCCATGGTAATGTCCTTATAAGAACAAACTTCCGTTTAAGACAGCAAACAATGGACATATAAAAAGAGCACAGAAAAATCACAAATCAATAAGAAATACAGAAAATATTTTCAATATAGTGATTCAAGTTCAAATAGGATTGGAACACAGAATTTTCAAAAGCTCGGGACACCAAGAAGTTATTCGAAACATTCTGCCATCAACAACCATGAAATCATATTTCAAACAGAATACCAACCAGACTATACAAGAGCCCCAGCAAAACAAGAGGATCTGTGTATTCTCATGGCTGTGTTTGGCTAGTTTCCCAACACCAGAACTCAAAATATCATTTTATGTTTTCTTCAATATGCAATCTATTACAGTCACCTTGTATAAATTGCAAGTTGTTTATATCTTTATCTTTCTACAAATTGCAAGTCACACATACCTTACGCCCCGCCGAAACTACTAAAAAGTAATAAAAGCAATAAAACCATGGAAAAGAGAATTACAAAGTAACAAAATTAGAGAAGTTAGGGTATATTGAGACTATGTTCTACATACTTGGCTGCCTTCCCAGGACCCTGCATCTAAAGTATAGCATAAATCACTGGTAATGCTGCATTTAGAGGCATTTATCCTCCGATTCTAATGCCTCTAGCTTTGCTCCAAGCTCACATTGCGAAGATGGGGGCTCCTCAAATTATATCAGGGAATAACAAGAACAGGGAGACCAGAATAACAAGAAGGGAGGTAATGTTGTTTCAGGAACGCTTTCAACCAATCTTCATGTTCCTGTATCAATCTGGGCTTTCTAGAGAAGAGAGAGGGGTTGAGTTGAAGTTAACTGTTATAAGCAAAAGTGCATTCAGAATGGATTTTTTTTTAATTTAAAAAAAAATCGTGAAAACAGAGGGCTGGGGTGAAAACTTGCACTGTGTGCACTTAAGTACTGACTTTCCTCTGAGATTCTGTTTTCATGTTGATTTTGGAATTTAGCATTTTTAAAAAAAAATCTGTTTACCAAGATATTAAATTGGTGTGGCCTAATCAAATTGTCATAGTTTATCCTGTTGGTGTAGGAGTTATAAGCTTACAATTTGTAATTTTTTGCTCATCACTTCAAATTATACAACCACCTAACGTGAAATCATGAACATTTTGTTTGTTTCATTCAGATCTCCATTTAGTGTTACATAGAGTAACAATATTTTACCTGGAGTCAACTTACATTAATTCGAAATAGGTAATTCCGAAACAGGTTAATTTATTTAAACTGCCTACTACACTCAGGTAACCTGGTCATCATTTGATAACATGGTACACCTGCGCTTTATTGCACAAGGTTGTGTTTCTTTTCATATATGTATTTAATTTCACTGGATTCCGACACACGTTTTTAATGGATTGTGACCTGATGTCAGGCTGATGATCACCAAATATGAAAATCCTCTTCTGCTGACTCATACTAAAATAAAGGATTAACATGAGCATGCTTCAAGGGTCTCTACATATACAAATCTTGGTACACTTATAGTTTTGAAGGAAGTGGATACAGTCAGAGTCCAGTTTTCCCTCCCAGCCCTCTGTTTCTAACCTGACCTCCTGCTAAAATTTTGCTTGAAAATGAGTCTGAGAATCAATCAATTAAACTGGTATGGCCTTTGCTGACTACACAGTGACACACCGTTTACACCCACACATGTAAGGAACGTCTTTGAGGAGAAAACAGTGGGTGGAGTAAAACAATAACAACTGGGGGTGGTTTGGATGGGGGGGGGGGGGACATGCAATATAAATTTGTCTTTCTCTAAAAACTGTGGGGGCGGTACATGTTATTTCCTGAGCCATCAAAAATTGGTCTGTGGAAGATATTTTCACATTTCCTGTGTAATTCTTATATCAATTATATATTTGAAAACACTCCGTCACTTGCTTAGGTATGCTAGACAGCACAAGCAGATCAAAATTGGCCTTACAAGTTACACAAATATCATAATGGCAAAGAAATCTTACATCTGAGTCTCAATCTCAACCAAGGTTTGCCTGCCTGTCCCACAGGCCTAGATCTAAAAGATAGCATAAAAATCTACTACTAAATTATCAGAACCGTTATTAAATAACCAACATGGCTGTACATTTTTCAGATATCCTTCAATAAGCGTGTCCCTAGTGTCAAAGGCTGGTTCTATAACGGACTGTTGTAATTTATGGCAGTCACATTCGTCTTAGGCAATGGTTGTAGAACTTTCAACAGGCTTTTCAAAGCCAACTGCTGGCAAGGATCTTAGAGAGCCCTTTCCGCAAGTGCATGACATTTGCACAACTATAAAATATGCCCTGGATTTGTGATTGCATCACACATGCTCCCAAGCCCTCAGCTGAAGGTAGACATCAGAAATACCTGCACAGCTCCAGTTTTACCTACACTGACCTGTATATACAGGTGGTATTTCTAGCCGACACTGTAATTCTGTATGTACATCAGAAAAACCTGCACAGCTCCAGTTTTACCTGCACTAACCTGTATATACAGGTGGTATTTCTAGCCGACACTGTAATTCTGTATGTACATCAGAAAAACCTGCACAGCTCCAGTTTTACCTGCACTAACCTGTATATACCCAGTACATGGACCAGTGCAGGTTAGGTGCAGGTAGACATCAGAAATACCTGCACAGCTCCAATTTTACCTGTACTAACCTGTATATACCCAGTACATGGACCAGTACAGGTTAGGTGCAGGTAGACATCAGAAACACCTGCACAACTCCAATTTTACCTGCACTAACCTGTACATATCCAATACATGGACCAGTACAGGTTAGGTACAGGTAGACATCAGAAACACCTGCACAGCTCCAGTTCTACCTGCGCTAACCTGTATATACCCAGTACATGGACCAGTGCAGGTTAACATCAGAAATACTGTTAATGCAGAAATGTTTGTGGCGGTTTTATGTTCCAGATTTTCATGGTGAACTCTTCAACGCAAACTTAAAACCACCACGTAAAACCGTTCCATTGTGTGACATTAGCCCTGCTATTGTTGCAAACGAGAACTCAGAACTACTGCGACCCTTTCACTTTCTTCCTATTGCGAAATCAAATCCCGGCAAACATTTCTACATCTACAGTACCTGCACAGCTCCATATTCACCTACATATGCATGTAGACTTTCCATCCCAGACAGCCCTCCATCCCAACTCCCCAAATGTCCACCAGCACAAAGCTTCCCTGATTGTGTTGTTCCACCAGATTACAAAATCAATGTCAGCCACACAGAGATGGAATTGCACCAATAGTGGAAATGTTTTGGATGTGATATCGGTGGGTTCTACTGCGCCCAACTGGCACATTGTGCGACATTGCTGTTGGCCTAGTTTCAAAGCAAACTATTTGGTATAGGACAGGGAGGAGCAATTCGTGAGAATCAGTAAAATAACCTAGATGGTTTACAGTGTGGACACTGAGATTCATAAGCATCAAAGTTCATCTGAGTTGTAAAAATGCATTATGAGGAGATAAAATGCTCTCCAACTCAAGATTTATCTGGTAAAATTGACTGAAAAAATGCATTTTTCATGCCAAGCATTAAACCTCTTTTTCTAAAAGTTTTTTTTAATCAAAGGTGTCAAAAAGCTTGGAGACACTGTCAATTCACATCTGTTAAAATTTCATTTGCTGCTGATTCTATCTTTATACCACCTGCCAAATAGGTAGATGTAAAAATCCTCTTCTGAAGTTGGGGAATGCGAGTTGCATTAGGAATAAGCATGTTTCAGCCATCACAGAATGAGGCAAGGCCCTTGGCCTTCTCTTCTCAACAAGTGTCATGGGTTCTTGAAACAAGCTCAAGGTGTGGCTCTCTTCAAATTAGGTATCAATGTCTTACCCCCACCCCCCTCGAAAGACAATTCTAACCAGCAGCATAAAACTAGACTAAGTACTTCAATGGGTGGTATTAAAACACATAACCCTGATGGCCATTTCGTTTGACACCTTCAACATGGACGCTATTTAAGTCCGCTAGATTTTCAAAGCACCAGAAAGATTGCCATCTCTAGAAAGGTAAGGGCTTATCAAGCGTGTTCATGTTGATATCTGACATTTCCCAAAGACACAGGCAAGCCCTGTAACACCACCTACAACCCCTGCTATGTGATGTCCATGTTTAAAATCAGCTTCTTAGAACCTTGTCTAAAACTGTCATCAATCATTGGGGGTCAACGTCCTCTAGTAACCTTCACATTGCATCCTTGACAAGGGTCAACGGCCTGTCTCACTTTTGCCTGGGGGAGAGGGAAATTGAAAACTGTATCATCCATAGCCAAAACACTATCATTCAAAATTAGTACTGTGAGTTACATTTGAGATACTTAAGACATACGCTGTGCACAATTTCTTACCAAAATGTTGCAAAAGTTAAGTATTCATAGGCTTATTTCTTACTAAGAATTCTAAAGAATGAGTTTTAGATTTCCTCTGAGATCCAAATGACTGATTATGATCTGTGACGTTTCAGACACATTTCTAATAATGATGGCTTCTGGATGCCTCAACTTGAAATCTACTTTCTGACAAGAACCATTTCACAATCACAGTTTTATGTATATGTCCTTCCAGGCACAACCAATACCTACATATTTCCAGGCAAGTAGCAAGCATTTTGCAGAAAGAAATGGCAGCTTTAGAACACCTTGACTTTGGGAACCTCATTGCCATAAATTCTTGCATGTAGTAGACGCTTGAAAATTATTGTAACAACATGTACCTTTTTTTTACAGGAAGCAGAAAGGGAGTACAGTATTTTTCACTGTTAAACATCTGTGGTAAAAAAATCCATGTGCTTTGCTTTGACCAAGCTTATAAAAATATACCAATATCTTACAACACATGAGTAAAGATGTACTGACATTGTGCCAAGCTGTAGGGTCTGCACTATTTACGAAGTGTCAAAAGATGTTTACACATCAACCCCACAGTACAAAATTACACAATTATCACTCAACTAGACACACAATTAGAAAAATTAGACAATCATCACAACATCACTGAAATAAAGAAGATTCTACGTAGAGATGAGTATGTTAAATTACTGTAAAAGGCAAAATGTTTGCAATGGTTTTATGTTTTCGGGGTGATCTCTTCACCACAAAGTTCAGATCACTGCCAATATTTCCACTTTTACAGTAAAACCTTGCTGTTTCAACTGTGACCTTAAAACCACTGTGAACACTCTATTTTCTCTCTAATGTGAAACAAAATCCCTACAAGCATTTCCTTTTTTACAGTATTTTACCCAGTTAAACATCAACCTTTCAAAGATGTATGCACTTTCACAAAGTTTCAGCTTTTTCACAAACAAATATCTTGCCACAAGAACAGAGTTCTCAATATTAGAAGATGCCTCTACATGTACATTACATATCCATCTGCAAATATCTCTGCCAAATGAATGACTGAAGTAATTTTACGAGACTGTTATGTTGCCTTCAAAAACAACTCCTACGCTGTCTAGGGGTCAACGTCCTATTGATCATAGCAATGTCAGGAGGGAAGAGATGGAAAATAAAGATTCCAGCACTAATGAAACCAAGTTTGATAGAGCAACAATGTTATTGGGCCCGAGCAATTTTATTTTTACAATCAGATTTTCAAAAGATATAGCTGAACTGGAAGTTTAACATGAAAACAGGGTCCGATGAGTAAGCATGCACCTTGGTACACACAGTTTTAGAAAACCATTTTCCTCGGAGTCAGGGCGGTTTGTTTTCATTTTGTTCTCTGGCTAGATCCTTACATTAAAATGTTAGACTAAGAGAGCCAAAGAAATAAATTGTCATGGCCGAAGCTTAGAATTTTATTTCCAAGTCTAAGGACATTTTGTAATGAATGATGATCTTACATTACTGAATGACAAGCACTTAAATACTTACTACAAAAAAGGAATACCTCACGCATTGTCGACAGGATAATTTTGCATACAAAACAAAACATCAACAGTTTCAGTCCTAATTTTCCTAAAAACAGCTATCCATACCTCAGAAATTATCAAATTTTTCAGTCTACTGATCATCAATAACAAATTAAACCACCTTGGCCTTTAATATCAAGCTTAATAGTTTCAACAGCTTGTCCTCCTTGATCACAAAGCTACAGTATCAGGTCATGTCAAAACTGATGAAATATTACCTCTGATGTAAATCAATTACAAACTCATAAACAAAGCAACGAACAACACTTGTAGTTGTACAGATCCTACATTCTATACTGCAATAGCCTTGGTGCAAACAATATGCTAGTATCCCATGACTTAAGTTATAGTTGTATTGTTCCGACAAGGTAGCAGATAAGAATAGCAGACATCATTCATACAGACATTATGTATAAACATAACTTTCTTGTACCTTCAGGCAAAATAACGATAATTCCACACAATCCAAATTCTAGGAATCCATAGTTCCCGTTTCAGGAACTACATAAACATCACCTCACAAGCGTGGATGGTGTCATAATAATCCGCAGGTTCTGTTCATTTTGCTTGACATGATAAAGGTAATAATACTGCAGTTATTGTGTTTGGGAGTGATGCATTACTTTTTATGAATACCTTCACGGGTGCTGTACTGGTGCAGCGAATGACATCTACAAAATACAAAATCAAATTCTACAGATGACATCAACATTCAAGTTACTCAGAATGTCAACCATGGCTACTGTAAATCACTTTAATATAGCGGCAGGAAAATATAGCGGTTGGGGAAAAATTAAGTAGGTCACGGCACTTAACTTTAATTTTAACGGTCGGAACAAATATTTGCGATGATGAAATTTTAGATGTGACAGTTAAATCAGCTAAAATTAAGTTAAAGTTAACAAATCAAGAATTAGAGTATTATAATTCGCAAATATCACAATCTCCACAAACTTGTGAGTAAGCAGAGTTCCACATTGACCATGACTACTGTGGTAACCCAGGGCTCGAAATACTGGGTGCATGTGCACCTGAGTGCACCCAAAATTGGAGCTGTGCACCTAATCTTTGACCACCAGTGCACCTAGATATTTTTGTACTCTATAGGGTAACAGTTCTCTTGTATGCTAGCATACATAATATTCTGAAAATGTAAGTATCAAAAAAAGCAGTTTAACCTTTTGTTGTAAATTGCACTTTGTGTGATGTATTGCTTGGTTGAAATTTGAAATCTGGATATAATTAAAGATTAAGTTCTTACGAAAGGCAGTAGCGTCAAACTTATGTTTTGCTGACATTCAACTTTATTCTATGTGGTGCACCCAAAAATTTTTCTGTGCACCTAATTTTTTTTGTTGGGTGCACCAATGCACCTATTTCCAAAAATGAATTTCGAGCCCTGTAACCACTAGATCAGTGTCCACCTTGAAAGTGAAACTACTGTACATGATGCAATGATGTACAAATAGCCTGACTGATGTGTTACTGGCATTCTTAATTTCTACAGAACCATGTCTGGAATCTCAAAATACTATTTTCGTGCTTACCTTATAAGTTATATGTACACTTTTTTTAGTAAACAAAGCTGAAAACATATTTTTCTGCTCAAAAATATTTCAGAATATTGCAGGTTGCAAGTATGTTTGTCACGCCCTGCACAAAGTTTCATATACCACTGTTCACTTCAACTTGTGAAGGCATCAACAATAAGGGCTGTCTCAGATTCTAAAGGTGAGTATGTTAACACATCATTTAAGAATTAACACGTTATTACAAACTTAACACTTATGATGACAAAAATAAAGCATTGTAACAAAGAAGGAAACCTGTCGTTTTTGAAAGACATGTGAAAATTGACAGTGCATAAAGTAACCAATTGATATGAAGGGATTCCAACATGACACCTATGAAGTTTGGAAAATAATTCTCCTATCTTCAGTTCACAATAACTTGTGTTGCATAAAACTATGGGGAACAGTTATGTAAAACATAGGGTTCTCCATATGTATCCCTACTTGGACTAGAATTATGCCTGGCCTACAACATGGACATTTTACATAAACAAAATCAACTTGCTGGCTAAAATAAGTTGCAATTGCCAAAAATAGACCTTATGCAAGACAGTGTTCCAAAAACAAAACACCTGCAAGTAGTACATGTCAAATGTGACTAGAAAATTTGCTATCAAAAAGGTCGACCAAAAACATTCTTCAAAACATCACACAAACTAACAGGCGTCCCTTGACCCCAATACCAAACCCACTAACATTTCTAATTAACACAATAGAAATCCATTGTTCTTCTTATGCAAACAATACCGGAAACATTCCATGCTGAAAAACAGCTATTTTTACAGACAAAAATGTCCCTTTTTCACGGACATGCAGGCCAGCTATATTTGGGAACCAGTGGACCAAAAACCTGCTAAGCATGCCTGAAGCCATAAACGCGTAAAAATGGGAAGTAAAGTGAAAAATCCCACACTAGTGGATGAACAATTCATGCCTGTCAGAAGCATTGTTTACCCCATCAAAGCCTTTCTGTGCTGCCCCAGCCCCCACATGGACAGTTATAAACCTGCTGGGCTTCCCATTTTCCCACAGTTTCAGATACAAGAACTGTCTGTGTACATCTTTGTTGTTATGGACACACAAAAAATCACAATGTTTTACGAGAAAATTGTGCGAATACAAAAACACACTTGCTCAAGCCTGCAACAACCTGACATAGGCAAAACTGACCTGGAGCTTTTTTCGTGACCTCAGCGACTGTACAACAATATCAGCTGAATATATAGATCATTATTGCCTAAGATATGCCTGTATTTTACAGTAGAAGCTACATAACCCGTCCCGTGTAGAGTATAACCAGTCCGGGCTGTGCCTGTGTTCCGTGAGCTGGGATGATATAGAACTACGTAGGTGCAGTGTTGTTTGGCACCCCACCCTCCCCCATCTACCGCCCTTCCACCGGCCTTCCGCCGCACAACACACGGGCTTAGCGGCTCGCCCCGCCGCCCAAACCTCGGGGCGGGTGTGGCGGTGTGGCGGGCAGGGCTGGGGCAGGTTCACGGCGGGCTAGGGCAGCCCGATCCGCTCAAGATCGCGATAAAATTGTGTCGTGGCAGACTGCCATTTAAAAAAATTACGCCGCCATCTTGAATTTATCCAACGATTCAACACAGAGCAGAAACGTCAAAAAATCCTCCTCCTAGCTTCAACTTACACCACAGAAATATACTTTATGTACCTAATAACAGCTTAAGTGTGTGTGTGGGCTGTAGTTGTGAGTTTGAGGGCCGGAAAGGCGCGGATTCTGCACAATTGTGTGTGTTGTTCCCTGTGCAGCAGTCCGACCTGGGTCGGCGGGAGGGAGGGCAGTAGGACGTACCTTGAGGAGAAGGGACTTCTTAGCGGCGCCATTCTCGTCTGCTTCCAGGCGCAGGAACCCGAACAGGCGACTGGAACGACAGGAAAACAACATCAAAACGTTGTAGTACATTTATTAGGGTTTGCATCAATGAAATATGGACGGGACGCCTGTAATTTTGGGGGGGGACCCTACCTATCCAACTCGGTTAGGTCCTGCCTCTCTGGCGGCGTCAGCGACACTTGTCCTCGCCCGCTGGCGGCCATTTTGCGACGTTCATGCCCACTACTTGTGCTCTGTGTAGACTCCATGGTCCGAGGGAACACTCCTCATGTTTTGTACGCAATTCGGGAAAAATTTCGCCGCCAAAAGTTTGGGTAAAAGTTGTCGAGACGGCCCGGAAACACCACGCCGTGTCATAAAACAGAGCGGTTCTGACCAATCAGCGCGCAGGATCAACGTCACCTGACCCGCGGGAAAGTTGGCGCAGGACGACGATCCGGTTCTGCGCAGATTTGAAGCTCATTTGCATCAATTTACATAATTTGGTAATTTTCATTAATTTGTCAGAAATTAGGGCAATCTAATATGAAGACTAGGGACGGCCCCCTTTGCCGCTATTCGCCCCAGATCGTATGCAAAAAGGCGAGATATCCCGGTAAACAACATAACAACTTGTCTAGAATTGATAAACAAATAAAGAAAAAAAAAGATCGTCTACAAAATAAAGCGATTTCTAAACAGCACGGGAACCTCTATGAAGGGTTCTTCTATTCCAGATGTATACAAAAGACAACCTCTTATTTTGTCCAGCGGTTAAAAATGGCTAAGTCATTGAAAATGTCAATAACACTTTAATTTAGTCGGAAGAAAAACACAATCAATGGAAAACAGGGCTTCTTGAAATTGAGGTGAAATCATGTGTTCATAGGAAATTGGTTGGTGTTGAAGAAAAACAAACAGGCTTGAGCAGCTAGAAATATCCACTTTCACACCTTTGATAGAACAAAACGATCAAATACTACATTGAATTGTACTTTTCGAGCAAACCACTGTTTAGGTCAGCAAAACACCAACGCTACAATTCCATTACGTATATTCAAAAAGTTTCTGCCTTCAAATCATTGCATTGACAGATAAAATAACCCTAGGACTTCTTTCAAATTTTACCCAAGAAAAACTATAAAAAAATGGCTTAAATTTACCTCATGCAAAATGCTCTTTCCTCCTCCGATATGTCTGCAAAGTCGAAGGGATCTTCGCTTGTATCCATGGACTCCGGAATAGCATCTTGCTCATCCTCTCCAGGAACCGTCATCCTTACAAAACTATTTTCCGACAAGAGCCAAAGACAGCACGAGCGATTTCCAGCGAGCGGTGCTCCCAAATGACCCTAGCTATTGTTTCCCGCCAAAACAAAGTACCCTTTGCGAACCCCCTCTCCCCTCCATATAAGGAGAATGGACGGGACCATGACGCATGTTTGGGCACGTGACAGTTCTAACTTTTTTATTTTGGTAGTTTGACCCCAGGGCAGGGTCTATTTTTGTTGTGTGTCTAACCTCAATTATGTAAGCAACATATACTGATCTTATTTTTCCAAATGATTGACTCAGAAATTTAGATTTTTTTCAAGGACAAGATCGGATGTTTCTATTTTCCCACGGTGTGTATGTCACTTCCGGGTTCACTTGCACAAGATGGCGGAAAGACAGCAAAATGGTAAGATGCAAAGTCGTGCCTCCAAAAACCTCCGTTTCTCGTGCTCCTGTACAAAGTAGCTGCCCAAGAGGAACATTTCTAGGTTTTTGTCAAACAGTTGGGTCGTTTTTGAGCTTCTGTGAAATTTCTTTCGGGAGGAATGGCCTGGGAAAGTCACACGGCGTAGCGAAAGTTAGCCGTGCAAGCCGAGTTTATGGGGGAGGGCGGGCAAGAATCCTTTCACCTCCGTGCTAATGTGTTTACTGCCCTTCCCAGACACATTCTACAGCCGGACCGTTTGTTCGGGGATTAGAGCTTTAGACGGACCCTTTCTGTAGTAATCTCTAGTTTGAAACGTTTAGCGGGTTGTTAGAGAGAGGTGTGTGTATTCGTGCGAGGGAAGTTTTCCCCCTCCCAAGTCGCCACCCTGCTGTGTGTGTGTGCTCAGTTACTGCACAGTAGGGGAGGGCGTGAGAAACTCGGAGGGCAGACAGAGAACACTTGTCTGTATCTAGATCTATTTCTGTCTGTCGCTGTCTGTATGATATCTCCAAGGAGATGTCAGAAAGAAAGAGCCTAACGTTTTCTGACTGTTGGAACTGCTCTCCAAACAGAGGTTGTTGGGGGAAAATTGTGATCTTCTTATCATATGATAAGAAGGACATGTGATATGATATGATATGATATGATAAGAAAATCACACTGGGGAGCGCTCACAAGAAACGGGGTCACGTTTCCCCCCCAACAACCTCTGCTTGGAGAGTATGTTGGAAGTGTTGTGTGACAGAAAAATCTTTCAACATTCCTCTCCTTTCTCAGTTTCTGTTCTTTTGAGTCCCTATTACAGGAATAACATGGGGAATAAAGGATAAGAGAATAAGGAGACTTAGGTAACTAATGTTTTGTGTAAAGGGGCAAGACAAGTGAAATTAAGTGTGTTGGTATTATTTACATATTTACAAGGACATTGTTGGCAGCCGTCAGTCTCGCAAGACTATGGTGTCGCATCCTGGTCAGTCTGTGGGTTGTCCGCAGCGTCTGCTGTGGCTGTACAGTCCAATCTTGGAGAGACAGACAAGGACATGTACTGTTATATACATGTACAAGGACATTTCCTCCTAACATCTGCTTGGAGATTACATACGTGACATGTCCAACATACAAGCAATGTCAAAGTATGTCACTTGTTCTAGTTCGTGTTGCTTTAGCCTGGATGCCAGACCCGGACCTCTACAATATCTATCCTGTGTTTTCTCTGGGTCTAACTCAGGGAGGCCTGATGTAGAATTTCCTTGGGGGCATGTTGGTCCTAGCCTGGATGCCAGACTCCCAAACTCTAAAACATCTATTGTGTATGCCAGACCCCCAAACTCTAGAATCTATTGTGTGTCCCACATTTTAGAGTTTTGGGGTCTGACAGCCAGGCTATGTTGGTCCTGGAGCCAAGGAGTTGGCCTGTTTAGGCCCTGGAAACAGTCTGGCATCCAGGCTAATGTAGCTTCAGATATAAACAATACCCGGGGCAGACCCAAATAGGTCACAGAGACATATTCCTCTGACACAATATCAACAAACTGAACATAGATGACTTGTTTGATCAAAATGTTATGAAACATAAATTTCCACCAAAACTCTTTTGGGCTGAATGAATGAAAGTACAGTGTGAAATCCAGAAACTTGCAATTTGCCGGCTCCAAAAAGAGAATCTAGTAAAATTCAGAACTTCTAGATGTCACAAGATTGGACTAGTTGGATCAAGGTTTACGTAAACTTTATTTATTGGCAGAAGTAATTTTACACTCGTTTTGAATTTGGGATATCTAAATTTAGAATTAGGAAAATCATTAACCCAACGTCTGTAGCCTACTAGATGGCAGACTGTTTCCAGGGCCTACAAGGAGGGCCTCTAACTGAGTAGCCTGAGTACCAGCCTCCGTAGTGACCGCTGGCTCAAAAAAATTCGCTTGCAAGCCAATTTTTTTGAGCCAGCGGTCACTACGGAGGCTGGTACTCAGGCTACTAACTGAGGGGGGCCTGTGGTGAAATTTCCTTTGGGGCATGTTGGCATGGAGCCGAGAAGCTGGCCTGTGAGGGGCCTGGATAAAGTCTGGCATCCAGGCTACAGACATTGGGTCAATAATTTTTATAATTCTAAATGTTTGGCGCTAATATCCGAGAAATTTAAATTAGTAATGAAAACACATAACTCATTGAGGGAAACTTTTTTGAGTAGACAAACACCACATTCTTAAAACGGTATCCCCGCAACGACTTGTGTTCTTTTTCCCAGGCGAGGAACGGGACGAGGGTTTTGAGATCTTAGATCTTGCGGAGGCGCGAAGACGAGGCTGGTTGAAGGACATGTTTCCCAAGGACCTTTCCGCCAAGTCTGTCGGCACGCAGATCGCTGTGGGAGGGGTGTCTGGATGGTGAGTCTTTGAAAATTCCTGGTCTGAAAACTTAGCCAGCCAGGAGTTTGTAATGTCCTTCGTCTTAAGTTCTGGCATACCATGGATCTTGAATTTTTTCAATTTGTGTTGGTTTTTATTGTTGTGGTAACCTCTCCACTGTAAATTCCTGACACCGGGAATATGTCTCCCTTGCATGACTATTGCACTACAGAACTGTTAAACCCGCAATACTGTAAATACAGAAATGTTGGTGGCGGTTTTAAACTTTTTTGGTCACGGTTTTCAGTGAACTCTTGAACCGAACCCCAAATCACCATGAAATTTTTTGCCCACCTAAGACTGTAGTGCTACTAATGGTTTCAAACGTGAACTTAAAACCACCAAGAACACTCCATTTTCTCCCTACCATGGAATAAAATTCATGTGATTTACAATACCGCCACCATGCCAGCTGCAGTACACCCTTCTCTGCTAGGAGGCACTGTAGGCACAAAAAGACTATTAATCAAAACCACCTGAAAGCTTTGCATAGCTTCCAACTAGTCAATTATTATTATTCCAACATATAATTATTGAATTGACAATGATTAAGTTTGGGATAGATGGGGAGTGAAATGCAAATGTTGTCCGTCTAGTTAACCCTGTGTGCTGTACCTGTCCAGGTGTGCTGGTTACCTGTTCTCTAAGGTAGGGAAGTTGGCGGCTACAGCTGTAGGGGGAGGGTTCCTGCTGCTTCAGGTGAGAGAAAGCTGTGTCATACTAAGGAGATTCTGGGTTACAAGAATATTCCTTAGTGACTTAAAAAAGGGTAAAAGTACGCACCTCCAAATTTTCAACGTCTTCTGTACGTCTTGTTCACGGACTGACCTAGTCTCGCGAGAACACGAGACTAGGCCAAGACTTGTGACGATCTTCCTGCCTCCCCCGCCTCTTTGCGGAGTAGGGGTTAGTAGGACTTGGGCAGCTCCCAACCTTCGGTACGGTTCATCCCAGCACGTTCCAACTGGATGCGAGACTAGGCCACTCCGTGAACAAGACGTACAGAAGATGTCGAAAATTTGGAGGTGCGTACTTCGCTACCCTTTTTTAAGTCACTGTTAGAGGAATATTCTTGTAACTGTTTTACACGTGACTGATGAATTTATTCAACGATAAGGAGATTCTATCTATAATGTAGTGACTAGTGAAGAGTGTGGAACACAGGGAAGACGTATGGGTGTTCCTTCAGAAACACCCATAGCCCACTAGCAGTCAAGCATGAGTCTTGTTTTAGCAGAAGGATAAATCAACATCACAATCTTTGGATATGGGATGTTAGATGTAAACCCCCTTTTTTTTTTACCTCACCCTCCAAATAGTAAACTATGCTGCTTACATCAGGATTAACTTGAAGGTGGTAGAAAATGATTTGTCTCATGTCTTAAGGTGTCTTGTTTCCTGTGTCCTTAGATGTAGCAAACCATGTGTTAAGATTAACTGGAAGAGAGTAGAGAAGAACATGTCTCATGATGTCTTATTTCCTGCATCCTTAGATAGCGAACCATGCCGGCTACGTTCAGATCAACTGGAAGAGAGTAGAGGATGTCTCACATGTTAAGATGTCTTATTTCCTGAATCTTTAGATAGCAAACCATGCCGGCTACGTTCAGATCAACTCATTACGAACTGAGCCAATTCAGAAGCGTATTATGGAAAACCGCAGTTTCTGCGGCTCCCCCGCTGTGCGGAGTGCTATTGGCACCTTGGCGCTAGCAAATAACCGTGTGGTAGCTTGACTCTAGACTAACTCTAGACCAAAGACACCAAATACCAATGCTTTGTATCCTTGAATTAATCATTACGAAGTGTGCTACAATCCCGGAGCTTCTCTGGCTGACTGGAGCTTCTCTAGCTGGCTGATTTGGGAACAGTGGGTGCTTGAAGATTAGTAAAGCGGTCTCCTGTATTCACATGCGTTCATTAGAGAACTAAACAATGGTCTTCCTTCACAGTTCGGTGACGGAATTTCGCTTCAATAGTGAAGCCAATCAGCTCTCTCCTTTCCTGTGACGTCCTTTCCTGTGACGTAGATATCATGGGCCATCTGTCTCAGAGTGGTCACTTTAGCGTGGGAAGCGGTGTTGGCCACACACGCGGATCGTCCTAGCCCCATGGCAGGAATCAACTACTCTCCAAGCAGAGGAGTGGGTCCGGCAGGTTTTTGACGTGTTTTTAGGCGTTTTTGTCGGGCTTTCTACTTTGTCATGGTTTCTTTCTATCTTTACGTCAACCATGGCATTTGTGTTTCCAAAGTTCTAGCTAGGACTGGCTCAGGGTCGGCCTCAGTGAGCCCTGTTGGGAAAAGACTTTCATAGTCTGAACTCATCTTATAGGGAGACTGAATACCACAATTAGCGGTCGTGTGTTTGAAACATAACGGTAGGTCCAGCTCGGGAATGGATTTAGTGAGCCCTGTTGAGGAAACTCAACTTATAGGGAGACTGAATACCACAATTAGCGGTCGTGTGTTTGAAACATAACGGTAGGTCCAGCTCGGGAATGGATTTAGTGAGCCCTGTTGAGGAAACTCAACTTATAGGGAGACTGAATACCACAATTAGCGGTCGTGTGTTTGAAACATAACGGTAGGTTTAGCTCAAGAATGGATTTAGTGAGCCCTGTTGAGGAAACTCAACTTATAGGGAGACTGAATACCACAATTAGCGGTCGTGTGTTTGAAACATAACGGTAGGTCCAGCTCGGGAATGGATTTAGTGAGCCCTGTTGAGGAAACTCAACTTATAGGGAGACTGAATACCACAATTAGCGGTCGTGTGTCTGAAACAGAACGGTAGGTTTAGCTCAAGAATGGATTTAGTGAGCCCTGTTGAGGAAACTCAACTTATAGGGAGACTGAATACCACAATTAGCGGTCGTGTGTTTGAAACATAACGGTAGGTTTAGCTCGAGAATGGATTTAGTGAGCCCTGTTGAGGAAACTCAACCTATAGGGAGACTGAATACCACAATAAGCGGACGTGTGTTTGAAACATAACGGTAGGTTTAGCTCAAGAATGGATTTAGTGAGCCCTGTTGAGGAAACTCAACTTATAGGGAGACTGAATACCACAATTAGCGGTCGTGTGTTTGAAACATAACGGTAGGTTTAGCTCAAGAATGGATTTAGTGAGCCCTGTTGAGGAAACTCAACTTATAGGGAGACTGAATACCACAATTAGCGGTCGTGTGTTTGAAACATAACGGTAGGTTTAGCTCAAGAATGGATTTAGTGAGCCCTGTTGAGGAAACTCAACTTATAGGGAGACTGAATACCACAATTAGCGGTCGTGTGTTTGAAACATAACGGTAGGTTTAGCTCAAGAATGGATTTAGTGAGCCCTGTTGAGGAAACTCAACTTATAGGGAGACTGAATACCACAATTAGCGGTCGTGTGTTTGAAACATAACGGTAGGTTTAGCTCAAGAATGGATTTAGTGAGCCCTGTTGAGGAAACTCAACTTATAGGGAGACTGAATACCACAATTAGCGGTCGTGTGTTTGAAACATAACGGTAGGTCCAGCTCGGGAATGGATTTAGTGAGCCCTGTTGAGGAAACTCAACTTTTAGGGAGACTGAATACCACAATAAGCGGACGTGTGTTTCAATCATAACGGTAGGTTTAGCTCAAGAATGGATTTGGTGAGCCCTGTTGAGGAAACTCAACTTATAGGGTGACTGAATACCACAATTAGCGGTCGTGTGTTTGAAACATAACGGTAGGTTTAGCTCAAGAATGGATTTGGTGAGCCCTGTTGAGGAAACTCAACTTATAGGGAGACTGAATACCACAATTAGCGGACGTGTGTTTCAAACATAACGGTAGGTCTAGCTCAGTTGGGGAAAGACTTAAATAGTCTAAATTCGACTTAATACATGTTATAGGGAGATTTGTTGAACATAATGGGAGGTCTAGCTCAGGGCTGGCAGTGTGTGCTGTGGGGATTAGCATAGTAATTAACACCTAGCCGAGAGTCAATAAACTCCGCCTGTCTACGTCCAGACCGCTCATTTGCATTATACGCTTCTGAATTGACCCAGTTCGTAATGGGAAGAGAGTAGAGGATGTCTCACATCTTAAGATGTCTTATTTCCTTTGTTCTTAGATAGCGAACCATGCCGGCTACGTTAAGATCAACTGGAAGAGAGTAGATCATGTCTCATATGTTAAGATGTCTTATTTCCTGCATCCTTAGATAGTGAACCATGCCGGTTACGTTAAGATCAACTGGAAGAGAGTAGGGAATCACATGTCTCATGATGTGTTGTTTCCTGTGTTCTTAGATAGCAAACCATGCCGGCTACGTTAAGATCAACTGGAAGAGAGTAGAAAAGGACATGGAGAAGTACAAGAAAGAGATTGGGAAGCAGGCAGAAAAGGCGTACCCCGACGTCCAACAGATTATGCAACAGGTAAAAATCATCTTCTTTACTTAGTTATTTACATATCTTAGGGATATCCCTGTAGCTCAACTGGTAGCAGCCTCACATTTCAGCTCATAGTTCGAATTAGTTGATAACTCGGAGAGCCCCGTTTAATCTGGGAAGGGCATCATGGTTGGGGCTGCACCCATCTTTCGGAAGGAGCGTAAAATAGGGGTCTCGTGATCAAGGAGGTGTCTGAAGCACATTAAAGGGGATGAGCTAGCAACCCCTTCCTGTAAAAACTCCATATTAAACAATTTTTGGGGCTCTGTGTACAAGGATATCAACAAAACATCATGCAAATGACAAAAAAAAGAAATCATGAAGGGTACCGCCTCTTTTTGTCTTCAAGTTTGTTTTCTTTTCTTTTCTTTTCTTTTTGAGAACATTATCAGACTTTTTATCTTTTCCACCAAAATTACTGGCAAAAAAAGCTATACAAACTTCCATTTTTTGGCTTCAAATACAAAGATAACAAAACAACATGAATGGAACAGCAGTTGTGAAGGAGTCCTCTTGAGTATCTTGTTCAAGTTGTTTATTCTTGTTTTAGAATATTGATATCTTCACAAATAAGATATTTCTAGATGTGCTGAGTCTTACTTTTTTTTTTTCTCCAGGCCAAGACCTTTATGGCGGAGCACATGGTTGTAGCAGGTGGTTTCGCTGGAGGGTTCCTGATTGGACTCGCTTCATGATCACTCTAAACAACAGAAAGAAGAGACATACTTATAAACCAAAAGATCTACTTTAACTAAGAATAAAGGCCTCATCTAAGATGAACTTCTTGACCTTTAGTGTCCAGCTTGAGACCTGACAAACTTAGAATCAATTATACAAGATGCAAAAAAAGTAAATGAGTGACATCTGACAAGTAATTTTATATTTGGTGGATCCAAAGGAATGAATATGTATGTTGAATCAAGGAGGTTAAAATAGGTTGAATCAAGGACTCGGTAATACATACACAGTACAGTTGGTCATATACTTAAACCTGCGTGCCACCCTCCCCCTCTGAAATAAGTAGAATAGTCTATTCTACCTGTGTGCTACGCCTCCGTCTGAAATATGTAAAACAGTCTGTTCCAACTGTAACATGCTGAAATTAAAAGTGAGACAATCTGTCCTTGATACACTTAGTCTAACAGATGTAGCAAACTTGTCACATATCAAACACAACTGGACTGTTATGTACACACGCTAAATGTCCAGATAAAGTATTTAAGAAGCCAGTTTGCAAGACACATGTACACGCTGAAGTAACGTCATCTGAAAAATATCATTTCTTGAGGGTTTTTTTCAAACAGTGCATGTCTTGTTTATTTGATGATTCACTAAAAGGCACATTAAACAGACGCACAGTAGTAACATGCTTTTACACAGGAGTGGTGTGCTTTGAAATGTTTTCTCAGACAGAGTACTGTGTAGAAAATGTGGAAGTAAGAAAGTTATTGTCATAGACAGATCCAAATTTTTGAGCGAAAAGTGTAGTGCTTTGCTTGAAGTGAAGGTATTGTGTGGTAGATATTGTATTTATGTGTGCTGCACACTAAAAATGTATAGCTTGAAAGGCTTAGTGTCCTGCTTTGTTTTGTCTACATGTAAACATTTGTATGGTATGACAAAAATTATTTAGTATATACATTTCTGACATGTTTTGATGACATCTTGTAATGTGAGACCCATCATCCATGTTGAGGCAGTGTGTTCTGTGACCAGATAGTGTTATCTCCAAGCAGATATACTGCAGGTGTAATAGAAAGGTAAAATTGTAAAGTTTCTCAAGCTGCACCAGGAACCGGGAGCTTGAGAAACCTTATGATTTTGTCCTTCTACATCTGCTTGGAGCTAACAGGCAGCCTACTGATACAGCTAACACATTATAGAGAGAGCCATGATTGCAGATCATAACCTACTTACTTACATTTGCATGGAGTCTCCCGTTGTTGGTTATAATTCTTGTATATCCCTTCAGAGATAGGTTGATTTGGATAGATGTTTTGTGTATTGTTTTGTCAAACATTTTCCTTCGATACAGAGGTTTGCTGAGATTACAAGTTATTAAAGCAATAGCTCAGTGACCTGTACTGTATCTGTCCTGTTGCTGTGTTTGTGTGTATTCTGGGTTGGTATGAATGTCGGAGGCAGTGACTCTTGATTTGGCATGGGGCATGGAAGGCGAACAAATGGTGAAGAACGAAATAGAATCAAGCGAACTTTTGGTCTGTACAAAGGCATCCTAACCACAGTAAAGAAAAGAAAGTCTAAGTGGTATGGCCAGGTGCCATGGTCATTGGAACTTAAGCCAAAACTATCATGCAAGGAACCGTCCAGGGAGGAAGAAAGAGGGAGGGGTAGACAACAGAAAGGATAATATCAGAACAGACAAGCTTAGGCATGACATTAAGAGAGACATTGGGAAGAGCAGAAAACTGAGGAGAAAACTGTTTGCCATATCTTCTGTGGCGCCCCAACGGTCCAATAGACAGAAATGAGATGGAAGACATGAAATTTTTTGATCTCTCAAATCATTCATAAATTTGATACTCTCTTTCAATATCACTTATGCCATGCTAGGAAATGGCAAACTAGATGTATATGAAAATCCATGGTGACCAAGTTGGCTTCCCTAGCTTAGTGTTTGGCTGAATACCACTCCACTTGCTACGACAAAGAAGACTTGAGAAACTACAAGATGCAAGAAACTTTCCATGGTCTTTTTAAAACTGTTGTCAACATTCATCCAAAGGACCTTGATTCAAAACGACATTGTTATGAATAAAATTTTTGCAGTTATAATTGTTACCAGCCTGAGTTTCAAACTAACAATAAACTTGGTTATTCTGTACTTTCAACAAACCAGCCATATAGATCATAAAAACAACTTTCCCTTGTGTTCCTGACAAAGTCTCAGACATGTGAACTGTGCATCCTCTCCAGCATTCTGTCATCTTGTCTCTTTAGTAGTAATGGTTTATTGATTGATTTACATGTCGCGAACAATGGCAGCCAATTGGCTGAGTTGGAGCTTGGCCATTGCAATTTATAGGGCAGCTCTCTGTCTTTTATTTCCTTCAGTTAGTTTTCCTGAAGCCAGAAATTGGGAAATAGCTAAATCAACAGGGACTATAGTTGTATAAATAATGTCCCAAACATCCAAACTATGTATTAAACCTCTCCAGTATTCTGTCATCTATTCTCCTTGTCCTCTGGTTTTCTCCTGTTACTTTTCCTGAATAGCCAAATGTTGGGAAATGGCTATATAGAGAGATAGTACATGTAGTTCCTAAGTCCCAAACATCTGATCTGTGTATCCTCTTCAACATCCTGTCATCTCTTCTCCTTGTCTTCTGGTTTTTGCCTGTTGGTTTTCCTGAAGCTAAAAGTTGGGAACCAACAGGGACTATGGCTATTATCAACATAAAAATCTGATCCGTGTATCCTCTTCAACATCCTGTCATCTCTTCTCCTTGTCCTCTGTTTTTCTCCTGTTAGTTTTCCTGAATCCAGAACAGCAGACAGAGTCCTGAGCCGTGGGTTTCTCACAGCACCGCTCCATGGCACGGAGAACACTCGCACAACGGGACTCTTTGTAATTGTTAGCTGCAGGAGTAAACAAAAAAGCAAATAGCTTCATACATGTAATGATAAATTTGGCAGAAAAAGTTATCATTTTTGTAATAATTCATTATTTGTTATGATTTGTATGGGCTCCCTTGATTAAAAGGGACTACCCTAAACTTGGCTTAAGATGTATAAATGAATAAATATAAATCTAGTGAAGTTATCTGCAATTACTATGCAATTATAACCATGGACACAGCATAATGTTGGATGAGGCAGTGTGCTGTGTAAATTACTAATAATAATATTGCAAAAGTCTACACATAAAATGCCAACTATCAGGGAAGTCTTATCATCAGTTATGAAAGCTGCACACTGGTTGGTCTGTTTGTCAATGAAAGGATGTTCCCTTTAGTGTTTACATGAGTTGACATCCTTTTATATCACGAATAACGAAATATTTGTCGTACCTTGTAAACACACCTGTATGTCACAGGCCTGTCTCTGACACGGGTCCGGTCTCTCTTTCACCATAACAGCAGTAATGTGTGGAACTAAAGAGAGAGAAATGGACAGGAGTAAGGGCAGACATATGTCAAGTTGACAAAGTAAATAAGAAGGTGACACGCCCCCCTCCCCACCAAATCGCACATTGCTTCAAAGTTTAATTAAAATACAGCATTAAAATCTTGTTCTGACTACGGTAAGGGCGAAGTAAAATCTTGCAGTGAATCTCATTTCGTATCCGAGGAAAATGATGAAAACAACGCACCAAATCAGTTTGACATGTCAACACGAAAATTTACAATTTACCGTCCAGTAGCAAAGGTTAACGACTGTGCCGTCATACAAAAAGATCTACATCAACTACAAAGCTGGGCAGAAGATTGGCAGCTGAACTTTCACCCTATGAAATGTACTGTCATTAGGTTGGGAAAGGGTCATCCTGACTTTGTATACACTATGACGGACAAAGAAGCAAGTACATCTTTGAACTTCACACAGTTAGAGAAAGACCTGGGTATTATGGTAGATAAGGACCTGAACTTCAGTAATCACGTAGCTGCAATAACCAACAAAGCCAATCAAGTTGCAGGACTTATGTGGAGAACCTTTGAATTTGTCGATAAAAAAGTATTCTTACTCTTGTACAAATCTCTAATCCGCCCACACTTGGAATACGGGGCACCAGTGTGGTCACCATACTCGTGGAAACTAGCTTTTGAGCTCGAACAGGTTCAAAAGAGGGCAACAAAACGTGTCCCTGGCCTCAGGAATATGACGTATGAGGAGAGACTTAGAGTGTTGGACTTACCAACTCTAGTCTACAGACGTATCAGGGGAGACTTGATCAACACATACAAGTTCATCCATGGAGTGTATGACTTGGAAAGCCCTTTCGACTTGATCGAGGAAACTAGAACTAGAGGACACAGTTTACGTATAAAGAGGAAAACATCTAAATCCAACAGAAGAGCACACTTCTTCAGCGTCCGGGTGATCCCCTGGTGGAATAGCCTACCCGAGACAGTAGTGGTTTCTCCCAGCATAAACTGTTTCAAGGAGAGGCTGGACAGGTTCATGCGGAAACACAAGGTGTACTTTGACTTCCGAGCTCTAGACAACCCCCACAAACTGGAAATGACTGTGACATAAAAGTGAAGAGCGGCCTAAAATGGAACCAGCCGATTCCTACCTGGCCGAAGAAACTCTACTCTACTCTACTCTACTCTACGAACGTTTGTCCCATTGAGCGTCTGCAGTTTTAGATAAACCTGCTAGATGGCGTTCACAGAGCAAGGGCAGGATAGAACTTCCGGGTCAGAGGTGGTAACTAGGGCTTACCACTTCCCGTCGTGCCAAATCCGCCTAGAACAAAGTAGATTCCGGGTTAAGATATAATCATCCCTTACAGGAACATTTTAGAAACTTATCAGTTATCTACGAAAGTTAGGCACATATATTTGCACACTTGTAATTGAGGTCAACGGACCAAAATGGATTTCGGAAGACATTTTGTTAGGAGGGCGGATGAATCTTGACGTCATATGTATGCTAATTGCCTAGCAACGGTACACAACTACGGGGCAAACAGCTGAGTTGTGTACATCAGTTTGTGTTCTGTCTTGGTTTCATTCAGTTCACCAGCAGGGCCCGGTCTCTTTACACCGACTTTTACACGTTTTCCGAGGACCACAACAACTTTATCATGGCTCTGCCGTTTCTACCAGGGAATTCCTTCAACCCAAACGTAAGTTGAGAGTTTTGATTGTCGGTTTTTAGATGAATTTTGGGGACAGATTTGTGTTGGATTTTTGGAACTCGTGGTCGAATTTATAAATGGGTGGGCAACATGGAATGGAGGCGTCATGCCAACTGTTTGTTACTGCCAATTAGACGTACATTTTCGTGAGTTTTCAAACAATTTTGTCAGATCTTCGTCAGTTTTTCGTTTTGCTTGACAACTGTTCCGAATAATTCTTATGCCTGTTCTTTGTGGATGATTTTCGTTTGTAACGTTACCGTTTTAAGAAAGATATTTTGGCTTCTGAATCTGATAACGTAACATAGAAATGGTGACTAGCAAAATAATCATACTTGAGCTGCAGGAAAAGTAAGCCATGAATAGTAAGCATACACTGCTTTAAAGATCATTTGCCTAGAGATAAACCACCGACATTGGGAACATACTCATGATACTGGTACAAGCGAGGAGGTTTATAAGAGACAACAATGCTTATTAGTAAAGTGTGTTGCTATGTTATGTTGTGTTGTTATGTTTTCTCGTGAAATACTCCAAAACTTGATGTATTAGAAAATGGACAACAGCAGCTTTTATCGCACAATAGCTTTTAATACATCTTTTCATACAGATACCCAAAGGTGATGCAAAAGTATTTGGCTAAATGTGTTTTATAATAAATATATCTGATATCAAGAATTATACAATATTTCTTCCAGAAACAAGTTCCATGAGTCGTAGCTGTTAGACTACTGAAATGCTTTTTAGAACAAAAAAAGGACAACAGCTTCTTTAAATGCAATAACACTAACTACATCTCAGTGTTACAGGTTATATTTGATTTTAAGAACTACACAATATTTCCATAAGTCACAGATAGATCAGAATGGGAAAATTTGTTATAAATTGGACACTTATGTAGAGTCTAGTAATAACTGTCTATCATAATTTTACTTACTTCCAGCTGGGTAAATCGAAGTTCCATAAGTCTCAGCTGTTTGACTACCGTAACGACATCTCCACGATGGTGGGGGAGCACAAGTCCGGGATCGGCGGCGCGCCGCTTCCCGGGCAGAAGCTGAAACCACGACACAGCGCCTTCCCCAGCGGGGAGGGGAGCGACAAACCCGCATGGCTCGCCTTCGACAGACAGGTACTTCAGCTTCTTTGTTGAAGCCCTTTTTTTGAGACAATCGTAATATATTATTAGGTGCAATGTACAATGACTCATTGAGACCATGGATTGGTAATAATCACAGCTAGCAACATCTAGCGATGCCCATGCCCTTTACATCTTACTACAAGCCATCTTTGAAAATTAGTCTAATGAAGAGACCATTTTTGATGATAACTATATGTACAGTATTTGTACAAAACGGAAAGTAGAACTGGAGAAAATCCATCCAGTTGCTTGAGTAACTTTTGTGGTGGTATCTTATTAGTACCTGGATGTCAAACCTTCGTTGATGCACAATTTATGGCACATGTACCTGTCTGCAGGGTTAACAACGGCTTTTTCATTTCTGGGCTGACATATTAAGGTGTTTACTTTGTCTAAAAACTAAAAGTCAACTTTCACATCATGCACGTCAGACTAAACGTTTTCTTCTAATGATTCCTCCCCCAGGTGCTGAGTTTCGACGCATACTTCCAGGAGGCGGTGAACGAGAAGCGCGAGGAACAGTTCCGTGTCAGGAAGTGTAAGGTGTACTTCTACCTGGAGGACGACTCCATACAGGTCAACGAACCGCAGGTCAAAAACAGTGGCATCCCTCAAGGTGAGACAACTTCTTAGTCATGTATTACAGTAACTGTAATTCTTGTTTCTTTCACTGTAACTTTAAGTGCACACTTTTCAGGGTCACCTCTGTGCTGTAAACTTATTATCACTGTGAAAATACCTTTTTCGATCTAAAGCGAGTTGTGTTTGACTGCTTGTAATCTTCCATGCTCTTTGTACACAATCAGATACTACATGATGTTGCTATTCAAACCTGCTATTGTCTGAAATTGTCTGATCTATTATTCATAACCATATACAATACCTCCGAGCCATGAATAATTTAAGACAGTCCTTTTGCAGTGCACAGATTGGTTTTTGAGATATGAACAGAGTAAAATTTACTAGAAACCTCTCTTCCAAATTCTTGATTTTGTGGGATAAAACATTGGCACAAACACAACATAAATCAATATCAAATAATCATCCAATGCAGCATATGTAAAACAAGATTGAAGTCACATTTCATAAAGATTATGCTGTAAATGCATTACATTTGCTAGGATTTACTTTGAATTCATGGTAGGGAGAAAATGGAGTGTTCATAATAGTTTGCTGTCGAAACAATGGGATAGGTGGTCATGAATTAAATGAACATCAGCTGGGTCTATGTTTGCGGTGAAGAGGTCTCCATGAAACCTTTAAAAGAAATGCAACATTTATAGTGTTCTGATTGTTTTGACACTCAGAAAGATTAAGCCAAAGAAAATACTGATTTTACACTTGGATAAGGTATAAAACCTTCTTATAAATGATTTACCTGTTTCCCTCCCCAGGCACGTTGATCCGGCGCCACAGGATCCCCCTGCCCCCTCCAAACGAGGATGAGTACTACACCGTGGAGCACTTTAACGTGGGGAAGGAGATCGAGCTGTACGGACGAACCTTCAAACTCACCAACTGCAACCAGTTCACAGCCAACTTCCTACGCAAGCTCGGCGTACAGGTCAGTATCTGTGTTGCTAGAACGTATAGTATTAAGTTGTCATGAAACAGGTTTTGATCTGTAGCTTTGAACGTCATAAAGATTGGACTTAATAGAACCTGCAGTACTGAGAAGGTATGGCAAGGCTGCCCAGTGTGATATTGGGAAGAAAAAAGTCAAGAAAAATTCCACTCCCTTAAGATGAAATGACAATGTTTGTTGAGTATTTTACCATCCAATCCCATCCCTCAAGCTCAATTTTAGACACTTTGCTGTTCCACTTTGTTTGATTTTATGTCTGTTATTGTGTAAACACATATTCAGAATCACAGAAACATACAAACACAAACATCTCCTCCCTTAGGATGAAGTAAGAGCATTAACAATTTCACTGAATTGTTTTTGTCATTCATACAGCCTGTTAAGGTATTGTAACGATGCTAAAACTGTCACTGACCATTCCCTTTTTTCTCGTCCATCTCACAGGTGAATCTCCCAGAGAACACGCCCAGCGACCCGTACTCCAACTACCGCCAGCAGCTGGACGACAGCATGCAGCCGCTGCGCCCGTACGAGCGCTACGACACGCTCAAACAGTTCCTCGACAACGACGGAAAGGTTTGTTTGTTTGTTTGTTTATTCTTTTGCACAGTACTGAACTAAGTGAGCAAAAGAGATACTTAACCAATTATGTGGTATGATATATCTTTACGAAGCTTAATATATATCTTTCTGAAAACCCGACACCTCTTCACTTAACAATGGAGATACATTGAACGATTGAACGAAATGTCTGCCATCTTTTTGGCAACAAACTTTGATAACCTTAGCCGTTTCTTTCCCAAATAAACGATGATGACAAATCATGTACTTGATTGTAAAGAATGATAAGCTTGATCAACGGCTGTGTTTTTGACTAATATTGGCTTTTAAATGTCAAATTGTCAACTTGTGTCTTTGGTGATTGTACACAAGTTTAAACGTACATACCCTTCTGATTCAGAAGCAGGATTATTAACCACTACACCACTTTATTCTCTCTAGGTCCTGCGGTTCTACTGCTACTGGGACGATTCCGACGCGATGTTCGGGGACTCCCGCGAGATGGTCATGCACTACTTCCTGGCGGACGACACCATCGAGATCCGGGAGAAAATCACGCCCAACTCTGGACGCGACGCTGCGCCCAAATTCCTCAACAGAGCACGGCTGCCAAAGGTGAGCAGTTTAGACTATAATCTTTATGACGTTTGAATTAAATGTTTTCTGATTTTTAGTAGCAAAAAATAGATCAGCTCATTTTTCAGGCAAACCTACTTTATTTGAGAGGAAAAAGTTTCCAATGATTGCCCAAATATGACACAGCTTATTTCTCTTTGTTGCATCGTTATGTACTAGAATTAATATGGCCTTGACAAAAGGTGTAAAATGAAACACAGAATACTTAGGGTCATTTTTTTGCTCTAGTTTACCATGTAGTTGCCTAAGTTGACCATACTGGTCAGCAAGTTTCCTTCAAGTTGCTGTTTCAGTAGCAGGGTATATTTCTAAAGGGAGTGGTTTGTTCAGCAGCTATAGCCCTTTCCCTTTAATACTGCTCAAGGCACCTCCTCGAACACAGGACTCCCTTTTAACATCCCTTCCTTAAAGATGGTTGCAGCTTCAACCAAGTTGCCCTTCCCCAGGATACATCCATTAAAAGTACAAGTCACCAATCACAGGAATTGATGAATAACATGATGGTATTCTCTCCGTTCCAGAACGCCCCGACCCCCCTGAACCAGCCGGGAGAGAAGACCGACCGTACCGTCCTGAACGTCTTCGGTCCAACGGGACACGGCGGACGCTACATCCTCGACAGTCTCAAGGTACGGGAAGCAACCTATAGTTGAGATTTAGATCAAAAAGTACTGGAAGAGACATGTGTAACTTTCATTGAAAATGGTCAGCTTATTTAGAACACTTTATGATTCAGAATTCAATGCTTATTTTGAGGAAAGATCTACATTTTGTCTGTACAGTACCTTAAGTTTGTTTCTTTTCATATCAATTAAAACAGAGAAGTCATGCCATAAAGAATTAATTTCAGTTGTCCAACCTCATATTATGATAATGATACATGTACCTTAAAGCTTGTCTGTACACTTACATGTAACATTACTGAACGAAATATTTGTAAGTACATAGTGTAGTATATGACAGGAACAATAAAAAAATAACTTTTTAACAGTATGAAAAAAGATCTCAATCATTGATAACCAAATCTTCGCTATTTAGTTATCAATTTGTATTCATTCGTAACATTACTCTTTTAGACTGGAGCAGTCCACCTGGACTTCTACCACGATGGAGACCTGACCATCGGGAGCGTGGTCAACGTGTGGGGACGCAAGATCGTCATCTGTGACTGCGACGAGTTCACCCGCGAGTACTACCGCTCCAAATATGGCATCTGTAAGTCATGCTGCCATACTGTTCATTTGAAATATTTGTTTTTGAAACTCACAAGAGGGCTGTACATAGCATTCCAACTGTTAATGGGGCGTTCAAGAATTGTTTTGATAAAATGGCGGCTGTCTGAAAAAAAGATCAGTTCAACCAGGTGCTGATTTAGAATTAAGATAGGATTTCAAATTCTTCCTAGAGTCGATAGAAATTGGAATGGCTCAATAATCATTAGTATGTGCGAAAGGCAAAAAGATCTAAGACAACGTGTTGGGCATAGATAAATGCAACATCTGAATTGACTCAAAAATACCATGTCATTGTCAAATTTAAGATATCACTATCAATTGTTTTATTACAAATATAACAAATGCAATTTCCTAGGGCTCTGTGTTTGCTTTGAGGAGTCTAAAAGCATATCAGTAACATCTTTAATAATTTCCGTTCCCAGCTGAGTTTGGGCCGATGCAGTACAAGGCCCCGGCACCAGGGCGGCCCGGCCGCGTCGTTCCCCCATACAACGGGTTCGGCTCGGAGGAGGACTCGCTGTGCTCGTGCGCCGGTCTCATCCCCAAACCCCCCCGCAGGGACTTCATCAAGTTCATGGAGAAGGACAGGTGCGTTTGCTTGTTTGTTTGTTTCAGCCTTTGTTTATTCATGATAAAGCCAAATCAGCCTGCTTTCCTCTTTTTGTTGATGGTTTGGTAATGATGGTTGAGTAAAGGATCAGACAAAATCTAAAAATAAAAACTTGATCAAAAATATACAAAAATCCAGTCAATACAGTCAAGTTGCCACAATTCTTAGCAGCTTGCTGTAGTACAAACTTAAGTACAATTCATTGGCTGCACTTAAGGAGTCTTTCAAGTCTGATGACTTCCAAAGTGGCACTTACAAACATGCTTCAAGACACACCTGACATCAAAGTACCTTCAAGAACTCAATCAAAGGCAATTTTGGTCAAAAGTTAAGACACTCGACTTTTTTACAAGTTGTTTTTCATCACAACTTCCAGAAGAAGGGACCAAAAGAGCTACAAAAAAAAGAACCCAACTAGAAAGGCCAACATTTGGTCCCGAGCAAATTCAGCATACTTCACTCCCTCCCCATGCAATAATGAACGATTTGCCCCTGGTTCCTGCAACGTGACCTCAGGTAACCCGAATGGAACATGTGTTCGATGGCCATTAACCTATGGTATGGGGAGTGAAATATAAAAAGAACCCAACACACTTATCAAGAAGTTTAGGGGTGACCTGGTGTGCTTGGCTAAATACACCAGCCGTAGCAATTTAGCCGCATTGTACTACTAGTACTACTAGCTAGCGAAAAAGCGTCATACTTTGTCATCAGTTAACCCATAGTGTTTATCTCCCACAGACATGGCCTGGAGAGTAACGTACTGCGGTTCATGGCCCGCATATTGTAGTTGTGCAACAGGTGGTTGTGTACAAAAGTGGCACTTTTTGCACTGCAAGCTAACGCAAAAGCATCATGCTTCGTTCTCAGTTAACCCATGATTGTTTATCTCCCACAGACATGGCCTGGAGAGTAACGTACTGCGGTTCATGGCGCGCATGGACACCATCAAACGATTGTGTGCTTGGCTAAATACACAAGCAGTAGCAAAGCCGCTAACGCAAAAGCATCATGCTTCGTTCTCAGTTAACCCATGATTGTTTATCTCCCACAGACATGGCCTGGAGAGTAACGTACTGCGGTTCATGGCACGTATGGACACCACCAAACCCATCGACGCCGACCGGCGCTTCATCATCTCCTACTTCCTGTCTGACGACACTCTGCTGGTCTTCGAGCCGCCCGTCAGGAACTCTGGTAGGTTTCAAATATCAGTGTACATGGACATTAGAAGTCTAGGGCTCCAGAAATGTGATTTTAATGGATTTGATTTGATTAATTATATTTAGAATTGTAACAAACAATACACGTGGGACGTTAGAGTGATGACAGAGTGAAAAATGCCTCCCTCCTTTTGCAGTATTACTTTATCAACAGTTTCGTTAACAGTTACATGTTTTGCTATTTCGCACCATAGTTTTATGATCTTGAAGGTTCATGCATTTGCATGCATAATGATACTGTAAACTAGTGCTAGAAAAAGAAATGTGCAAAATGAAATATCTTTACTGCAATAAAAAATACTTCTTTTCAATTACAAGAAGTCTTAATTGAAGTCTTCAAGGTGAAAGATACAGTGATGTTTTTTCTGTCAGGACTGTTCTAACGTCGTCTTCTTTCCACCAGGCGTTATTGGCGGGAAGTTCCTTGAGCGTGGGCGCGTGAAGAAGCCCGGACAGGAGCTGTACAAGTCCGATCCGTCCGCGTACTACCTCGCCCAGGACCTGTTTGTCGGAGCGAAGGTCCAGTTCAACAACCACATCTTCGTTCTGATAGACGCAGACGAATACGCCTTCATGTACATGGAGAAACACAGTCCTGAGGTGAGGGTCAATTGCTCTTTCTGGTAATTGAATGATAATGCATACAGTAACTTAGATGTGTAAATGTTAGACGTGACAGGTTGTTCGGTGTAATATAACCAGCTGCTGCTGCGCCTTTTGCTCTGGTTGAATAATGTAGAAATATGGTATTTGTACCTATAATCATAAAACCAGTGGAATCATCCTCAAAACCTCTATTTAAGCAACAGCCTCTTACAGTGATTCCCAATGGAACTCTGCAACATTGATCCCTAGACTTTGGCTTAATTTCCCATACCATTGATCAATATTTTTTTGTAACTTGTAAAGGTATCAAGCACCTGTTTGTCCCCTTTTCACTTTGTGGTATATTGAAATAAAACAAAAACTGCCCCGAAAAAATGCATTCTCCTTACATCAATTCTTTACCTGCTGCTAATATTTTGTTATTTCGATGACAAAAAGGAACAACAGCAATCATTAACACAAAAATGGAAAACAATAGTACTAAAAGATCACACCCTGATCCCCCCTTGTCCCCCCAGTTCCCAGTGGCCCATGTGCACAACATCCTGGGCAAGCTGAAGGCCCAGGCACTCAAGAACACCGACGACATCAAGCAGTTCTTCCTGAGGAACGACCCCAACGGTGTCGGGCAGATCCCCTACGAAGTCTTCAGGTAAGACACGCATGTTTGGGCCACATCAAGGCATTTCTTTGGTTCCCAGATATCTCAAAGTAAATTTTAGTAAAAGAAAAGTGAAATGAAAACAGGCTGGGAAAGAAACTATATTGCACCTAGCAAGAGGACAAAAGGAAACCTCAGGTCCAACTATATTCACTTCCTGAAACTGTGTGTACAAAGGTACAGACTTTCCCTTAGACTCCTTGTATTTCATGTTGATTTTCCAGTTTAGCAATGGCAACAATATGTTCTTGACACTGTAGAGTTGTTTGGAAGCAAAAAATAGCTAAAAAAACCACAGCAAGATTCTGTAACGTGGCACAATCTCATAACATTCATTTGCAACAAATCTTCAGACTTTGTAAGTTGCCTTTTGTATGTCTGATCATTCCTGTTAAATGGTTGATGGCCTAAAACACGGAGCAAGATTCTTAAACATGCCACCGTCACAACGTTATTAAAAGAAAAATCAAACTCTACATCTTGATAAGACATGCATACTACTTCCCGATATTTTGAGTGACAACCATCACTCTTCTTCAGCTTCACTGAAATGAACTGGCAGAACAACAGTTACTCTATTGATTTGTCTGTAGATAATATTTACCTGCATGTCTAACCTTCATAAATCTGTTTTCCTGCAGGAATCTGTTGACGCAGGTTTGCGGGAACAAGCTCGTGGAGCACGAGATCATGACGCTCGGCCGGTACTTCAGCGAGCGCCAAGACGAGAAGGTCAACATCAGCGTGTTGCTAGGCGTTGCCCAGGAGCAACTCCGCAAGCACAACTTCGAAAACTTCACGCGGCTGAAGCAACTCATGATGCACCACGATACTAGCAGGTAGGGAAGAGTTTTTTTATATTGTTTTTTTTGTTTGTTTTTCCTTTGTAGTTTGCCCGGTCTAGTGGTTAGTGACCTTGCCTAGAGACAAGAAGGTCAGGAATTCGAATTCCAAGCTATTGTTGGAAAACCAACATGCATGCTAATGGAAAAGATTGCAATCCTTAGGTCCGGCTTTTGAGGACGTGGTCAACTGTTCGTTGTACTTGAACTGAAAATAGATACTAGTAGCGAAATTTCCCAAGCACATCGAAAGTATATCATATATTGTATGTAACTGTCAACAATTGCATGTAGCTAAATGTGTTGCGTTCTTTGCGATCAGAATTTGAGAGGTAACTCTTGTGGTTTGTTCTGTAGTTTCCTGACATTTTCTTTCTCACTATCCCAGGACTGGCAACATCACAAGGAAGAAGGTGCGAATGGTGTCAAAGGCATTCCATGTGCCAGTCTCTGATGATCTGCTAAGAGCAATCCTTGAGAAGTAAGTATAATCTTCCACAGATTTTTTTTTTCATTTTATCAATGTCCGTTGTTGTCTGCAAATGAGGACACATTAGATCACAAACACTAGTTTGCACAGTGGCCAATTAGAGACCACTTCTTGGTACTAAACTATCACTCAAAACTGGGACATCATCATCCTAAGTCAGAAACATCAAGATTAAGATAAGGGTGAGGACTAACTGACCTAATAGCAGAAATCATATAAGTCTCCTGTTTGTGATTTAACCGTTGTACCCTGTTTATTCCAGACTTGCTGGTACAGACGACACCCCAGTGAACTACCAGGAGTTTGTGAACCTGCTCAACTGGAGAGAGAACCCGGTCGAGCCGCTACACTACACAGCCGCACCCGCCACGGTAAGGAACCTGCCACATTTTGCAAATTGTTACAAATCTGTCAGCCTGCCATAGGCATGGTTATTTGTAAGTTTTGCATACTTTGCTACACTACATAGCTGCACCCACCACGTTGACAAACTAGACATTTTTATCATTTTGTCACAAAGGTCACTCCTAGGTGTGGCAATTTGTCACATTTGCATCTTTTACATTTTTGTTTGAATCTTTCTTCTTGTTTCCTATCCTAGTTTTGTCAACAATCTGCCACCTTTTAAAAATCAGTTTGCATGCTGTACTCTTTCAATTGTTTAATTGTAGCCAGAATTTGCCACATCTTTAATCTTGCAAGCTCTCGCAACATTTTAGAAGCCACATGTACTGTTTCTATGATTTCGCAAACAAAATATGTTACACCAGTGAACAGGAATTGCAATTTGTCATACTAATGAATCCTTATTGTTCCTTCTCAGCTTTCCAACTGGGTTGGAGCGGAGAGCAGAGACAACGTCATGATGGTTCAGTACACCCCTCTGATGGGGGAGATCTTTGGAGCCAACATGGGCGACTCTTAACTTGTGTCACCGTTTAGCCATATAACATTCCCCAGCAGTTCTCAAGATTTATATGGTAAAATAGGGTGATTGAGGGAGAGAGAGAGAGAGGGAAAGAGAGAAAATCAAGGCGAACATACATTTTGTGAGGAGAAAAATGTGGCTTGAGTGTATAAAATTGCTGCAAGTTAAAATGTACAGTACAGGAAGTTACAGTATTCGTCTCACCGAGTTGTGACTTTGTCAGAGAAGAAAGATTGTTCTGGCCAAAAGAAAGTCCTGCTCAGTCAACGCTTGTTGGTGAAATTTAACCTTTATTGTGCCTTACAATATGATGAACCGTAGTGAGAACTGTATATTTTGCACTCTACAGTCAGAACACGTCTTCTTAATAATATGAATTCTGAACTTGTATTGAACAAAACATTATTCAGTGTTGAACGTACATCCCAGATTGTGCCTTAAAGCAACAGTATGTATTAAGTACGTTGCTTCATGTATAACATGTTTATAAAAAGGTGTTGGTTTTATGAATTCTTAACATTTATTCTGTGTATATAGAAATTCTTTAATGACCATGAAGTCTTAATAATAAGAACATTAGTCCAGCTGATTTTGCAACAGAAACTACAGCTATAATTCACTTCAGAACGCATTGGGCAACTTTTTTCCTATTGTGCCTTATCTAATGTACAAACACATTATACTAATGCCACTACACCACTTGTAAAGAAAAATGCTACCTATAGAAATAAAAACATGGTTTGAGTTTTTAAGAACTTGTTCTTCCACATTTTTCTTGCTTTTGTTTATCTTTGGATATGATATGTTGTGTAAAGTAGTGAAAAATAGGGGATATGACTGACAGCTTTCTGCTTTGCGTATTTTTAGATATATTTACATTACATTGCACTGATACAAAAACAACTGGTAACTTAAACAGCAAACTATTTTGAACAATGAATTTACAACTTTAACAGAACTGAAGATGCTATCATCTTAAGTCTATGCCAATGGCACAGTGAAAACCAATGTCAACAAGAATGCTAAGAAAACAGTAAATTTTCTTGGACCCTTAAAAAACAAATTATCAAATATGATCAACACTACAGCACTGTATTTCTACTGACATAAATAGTAAATTGTAAGGCTATTAGGATCATCACAATACGTAACACTGTTTCTAAGAAAATAGCTGATTACTTCCTAGACGGCTTGTTGTGCCTCTTCCCTCACTTCCTCATCTTTTTTTCCTAAAGATATGACAAGTAAAATGCCCCACTTAGTACTTCGACATTACTTAAAATTAAAGCAGGTTATGGCTATAATCTAAGAAGAAGCATATAAATGTGTCTTAGTACAGTAGAAACCGCTTTTTTGCAAAGCCTATTTTCCTGATTACCTGGCTTTGCCGATTACGAGGTGCTAGCTCAAACTGACCCAACTGGAACTACGTAGATCGTTGTTGTTTTCTGTCGACTAAATGAATGATGCAAAGCACTAATTTTTAATTGAGATATTAACTCTAGCACAAGCCACAGGTTATGAATAAAACAATGGAAAGTACCTGTACTTCCATCTTCCTGCTGCACACTCTGGGCAGCTTTGGTACTGTCTGTCATGACAGGAGGGCTGGACTCCCCCGCATCAGCCCCACAGATGGACCAGTCCTGGCTATCATCATGTGGGTTCTCCCATTGACGCAACCTCGGAGGGGAGTTAAATCAAAATCAAACATTTCAGGTGTAGTCAAATACAAACTTTCCTCCCACGCCTCTGTCTTCAATCAGACTTTTTCCTACAACCAATGTCAGACCATCATCTGAGGTTGGGAGTTGGTCAGGAAGTGCCTATAAGTCTTTAAATGTCTGTTACTTTACATTTTGACAAATCAAAGTCGGGAAAGTCATATTCTGCTTGGATGCGATTAGATGAGGAAACTGGAGCTAGAATAGGATGAATTCCAGGCTACAGGCTACCGTTGAATAAATTCATCAGTCACGTGTAATAACAGTTACAAGAATATTCCTCAAACAGTGACTAATAAAAAGAAAAGCTACAGGCTGGTTTGAAGCAAAGTCGTGGGAAGGTCCTGAATGCGTGACAGGAGCATATTAAATACTTCCATTAAAAATTTCTGCTAACCTTTGCAGCTTAGTTTGCAGCATGTTGTAGGTGGTGTTGATGGCAGTCTGCAGTCCATGGATCATGTCATTCTCCGCATAGAACATCCTACTGTGGAGGAGAGAGGGAAGGAATAAATGACGGAAGGAGAAAATTAAATTGTACAGTTCTTAGTGGCAAATGTGCTAGATGTTGGCATGTCAGCAACCGAATCTGCAGTTTTATTGGCACACTTTTTAGACAGATTAGCCAAAGAGGATCGGTGGCCGTCACCCCACTGTCATGGTAGGAATATCATGTGAAGTGCCTTTTCCAAGGGCACAACACAACGCCAAGGTATGGTAAGTATCGAACTCGGGATCTATTGGTTCTGAGTCCAACGCTCTAACCGTTGTACGACACCAACGCCACAGTAAGAAGGAGAGCATGAATGCATGAAATCCATCTCGACAGAGCAAGCATTTGCGAAGACAGCATTTTACCCAGTAGTTTAAAATCCATAAAATACAGATCTTTGCCACATGGCTTGTTCCTTATACCAACAACCAACAAAAAGTCAGTCATAAAAGTCAACAAATAACTTTTCAATTACCTGTACAACAACAGTCTACAACCGAAACAAACTGAGGAAAACAAATCCTGAAAACAGCATAACCTCCTCGAACAAACTGTGAACAAACATGACCCCACACTGAATGAACATGTTTTGTGCAACTGGGATTTGCTCAGCTGACTCACTACAGATTCTGCTGCATCTCATCATGAGATGATTGAAAGAAGGAAGGAAGGAATTAAGAAGGGATAGCTCGAAGGCAGAAAGGTAGGAAGGGAGAAGTGGTTGATTGATTTATCTATTCATTGATTGATTATTTGATTCATTGATTTATTGATTGATTGATTGATTGATTGAAAAAAATATTTGGAGATGCAGGACTCTGCAAAGCCAAGAACCAACCAAAACAAAAGAGAAACTTTTGAGTTATTCTATTCACAGCAGGAGAAATGAACAAGAAAATACAACAAAACTTCCCCAAACAAAATATTAAACAAACATGACCCCACTGAGTGAACATATTTTGTGCAACTGATATTTGCTCAGCTGACTCACTACAGATTCTGCTGCATCTCATACGGAATGGGGTCTTTCTGTGACTCATCCATGGAGGTATCTGTAAGCAGTTTGATTTTAGGCTACACCAATTTAATTTCTTGGTTAACGGATTTTTATTTTCAAAAAAAAAAAAATTTTAGAAAAAAAAATTCATGAAAACAGAAGGCTGGGCCAGCCTTCTGTTTTCATGATTTTTTTTTTCTAGAATTTTTTTTTTGGAAAATAAAAATCTGTTAACCAAGAAATTGAATTGGTGTGGCCTTATTTACAAAAAAAGGCCAAGTGGACTAAAATTGCACAATATGCCTGTACTTTCTAGCAGAATTCTCTGCTCCATAAAGACAAAAAAGCTATTAGTTTGGGATACAATTACATTGTAACAAAAAATGTATGATGACCAATGCTCTCAATGAATTTCAAAGTGAACTATTAACCATTAGTACACTGAAGTAGCCGATTGGCACCCAATTCTCTGTTAAGAGACAGAGTTAGGCAGCAGGGAGAAGGTTGTAATGACTTGCTCACCAATCCCCTGCTGTAGTTTGATGTCCATGAGTCGATCTGTGAGCGCTGACACTTCCTGCTCTTGTTCTTCAGCTGTAGTGACAAACATAAAACCAAAAGTGTACTGAAATTACCTTCATCACAAAAAAAAATAATAATAATTGATAAAAATGGATAACCACAGCTACGAAATGTATAAAACCTTCATTACCATTGTCCTTGGCAGTCTTTTGGACTTCTAGGAAGAAATAGATACACTGAAAAAATGAATTGATTGACTGTCGAGCAGCGGAAAGCTTGTATCACACAACACAGCCTTATCAGCACCAGGGACATGACTGTCCCAAAAAATTCTGGCAACACTGTAAATGCAGAAATGTTTGTGGTGGTTTTATGTTCGCGGTTTTTGCAGTGAATTCTTTACCACAAACTTAAAATCAACGCATAGATAGCCGTTACCTTGTGTGACTTTAGCACTACTATTGTTTCAAACTCAAAACCACCGCGAACACTCCATTTTCTCCCTACTGCGAAATTACATACCTGCAAAGAATTCTGCATTTACAGTAGATTTTGACTTTCTCAATGTCACCAACTGAGACATTACGAGTGCACTTACCTAGCCTCTCAGCTTCTGTCTTCATGGATTCAAGATCCTGCAGTTCCTTCTCAATGGACTCGGCTTTCTAGGAAAATGAACAAGTGCAAAACTTGGAAGTCAAAAATGGCAAAGAATGTGAAGAAAAATGCCAAGATTGAATTCCAAAATTAGAAATGGCATTGCTTAACTTTGAAAATTGTACAGCATCACTTAGGCTTTATGTAATGATATTTGCCTTAACCTTTTTTCTTAGAACTTCTTTAATGCCGACATCTTAGTACAGTAGTTAAAAACAAAATAGTTGTGTACTTTTGACAAACATTTAAACCTTACCCACAACATAAACATGGGGAGCTTTCAAGACGAACTCTCTGTCTCTTCGTCAACACAGCATTAGGGTTAGATCTCATATTGGAGTTCTCTTGTCACGTGACTTGATGTTTATTATCACGTGACAAGAGACAGTCATATACAGACTTGTATATGTTGTGGTCTTTAGGGCACACCACTAATGAATTTCCTTCAATAAAGTCAAAGTCTTATGAAGGAGATAATAGTGAAAGTCACTTACGAAGTACAGCCAGGCATGGTGGGAGGCATCCGTCAGTTCATCCAGCTGATTCTCAAACTCACGACTGGAGAGGAGATTTATTCAGATATTGTGATGCTGTTACATAAAGTTTGAAACCAGGTACTAACTTAGAGGTAGATACCAAACAAAGGCACCTTTCCTTTCACTGGGTACTACCCTGATAATGATAGTGATTACTTTAAGTCTGATTTGAGCAGTTATAGACAATGATAGATGTACAACCCCTTTTCACTAGGGGATTTGACTGCTTAGTAACCCCTAAATAAGTGACCGAAAATTTGACATATAGCTAACAAAAATTCCATCAAGTTTTGTGTGTTTTATTTTGTTTTACATCACTCTTAAACACAATGCATCATACTCCAATAATTCGATATCAAATCAAGGGTCTAATTTTGGTCACTTTGTGACAGGCCATCTAGTGGAAAAAGAGCCCAAATAAGATATTACCCAAGCTATCTTTATGGGAAAAGATAAAAAGATACAAAAAAGCGGCAAAAGTCTACAATAGGTTGTTGTGAAAAAGTAAGGTAAAGCAGGTGGACTTGAGCACCGGAAAACTTATGACAGAAAGAAATGTAACCTGACCTCACCTGTACTGTCTCTGCCTCTGTACCTCTTTCTCAATACCAGAGTTCAGTTCAGCCAGACAGGCTCTCTTCTCTTGGTTCACCTGTTCCTGACTTAACTCACAACAGTCAAGAGGATTTATTTTTAAGACTTCTAACAAACAATCCTTGTTGAAATTGTTTCTTAAACTATCAAGAAAGAAAAATTCTGTACAAACAACTACAACAGGGGTGCTAGTGTCACCAAAATGAAAACAGATCTGCAGTGGATGTCACTCGAAGACAGAAGGAAAATTAAGGTCCAGACTATGCATGATGTTAGCCTGAGTACCAGCCTTTTTAACTTCCATTCACTACCTACAGTGGAGCTTGGGTAGCGCAGCAGTGCTTGGGTAGCGGACGGAAGCTAAAAAGGCTGGCACTCAGGCTAGCATGATGTACAAAATGACTAATAAACTCTACACATACACAAAGTCTTGTGATCAGAGCAATTGGGTCAGAGAGCTGAAGACAACTGAGAGATTCAGTTGAAAATTCCAATTTTTTTAGTGACTATTGATAGATGCTCATTTGAAGATGCCATTTTCAATACTTAAGTTGATATTTCAAAGAAAGAAAACAGATTGCCCTCACTTATCTGCCATCTGCTGTGACTGGTCTACCTTGTGCTTTGCGATCTTCAAGGTCTCTGGGAGGGTTGAAGAAAGGAGAAAGTTTAGTGTTGCTAAAACACAACAGCACAAGGGAGTACACAATGCTACATACACACAAACAGTACACAAACACATACACTCACACACATTATCAATATGACACACATCACACGCATACACACACGACACAAATATCATTAACACAAACACACACAAATACACACTCACAAATACACACGCACAAACACATGCGAGCACACACAACACACACACATGCACACACACTCTCACACACATGCTCTCTCTCTCTCACACACACACACACTCAAACACACACATACACACAAAGTGTAAAGTTGGATCCCCACTTACCAACCATCTTGTTGTAGAGGACTGATATCTGGCGATGCTGTTGACTTACTGGGAGATGAGAAGAATGAAAAAGACATTAGTAAAATAGGCCATCTAAATGTCTTTTATTTTTCAAACATCTGCATCATTCAACATATTTCTGGTGTCTTCAGATAACAAGAAAACAAAGCACTAAGATACTTGGATACTTTATTAACTCCATTAGCTTACATACAGTACAAATGAACAAGAGATAGCTATATAAACAGCCGAACACATTTCAGATGTTAGTCCAGTTCTGAAATTTAAACCCAGGAAGTACCTTCGCCAAGTTTTTTCTCTGTCTCCCTTTTCCTTCTCTTTGCCTCAGCTAGTTCCTGTTCCAGCAATGACTTTTCTGTAAGCAGAATATCACCAAAAAATCATGCTCAAAAAACATTCTGATTCATTTTTTTCACACAAACTGTTGACACCAAAAACCAGGTACCACTCTTTAAACGTTCTTTATTTTGGCAGTAAATCTATTTCATTCTACATTGATTCCTCATACTATTTCATTGTTTACAGATGTTGAGACAACATCATTAAAGATAAAAGCAAGGATGACACCTCCTTGTTAATTCTAGAAGGCCCATTGCAAAGTAAAATCCATGCCCCCTCCCCACCAAAAAACATCCCACATTCAGTGACTGCTTACAAAGAATGTATAAAAAGGATGAACAAGTTTATGAGCCCTAATTTTGTTGTTAAGTGTGTACAAGTGTATAATTATTTTCTTACCTTTCTGTAGTTCACGCACACTGCTGAGCAGGTCTTCCACTCGGAACGGTTCTTTCACGCTCATCGTCCAGAATTATCGGTCTGATTCAGTCAAAAGATCGACTTCAAACTTGGTTAAACGGATTAGGAATCTAATGCAAAGTTCAACAACCTTATTATTACAAGAAGAAACATTTGAAGTCGTTTTATGTCACCATTTACGGGCGAAATTATTCAATATCAACGAAGCAGGCGTCGTGACAATTTCGCCCCCCTCCCCCTTCCAACAATCAGCGCGTCGATCGCAAATTATTTCTTCAAGAAAAATCTATATTTTGGCGTTTCCCAACAAATCCACAACACACTAACCTTCAACTACGATAGATATCAGTCATAACGCTTTCTAGATGTTCCTAAATCGGTAGGAAAACTTTATTTACCGGCTTGGACCCTGAAACTTCTCTCTCGTGACCAAATGTCGTCTGTGCTGAAAAATGTCGTCTGCTCCAGAACCTACGTTTCGCGCCAAAAATAACTAGCACCTGATTGGTCTGTGTGAATCACGTGATGTATGTCGAATTAGGTTCGAGGATTCCACACCTAAGCATGTGCTAAAACTGTTTGTATTGTATGTATTATATAAAATACATTTAAAAAAATTCAATTAATCTGGCAATGCTGTCCCTGTTTAACCATTCAGCCTGGCATACAATACTTTAAACATCATTCAGTTTATCTTTGAATGTTTGCAGAGGTTTTATTTTCTCGGTCTCTAAATAAGTTTGGTCAATTAACAAATAATCTGAATAAAACATAACACTTGTACCCAGGCCTAGCGGCATCGCTGCGAAATGACACTGTGAATACGCTTTTCCAATGCATTACTACTGTACTATAGAACTGTTTCTACTATGAACAGAAAGTATCCCTTTCCAGCTACTATGGTGACATTAAATATTCAAAGGTGTATGAATTTTCTTCAAACAAAAATAAAAATTCTTCTATGTTTCTGTTCCATACACAATAAATATCAGGATGGCAGCAGCTGGAGAACAGTAAGTTGGTAGCTTTTATTCCTTCATTTAAGGCAGATTTTGGCAAGAGGACTCACAAAACAGAGGAGTGGTCAAAACTGAAACATCAAGACAACTTTCTGCAGATTACAAAGTGCTGTGAGGTAGCAAAAGACAACACACTGTTTCTGCAAAGCATATTATCGAGCCATTGATACGGACTAACTATCACAGGAAACTAATTATACATTCTAAAAAGGACAAATAGTACCATATAGCAAGGTTTAATCTAAATATTAGGACTGGCAATTTCTTAGCAGCGATTTCTCCTAGTATACTAGCATGGCTGTTTGAACTATGTGTATGTATCTGACAATATTCCTCCAAAAAGGGAATGCCCTGTCCATTGAATGTCACCACTAAAGCATGTTTGATTTTTGGCGAGAGAAAAGCATATAATGGCACATCGCAGTAAGCATACAATTACAATTACACAAGGAAACTACATAGTTTTCTGCCTACTAGTAATTTCACTAGCAGGAGCACCAAACTTTTTGCTTCAAGTTGGCATCTAAAAAGACTTGAAAGTAAAGACAATACTTCATTTCTAATGCATTTTCTAAAAGAGTGATATTCCGGCTATGGCTATGGACAGACATGTAACAAATTTCCAACATAAAACAATAAATAATCAGTCAGATTTAACTTGATACTGGAAGCTTATCAAAGTCAACCACTCGCAACATAGGAAGTCACAGCTTTTTATTCATGTAGCAAAATTGACAATGCTACCATTGTTACAAACTTGGCTACATTGTCAATATGCAAGACGGATTCATCTCTCAGTGTCCAGGGTGGTGTTTGCTTCGATATTGCCAAAAAAGCTTCTGAGGTTTCAGACAACTTTCAATATTTTCTTTATCTTTCTTTTAAATTTAAAAACGTGCACATATTGGATCTATCTAGGCATGACGATGTTTAGATGAGTGACCCGAGTTGGAAGTCGCAGAGAATTGGAGAGTTGGCAGGGTGCACAGGGGTTGTCATAGATTTCCATGCCGTGTTGTTACGTTACTGTAAGAGAAAACAAAGGGAACCATATTAGGCATGCAAACAGAAGAACAATCGCTGTACCTAGAGCTGTGTACCTAAACAAATTTTAGGTACAGGTACACAGGTTTAGGTACAGGTCCGGACCTGAACCTGTACCTAAAGTACTTGTTCAGAAAATGGTAGTTTTTCAATAAGGACAAAAGCATATTTGAACTGGTGACAACATAATATTCAATTATGCTAGGTATTGAAAACACAGATGAAAATTTGACTCCAGCCTTGCAAATGTGTTTTATGTGCTGGAGTATAGTATAGATGTGGCTTTAGTGCACTGCCACGGTAATTTCATAGTAATTTTATCTGTCAAAGTGGCCATCCCCTGAGTCAGGCTTTTTCTGATACTTACATTTCAAATATTCTGTACACTTGCGTATTATAGTACCTTTACCCTATACCTTACGAAAATATCTACGTGCACCCAAGGCCAAAAATTGGGTGCACAGAGGTGCACATACATGCACCCAGTATTTCAAGCCTTGTAAGGAGAGCCATGGACTTACAACTTTCTCCTCCTCCAGTCCGTCCTTGAAGAACCACATATAAGGAGTCTCCCCATCTTCCCTGTAGTCCATCAGAGCCACCATGCCGTCTTCATCCATCTTCTCACCTGCACAACAAAACAAACGGAACAAAATCAGCTCCTGCAGTTCCAAAAAAAGCCACTAGGGGGTCCAAATCTACATAACGTATTTTCCCAACAAAGAGCTATCCACAACTAAAAAATCATGACCATAGCATGTTCAGAAGAAAAGATTTGAAAAAGCGAAAGTTCCCCTGCAGTACCATAGAAAGTCGCTAGGGGGCCCAAAATCCAATCATTTCAAGGTCTCCCACAGACCTACCCACCTACAAAATATGAAAACAATACATCCAGGCATTCTTGAGTTATCGTCCCATAGACTTTCACATTCCTGTGCAATTCCTAGAATTCTTACAAACTGCACACAATATATACCAATTTGGCTCGCCGATGAGGCGTCGCCAAAAAGTCGTTCTTCCCTCATACCATCAAAGAGTGGAATGAACTTGAGCCTAGTGTGGCGGAGGCGGAATACCTATCCCAGTTCAAAACTGAGCTGGGACGGGCTTCGCTGCATTGAGCTGCCCCGTCCTTGTATATAGGTAAATATGTAATTATTATTAACATCACTAAAAATTTCACTTGTCCAGTTCTTTGCACATGTCCTTGTCTACCCCTCTTTTACCCCTTGTTTGCACCTGTTACTAACACCGCCCAGCTGCTAGCAGTTTCCGCCTCAAGGCGTGCTCAGCAGTATCACCCCGACCAATCAAACCAAGTGAATCGCATTGAAACTCAGATTCGTATCAGCCATTTTCCGACAAATCGCTTTCTAAGTTGCGTTAACGACTAAATCTGACAAGACAAACACGCCAGTGAGATGGTGGAAGGTGTCAGCTTTCCAAAGATGTTTTCAGATTGACAATTTTGGCACTTTGGAAGGGATTGAAAGCGACCGTGATTTAACGTTTAGAGAAAAGTAGTAGAAACTATCTTTTTCTAAAAGTTAAATCGCGGTCGTTTCTTTTCTTGCCTGGTCGTAGAATGGGCAACTTGACATAAAATGTGTTTCGTCTACCACCTCATTCGACATGCAATTATTCACAACTACAAGTTCAGTTGACTTACCCCTGAAGAACTCCCAGTTTTTAAAATTCTTCAAAATCTTTTTCATTCCAGGCCCCGCAGCAGCTTGGAAGCCAGCCACCCTATCTGGGTTGTTTTTTTGTAACCATGTCAGGATCCTAAAAAGGCATGAAGGAAGAAAATGTAAGTGATCTTGATCCAGTTTAGGCCACTCAAGAGCTACTCTTCCACTACTTTTTCAAAATGGAGATATAGTTTTGTGTGTGTCTGAGTCTGTGAATGAATTTCAAGCCTAGAGTAGAGATGTCTAACTTCCATCGATGTAATTTACGTAACTCACCTTTTCTGGTATGATTTGATATATGTCTTGTAGTCGTCCTTGGTGTACCCGGTTATTGAATTGAGCCTGTTGGCAAGCACGATATTACATCCAGTCTTTGCCCCTTCCTCCAGCCCCTCTCCTGCCTCCTCTGCGCTGGCGTTGGCTCCGATTACAGACTCGTCAATACCTCCCTTCTCAGTGGTGATCTGTAAAGGCACGCACCGCATCACACAGTTGGCTGAGGTTGGGGTTAATTTGTGAGCGTGAGAAATTTGTGAATCACTTCAACTTGTTTAACCCCCAGATAACCCCGCGAGGGGCAAAGTAGGGGGGGGGAGGAGGTCCTAGGCTAAGGCGGGCAGGCCTCCAGCCTGGCGCGGTATGACTCAACGGTGGGAGCCGTAACAACCGCACCAGGCAGGGCGTTCCACTCGGGGATGGTGCGGGGGAAGAATTAATGTTTGTAAGAGTCTGCCCGGGCGTCAAGTGGTTGAAATTTGAGCGTGTGGCTCCCCCGAGTGCATGAAATGTTTACTACAAAATTCTTAGTCAGAAAAATTTTACACCACAATAAAGACAGACTGGGGGACCCTGGGTCCTCCTCCTATAATCATAAAAATACCTTCTGTCAGGGTGTTAGTAGCTAAATTGACTCCAACCGTCATCCCAACATTATAAATGGATTCTCCTCTGTAGGGGATCTCTACCCGCCTGGCTCCAAGAACGGTAGAATGGGATCAGAGGAGACTACGGGGAATCACTTGCATATTAACTGACGTCCCAACTTTTTTTAAATCCTGTATTTTTCTCACTCGGTTTTGAAGAAAACATTGTCAGACAAAGAAAAATGACCCAGATAAGTGTGTAAATTCTCAACTTTACACTTTAAGGATATTCTTCCTTCTTCTCTTCATATATGTTGGCCATATTATTCTCCTAAATATACAGAACCTTCATACCACATACAGGATAGAAGGCGTCTAATCTTCTTTCAGGTGCCAAAACCTTGTTTAGATTATATTATGCAGGTATTTAACACCAAATTATGCATACAGAATCAGTGTATATTTTGTCACCCTTTTGACAACGAAAGAAAATTACCCCCCCCTCCACAAAAAAATTGACTTCTTACTTCAAGCAAGGAAGTTTCTATGACCCTGTTCACTCAAAAAGCATCGAATCGGTTCAGAATGTCTAGAGCTAGTAGAAGCGATTCAATTTTAAGAATGTGAGCGTTCCAAACCACACTTTTGACGATGGAAAAAGTGGAATTTTCTAGAGAAATTCATGCCCCCCCCCCCACACAATTGCCTAACAACGGAATATGCAAGTTGTTCACAACGCCAAGTTTTCGCCCATATTAAGAAACAACAAAGACGAATTTACCTTGCCCTCGACTTCGTAGATGAAGTCGTCGATGACGTTTATCTTGTAGGTATCGGAGAACAGTTCGTCGCCTGTATGGACAGGAAAAAAAGAGGGGGGAGGGGGGCGTTAGGAACAGATCCGATGTCAGAAATCTCACGTTTAAACTTACCATCGTACCCAAAATTATCGACAAAACCTCGAAATACGAATGTTTACTTGTCAGACAACGTATCTATCGCCCCTTACCGCTGAATATGTCCTTGTAGATGATCATTTTGGCTGGATGTTGGCGGATCCTTGTGCACGTACGTGTGGCAGTCAAGATGGTAGATCCGGAAAAGAACGACCAGCCGCGATTGCGCAATGACGATGACTCACGAAGGACGCCGGCTTTCCACGAAGATGACGTCATACGACCCGAGGGCTTCCGATGTCTTGAATCAGGTACAGACGAAGCCACTTAATTGCACCTCGGATAAACGCACCTTCCGTTTAATTGCACTGAATCCCAATATCCAAAACCGGTTCCCAATCACTGCATTGTTAGTGACTCCGCATATCTGCACCGCACATGGTCACCAATGCCGGATAACTGCACCAATTTTTTTTTTTTTTTTAAATCCTCCACAAGCTAACTGAAAAGGTGCGCTACAATCGGCAAACGCGGTACAAATGAGCCGATACCTGCCGGTGTAAAGGCGCAATACCGCCAATATGTTTAAAACTGTTTTGAGTAACAAAACAAGGCGGTCTCCATTGGCAGTTACGTTGATAGGAATCGTATGGGAGGTCCCGGGCGGGTCACCCGTAATCGATCAGTAACCAAGTTTTAGTTTCAATTCCTAGTTTCATGGCGGTACATGATTTACGTAAATCGACAACTGCACTCGACATAATGTAACACAGAAACTGTTATCCTATGGGTGGCATGACGATGTTTCAGAATGCCTCCCCTGAAACACTACGTGTGTTGTAATGCGGTATATCGCATGGAAAAAATGAAAGAATACAAAATCAAAACAGGTTCGTAGTTGTGTTTTTTTTCAGCAAAGGGTCAATAAATAAAGTTAATAACTGAATAATTTCGTCTGTTTTCTTTGTGCTAGTGTTTCTGACTAACAATACACCCCCTCGCCCATGGTGGTGCGGTCCAGCTGGGCATTTCGCATAATTGCACCAGCCGGATAATTGCACCAAAAACGCTGACAAATGGGTGGTGCAGTTAAGCGGATTCTACTGTACTAGTCCTTGGTCACAAATGATAACAAGGATCATCCAGTATCGTAACGTTAGTAGTACTTCAAGCAAGCGGGAGTGAAGATAACAGTTAACGAAAAACAAGAAACAAAGAAGAATCTGTAACGAAAATGAGAGAGATGATCAGAGCTAGTTGCTATGCAGTTTTGGGAGGGAAACTCCAAGCATTGAGGACATTATATAGGATGTCCTTGGGTATTTTTTCCTGTTGATGAAGAGTTGAAGAAAGCTGAACAGACTAATCCCCTTTGTTAAAGGCTTGTTGTTGTTGTCCTTGTTTAACGTCTATTATATCGCTGGATCCATGGACATGGTCTCCGATGCTGGGTTCAATCACCTGCTAATCATATCTTTAAATCACTATTTATTGGCTTCCGCTCATGTCGTTATCAAACTTCTCCACTACAAAAATGGAGGGGGAGACAAAACATGTGATAACTTTAAATCACCTCTAACGTTACTGATCGTTACTATGTGCACGTCTTTTTGCTAACTATGCTGTAGTCCTATAGGCTGTATGTTGAGGCTACTGATGTTAAATGAAACGAGCGCAAATCATCTACTTTGTGATAAAATGACTTACGAAGTCGAACTGAAACTCAACAATGGCTATATTGCAACAGTGTGATTGCAAAGACAATTCAATCATTTCTTTTTTCATTCATTCTTTCGGTCATTTGTTCAGTCTGCTCTTTTTTCATTCATTCATTCATTCATCCATTCATTCATTCATCCATTCATTCATTCATCCATTCATTTATTCAATTATTCATTGACTTATTTATTAATTCATACATTCATTCATTCATCTAATCATCCATTCATTCTTCTTCTTCCATTCATTCAAAAAGCAACATTTCACAGTCCCACCGCGCCTCCTATGTATCACGTGACTGTGACGTCAGCTGTTGACCTTTACCCTGTGGGTGTAGCGGTGCAGGATATGGCCATGGCCAGGTGAGGCACAGTCCGACGTTACCGGCGCACAGAAACACCTTTTCTCAACAGGTAATGTTTGGCCCGGCGTTTTCGGAGTAGCCGCTGCCCAAGATAGGACCACCGAATGTGAAGGAACCTTCTAAGGCGTCTTCTAAAGCCGTCTTCGCTCGATACAGGGTCTTCCATTTTTCCAAAACAAAGGTGAGTTCTCTCCAGGTGTGTCATATATTTGGGTTCGGTGGGTGTGATTCACCGTGACCTGTCTGTTTCTCATCGAATTTGTTGGTGATTTCAAGGTCGGAAAATTGTAGACAACAGTTGAGAAAATCGGCCACACCACGCAAGAAAGTAGACTGCACTGCGTAATCGTTCGATCGAGATTTGTGCACCGAATACATAAAATATCATAGATTTATGAACTTAACGTTACCTTTGTCTGTCTCTGTTGACGCACACATCCATACCCTAAAGGCATTTTGTTGTGTTTCCTACTTGTCATCTAGGACAAGTTACAGTAACTGGATTTATCACGAACTGTGCAAAAACGTGCGTTTCTTTGATGAGATGGTAAATGTTATGTTCTAAATGCCCCCCTCCCCAACGCAGGTGAGTTGTTGTAGACATATTGTTGCACATATACATGTAGTAATGTTCAGGTACAGGTACACAGGAAAGCTAGCTGATGAATACAGGCAGTACAGACTGTGCTTGTCTGTGTGTGTGCATGTGTCTGTGTGTGTGTGTGTGTGTGTGTGTGTGTGTGTGTGTGTGTCTGTGTGTGTGTGTAAGTGTGCCTGCCTGCCTGTGTCAGTGTGTGTGTGTGTGTCTCTGCGTGAGTCTCTGAGTGTGTGTGTGTCCAAGCGTTTGTGTGTGTGTGTTTGTGTGTGTGTGTGTGTGTGTGTGTGTGTGTGTGTGTATTGGTGTGTGTGTTGCAATATCTGTGAGGGGGTGAAGTCTGCCATTGTCTGATCGGCCCTTTTTTTACAGTGCGTGAGTGATATCCGCAGCGATGGCGGACAACTACTACACGAGATCGTACGTGTCTGACGAGCACAGCGACAGCCTCCTGCGGGGACTGAACGCCCTCCGCTCCGACAGCCTACTGTGTGACGTCACACTCGTCGCTGACGACCAAGGCTTCCAGGTGATCTTTACCAGCATTCTTTTCACTTACTTAGAATACCAAAATTTCCCCACTCCACCCAAGTGTAAAAAAGGGTACATTATGTGTGTGGGTCACGACATCAGCAATAGCTGCCTGCGTCCCACGTGTATTGCACTGTTGCAATTCCAATAAATCCAAATCCAAATACCGAAATTTATTATTACTGTAAATCACTTGAATATAGCGGTGGGAAAATATAGCGGTCAGGGGAAAATGGAGTACTAGTAGGTTACTGCACTTAATCTTAACAGTGGGAACAAACATTACTGTCTCAAATGTTAGTGATCAAATATTAGCGATGATGAAATTTTAGCTGTTGATTAGTGACTGTTGAATCAGCTAAAATTAAGTTACAGTTAACAAATCAAGAATTACAGTACTAGTACTTAGACAGACAAGACAGAAAAGACGGCTTTTTTTTTAATTAGCAAATGGTAGATAATATATGCATTATTGATGGTGTCTGAAATTCCTTGCTAATTTAGTAGTTTACATCAAGTCAGTGTGGTGGGTTCTTTAATGTGCTCGAGGTGTAACTCTCCATCCCATCTGATGAGGGGACATCCAAAGCATTTTCATCTGAGTCAAGTGTGGAAATAACATTGGGTCCTGCCAGAGCTTTGAACCTAAAACCTTTATATCGGAAGTCAACAACCCTTTAATACCACTAGACCACCTTACCACTTATGTTTTGTTGCTAGCTTACACATGATTGTCTGTTACAGGCTCACCTGGTGAGCTGCAGATTTGTACTGAACAGTACAAGCTGCATATCAAGACAGATTTAATCGATCCACTCACACTGGGAATGTTCCCTATGCCTATCAATAAGTCTGGTGGGCTCTTTAACAAGCTCAAGGGGTGGTCCCTGTCCCATCCGAGAGGAAGTTCCTAGCCGAAACATTTTTCCGCCAAGTCATGATCAAGTTAGGAAGTTCTGTTAGGTTGGTAAGTGCCTTTCCCAAGGTCACAACATTTGTGTCTACTACGGATTCGAACCCAAAACATTTAGATTCTAAGTCTAAATACCACAGGCACCTTGCCACTTTCTAACTTCCACATAATAATCTGTTACAGGCTCACCGTGCCGTGCTAGCCTAGCCTCCTGTAGTGACTACTTCAAGGCCATGTTCACAGCCAATAATGAATAACATCAGTAGCATAACATCGCTGTATTGCTCATTACAGGCTCAATTTAACATCGGTAACAATATTACTTACACTTTTTTTTACAGGCACACCGTGCCGTGCTGGCCTCCTGTAGTGACTACTTCAAGGCCATGTTCACCAGCGGGATGCGCGAATCCAGCGAGACGCATGTCGAACTCAAGGGCGTGTCAGCCAACGGGCTGCAGCACGTTCTTGACTTTGCGTACACGTCGCGCCTCGGACTCAGTCTGCAGATCGTGCAGGACGTTATCGGCGCAGCTAGCCATCTGCAGGTCTGTCAGTCAATCAATCAGTTGATTAATCAATCTGTTTATTGATCAGTTAGTTGGTCAGTCAGACAGTCACTTAGTCACTCAGTAACTCAGACAGTCAGTCAGTCAAGTCAGTCAGTGTCAGTCAGACAGTCAGTCACTTAGTCACTCAGTAACTCAGTCAGTCAAGTCAGTCAGTGTCAGACAGTCAGTCAGTTAGTCAGTGTCAGTCAGTCAGACAGTCAGTCAGTCAATCTGTCAGTCAGTCAGTGTCAGACAGTCAGTCAGTTAGTCAGTGTCAGTCAGACATTCAGTCACATAGTCAGTCAGTAATCAATCAAACAGTCGGTCAGTCAGTCAGTCAGTTAGTCACTGTATAGTTACATAAATACATGTACTTTACTTTTGAGACTGCATCTATTAGCAGCGACACTCATAGCTTCAGTGAAAAGTGACCACAGTCAGAATTGCCCTGAGGAAGGTGATAGACGGTCATCGAAACGTCAGTTGAATAATATAGTCTTGGTTATGTACAAATAGTCCTTTTATTCAGTGACTTACCAACCTGATGAAACTATTCAAAGTAGCAAAGAAAGATGAACGAAAGATAAACTGACGTCTCTCCATCCTCAGGTCCTTCCGATCATCGTCATCGTCGAGCAGTTTCTCGCGGCGGAGATCAACGTGGACAACTGCATCGCCATTGGTCAGATTGCCGCGAACTACGACCTCCGCTCCGTGGCCAATCAAGTCAACCAGTTCATGCTGATGCACTTCAAGCAGGTGCGTTTTTGTTTGTTTGTTTGTTTGTTTGATATTTTTAGGCCACTGCAATTTTATTTGTTGGTTCTCAAATTTAGAAAAATAACGCTAAAATATGACCAAGAAAACAGAGCCTGAGGACTAGCTACTGAGGACTGTACCTTGGTGCAAACAGTTTCAGGGAGTGAACATATGTGCAGTGATTAGTTAGATGCAAGTTGGGTTTGCGGATTCGATGGGGTGGTCTACAGGGGTGGGCTAGTGGGGTGGGCTACCTCAGCATCTACCCTTTCTGGACCTCAAGGCTGTGCATGGGGGTTTGGCCTCTTATGGAATTTCATTGAAGAGGATCTGGGTCAAGCTGTGGGTGGGCTAGAGGGAAGGTAACAGCTGATCATATGGCAGGTGGGGGAGGGGGGTGTAGGTGCACCAAGACTGGTAGAAAAGCCATTTATCATAAACAAACTTCTAAGTACTCAGTATACAATTAGGATTTTAGGGAAGAGGTACAAGGGGAAATAAACTGGAAGTTGCATAGGACAGCTAGAGAATGAGAGAGCCTTTGTTTGACAAAATTCAAAACATATGTCTCACATTTAGACTAGAATGTACCTGAATGCATGTGCTTGCATACAATGTACAATGTATTTGTGGTTATGTGTGTCAGTGTGCATGAGCGTGGGTTGGAATGTTGTAAGTGTGTGTGTTTGTACAATGTATAGTGTTGCTTTTGTTGCTCATTTCTTTCTTGTAGCCACAATGCTACTGTCCTGTTGGCCTGACTGAGCAGTATATAAAGGAACAGGGAACATAGTCCTCCATGTTTAAAAATCTAAAACTGGGGATAACAAACTCCTGCACAATGTAAATGTATGCAGCATGCTCATTGCCCACCTCCACCCCCCACTGTAGCATCCCCAAAGCAATATGATCCTTCAGCAAAATAAAGCATTCTTTCCGGCCCTCCCACAGAGTGACCCATCTTTTCCTCAAGGAAATTCCATTCAATGCTAAACCCCCATGCACAGCCTTGAGGTCCAGAAAGGGTAGATGCTGAGGTAGCCCACCCCACTAGCCCACCCCTGTAGACCACCCCATCGAATCCGCAAACCCGATGCAAGTTTACCTCCCAGCCTTCTGTTTTAGCGAAATTTATATTTCAAAATGTTATGTTTCTTCCTCTTCCTCTTCTCCAAACAAATTACTTAACGGTCAATGACCTGGACCAGACGGCTGTCACTATGGTTACCTGTTACATGTACCAGAAACCCTGTGATGTTCAATTACATAAGTGGCAAGTGGCAGGACAGCCCGAAATCACATTCTCTTTTCTTCCCTTGTCAGGTTTCACAGATCGACGACTTTCTCAGCCTGCCTCACGAGCGGATCGCGGAGTTGCTGGGCAGCGATTGGCTGCTGGGCTGCACCGAGGTCGAGATCTTCCACATCGCCCTGCGGTGGCTCCGGCACGAACCGGCGCGCATGGCGCACGCCAGCCAGGTCATGGAGAACGTCCGGTTTCCTCTCATGAGTCCGGGTGACCTGGTCGACCAGGTATCATCATCATCATCAAATGGTTTTTATTGTCAACAAAAACAAGGATCTTGCAGCCAGAGGCTGAATTGCGCCTTGTTTCAAAAACTATACCACTGCATGAAAAACAAGTACAAATCCCAATCACTCTACAGTATTCTTATCATTCTGCTTATTTTTCATCAGCTATCTTGGCAAGAAAAGACCAATCCTCATATCATATCCTTATAATAATCTTATGGTTTAATGTTCACAGTTTTCACAGTGCCTTCTTCACCACAAACTTAAAACTATATGAAAATACATGTATTTCTTCTCGCCTACCCTAACCCCAGGTTCAGTCTGTGGACATCATGGACAGCGATTCCACATGCCGAAAATTTCTCCTGGAGGCGTTCAACTACCAGACGCTTCCGTACCGCCAACACGAGCTTCAGTCGGCGCGAACCGGCGTGCGGTCGATCCTGCGGGCCGTCGTGTGCATCGGCGGAACCCCGTACACCGACGACCGCGTGGTGAAGGACAAGGTGCACGGTCAACTGATGATGGTAGGCCGAGGATTCATAACTTTTTACCTTCACCTAGAAAGGCACTTTACACAACTTTTCTCACATCAGCCAAGTCTGGAAATGGGTACATGACTTGGGTTGGAGGTAAAAGGCGGTAAAAGGAGAGGGATGGGCTCCACCTTCCAATACCGTGCCATAGACACAGTGGATAACAACCCACTGCCCATACTGCCTCAAAAAGGCTATGAGACTACCTTTGCTTTTACCTTTATACCAAATTAATATAGACACATACATGTATTTCTCTTTGTGGTCCAGAGATGGTTTGAGATCGGCACGATGGATGAGGGAAGATGTCACCATGGAGTCGCCACCATGGATAACTTCATCTATGTGGTGGGGGGGCAGTCCATCCAGTACCCATCCGGGGACGGGGCGGTGGCCATGTGCTCGCGCTACGATGTATGGACAGGTATGGTCGTTCAGTATGTGTGTGTGTGTGTGTGTGTGTGTGTGTGCATCTCTTGGTATGTGTTCACACTATGACATATGGACAGGTACATACAGTCAGCCACTCTTTTTATACACTCCAAGTATTGTTTTTGATGCGCTATATGTCTTTGTGTGTCTGTGTGTGTGCGTGTCTGTCTGTCTGTCTGTGGCCATGTGCTCTCGCTATGACGTGTGGACAGGTACGGACATTGAGCTGCTTCTTTGTATTGTTTATATCTTTTCTGTGTATGCTCAAGAACCCACACACTTATATAACAGTAGGCATATGCCCCGGTATGAGGATACATGTATATATATATATATATATATACATATATTTGCCAGCATTGTCATACATCGTCTACTGTTGTTCTTTATTCTTTATCAAAAATTGCAACAAGACAATACATAGTGGAGCGCCAGGCAGCCAAGCTGATGTTGCGGAATTGTACTACTACTATTCTGTTGTAGATTTGTGTGGGGGTTCTTTTTGTGTTCCAAGGTGAGGTTTTCCTTAAACACAGGAACTCTGACTCAACATCATCTTTCCTTAATATCTAAACCCTTTTTATTTTTTGCGTCTTCAAGGCACGTGGTTGCGGATGAAGTCCATGCACGAGAAGCGGGCGCACTTCCACCTGAGTGCGCTAGGGGGCAGGCTTTATGCCGTCGGCGGAAGGAATAAGGAACAGAACCTCAAGTCTGTGGAGGCCTTCCTTCCGAGGGAGAACAGGTGACTGCGTTTTCTTAAGATTCAGAAGTCTGGATTCCTTGGTTCCTCAGAGTAAAGATTGAGCAAGCTGACAGGACGAAAACAGTCATGAATTGTTTGGAACAGGTTGGTTAGTTGGAAGCTTGGAAGGAAACTTTCTGCCCTTTTTGCCGCTAGGCACTACAACTTGTAGTACAAGGTGAACAACAACAAGTAATGATTGATTGATTGATTGATTGATTGATTGATTATTTATTGATTTATTGGTTGATCAATTGACAGATGGATGTACACCCATTGTATTTTGAAAGACAAGCTTGACCAAAACTTAGACATGAATTGCCTAGCCATTAGATGATTGATTGGTTAGTTGATTGATTGATTGATTGATTGATCTATTGACAGATGGATGTACGTGGCGCCTCTACGCGGGTACAGCACGGGCCACGCGGGCTGCGTCTGCGACGGGAAGCTCTACACCAGCGGTGGCTACGGAACCTCCATGAACAACGTTCCCCACGAACGCGTTCTACAGTTCTACGACCCTGAACAGAACGCCTGGCAGTGCCGCGCGCCCATGACGACCGGGCGTATCTGGCACTGCATGGCGACGCTCGGAGACAAACTCTACGTAATGGGCGGAGACATCGGCGACGCGAGACTTCACGTTCTCACCGCGGAATCCTACTGCCCGGCCTCCGACCAATGGACAGCCATCGCGCCGATGCTAACCGGGCAAAGCGAAGCAGGCGTGGCGGTTATAGACGATAAAATCTTCCTCTTGGGAGGTTACGATTGGAACAATAGGGACGTGATCGGCAGTTCACAGTCGTACAGGCCGGAGGATAATATATGGAGACGGGAGGCGAGCCTACCTCAGGCCGCGGCGGGAGTCGCGTGTTGTGTCGTGAGACTGCCGACAAGATACTCCCGTATGGCGGAGGATTGAGGAACCAAGAAAGGGGAGAAATCTTTAAGAAATGATGTGAAGTTAGTTAAGAAATGTTTAATGTTGTTCCTTGGATAAGATTTTGTAGGCTGTGTTTATTTGTTTACAAGGATGACACCCATGCAGGTTTTGTCTGTTTCACCCACAAAAAAAGTTTTCCACCATACAAAGCAGCTGCAAAATGAGCAAATACTTGCCATATATTGCAAAAAAATATTGGGAAATGGATACTGATGGCGTAGGATGCAAAAGTCCATTCCAAAATCAAAGAAGAATCTATTGTTCTGTATACCGTACTCTGTGTAGTAAAATCATTCTTTATTTGGAAAGAAAGTAGCGCAGCCCAGGTCACGATGGTCATCACAATGTGGTGGCCAAATGTGCAGGGACAGACAAATTACAAATACAATTCACAGTTAAAATCCAAATACATTTATATACAAAGGTTACAAATTGAAATTGCACTTAGGGCAGGACTTCGGCTGCTTCTACAACAATTTAGTGTCTCCTTCCCAATTCCCATTTGTTCAACCTTTTTTCGCATTCATGCATCAGTTTTTGAAGATGTCATCCATATAATCAAATCAACATGGCCTAACTACAAGGGGTAGATGGTAGATACATGTACTTAAGAAATGTTATTAAAGATTAGATAAGACTTTATTACTTAAATGTAATAATATAAACTTTAAGATGTATTACTATTCCGATAAGGTTTTGCTAATCAAAGATATTCAACTTAGATATTCAAGAACTATAAATAATCATAATTACACTTAGCAGGTAGACGGTTAAGAAATGTTAAATGTAGTTTGGTCTCATTTTTCTCGAAGAGAAATGTTGTTTTACTTCATTCTAGAGCTTTAACCCTAACCCTCCTAACTTCTGCTGTTACTGATTCAAATTTGGTTCATGAATGTTTGCCAAGCATAGAGAAGGTTAAAAGATGATATTGTATCATCCTCATAAAGACCAATTACAAAATGTTTTGTGAAAACATATTCCAGAACTTCGAATTTTCCAAGCAGATAGCTTTGTAATGTCGTGTTCTATATTTATATGCCTTGTATCTTTTTACGTAGCTATTTGATCAAAACCTGCACTTAGTGCACTCACTTGCAAATAATTGTTCACTCACTCACTCATTCATTTACTCACTCACTGTCTCATTCTCTCACTCCATCAAGTTCATTCAAAACCATTCCATGACTTAATGATTTCCATGTCTTTCCTTCCTTCATTCCAGTAACTATTGAATTTCCGTCCACATTTTCATCGTCTGTAAGTTTGTTGGTGTAGTGTTTTCCTTGGCCTTCTATGGCTTCTTCTTCCATTACTTATCTCCCACAATGTTAGCTTATTTATGTATGATCTCAGCCTAGTTCTTCTTTAGCAGTATTTATTGGGTTTTTTCATCATACGTAGGTATTAAGAGGCTTTAGATTTTACTTGTAGTCAACATTTTTGCAATCTGGTAGGTTTTATAACTGTCCTATTGTTAGGTAGATAGGCATTGGGAATTTCTTCAAAGTGAAAAAAGAATATTTAACCAGTTCTTCTAACTGCTGCTAAGGACTAAGCTTGTAAAAGAGACAAAACAATATTTGAAATTTGTACAATATTGAGACGCTGCGATCTTGTATAGCCCTGCAATATATAATAAATAGCTTTTGCAGCTTTTAATAGTCAAAATAAGGCCATCCCAATTGTATTTCTCGTTTAACCTATTTCACTATGTTTTTAAAAGATAATCACATGTATCATTCAGAAGCTATATCAATCCAGAAAATGGTCATAGTTAAACCAACAATCGGAAAAACGCAAAAATTGGAAATTTTGTGTGGTATACAGGCTATAGGAGATTCTTTTTACACAGCAATCTCACCTGCTAATGTTTTGGATACAAACTTAGCCACGTTTGGGACAGTGTTCTCACCTCAAAAGCACCACCTACAACGGCTACTTATAGCGGTGAGAAGCAGTACTCCAGTCAGAAGCTCTGAAGAAGGTGTCTGATAGACACTGAAACGTTAGCAGGTGAGATTACCTGGTTGTGTAAAAAGAATCTCCTATACCCTATATGATCCTATATTCTGCCAACCTGATGAAATTATTTTGGGGTGTGGTATTCAGTTGGAAGAAAAAGCTGCCCATGATGTAAAGCTTGCTGCTGTAGTCATTGGTTTTAATTAAGAAATGATATATAAGGCCAATTTTTCTATGAGGTTTATAAATGTTGTGTACATATCCTAACTTATATCTGTTATTTGTGTCGAAGACACAGTTAGTACATGTTTTGCTTTACATTTAACAGTCAATTCTAATAACTTCGAAACAGACCAATTATACTGGACAAATTTGCAGAAATATGACCAAATTGAGTGTGTTTGTTTGTTTGTTTGTTTGTATTGTATACCCAGTAAACTGCCTAATGGCATAACACAGCAGGTTTGTACTGAACAGTACAAGCTGCATATATGGACAGATTTGTTTGATCCACTCACACCAGGAAGGACCCTACTCTTTTCAATAAGTGTAGTGGGTTCTTTTACATGCTCGAGGTGTGGCTCTGTGTTTTAGGTATAATCTGTATCTGTATCTATATAGCCGGTATAACCGCCATTAGGCGTAACACACCAGCTTCGCAGGCACGCAGCGTGGCATAAGCTGGTCATATTACACCGAACGGTCTGTTACACCGAAGACGCAAGTGAAGTCATTATGTGGGCAATATTCCAAAGGGTCTACTTCCATTTACATGTATTTTTGCCTCTGCATGTTTGTTAAGACTAGACCAAATTTGGAAAAACGTTTTCCAAGGTTTTAAATGACACAATTTGAATATCAGGAAATGAATATACAGTGGTCAGATTCCTAATGACATTTTTTAAACAATGTTTGACATGAGAAATAAATATTTGCTGTTTCGAATTTGGAAGAACTTCTCACAAGTTTAAAATGTCACATTTCAAAGACCGTTACAGTTATGATACCACTGGAATTGCCAATGGCTTATTGAGGCGCTATTGGCTACTCCCGCGAGGTGTCGCCAAAAGCGTTTCCATTTTGTGAATGATCCAAATAAAGCTGCTTCTGTTATTGACTTTGACCATGTGTCCAACTTTGTCTGAAACTACTACTTCCTCCAATGTTAAGTTAGTTAAAGTATCCCAAACATCTTCATTAGACGCATAGGGGTGGCGCCCATCTCCATTTCTATAGCCCTTAAGCCACACATTTGTGCACTGACCATACTCTTTCCCGAACCAACTGTTTTCCTGGTTTTCAGACTGTTTCCTGTAAAATGCAGTTCAAAATGAGAACAGATCTGGGAGGAAAACTTGAACTTAACTTTCTTTACTCTAATTCTAAACTGTGTGAATCAAGCTTAAAGGCACCCAGAGCATTTTATGAGGCTTGAAACTTGATAAAAAAAACTCAAATTGCTAGTCATTCCTACACATAGTAAGTTTCAATAACACAATACCACTACATATCGACATTAAAGGAGCAAAAATTCGATGTCGTTGTGTGGTGAGAACTGAAGTCCATCACAATTAGCGGTTTGACCAATGAGATAGTGACTGCATGCCCGTCAAATATTTGCATTTTTATGTTTTGAGGGAGGTGGGTGGGGCTAATTGGTATCTACAGCATTTACAGTAGGCGCGTGAAACTAAAAGATTACCCCGTAGCTCATTTTGGTGTCGCCTTTGAGCACCTTTGATAAAAAATCCGCACGCAAATGTGGTAAACAGTGGCATCAAATGTCAATTTCATAAAGATTACAGCAACTAGAATATTTCCAGTTTTCAAGCCTCATAAAATGCCCTGGGTGCCTTTAATGAACAGACTTTCCCCTCAGACTTAGCAGGCTCCGCGGGATGGCTGGAAAAATAGTAGAAATTGGCCTGATAGAGTGAATAGTGTGCCAAGGGAGTTAGCTACGGAGAGAGGGTCCAATCTGCCATCCATCGAAATGGAACCTTACTGTATAGCGGACCTACCCTGTATAGCGAAGTGCCGCGGCTGATTTCTACTATTTTCCCAACGATAGGACGGAGCCTGGTAGAGGCTACCACAGACTCATGTTGATCTAGCTTCCAGTCTGTCATAAGGCCACAGTAAGTAAATCTTATGGATGACATCCTCCGCAGACTCCAAAATCAATGAGATAGGGCAAAAAAAAAACAAGGCGGGCCAAAAAATACAAGATTCCTATATTTTCAAATTTTGAGATAATAAGTCTTGTTAAACAAGAATTGAGGCGACGAAATATGATATCATGACCAACAGGTCTTTTAGTCCTGTATTCAACCAATGAGGTTTCATATATAATATAAAACCTCCTTGATTTAATGTAAACATGTCCTTGTATATGTGTAAACATTTCAATAGACTAACGACAACAAATGCAGAAAAGAGCTTGTTGTACCATCATCTGAAGCAACTACACTGGAAATCCATATGAGATGAAACACCTTGTGTATACAGCTCAATTAACTAGAACCCCCCTCCCATTATTTATATAATGTCCTTGCTAGAACAAATGCAGAAAACAGCTTGTTATTATACCATCATGGGCAGGAACTACACTGGGTATTCATATGCAATGAAACACCTTAGACTGTCAACATTAAACTATTATTGAAGATATGTATACAGCTCAATTAACTAGAGCAAACGCAGAAAACAGCTTGTCATACCATCATGGGCAGGAACTACACTGGGTATTCATATGCAATAAAACACCTTAGACTGTCAACGTTTACGACATATTTGCCAATTTTTGGCATGTTGACCACCGTCGGAGGGCAATGAAATTTCTTGTTTTTTATTTCGAACTCAGGCGAAAATTGATGAGCGCGCTGATGTCATCCATAAAAATTACTTGCTGTGGCCTAATGTTATCAATCCAAGAAACAACCAACTAAATTTGTGTCCTTGGAAAATAAGTTTGATTTTGACTATGTATAGTGCAGTTAAGCGGATTCTACAGTACTGTAGGTCCAGTTCTGATGATATGGCTTCTTGCTGCTAGGACGTTATCTTGCCTGGGGCTAAGGTCTGGACTAGTCTCCAACCAGACCCAATGGATTGCAAAGACCGTATCCAACTGGAAGAAGGAGCTTGTACAGCAAAACGTACTTCCTCTGCCAGTTTGATACGGTCTTCATGCAACCTATAGATCTGCTTGGAGATTAGGTCTGGACGCTGTCTAGACGTCCCAGGTGCGACTGGTGGCTTACAATGCAACAATTAATGAAATCTTGTTAGCACAGATAACCAATGGGGTGAAAGAGTCTAGAGTGAGGTTAATCTCATCAAACAGATAACCAATCCGGGGAGAGAGTACGGAATGACATCACCATGACAACCAATGTGCATTTCTGCAACCAATCACGAGCCAGAATTCTGGCAATTGACCAATCACAGGGCAGTAATTTTCCACTCGTCCACTTTAGTAGCCTTCCCCCCAACCTGGAAAGGTCCACTCTCGATCAGCAACCAGCATGGCAAGATCGTGTCTCTTCTGCTCGAGACTTCGCCTGCCGCCGGGCCCGGCTTAGTGCATCCGCCCGGGCTGGCCCCTTGTTCCTCTCCGTAAGCTTCGTCCATGTAGCACAAGGAGGTTATAACCTCCTTGGTCGCACGGTCCTGCCAGCCGTAAGAGTCATGGATGAACAGTTGTAGGAGCCAGTCCGTATGCCAATTATATCTAATATATGGCGGGATGCTTCAGTCTTTCCCACGACATCCGACAGTAAGTTTCTAGTACTTCTCGATACTGACTACTCTGTGACAGAACTCGGACTCAGAATGAGTGCTTTAGCGTCTTTTAATACGGTGTTTAAGCGTGTCAATGAAACTGTGTCGGTAGACTTCCATGATGTAGAATTAAGCAATTAGCACAGATAACCAATGGGGTGAAAGACTCTAGACTGAGATTGATCTCATTAGACAGATAACCAATCCGGGAAGAGGGTCCGGAATGACATGTGTTGGAAGAACTCATTATGTAAAAGGTTCTGTGATTGCCTGAACACAACTCAAATTTTCAAATGTAACGTTAGGTCAACTGTTCTTTGTTCTTGGGAAATGTATTATTTCTATGCGTTTGTGCGGGACCTGAGCATAAATATTTGAGCAGTAACTTGCACATCGCACGATGTGGTTGGAACTTATTTTGTTGGTTGGGATTTTGGTCAATACTGTTATCTTTTTATCAGATTTTCATATGAGTTTATGTCACATTCCCGTTTGCCATTGGACTAATTATAACGTTAAGTCTTTTGTGTTTGTTTCAGCAATGGTGAAGAGGCACCATTGACATACATGTCTGGACGTGCATGAAGTGCAGCAAGTATCGGATACTTTGTGACACCATCCAGGTGAGCATTACCTGTGCCTATTGTTTCACAGCAGGCCCTGCTTAGCACTAGTTCACAATTAATAGGATTTATTATGAAAATGGATCTGCATTTGCGGATTGCACTAACCATACGTATGCCCACTGGTCCACAGTTGCATCTTGTATTTGAAATTTTGGTCATGCACTTGAAATTATTTTTGTCTGTTTATCAGAGGTGTCCAGTTCTTCCAATTGTACGCCATGTTCACACTTGCCATTGGACATCCGTTGAGCCTTTTGTGTTAATGTTGCAGTTGATGTGTGCACACCCTGGCCCTGCTGCAGAACCTGAACAGATTGATGAACACAACAACCACAAAAAACAAGACTGATGACTGGATTGACACCACTGTGAGTAGAATCTGTAAAACTTACTCCAACCTGACCGTGATGTAACTTTTTTGAGTCAGGATTGCCAAGCTTGGCCAGTTTAGGTCACATTTTAGTGTTGCAGTCATTGCAGTATCCTTAATTTCAACTTACTTCTGTATGACTTAAGTCAACTCCTGGTAGAACATGAAGCATGCCTTTGTAGTGTTTTGATTAGAACAAAGCAAGAAGACGTTTATTTTCATTGAGTCTGCCTGTTTTAAACTAATTCGTTCTGTAATTTTAGGTAAAAGAAGCCCGGATCAACTACCAATGTTCATGGTGGGACTGATTCTGAGAGGCCGTCGTCCAATTTCCAACTAGTACGCCATCCAGGATGGCCGGTGCTCGTGTGTACGCCATACCAGGACCTGGAATTGTTAAGTGTTTGCATCATTATCATGGGAAGCAGTTCGAAGTGCAAAATGTTTCCACAGAATTTGGCTGGGACTAAAAAAAAAAGGCGTGATGGGAAGTTAATGATTTGCGATGTTGCATTTATAGCGTTCTCTTTGTGTACCTGAGGTATTGTCGGCAGGGATGATCACAATCTCTTGGTTGATGGTAGGGTGCTTGACGTGTTTTGTCGACATCCTGAGTGTTGTTGTTGGTAGGGTGTTGGGGCATTTTGTGAGTGGTGGCTACTTTTGCATACAGGGCTTCAGCCCGTTTCTGTAGTGCACTGGCCCGGTGTGTGGTTGTTTCAGTTCCTGTGGCTGTGTCGATGGCTGAGATTGTTTGCGGAGTGATTGTGAAGTTCACAGTTTCTGAGAACGGGGATTTTCCTGGTTCTGTTAGCTTATGACTGCTTGGCTTCTTCTACCATCTGTTGTTCTTTCTGTTTATGTGGTGGTCAGTGGGTCGTCGGGAACCTAGACCATTACGTAATTTGCCCTGTGTCGTATCTTGGAGTCCCGAACTAAGACAACGGCACAGGGCCAGAAAGGAAGGCAGGTGGTTGGAGAGTCTGAGTAGTTGTGAGCTAACAGAACCAGGAAAATCCCTGATCTCAGAAATTGTGTACTTTGCAGTTACTCCGTGAGCAATCCTGGCTGTCGACATAGTCACAGGAACTGAGGCTACCATGCATTGGGTTTGTGTACTGCAGAAATAGGCTGGAGCCCTGTGTGCAGAAGTAGCTCAACTGCTTTCGATATGTCGTAACCCCCCATCCGCAATGTCACTCAGGGTGTCATCAAAATGTGCTCAACACCTTGCCACCCATCAAGAGATCGTGATTCTCTCTGCTGGCAATGCTTCAGTTAGACAGAGATGGTACATGTACATTTCTAGGTTGAACCTAGAACTGAAATGACAATCACAAATAAGATTAACTCCCTGTCACGCCCCCAGCAGTCTAAATATGAAGTTCTTGTACCTATCATGGAATGCAAAGTGTACTTAGTACATTAAATGTATTGTATACATGATTGTTGTATATGTTATATTTACTATGTTATGCTTAAGGGAACATTTCCAAAGCTTGCGGGAACGGAAAAAGGTGCTATAAAAGACAACAAAACACACAAATGTAAAATAAATACTCTTGATATTCTTGATATGCGTTTTTTTATTGTTTTCGCAAATAGCCTGTTCGGGCCCGGCTTGGAAATGTGATCCAGTAACCCTAGCATTAGATATGTCTAGTTAAGCTTACTATGTGTTAGGTAGGGTCAACGTGGATTTTCCTGGTTCTGTTAGCTTATGACTGCTTGGATTCTTCTAACATCTGTTGTCCGTTCTGTTTACGTGGTGGTCAGTGGGTCGTCGGGAACCTAGACCATTACGTAATTTGTCTTGTGTCGTATCTTGGAGTCCCGAACTAAGACAACGACACTGGGCCAGAAAGGAAGGCAGGTGGTTGGAGAGCCTGTTTTTTCTGCATTTTTTTAAAATCTAGTAGATGTTGATAATGCCCATTTATGGTATAGAGGTAGTTTGCATTTCTAAGTCCTGTTCAAGTTTTGCCTAGTTATATTAAGGCTTTGGCTTATGTTGGAAAGCACACACATACACAAACTATTACATACTAATGCACACACGCACACAACACAAACCCACTTAACAAACACTATCTGACTGATGCCTTAGCCTTGAAGCTGCAAAATGACTTAAAGAAGACAGTCCAAAATATTCAAAGCTACCTCTGTACCCTGGATTGACATTATCAGTATTTACTGCATATATTTTTTAGCTTAGCTAGCAATATTAGATAGCAACTTTAGCTTAGTAAGCATTTCCATTTTAGCTTAGCATGCATAGCTTAGTTAGCATTTCTAGCTTAGCATATTTTGCATTTTAGTTAGCATGTTTGAGCTTAGCTTTTTTAGCTTTGTTAGCATTACTTCGTTGCATTTAGCTAAAGTTACGAGCCACTACTCTACAAGCAGAATTTCGGCGACTTGGCAACGTAAAGAAAACGGGACAAAAAAGAAAGCCCGATAGAGATGCCTAAAACTGCGTCAAAACACAGCCAGAGCCGAACCTCTGCTTGGAGAGTAACGAGCTACTGTCATACTGTTTTGTTTAGAAGATAAGAATGTACTTTGTGTCCATGCGGCATACTGTAAGCACCGGAAGTCAAATCATGTTCTGTACTCCGATGGCATCTAAATTCGCTATAAAATGATTTGCTTCTTGTTTTACATTGTTTGTGAAAGGGTTGTTTTTTTGTACACACTTACTAGACTTAGCCTTGTATTCAATAGGTTTTGTGTTCTTTGTGCCTTTTTGTAACACATTGTACACTTTGCCTCCGCCTTGTTAAGAACTGCTATCAAATAAACAGTTTGAAACCAGGTGTGCAGTTTATATTTCAGACCAGATTTGGGGAAAATTGATGCTTTCTCCCCTCCCTCAAATCAGCATAAAAAGGATGTTCCCTGTCCCCACAACCAGACATAGAATGCATGGTCCCTCTCTCCCATCCTCTAGGGTCTAGATGATATGGATGGTACCCTTTCGCCATGTGAAATGGATCGTCCCTTTAATTTCCTAGAACCACAACCCCATTTAGAATAGATGGTACCTCCCTTTCAATACCCTCAACCCCATGTAAAATGGAGGCGCCGTCCCTTCACAGATCCTTCATCCCATGAGAAATGGATTGCCCCTCTCTACATAGACCATTAACCCAATGGTCCCTCCCAGACCATGACTCCATGTGAAACGGATGGTCCCTCCCTTTCTTGACCCTTCATCCAATGTAAAATACAAATGTACTATAGTACTAGTAAAGTATGAAATCGTTTGCCAATGTGCAGACTTTCCCTGCAGACTCTATTTTCATGATTTGTTATTCATAATCAGCTTGATTTTTTTCTCTACTTATCTAGAAACAGTACTACATTTTGAGACTAAGAAGAAGAAGACTAACCAGGAAACCGGCCCACCAAAACACGGAAACACCTGTTCGAGTTAGAGGCCCAGGACTATAGCCTCCACTAGGCCTTCCTACGGGGGTATGAATCGTACAAAAGGGTAATGATTGTCCAGAAGAGTCAGTCCACGGGAAAGTTAACATTTTTCTTCCTCTGAAACCCTATGGTGGCCAAACTCCACTCTCCAAGCAGAGGTTGGTGGGGAAGATTGTGACTTTCCATGTGCCCCGTTTTCCGTCACCACATGTCTGTGCAGACAATGGAAACGACAATCAAACTTGACATATGCTAATTAGGTAGTCACGTGACCAATACGTACACCCTACGTCCGTCAGGACTACATATAAACTTGGCTTGACTATAAAAGTGTTCTTCACCCACATATAAATGGGAATTTTGTACTTTATTTTCTACATCGGCACAAAAATATAGTTTTCGGTCACCATTGGTAACACGTACGTTATAGATCATGATAGGTTATATGAAGTCTATTTGCAGTATGTTCGTTGTAAACAATGAACACCTAATTTTGTAAAGTTGTCCCACAACAAGAATCACTCTCTGCTTGCCACGGTGCCCTGACGCTGCACCTGTCACGTTAGCTTTGAGCAGAGGCGATAACATAGCCGATGAGGTCCAACCGAGGCGTGTTTATTGCTAGTTGAAAACTTTTCCCAATACCCCGCCTAAAGGACGTGAAATACCGTCCTAAACGGCAATTTTTAAGAGCTCGAACAGAGCTTCATTTCAAACCAAGGAAAAATTCACATTCACACATATGGATGAGACTCTAGGTCAATGTTCAGCCACCACGACCATGGCCTTCACCAGGCCTTCCTACGGGGCATGAATCGAGGAATTCGGCAAAAAGGGAAACAGTCCAAGCAGAGGTTGGTGGTGAAGATTGTGACCTTACCATATATTTGTCCTGTTTTCCGTCCCCACTGGTGGAAATAAACGGGGCATATGATAAGATCACAATCTTCACCACCAACCTCTGCTTGGAAAGCAGCCATTGAAACTCCCCGGCTAGCAAAATTCTAGTCTCTACCAGACTAACCGCGTCGGCTATAGGGAGAACATTTGCCGGGGGACTTTGGCCATGGAGGGTTTCATTCGTAGGCTAGGGTTGCATATCTGACCCTCTCTCCGTAGCCGATCACCCTTCATACAATTGACTCTATTTATATTCCCCTTCCAGTGGTAAGGGGGATATATTGTTTTTGCTTGCCTGTTCTTCTTCTTCTTCTTCTTTCTTCTTCTGCCAAAAACCAAGTAGATGTGCGGTGGTAGGTCTACTAAATGGTATTGCAGAAAGTTATATGTACCTTATGTTACAATGTACGGATGTTATATTTGAGATGTAGGTACCTATAGGAAAGGTGAATACACCTGACAATAAATTATGCTAATGAGGACCTAATTTGCATAATTTATGCAGAAACTTGTATTTCCCTTACCGTAAAAGCTACAGATGTCATATTTGAGATGTAGGTACCTTTAGGAAAGGTGAACACACCTGGACATAAATTATGCTAATGAGGACCTTATTTGCATAATTTATGCATAAAGTTGTATTTCCTTTACCGTAAAAGCTACAGATGTCATATTTGAGATGTAGGTACTTTTAGGAAAGGTGAACACACCTGGACATAAATTATGCTAATGAGGACCTTCTTTGCATAATTTATGCATAAACTTCTATTTCCCTTGCCGTGAAAGCTACGGATGTCATATTTGAGATGTAGGTACCATTACGAAGGGTCACAAAACCTGGCCATAAATTATGGTAATGAGGGCATCGTTTGCATAATTTATGCATATCACTTACCGTAAACGCCACGGATGCCATATTTAAGATGTAGGTACCTTTAGGAGAGGTGAACACACCTGTATATAAATTATGCTAATGAGGACCTTATTTGCATAATTTATGCATAAAGTTGTATTTCCTTTACCGTAAAAGCTACAGATGTCATATTTGAGATGTAGGTACTTTTAGGAAAGGTGAACACACCAGGACATAAATTATGCTAATGAGGACCTTATTTGCATAATTTATGCATAAACTTGTATTTCCCTTGCCGTGAAAGCTACGGATGTCATATTTGAGATGTAGGTACCATTACGAAGGGTCACAAAACCTGGCCATAAATTATGCTAATGAGGGCCTCGTTTGCATAATTTATGCATATCACTTACCGTACACGCTACGGATGCCATATTTAAGATGTAGGTACCTTTAGGAGAGGTGAACACACCTGTATATAAATTATGCTAATGTGGACCTCATTTGCATAATTTATGCATAAACTTGTTTTTCCCTTACTGTAAAGGCTACGGATGTCATATTTGAGATGCAGGTACCTTTAGGAGAGGTCAGAAAACCTGGCCATACATTATGCGAATGAATACATTATGCATGATTTATGCCATACCATAAAAGCTACTTATGTCATATTTGAGATGTAGGTACCTTTAGGAAAGGTGAACACACCTGGCCATAAATTATGCTAATGCCGACCTCCTTTGCATAATTTATGCAGAAACTTCGTAATATCCTTACAGTCAATGCTAAGGATGTCATATTTGAGGTGTAGGTAATGGGAGGGGAATATTCTGCATTTTCCCGAAAATGTTGCCATTCTAGTTGTCCATTTTTTTTACTATTTTCCCAGCGACCCGCGGAGGCTGGTAGAGCCTAGCAAAATTCTGCCTACTGCTGGCGCAGTTTATACAATAGTATGGTAGAGGTATCAGGAAACCGGCCGATAAAAAACGGAAACACCTGTTAGCAGACCGCGAGTGATCATACTGCTTATTTTTATGACTCAGTGTTTTATTTTGGTAGTCACGATATCAAAAACCTGACGTGTTCTATACTTCTGCGGTCTTTTTTTAAGGTTATCACCCCAGTCAGGGTTATTTTTAGTCTGCAATCAGATGTTGGGCAAACAAAATCGTAACATTTTCTAGTTCCCCGTTTTTGTAATGAACGGCATTAGGAGTAATAACGACGGGGTGCTAGAAATGTTACGATTTTGCCCTCCAACCTCTACTTGGAGATCAGGGTATTCTTTCTTCAACTTGATTAGCATGAAAGTTAATCCTTGAAGCAAAATTCTTTGCCGAGTGAAAAAAAGAGTTTTGGGGGTGCCTGTTCACCCTGTTGGGAATATGAACAATACATTTCGAGGGTCTGTTAAACGTTGCTATGGCAACTCAGTAACCAAGTTTTAAAGATGTGACAGCGTGCTGTGAACGGGTAAAAGCAACGCAGCAAAAAAGCCAGCATTATGGCCGGCCTTATCTTCGATAAATCGAAGGTTACCCCCCAAGAAAGTTACGTTTGGACGACTCTAGATCATTGCTCCTTATCGCCAGTATTGAAGCAAACTTTTCCCGAGGCGAGGTTAGGAAGGACCCGTAAAATTTTTTCCCCATTTTAGGCACTCCTAAGGCCATCTGTAACAAAATATGGTTCATACCACTAACATACAATTAATGTTACATTTTACCTTCCAAAATCTTCTCGGGGAAATTAAAAATAACCCTTAATGGAGCAATAATCTAAAAAAAAAAGACCACAAGTGTACAGAACACGTCATGGTTATAAAAGTTATACAAGTAGGTCAATGCCAAAATGGAACTATGAGTCATAAAAAACAGGCAGTGTCAGCCGCAACCTGTCATCACGTGCCAACAGGTGTTTCCGTGTTTGGCTTAGAAATTAGGTCATTTTTACGTCAGCCCCATAGAAGAATTGTTTGTACGTTGTCGTTGGGAAAAGTGACAGAACAGTTCGTTGGTAAGTTGGCTGGTGCTATGCCAACTTTAGTTGCCTAGTATGAACGGGGTCTAAGTTAAAAGGTTTAAAGTAAAGTGTTTGATTTATCGACTGATTGTAAGTTGCCACCCAGGAAAGTTATAGCCTCCGATGCAGACTCCTCCCGGCTGTTTTCTTTTTCAAGTTACAGTTTTATACTATAACATTTGTTTCTTATTGCCGGCCAGCAATAAGAAAAAAAAATGTTATAGTATAAAACTGTAACTTGAAAAAGAAAACAGCCGGGAGGAGTCAGCATCGGAGGCTAGGAAAGTTACCTTTCGGTGACTTTTGAGCTTTGCTCCCTTTGGTCCGATATTGAAAATGACGTAAGGTAAACTTTTGCGGGGGTGGTGCAAGATACGAGTCTAACGACATTTCAATCGGGGGGGTTGGGGGAGGGTTGGCTTTCTTCTTTTAAAAGTTGGGCCTCGGCCAGATTTTTTTCGAGTGTGTGTGCGTGGTGATTGTGTTCATGATATCTACACAGTCATGGTTTTGTACGTATACGCGTAAATATGTTTGCTTGTTTTTTTGTTTGTTTGTTTGTTTGTTTGAACCATTGTTTTTTCATGATAAGCTCAAATCGGCAAGCAGGCCGCTTTTCATTGAGGTCATAAGGGAAGAGGTAAGGATCCGATACAATATAACAGGGATACACAGTCATTTGAGTCCTAATAACTCTATCAACGTACTAGTATATCATTACATATCTATGTGCGGTACCATATTTAGAGCGTCTGATCTTAAGATGTACAAGTTAAGATGTCTTGAATGTTCAAGATACCCTCCTTGAATGGACAAGTCAAAACTTCCTGGTCGCGGATATATAAATGAGATAAATTTCGGTAAAGAAGAGCACAGGAAGGTGTATAACTATGTAAAACCAATAACATATATAAAGCCTTTGGCACAACAAAAGGCTTTGAGCACTGAATTGATCTTCGACCGATCTTAAGACTTCATCACCTGACTTTTGACCAAGGTGCGGCGACGGTGGGCTTCTTGGACGCCCCCCTGCCTACCGAGGCGAAACTCGCTTCCGCGAAAACTTGGTTTCGTCACTCGGGACTTTCCGTCTATACAAATGAGCTTTTGTTTGAGTCTCGGATCAGGTAACCCAGCTAAGGACCCGACGAAACCTCGAAGTTTTTTGGGGGACATGGTTATAAATTACAATGTTACACAGAAATATACACCACGATTAATGTATATCAGTCATAGACTTGAGGACACTTTACAGCTCTACAGACAATACGTTGCTTTTGGAGTAGGAATTTGTCGCTTTTTCTGATTTAGAAAACTTTTCCCCTCTTCTTGAATGACACCGTCCACGTTTGTTTATTGACCCGAAAAACCAAGACAAAGAACCCTCGCCCACTCCTTTTCTAGCCGCGTTTCCTTGTGCCGAGGTTCGGTGCAATCCCGCCTCTTTTCTGTGGTCTAAAATTAATTTTTGACCACTTTATGCTTCCGCCGGAACTCTCTAATTATCTCACACCTCACATGGGTCTACCTGGTCACTCTCTACAGGCGCTCTACCCCCGGCACGGCTTGAAGTTTTCTTACTAGCCCCCAGGTTTGCCTTCTCGGCACCACACGCGACAATGAATGAGATCGCGTACAACAAGGTTCAGGCGGCGGGCTCCACGGAGAGACAGATCCGCGTGCTGAGGTGGACGGTGGCGGGTCTGTTTGCCGCGGTGGTCGGTCTGACGGGATCTTTCGTGTACGTGACAGTCAACCTTTTCAACAAGCTGGACGCGGTGGAGAGGGCGGAGCAGTGGCCGGGCGGTGGTCACCACGACCGCGGAGGGTTGGGACCGGGGCACACGGACTCTAATCCCACCATTCAGGAGGTAAATAATAGCTCGAATTTCCAAGCAGATGTGGGGAGGGGAGTTTGTAACGTTTCGTGGTGCAAAACCTGTGAAAGAGAACGGGACAGCCAGACAACGTTACGATCTTCCCCCTAACATTTGCTTTGAGATAATTTAAGACACGTATACTGTATGGGCTTAAGACAGGGCTTAAGACTAGTCATAGTACCTAAAAAATAAAGGTTCAGTATAGACTATTTATAAACATGCACTGTCAGTAGTCAAGGAGGTTTAAACCTCCTTGCCGTAGTTGACAATAGTCTAAAATATCTGTACTTTTACTTAGGTAACTAAGTGTCTGTACTAAACCTTCTGCATGATAATGAAGCCTTGACACCGAATTAGTATTAGTTAGGGGTTAGGCAGTAGGGAGAAGGTTGATATTAAGTTGATTATTAATTGTGGTCATGATTCAAATTATCCCGAAGGAGTCGAGCGGACGGAGGCTGAAACTTTCCTCATACAGTTTCCTTCTCACTTGTTGGCAGACGTTCGCGACCTCTCAGCGACATATTTTAGCTACTAGCCAGACTAGCCCAAGGGTACACAGGTGAACTTTGAACGTTCAGACTCTGTAAAAGTGGAAATCTTTGCGGGGATTTAATTTCGCGGTAGGGAGAAAATGGAGTGTTCGCGGTGGTTTTAAGTTCGCGGTTGAGGCAAGGGGGTAGGCAGGCAGAAGAGAGAACAAAAGTTTTCGCAGTGGTTTTAGTTCGCGGTGAAGGGGTCAAGACAAAAACCGCAAACACAAAACCACCGCCAACATTACCCTGTATTGCAGTATGTGGCAGTTGGTTTGCATTTGCCGCTTGACTTATCGCTCTTTGTGATCGCCTATCAGACTTGCCAGACTTGTTTTCGTCCTGGAGACTGATATTAAAACCGCGACCTGTTGCCAAGTGTGTATACTTTACCTCCCGTGGGTTTTACAGCTCAGCTGTTGATGAAGTCAACGTGCTGTCAAACTATTCTTCAAGCAGATGTTTCCATCGGAAGGCTAGTAGTGGCCGGGATTTTTAACGCTGCCATCCCTTGAACACCCCATTCGAAACCTCTGCTTGGAGAATAAGGCTTCTCTGTGGGGGTACGGATCGTAGAATTCGGCAAAAAAAGTTAAGAATTGGCCAGGAGAGTCAGTCCACGGGAAGGTTAACATTTCCCCCCTCGAACTGCGCCAGCAATTTAAACCCTCTGGTGGCCAAACTCTCCTGGGAAATGTTCTCCCTATAGCCGGCGTGGCTAGTCTGGTAGAGACTACACGTATTGGTGGCCACGGCAAGTAAATTGTATGGATGACATCCTCTGCAGGCTTTGAATCTTATGCGAGACCGGGAAATGAAGACAATATAGGCCCAAAAAAGCAAGACTCGTTAGAAGGAGGCTATATTATAGATCAGAAAATTTGTTCCAGCCATGAAACGTGATGAGGGGGGGGGGGGGGGGGGGGGTACGTTTGGAACCGCATTCGTGGACTGTAGCAGCGCCGCCTAGCTGCAGTGCGAAGTAGAAACAGTCAGTATTGTCTCGACGAAAGTGACAGATGATCACCGAAACCTCGACTGTTGGAACCCCTTACTTGTGAACAAAGCAACTTTGTTTTTCAATCACTCACCGCTGCTATAGAGGCTAAGCCTGTCGAAACTGGCATTCTGTCAATAGCCTTTCCTGTTATTGTGTAAGTGTGCTTACTTAGCCTCCGACAGGTCTCACAGCGGACAGGGCCAACATAACAAATGCCTCAATCACTTCTTTCTAAAGTTGTCACCCTGTCTAAAATATTGTACAACTCAAAACCTTGAATTAGATTAACGTAGCGAACGAGTTCGAAAGTTGTAATCATCGTGAGACCTGTCTGAAACCAGACATTATGAAATTTCAGACTTGGCTCACGAGTACCATGGATCTATTGTTACTGTGTTTGCTCGTTATTATATGCTGGCTCAAACCCCTAAATTTCTTTCTTGCAGACTTGTCGTCTAGCCAAAGAAACCCCAAATTTAAAAACAGGTGGTAATTTCCGTGCGACCCGTGCAGGCCCCGACATTACGAAATTTCAGTGCTGACTGGTGCTGTTGTTACAGTTTCTGCCCGACTTATTCCAACTTGACAAAAAGTGAAACACATAAACTTATCATGGAAGCTCACCTGTGGTGGTAGTAATCATAGTACTAGTACATACAAAACTTCATTGCAAAGTCGTTTAGCCTACAGAAATTTTCTTAAGATCCATCCAGACCCCGTCATTATGGATTCCCTATTGTTGGTGTTTCTGGCTGACTTATCGGTTTGCAAAGACAGATTTACGGAGTTGTTAGCTCCCAAACTACAGACTCGCACGCAAAGTGCCTTTCCAGACGGCAGCACTGACATTTGGCTGATAACACAAGCACGTAGCGCACGGTGTTTACGCCTCAGGCACTTCCTTGTCGAGATAAAGTTGCAGACTGGTGTTTTCTTAAGGCTTAGTGCCGTCTTAAGATTGAAGGAAGTTGTATCTACTTCTTTTCCGAACCAACCTGGATACATCTGGGAAGAAAACTATGGAAAAAAGTTTTAAAACTATAGTAGTAATCCACTGTGTTCTGCTGCTACAGTGATCTGAACACCCTGCAGCTGCAATCAGTCTTCGGGCCCTCCAGCGGTTCATTTCATACTGCAGGTGTTTGTTTATCGTTAACTTTAGCGCTGCTTCACTTGTAGCATCTTGACGTTTATTTTTTTATTTTTCACAGATCGTCACGGAAATCTTAAAGAACGAAACTCTCTGGCGGGAAAAGCAAACAGGTAAGGATTGAACTTTTGGAGGAACCATGTGTCCGTCCCTTCTCTCAGTGCAGGTAGACTGTGGAATGGTCTATTTTGTCAGTGTTCACTTGTCCTTTCTAGAGTTTCTTGTACGAAGTACTTCTCTCTCGTTCTCCTCTCTTTCCCTCTCTTTCTCCCTTTCTCTTCTCTCTCTCTATTTTTCCCTCTTTCTTTCTTCCTCTTCGTTCCTTTCGTTAAGTTACCAATATATAGATTCCAATTGCATACGCACATTTTAAACTTTTCAAGTCGTAAGCAGGTGTTCCAGACAAACACAAAGGTTGTTGTGCGTAGTCTCCAAGCAGACCTACGGGTTGGCAAAGACCGTATCCAACTGGCAGAAGGAGTTTGTATAGCCAACCCAAGTCTCATAGCTTTTGGGTTGGCTATGAGACTTGGGTTGGCTATAAAAACTCCTTTTGCCAGTTGGATACGGTCTTTGCCAACCCGTAGGTCTGCTTGGAGACCTAGTTGTGCGTACGAAGGGGTTTCCGCCCCGCCGTCGACATATCGGGAGTCGGTCTAAACGATAACTTGTAACTTTGCTTGTGTTGAAAAATAATTTTGTGTTTTCCACTGCTCAGATAACCACAGAAGACGAGAGTTCGTGCCGCAGGGCCCCTTCACCTTACATAACGACTCCAGCAGGGCGTACCTGGCCAAACCCATGGCGCACCTTACAGGAAAATCCGGCTCAGGGCACTGTAAGTTCTGCGCCAGTTCAGTTCATTTGTTCAAACAACAATGTGCATCGAGATGAAAAATGTCTCTTTAGGTTACTGTAAATGCAGAAATGTTCATGGTGGTTTCATGTTCGCGGTTTTCGCGGTGAACTCTTTACTGTTAACTTACAACCACCGCGAAAAGCCGTTCCATTGATTGTGTGACTGTAGCGCTACTTTTGTTTCAAACGCAAACTCGAAACCGCCGCGAACACTCCGTTTTCTCCTTATCGCTAAATTAGATCCCCACGAACATTTCTGCATTTACAGTATTCTAGAAATACAGTCGGACGTTAGCTAAACTTCATCTACTACACAGAACGTTCTACTCTACACCAAGATCATTGGTCTGTCTTTAGGACGTTTTAAACATACAGATCAACCGAAGTACCTGTATCGAAACGAACTATTAATGCAACAGGATTTTATGAACTGTGAACGTTTTATATTCGAATCAGTTAAGGTAAACTTAAGACAATCGTCTGTTCCACAAATATCATATGGGAAGCACGTTTGATAAATATCAAATCCACGTAAGCATAAAGTTGCACTCGCATTTTTCCTGACGGTAGTATGTCTGAATTTCTCCAGCTCGTCGGCACGGCAGACCTGAGGGAACGATGAAGATCCAGCACTGGGAGTCTCGGCAGGGCCTGGCTACGGTCGCTAACGGGATGACGCACAGGGACGGGGCCATCAGGGTTCCCGTGGACGGACTGTACTATGTCTACAGGTGGGAAACACAGGGAGAGGGGGAGGGGGGAAGGGGTGTAAGGATGAAGATCCAGCACTGGGAGTCTCGGCAGGGCCTGGCTACAGTCGCTAACGGGATGACACACAGGGACGGCGCCATCAGGGTTCCCGTGGACGGACTGTACTATGTCTACAGGTGGGGAACACAGGGAGATAGAGAACAGGTGTCGACCACCCTAAGGATGAGGCGAAACGTTAGACGAATCCTACGGTGGCAACATCGCAACTAAGACAGTGTCCACAGTGGCCACCGACGGTCTGCCGGCACTCAAACCAGGAGGAGCATTTCTTTTCAAAATTGGTGTTCTTGGGGGCAGATCTTCAGTGGCCCATGGGCACTGTCTTGGCAGGCAGTTACGACTATGCCACCGTAGTATCTGCTTGGAGCTATCGAATCCCAGTGCAATGCGGCCCGGCTACGGTTGGTATTTATAGCCAAGTACAGCAGGTCTCCCCAGTCGTCTCGATAAGTGTGTCGGTCTCTTTCAACCATCTCATCTTATTCTTATTGTACCTCCACAGTCAGCTGTATTTCCGGCACGTGCGCCCCCCTGCGGCTGACGGGAGCTATGCAGACGACACAGGTGACCACCAGCTGCTGCACTCCACCTACAAGAAAAGCGCCACCTACCCGGAGAAGCAGGAGATCATGAAGAGCGCAAGAACAAGGTTTGTTAACTTGTTTTTCTTTTCTTGTTTTTTAATTTATTTTCGTGCTGTTCCTTCTACCATACCCTTTGACCCATTACTGGAGTCACCTGTCTGTAAGGTCACGTGGTATTAGATAGTGTACAGTAGTCGGTCAAAGGTCCCATGAAGTCTGTAACGACCCCCGCCTATACTTGAGCTCAGGGAAGAATAATGCGCCTTGAGATGGATATCAAGTGTCCTCTTCAGTCGTCACCCGTGAAATAGGCTCCGTCTCTGAGGCGTTGTCAAAAAACTGCTCAATGTGTGTGAGTGTGTGCCTGTATGTGTTCCTACACTGCAATTCCTATGTATGCAATACCACCTCGCCATACCTCCTCAGTGCTTAGCCATTTTTGTCTGAAAGTGTAGCAACGTAGAAAGAGTAAGGTGTAAAGTCTGACACCGTTGATCGCCTTGTTATAACTTTTCGTCTTTTGCTGCTTGTCTCTCTCAGATGTTGGAGCAAAGACAGTCAGTACGGCCTGCTGTCCAGCTACCAGGGCGGCGTGTTCCGGCTCCGGGCGGGAGACAGGCTCTTCGTGCAAGTCAGCAACGTCGCCATGGTCAGCTTCGAGGAGGCCGCCAGCTACTTCGGCGCATTCATGATATAGAACGTGATCTGTGCGTCTGCCGCCATCTTGGTGTCCCAATTTGACATGCAAATAGGGGCACCAATATGGCGGACAGGCCTTCATGGCTCAGTAACGTCGCCATGGTCAGCTTCGAGGAGACCGCAAACTACTTCGGCGCCTTCATGATTTCGAAAGAGCATCCTTTTCCTGCCAGGCCCGTTCAAAACCCCTGTCACACATTCAGGACTTTCCCACGACTTCACTACCGACCACTTCACAAACTTAAGTCGGTTGGGAGTAGCCTGGAATCCATCCTATTCTAGCTCCAGTTCGCTCCTCTGATCGCATCCAAGCAGAACTAGACTTTCCCGACTTTGATTTTTCATAATGTATAGTCTGCTGGCACAGACGGCTTTTTAAGGACTCCTTGGCAACCTCGCTGAACAACTGCCAACCACAAATGACCTTGCTCACGACTAACTCCCGAACATGGTCTGGAGAAGGTCGGGAGGCCAGGTCAGCTATGGGTGACAGGGGCTTTACATAGAATGTAATAGCACGCAATGGCCCTGGCCTGTTCCATATTCCCAATCAACCAATCAGATACTTCCGCGCCTGTCATGCCTGTTGTTGGAGAGATAGTAGCAGCCAATCACAAAGCCTCTTGACCACTCCTGGCTTCGTGATTGGATGATAACTTCCCCTCCAACAATAGGCGTGGAAACATCTGATAGTAGGCTAATATTGATAACTATCAAATGTCGAAAGATAATGTGAAGTAAATGACACAAAATCATGTTACGTTGATGAAGGTTAGACATCCAGGTAACAAAATCATGTTGTTTTGTAACGGAATTCCTTAAATTCACTATAGATACCACAGGCAAATGGCCATGCCGTTTTCGGTAAAACAAACTAATTGGAATATTTCTCTAAGTAGAGGAATGTCAAACAGTATTGGTACTCACCAAGTTTTGTAAAGTTTATGTAAATATGTACAAAATAGTCAAATTTTAACAGAGTTTTAAAGCTTGTCTAACTCCGTTTGTTCTAGTTAACATTAAAACAAGCATAGCTTTCTAATAGTAAAGTCAAGAACAAACCTTTGTATATATTGTACATAAAGTTACCATTCTAGTGTTCAGAACTTTCTTTCTGCCAGCTTTTCTGCAATTTTTATACACAGGAACAAGTTAACAATTTGAAAGTAGACTACCAAAAGTGATAATTGAATATGTGACTTAATATGTCGAAAGTGTGCCTGTACAACTGCTGCTTGGGCTAACAGCTCGACACTGCCAAAGAAATATATCATACACAGGTTTTTATCTTTTGTACGAATTGACTGGACCAAATAAAGCGTTTCTTACACAGAAACTTGTCTTGTGACATGGCTGCCGCATCCTCAAAAAATAGTGGTCTTAGCTCACTAGTTATACTCACAAAAGTGTTTTTGGTAGAGAAACGATGTTTGAACAGCGTAACTCAAGAAGCTGCGGATGACTTGCAATGAACGTTGGTATGGTGGTATGTCTTGCCATATGGAAGAAATGGTTAGATTTTGCCCCCCCTGGTTGTTTTCTTTGGCACTGCAGCAGACCTTCTAGTTTTTGAATCTCGTGTTAATTATTCATTCACTAAAACGTAACGTTAACTATTTCATCATCCCGCACGATATTGAAAGTGAAACGAACATTCCGGCATATCTGATGACTAAACAATCCCAGGATCTGTTTAAACATTATGGCGAGCTAGCCTCCGTTGCAGACTCCTTCCGGCTGTTTTCTTTTTCAAGTTACAGTTTTACTAATACATTTTTTTCGTATTGCTGGCCGGCATTATGAAAAAAAAATGTAATATAAAAAAACTGTAACTTGAAAAAGAAAACAGTCGGAAGGAGTGTGCACCGAAGATGACTGGCGTGCGAAGTAGATTTACTTCCTTATCCTTATCTTTGTTTGTAGACATGACTTCTGTTCAGGGTTCTAGGAAAGGAAGCAGACCTTTGGTAAAAATCTACGCACCACTGAACACAATAATCCACCTGTTAACGGTACGTGTCGAAGTTCCGTATGCTGTGGCGTTTGTTCTCCAACACTTAATAATTACAACAGAACATTGTTTGGGGCAGAATGTGCCTAGCCTCTACCAGGCTCCGTGGATCGCCGGGAAATAGTAGAAATTTAGCCTCCACGAGGCTCCACAGGTCGCTAGAAAAATCGTAGAAATTGGCCAAATAGACGGATAACATTCCAGAGAAGTTAGTCCGCTATAGAAATCATAATTTGCGTGGTACAGTAGATCTGTTGTATGTAAGTCAGATTGTCTAATAAACAACATTCTTAGGTAGTTACGTGTTCCCGCAATAAATTGTATCGTTGCAATAGGAACAACACCTGTACAATACTTTCGGGGAATCCCCTGACGATATGGATATCCATGTTGTCATGGTGTCCTTGGCAACCGGTGACGCAAGTCACGGGCTTGTTTACCACAAAGGGGGATGTTGTTAAGTTTCGGTAGGTTGGCGGTTAGAGTACCAACCGTCTTTTTTTTTTCGCTTCTACTTTCATGAAATGCTTCTCGTAAGAAACCATCTTACAACAGATACCTGGCTTCTCTTACTGTACTGGCACAAGAACTGCGTGGACCATGGGCGGAGCGGATCCCTACAAGAACCTGAAATATGCCGACCTGACGGACATGAAGACTAAACTGTCGGTTCTGTCGGCAGCCGTGGTGTTGTTGGTAGTCCTGGTGGTGGGTTTGCTGGTAGCGCTGGTCACTGTGACAGTCCTGCTTAGCGAGAAGTTACAAGACGTACAAGAAGTTACCGAGGAGTTGGGTTTACCTGAAGTTGGATTCAAGGCTGAACCGGGCAAGGGGAAGACAAGCATTGTGGCGTACATCTCAGGGGTGAGGTGCTGTTTTGTTTTTACTCAGCTATAAACAGGGTTGGGCTTGAGTGTGACTCAGGAAGGTAAAGTCTGGGTTTGCTTGAGTGATTGCTAAAACATATGAGCGTTTTTCTCTTAATATGTGCATGTTAAGTTCATAACACTCCATATTGACTATGGTACACCTTGCTTGCTTGCTCGTCATGTTAAAACGTCGCAAGAAGAAGATGATCTGACAAAGTAACAATGTAACCATGTCGCAGGCATCATTTGATGGTCAAGCCTTGTTGTCAGAGTTGTGGGTCTTCTATATCTCAGTACGGTCTGTACTGCCTGTACTTTCGAGAAATAACGTATACGTAATGCCGAAAACGATACACTAAGGCGCTAGAAACCCACGACCATTCGTAGGAAACAGGCCCTATACGCAACTTGGCAACTTACACATTGGGCTATGCAATTAAGTTGTGTGTGCCCATAAAGTGAAAGGGGGAAGTCATGCTTAACAAATGTAAATCATGTGGTACTGACTTAACAGCCTAAATTAGCGGTGAGTGAATCGACATTTGCGGTAACGCGGTTAGTTCCCCTTTGACAGTGACACGGTTTCTGTCAGCACAATACGGTGGTAACACCAGTGTGGTATAGGCAACACAGGTATGCTTACTTTGGGTAAACAAAGTACGTGGCCAATAAAAAGAGTGTCAAGTTACCCTTGTTGCTTGTTAAGCACAGTTTCGTGTTTACTGTGAGTAAATAAAGGGCTTTATTTATTGTGACTGCTTGTATAAAAGAGTTTCAAGTTACCTTCGGGGCTCGCTAAGCACAGGCTCGTGTCTGAACCTGTCGCAGTGACGCAGTTAGAAAAGGCAAAAAGCCGGCAGGGGGCCCAAAAGCGACCTTGACCTTCGTTTTCCCAATATCTACCCACAAACCAAATATCATCACAATCAGAGTTAAAATGCGATCCAAAAGTGCAAACATCCAAGTTATGTTAAATTATCTTGAAGTTTATGAACGAGCGTCAGTTACAACATTTTTTGCAAGGTAAGTCAGATATGCATGGCTATGGGCTTTGGCTATGTCAATATTTTGACCATTATGTATGTCATGTAAATATACAGTTTTCTCCATTCCTTCCCAATACAGATCATAAAACAAGTACTGGGGAACCACACTATCGATGAAAAAGGTACGTACTTGAGCAAAAAATTGAATTTTCGCAATAAATTGCCTACGCAAAGATCGTTCAGTCCCTAAGATTTATTTTTTTAATTTTTTTTTTCAGACAAGGAAGACACGGGAGAGTTTCTCCTCCAGGGACCGTTCTACAAGCAGGACGGGGAGGGGGAGCAGACATTCCTGGCCAAGCCGATGGCCCACCTCACCGGATCAACACTGAACCGTCCCCAGCCCTTGAGTAAACATCAATTTATATCATCTCTCATCAAGTGATCGATTAATTGATCGTTAATCAATCAATAAAACTATCTCTGTCCATCCAATGCAAATAACGATGATTATGTTTTATGAGCCAGTGTGCCTCGTAAGTAAAGTAAAGCAGTCATCCTCAATTGAGGTGAAGCATGATGCTTTTTCAGGTAACTAGTGGTGGTGCAATGCGGCTTCGCCACGGCTCGCGTGCCTCGACCCTCACCTCTTATTGATGAGTGTAGTGGGTTCTTTAACGCGCCTGATGTGTGACTGTTCACAAACAATGCTTAATGTACTTCTGTCTACCAATCCAAGGACTGTCTGTATGGTTAGAGGTGGTGAGCTGAAATAGAAGTGAATCCAACAACATTTTTTGTATTTTGTAACCATGTCCATGTTTTTGTCCAGGCCATGGCCACTCGAACCAGAGCACCGTGCGGGTGAAAGAGTGGGAATCGAACCAGGGACTGGCGACCCTGGCGAACGGGATGAAGTACCGGGACGGCTACATCAAAGTGCCGGCAGACGGACTCTACTACGTCTACAGGTAGGTTACGTAGTAGTATGTAGTGTAAGTTATAAGCGCATGTTCGATGTACTATTGTGTTAGTTATGATAGAAATTACTAGTATATCATTTAACCTTCATAAGGGTTAATCTTGTCTAAGTTATATGTGAATGCCCATTGCATTGCATCGCATCGTTACAATTACATTGAAATTAGAATAAACATAGAAAATGAAAGATACTATTCATTAGTAGACTAGCTTATACAAATTCAAATTTGCTTGCCAACTTCACAGTTTAACCACCCAACATGGCGGACCATACTTAAGTCATAGACATGTGTGTGACGAATTCTTAACGTTGACAGATTTTCACAATTTTCTAATTGTTTTTGATTCAATGTTTTGTTATGTGTGTTACAGCCAGTTGTATTTCCGGTACATGAGAGACGACAGACAGTCCCGTCCAGCAGACAACCACCAGCTTCTGCACTACACGTACAAGAAAAGCGCCACCTACCGCGACAAGCAGGAAGTGATGAAAAGTGCCAGAACAAAGTAAGACAAGAGTACTTTAGTCAAAACGTTAAGTATGACAATTATTCGGAGAAATTAAGAAATTGGCAATAGACTTACTCGATTAGTTGTATGTGTAGTGCATAGAGATCACCACCAGAAATGCCGAAAACACAATTTCTTTGTCGGAGGACCCAAGCTATCTCTACCGGTAGAGATCACGATCGGAGTCGATCTGACATCATCTGTCGATAGAGGATCCGATCGGGATTCTAGACTGTGTTAGGGTGGTCTCCCATAACAAACCTTAAATTTCTAGTCAATCCGTTAGTCTAAAGTGACATAAAGTCGAAGTTGAAAAGTTTTGCCTTTCAATGTAACATCTCCACATTTAGACCCATGTATAAAGTTTTCCTTTCAGTTGGTATTTGTAATATAGAGATTCAACATTTTTCTGTAGATGTTGGAGTAAGCGGAGCCAGTACGGCCTGCTGTCCAGTTACCAGGGCGGCGTGTTCCGGCTCCGGGCGGGAGACAGGCTCTTCGTGCAAGTCAGCAACGTCGCCATGGTCAGCTTCGAGGAGGCCGCCAGCTACTTCGGCGCCTTCATGATATGATGTGGAAGAAAAGCCGCGGTCAAACCAACCACGGCACGATTTCTTTGATCCCACGATTGTCGTACTGTAACAGAATTAAAAATGTCCGTCGAAAACGATTCGCCTTTTCTGGCACAAAAGTGACAAGCCAGATGAAATTTTGTTCGACGACTTTTTTGGCAAGAATCCCGTTTCTTGTTTCTCAGTCGGCTGGCTAGCTACCGGAATATCCCAAGTCATTTTATCATGATGGGGTCTGTTGTACGGACAGCCGGACATACGGAAATAAATGTTTGTACTTGTTTTTGTATATCTGTGCGTGTATGTTGCAATGTAGTTCTACTATTTACTGTGGAACATATCCGGTCTAGTTGTATTCAAGAAATATATTTACACGAATGTTATGCTGTCCTTATTTTTAATTCATTTCTATTACATGTATATATCAACCTTGATGAGTATATACAGTTACCAAATGTTCTGTATTTATTGTGTATATATCAATTCGTTTCTAGTTCCTGTTTGGAGCTTGTGTATTGCTTAGTGTGTATTAAACGTGATGTGTTGAAAATAACCTACATGTTGTATTTTTAATGGTTTGTGTGAAATAAAAGATGCGTAATTAATGTCCATTTATTTGTCAACGCCAACATAATGTGGTGTCGTTTCCGATTCCGATAAAATTGACTTGTTATTGAAGCCCCTGTCACTCACAGCCGACCATGGCGTCCCAACCTTCTCGAGACCATGGTTGGGAGTTAGTCGTGAGCAAGTTCATCTTTGGTTGGGAGTTGATCGGCGAGGTTGTCAGCTTGTTCTAAAAGAGCCGTGTTGCTGTTGTTAACATTGACATTGACGTACTGTCTTTTCAGAAGAAAAGGGTCCTACTCTAGCTAGGAGTTTCCAACAGCCTTATCTAGACAGGAAAACAATGAAAGACCATGAAAGTGAAAGTAGAACGCGCGGTAGGGGGGTGGAGTGACGTCAGGGGAATCCCCCCTCTCGAAGCCGCTGATTGGACGACCGAGCATATCGCTTCAGCTTCAGTCAACAATACCTGAACGATTCTGTGCAACACAAAGGTGTTATTTTGTAGAGTCAACATTGCCGCGGGCGGGCTAGGTTCCCAAACCGTCGGTTAGCATACGTTTCTAACTCATCTTCCCCCTAAAATGTGCATATGCTTTAACTACCTTTCCACGGACAATTGGCTTCAGTTGCTCTACTGGCACAAGAACTGCATTGAACATGAAGGGGACAGAAACGTACGCTAACCTCGGTTACAGCGAGCCTGTCTGTCTACAGAGGCAGGTGGCAACTCTTACCAGGGCCGTGGTTGTTCTGTCCGTACTTGTAGCGCTGTTGTTTGTCGGTCTTGTCTGCATGGCTGTGTTGCTGTACGGGGAACTACAGAACGCTCAGAGGAGACAGGTGGAGCTAGAGCTACAGGAGTTTGACCAGGCGTGGAGGACAACCGAAGACTCAAGTGTTGCAATTTACATCAAGAAGGTGAGAAGTTGTTTTTTGCAGGTGCAGTCAAGCGTGCAAAGGTTGCGTGAGACTGTGCAATGCTCTGTTTGTTTTTCGGTCGTGCATATACGCGAAAGAATGAAAAGGTGAGGATAAAGAGTAGAGGCTCAAATACAGCTAGCGTGTGAGCTCTGGGCCTTTACTCTGGACAATTTTCTGCAAAGAGGAACTCTAGTGTGGTTCACGACTTATGGGAATGAGTCATAATTATAATCGGGAACTGACTGGACTGCTTTCACTTTTGTCACTTTCGACCTATTGACATTGTGCAAACACGCCTATTGTTTGCCAGCAGGTGAGTGAGACTATGTTTTTCTACCTTTGCCACTGTGCAAAGGAGGGGGGGGGGGGTTATTCTCCAAGCAAAGGTTTCGGTCGAGTGACCGGGATTTTTAACGTTTCCCTTAAGTTTCGGTCACTCCTAGCCGTCTCGACCGAAACCTCAGCTTGGAGAATATGGTTGGATCTGACCGATACTCACTGGCTATAATCTATTTGTACCCACTTGTTTCTGTGTATGTACTGGTTGTTGCAGAATACCTTACGAATGACGGTGCGCTTGAATAAAATTACCCTCCGTGCAAATCTAAAAGTGCATGCAGATACAGTATAACCATGTAAGCGTCTTTACGGCACTGTTTACTGTACAGTATCCCAACATTCTATGATTTGATTATTAGCACACTTTTAAGATTATCACATACATATTATCACGTACGTTTGTTATATACTATTAGGTGATCCAACAGGTCTTGCAGAATAACACATACATCGGCAGGGGTGAGTTTGTTTGTTTATATCATCAATTTCCATCAGATGTTTACTGCCAACATTCACTATAGGTCCCAGAAACATATTTGCAACAATAAAGATTGAGTTGTGATTGAAAAAAAAAGTAGGCTCGAGTTTCCTCGTAGTTGGTCAAAAGTTAGAAACAAGTAGTTTTCTTCTTTTTCTTAGATAAAGAAGAGACGGTAGGTTTCCTCCCGTTGCGACCGTACCACATAAGTTGTTAACTGTCAACATTCATCGTAACTTGCAGATACATATTCGCAACAATTAAGACCGTTGAGTTGTGATTTGAAAGAAATGGTAAGTTAGTGTTTCCCTCACCTTGTATTTGGTCAAAAGTTTGAAATATTCTATTTTTTCTTAGATAAAGAAGAGAGGGGAGGATTTCTCCCGCTGGGACCGTACGAAACAACGCAGGGGGAGGCAGGACAGACCTTCCTGGCCAAGCCGATGGCCCACCTAACCGGATCAACAATGGCCGATCCCCAGTCTATGGGTAGAGCACTCAACATGAGACCATAAAAAACTTCAACTTCATACTTAACGGGGGGTGCCCAACCATCGGACGTTTTTTACGCGCTGGAACTCACGGCGCTCCATTGCTGGTTGCCAGAGAATGGTCATGTTTTAATGAATGAATTTTTAACACATTCATCTAAAGACCATACTTGGACAAGAAATGTATTTATACTGTTCATGGGCCCTTCATGCTCCGCGTTACATGCGGAAGACGCTGTGAGACGTTTTCACGAATGTACCTTCTGATTTAGTGCTACGCCAGATAGTGTGCCTAACTTAGTACGCTTTGGTAATTTTGCTCTCTTCGGAAGTTGGTGATGAAGTTAGGGAAATGTAAATAAGGCTTGAAGTCTGCTATATTCTAGCTTTCTTTTGACCGGAAAATTTTGACTGTGTGCACTTCTCACGTCATGTCAGAAGGGCTATATCTAGCGCATCCCAGCTCATGTTTCCACGGGAAATAGGCTACTACGTGGCCCGACGTACATATTGAATGCGGCCCGACTTACGAAATCATTACGAAAAAACGACAGCGCTTACATCAACAACACTCCGTCTACTTATTGGGAAATATATTCGCCATCTCTGTATTCAGTTTCCTTTTCATAGACGGTACCAATCACATGTTAGAGCGTAACAAAACTGTGCGTTGAATCGTTCCGCCACCATCGCGGCCCCAGAAAATGGCGGGAAAACAACGTCGTCAGACGACAGCAATGTTTACGTTGTTTTTCTTTGGTCGGTTTTCTTCTCAACAAACACATAAAGACCCAAATTTTTAGTGTTTTATGAAGTTATTTTTCTTATGTGTATGATAGCTGTGTGACTTATGTATCTGCTTGGCACAGGTCGTATATTTAGGTGCCGGGCCGTCTAGCTACGCAGTGACCCTCTACTTAGCGCTACCATCATTATTGTCAAAATACTACTTTTCGACAAAACAAGAAATGAATATGTACACATATGTTTTGAATGTAAATGACAATTATGTGCATGAACTTGGGTTATTTACCTTCCTTATCAGCTTAGTCATTGGACACAAACACGGCGTACTTATGCAAAATAAGATCAGTAAAAAATCCGTGCGATGTTAGGGCGCGTGCGATGTTCGGGCGCCCCCCGTTATTGTTTTTAGCACTTTGAAGCAAGGGGCAATATAGAAATTACGGCGTACCTCTCAAGTGAATTATGAAAATTCAGACAAGAATATAAAGTACAGCAGCTTTGTAAAATGCACTATCTTTATGTGATATGTGACATATCACAAATAAATGTATCTCTTTACTCAGGCTTTCGGCTGTAAGAGACACACAGCCACGTCTGCTCAACTTGCCAAAGCTATCATAAAATAGCCTCTACCGGGTTCCACAGGTCGCTGAAAAATATGAAAATTGGCCAAATTGACGGATAACATGCCAGAGAAAAGCCAAAGAAGTTACAGTTTGCGACCTCACATACAGGTTCTATAGGTCGCAAACTGTAACTTCTTTGGCGGACCAACTTCTCTTCCATGTTATCCGTCTGTTTGGCCAATTCTTATATTTTTCCAGCGACCTGTGGAGCCCAGTAGAGGCTATCACAAAGGGCTAGAGCTGGGGACGGCAATCTGAGTTACAAACTGCAAGTTTTTCACAACAAATCGAGTCAGAACACCATAGAATCACAGCTGTATATATGATTATCTTTCTTTCTTTCTTTCTTTCTTTCTTTCTTTCTTTCTTTCTTTTCTCCTCCTTGATTTGCCTATTCTGTCTTTCTTCCCAGCCGTCGGCCATACGAGGGGGACGACCGTGCGGGTGAAAGAGTGGGAATCGAACCAGGGACTGGCGACCCTGGCGAACGGGATGAAGTACCGGGACGGCTACATCAGAGTCCCGGTGGACGGACTGTACTACGTCTACAGGTAGGCTAATAAACTTGTGGACGTACCGACTGATAAGTATCTAATACCAGCTCAGAAAAGGACAAGAAATAGTCATGCCTTTAAGTACCAGAGTTATCAACCAAGGATTGATGTGTTCAAAAATTCGTATTTCCCGAGAACCATAGTAGAATGGAACTCGTAGTAGTTGCCATCAAAAACTGTAGGAACATTCTCACTAAATAGCTTTATGTATCGCTTTTATCTATAAGACGGGAAAATATAATATAATATAACTTTGAATGTTATTTGAACCATTATTTCTTTTGAACATCGGTTACTATATTGTTTTACTTGACTTTGGCATCACTGTGTGTTGTTTTGATGTTGCAATAAAACAAAAACCACTTTTTCTTCCGCAGTCAGCTGTATTTCCGCTACATGGGAACGGGGGAGGATGAGCAGTCAACGGAAGAGCACCAACTTCTGCACTACACGTACAAGAAAAGCGCCACCTACCGGGACCCGCAGGAAGTGATGAAAAGTGCCAGAACAAAGTATTACTGAACTTTATCAATATGCTTCCATTCTTTTTGCGATTTCTATAATATGCTTACTTTCAACTGGAAAGAGAGAATATCTACCTAAGTAAAAACGGAGGTATCCTTTTCGATTTGTTTGCTTGTCTTGGTGTATATGAATGAATAGATCATAATTCCAACCGAGCTAGAATAGAATTTCTATGTCTACCTTCACAGAAGGGATGTATATTGCTCTTGCTACATAAGTTGTTCTTCCTCTTTCGTTCTAAACAAATAAGGTCAACGACCTGGATCAGACGGCTGTCACCATGGTTACTAATCAAGTAGCAAAGACCGTGTACGGTGTTTGATTACATAATGTAGCAAGTGGCAGGACAGGGCTGGAGGGGCTGGTTACCATACATATGATGTGTTTGAGTAATATATTAACAGAGCAGTTCTTCGTTAGGCTAAAACATGTGAAGGTAAACAGTAGATATCTTCTTGCAAATGTTACCTTTCCAGTGCAAGTTTTTATTTCCTCTATATCCATTGCACTGGTAAGCCATTAGTCCAACCGAGCTAGAATCTAATTTTTGGCAAAGTCTCAGGGGCGAGCCTAATAGTATACTTTACACCCGCTTTGTAAGAATTCCCGGAACTGTACAGGTATGTATGGAATTCGTTCGCGCGTGCGTAGTGGTAACATATGAGTTTTACGTGGGGAATTTGTTTTAAAGTTGCCTTCCCCTCTATTGTAAGCGGAAAGAAGTTTTCTGTTTGTAATAGGAGCGGAAATATGTTTCTGCCCCTTTACTCTGTTTAGATTGAAATAGCACTTATTTAATTTTCTTCTAGATGTTGGAGTAAGCGTAGCCAGTACGGCCTGCTGTCCAGCTACCAGGGCGGCGTGTTCCGGCTCCGGGCGGGAGACAGGCTCTTCGTGCAAGTCAGCAACGTCGCCATGGTCAGATTTTTAAAAAGCCTTCTTGTTTTTATTACTTCTAGATGTTGGAGTAAGCGGAGCCAGTACGGCCTGCTGTCCAGCTACCAGGGCGGGGTGTTCCGGCTCCGGGCGGGAGACAGGCTCTTCGTGCAAGTCAGCAACGTCGCCATGGTCAGCTTCGAGGAGGCCGCCAGCTACTTCGGCGCCTTCATGATATAGAACGTCATCTGAGCGTCTGCCGCCATCTTGGTGGCCCTATTTTCATTTCAGCGAATCTTCACTCAAATAATTTTAGATATCAGTTACAGCTCGAGTTTTTGATGCTCTGAAATGGTCACCACTACATGTGGGAAGCTCAAACAAACAAACAGACAGTATTTCAAAACTTGACCACAAAGCACAACGCTTGAGGTACAATTTACTGAAATGCAAATAGGGACACCAACATGTCAATAACGTTTGCATGGTCAGCTCCAGAGCCTTCATCGAATGTAAGAAGCTTTCCTATGCTGTTAAATTTATCTTTGCATTTCTAATCGGCTTTGCACTGTGAAGTGGCAAATATGTTGAGTGATTTTGTTAAGTGCATCAGAGCCGGAAAATATGCTTTTAAATGAATTTTCCAGACGCCATGTGATTAAATGATATAATTATAACTTTAATATTGAAGTGACGTTTACTATGCATCTGCTACACGGGTTCTACTGTACAATATACGGATCGGTACGTTACGTTTTGCGTGGTGTTTGTTACACATTGAGCCTATTCAACCCACAGAAGAGTCATGAAGAGACTTGTCGCAGGACTACAGTGTCTTTCAAAGTTTGAATAATTTCTGCATATGTTTACGCAAGGAAATAAAAGTGGTTTATCTTAACATTATCTGTCGTCCTGTTTTGCACCTAACCACATACAACCATTAAACGGTATTGGAAATTTCTCAACCCATGCCGTCCACATATAGAGATCGACAGCATCAAATAAAACATAGACACTTATTACATCTTCACTAAATGAAGAAAAAACGCTCTAGACAAAGTTGAAAGAAAAGATTAATGCAAGAAAAGGGAAGAAAAGGAAAGGGAAAAAGTAATTGTCACCGCCCGGGATCGAACCGGGGACCTTGCGCGTGTGAGGCGCACGTGATAACCACTACACTACGGTGACTGCATGACGTCAATTCGAGCTTCAAACAGTCACGGACGGCAACTCCCGCCATTGACGTCACCGGTCAGACACAACTCTCGAAGCAGAGGTTAGATAGCACCATGGGACTATGTCTAACGGAGAAATAGACGTCAAGGAATGACAACAACAACAACAACAACAGGAACTAAGGAAGATTGTAAAAGCTGCACTGACTTGCCCCATGTTTTAATAGCTGACCAATTCATATCCAGTTGTTTGAGTAACTGTTTTTTTGGTTGGCGTATCTTATCACCTGGATGTCTAATCTTCATCGACGACCCATTAATTGGCCATTAGAAAATGGGGCAAGTCACAACCATCACACTCGACCTCTGCTTGGAGAGCAGTCGGCCACACGTCAAGCACGTTAAAGAACCCACCACACTTATCGTTAAGGGCATCCCGGTGTGAGTGGATCAAACTTAAACATCTACAAAAATAATTCCACCAGGGTACATAATTCCACCACCCCGAAAACACGTCCACACAGGTCTCCAGCCCAACGTCCCCTAGTATAATGCACTCCTGTATATCTAAACTGTGCATACCTGGAGAGTGCTACACGAGAGATCTCTCAAACCCACTGTTTTTCAAAGTGGCGGACTTATAGAACAATGTGGATTATCATTGTCAATGGAGGTTACAGTCCGGTCTTACGAAAATTACTTACCAAAGTTCAGAACAGGTGCATTTTACAGTTCTCGGTTTGTGTGACACAAATAAACTAAAAACAAACACAGACAAAGATAAGGAGAGAAAGAGATAAGGACAAAAAGGCAAACAAATGAGTCAAAAGTAAAGCATAACACAACTTCTCTTGGTAACATTTGTAAATGTCTCATTCGTTCATTCACTTAATTAACTTGTCGTTAAAATTTTGTGTCATTAGATATGTGGCCAAAGCGATGACCCCAAAGCCTTTCGTATTCCAATTATGAGCTATCTAATCATGATATTTATGAACAATGAAAAGAAGATAAATCTTTCATAATTGTGAGGACTAAAGTGCATATTGTGGTCTATTAAACACTATGCGACAGTTAGGAAAAGTTGAAGAGGTTGTACAGCTGCAGTTATAGTTTACCTTGATAGGAGTCGCTCCCGGACGGAGCGGCCATTTGTGTTCACCTTTGAATGACCCTTACCTTTCAATGACCTTGATAACACTGGCACAAAGTTCAAGTTGTAACAACGTTCTCTCTCCCACGTACATTTTGAACTTAAAAACTTACAAAATTTGAATTCCTAGGATTTTCTGCTTCCTATTTTCTGTCAGAATGTACCAAAAACAGGACGACTACGACGAGTTTGGAGATCAAAGTCTCATGCAAACGGAGTACCGACCTAGAAGGAAGAATCGCCGTCCCTTGCTGATCTGTTTCTGCATTCTGGTTGTTTTCCTCGCCATCGTCATCCCTGTAGCTATCGTAGTCAGCAACAGAAGGCATGGATCGAGCGGCTTCGTGGCACCGGAGTGCCCCAGCGCTGACGAGCGGGAGAGGGTCGACTGCTACCCTGAGGGAGGGGCGAGCCAGACCCGGTGCGAGGCACGGGGTTGCTGCTGGGGCAAGCCCACCACCCAGGGCCCGCCTAGCTGCTTCTACCCCGTTAACCATGGGTACGAGCTGGTAGGGGGGCTGCAGAGCACCCCCCTCGGGTACAAAGCCACCCTCCGCCGACTGAACACCCCGGCGATGTACGGTGGCGACATGGAAAACATCGAGGTGACAGTGGAAATACAGCAAGACTACCGGCTTCACGTCAAGGTAACGTCTTACAAGTTCGAGATTTTATTGCTTGAAGGAACGAAATAATAAATGAATGAACGAATGAATGAGGACCTTTATTGTGAACTGAGCTAAGCACAGGTCATAACAACCCAATTCGTCAAATGTAATATTTGCATTCAAGTTTATAGTAGGTGGGGGATATCACAGTAATGATCAATATAATAACAACAGTGAACAGTCTTTGCGATTGCCACAACTTAACATGTACATCAGACAGTGCATCAATACCAACCCACATAGCAAATTACATAAAAAGATAAACATCACATGACCTTCAGTTATACATGCAATCCGGGTGACCTACCTTAGGTCATTGAACTCAGGTTAACGGCCATTGGACGGTACCATTCTAAGTCAACAGAGGAGTTTCGGTGTGAAATACTGGTTCTGGCTGCGGAACTTAGTATTCTAACCTTAAGAAGGCTGTAGTATAACTTGGTATCCAGTCTTAAGTAGTTTTACACGATTGGAGTTAATTGGGCATCCACCGTGAAACTACTACCGGGGTGCCTTTCCCCGGGTGGAGGAAAGCCCCTTTTTTTTGCCCCGAAGAGAGGGCCACCCTATACACGATAGACTAGAAGGTTAGAATAAGGAAAGGTATCAAAAGTGTAAGTTCAACTGCAGGGCAGTGCTATAGAAAGTCGCCAAGGGGCTCATCATCGAAGTTGTCTTTAATTTTGCTGACACTTAGCCACATACTAGATATCATAAACATCCATCCACAAGTTCTCGAGAAAGACGATAAACTGGATACCATGTTCACTGTAGTGGAGACAACTAAAGTTTTCCTAATCATCCCGCCCTACCTACAGGTGTCTGACCCAAAGCGCCCTCGGTACGAGGTGCCCGAGGCCGCACTGAAGCGCCCCCAAGCGACGACCTTGGCGGAGAACCCTCTGTACAACTTGACCTTCACCAGCAACCCCTTCAGTCTCAAGGTCAAGAGGAATAGCACAGGAGCCACCATGTAAGTTTGGCAGTCGGTGTATTGGACAAAAGTAACACTAACTGTAGCCCTGTATGTGTATATACATGTGAGACAACTTTTTCTTTCCAAATGTATTTAGGGGGCATTTTAGTCTATTATCAAGTTTAAGAGAGTTTGTTTGAAACTGGGAACAATGCGTTTTGTTGTACGTTAAAGTTTCAACACATTCCTGGTATCACATAGTTTGTCTTGTCAATTTACTGATTTAGAATAGCTTTCTTAATGTTGTAGGGAGTTACCTTCGTCATTGCTGATGGTGACCCCGTGTATGAGGGAGCTTCAGGCGCAAAACTCACGATCAAGCGTCAAAATTCTGCACGTAAAAGAACCCAACACACTTATGAAGAAGAGTAGGGGTGACCCGGTGTGCTTGGCTAAAAACGCGGGTCGTAGCGAAGCCGCATTTCACGTCTACTAGCTAGTTGAAAAATCATCACGCTTCACCTCAATTGAGAACGACTGCTTTACCTTTTACTTTGCCCTTTCCCATAAGATTCGACACATCGGTGGGTAAGCTGACGTTTGGTGACCAGTTCCTGTCTGTGTCCACCCGGCTGGCCAGTTCTAACCTGTACGGACTGGGGGAGCACGTCCACAGGCGCTACAGGCACGACCTCAACTGGAAAACGTGGCCCTTCTTCACAAGGGACTCGTCGCCGGCAGCAGGGGTGGGTTGAAACGACAGTTTTTTTGGGCCATACCGATTTATTTCTGTGGTTCGTGGGACAGTGTTCTAGAAAAAGTCAGCTTATCAAGCTGAAATATCAGCATCAAAACAAAGTATTTCAGAGGGAGCAAGTCAGATGTTTTCAAGTTTTCTTCCCAGTTCGTCTATTTTAACGTGCCCTCTCGCTTGATCTCATTTTTTAAATTTCAGAATGGCCAAGAACCAAGAAAATAGATTGATGTACTGTAGCCTCATGTCAAACGTTTTTGGCTAGTATGCTGATACGGGCTTTTGATTATTGCGACTTAAATCACGTTGCATCCCTATATATGCTAGTTCATAAAGCGATGCCCGGCCGGGAAGTTTGCCGGAATAAAAAGTATGATACAAAAAAACCCACACAAAACATAAAAAAGAGTCGTCACGACCATAATTTGAGCATATTTCTTTATATGCTTTCATTTTTGTTCCCGGGGCCCAATTTGGTCATGTGAATCTGGCATAATTTGATGTCGGCACCCATTCTACACAAACGTACAAAAAGTAAAATTGTGTCCGTTCCCGCAAACAGCCCGGTCGGGACCCGGCCGGATTTGGAGATGTGACCATAGCATTATCAATTTTCATGTTTTGTGCAGAACTCGGACAACCTGTACGGCCAGCACCCGATCTACATGTGTGTGGAGGAGGACGGCAACGCGAACGGCGTCTTCCTGCTGAACAGCAACGCCATGGGTGAGTCCTTACTTGTTGTTTTTACTTCCAGGTATTGTCATCGTCATCGATATGGTGACGACCATTTTAGATGGCAACTACAATTTAAATAGTGACGACCGTTTTAAACGGCAACGATCGGTTTAAATGGCGACGATCGTTTTAAATGGCGACCTTTATGACTTAATAAATGTCATTTTAAATGGTGACGACCGTTTTAAATGGCAACGACCGTTTTAAATGGCGACGACCGTTTTAAATGGCGACTGCCGCTTACGAAACGGAAACGCGCGTCAACAATTCCTTGACGATCTCTGCTCTAAGTCTTTCTTACAAAGATTAAAGATCTAAATCTTTCACCTTTACATTTATTCTTTGATGACCTCTGTCCGCAGATGTGACCCATCCGCAGATGTGACCCATCCCGGTGCTCCAGGCTCCGCCCCCATCCTGGCGACCTTTAACCTTATGACCTCTGTCCTTAGACGTGAACCTCTAGCCCGGTGCTCCTGACTCCGCCCCCATCCTGCCGACCTTTAACCTTATGACCTCTGTTCCGCAGACGTGACCCTCCAGCCCGGTGCCCCTGGCTCCGCCCCCATCGTGACGTACCGCGTGATTGGCGGGGTGTTGGACTTCTACATGTTCCTCGGACCCTCCCCGGAAAACGTCGTGCAGCAGTACACGGAGGTGGGAATCCACATCTATTCATTTTAGAAGTATTATTTATGTACGTGTATATTCTGTATCTTTCGTCAGTGAATGATAATGAATGCTACCCTACTGCCGACAATGACCTTTAGACCTCACAAACTTGTCGGGCAAGCTTATTTTCTACTGTGTGGAGCCGGTTTCGTGACAAGTACAACGAAACGATATCGTCTTAAACTTTGTGGCCTACTTCAGAATGATGAACTAAACACAAACTTCCAGACATCTTTAACCCACTCCCGGTGTGGGTGATCTCAATCAATACTTCATGCATGCTAACAGACAAAACTAGTTACAAATGATCGTGAATCACAAAAATATTACAAATGTAAATTTGCTTGCATTTTGTTGAGTAGTCGAGTAATAAAAGTGACCAGGCGTTATATATCATGCAATTTTTGAGCAATTAGTTGAGTAATAAAAGTGACCAGGGGTTTTATTTTATACAATTGCCGAGCAATTAAGTTGAATAAGGTATTGATATGGTCACAAAAACTGGAATTTACCGTGGTGTCTCCATAGTTAGCTAGTCTTGAGTGCTGGTTTGTGAGAACTAAAGGCTCACTCGTCGTATCTAATGTCAGCTCAGAAGAGGACCAGAAATAGTCATGCTTTTAAGTACCAGAGTTATCAGCCAAGGATTGATGTGTTCAAAAATTCGTATTTCCCGAGAACCATAGTAGAATGGAACTCGTTGTCATCAAGTACTGTAGGAGCTTCCTCACTAAGTAGCTTTAAAGAACGGTTGCAGTCAGATATGCAAAGACTAGGTGTAACAGACCGTTCGGTGTAACAAGACCAGCTGCTGCCGCGCCGCGTGCCTGCGAAGCTGGTGTGTTACGCCTAATGGCGGTTATACCGGCTATATAGATACAGATACAGATACTCTAGTCGCAGAGGGTACTTCTACATAATCGAATGTTTTTCAGTACTTGTATATTGTCGGAATGTGCTGTGTCTTAACCATAGAAAACTTTCAGATTGCTTATGAGGCAACTTTAAAAATCCGCTTTGTTCCATGATATGACCATTCAAATTGTAACTGAGGAAGAGAGGAATGTTGATAGATAGAATATATGCAAATGTGGTCCTAAGTTGCATACTTAATGCGTTACAATCTATAATTCCACACTGGCAAATGACGGCAATTTCATACATTTAATCCTTTTTTTGTGGCGTCTGAAAGTTATGTGAATGTGAACATCGTTGAATCAAATTATGCTAATAAGGGTCTCATTTGCATAATTAAAGGAAATATTAGCAAAACTTTCTTTGTTGAGCTCATAATTTCTTAAGCTCATACTTTGGGCATGTTATATTTTAAGACAATCAACTGGTATGATTTATAATTGGAGAGAAACACTCCTAATACGTCAGTCATAAAGGTTAAAATCATTTGGCGAAGGTATGAGGCCGTGGAACTCTAGTTGGTTATTTCTTTATCTTGTTTAAACTGTGTTTTCATTCCTTATAAGGTGATCGGCCGTCCCGTGATGCCTGCGTACTGGGGCCTGGGGTTCCAGCTCAGCAAGTGGTTCTACAACAACTCACAGGGCCTGCGTGACGTCATTCAGCGCACGCGCGCTACCGGAATCCCTTACGTTAGTGCACGTCATTGCACTCCTGAAGTACCAAACGTTAAAGAAATGTTAGACATAGTTTTTATGTACTTGGAATATTGAAATTCTGTCCATGTCAAACATTCCATGGTAATGTCCTTGTCAGCAGGGCTAGCCCTTTGTAACAGCCACAGGCTAGTTGGGCAGCCCTGGCTGTGTGGTCCTAACAGTTAAACCAATAAGTAAATGAATAAATAAATAAATAAATGAATTGTTTCTTACCTCAGGATGTCCAGTACAGCGATATTGACTACATGGAGGACCGGAAGGACTTCACGTATGACGGAAGCAGCTATGGCGACCTGCCTGACATCATCCGAGACCTGCATGACAAAGGGCAGAAATACATAGTCATTCTGGTCAGACGGAGCTTTCACCTATGTTTGCTTCGAATACCGTAGGGCCCCCCTTTAACGAATGGGACTGTAGCACAAGGTTTGACAGGGCTAAGGAATCGGAGCAGAGGCTTAAAGTAAGACACCCTATAGAGATGTTTAGCCTTTTACACCAAATGGAAGTTCTGAATTTTCACTACACTCATATTTATCCAACTATCCCTTATACGGGAAAATATTTCTAAACCAACTACTGCACCAGCTTTTTTCTTGTTTTCTTTTATTTAGCTTAGGTCGTTTTTGCTCCCTCGCTTTGTTTTCGTTTTGTTTTTGACATTGCCTTTTACACGATCGAAATAAACAAGTGCGAATACAACGGAATAGAATGTACAGGATAATAGAATAGGAATTTATTATCATTAGAATAGAAATAGATCGACGTTTGGGTGTACCTGCAGGACCCGGCAGTGAGTAACAAGAATCGGCGGGACGGGTCGCCTTACCTCCCGTACGAGACCGGCAGGACGGCCGGTGTGTTTGTCAACACTTCTGACGGGAAGACACCGATTGTTGGACAGGTAAACTTTCGACCAAATCCTAAAAAATCATGTCCGAGACGAGATTGATAATAAGGCTATCTAAATTGTTTATTTATTGGATTCCTCATTTGAGCTAAATTTGCAGTTTCCTATTGTATCTCTGTTCTTTGTCGGGTCGTATGGCGTAACGGCAAGGTGTTTGGCCTAGAACTCAGAGGTCCTGGGTTCGAATGATGTCATGTCACCGATACTGTGCTCTTGAGAAAGGCACTTTACACAACGTTCCTCACTCTACCTAGTGTAAAAACGGGTACCTGACTTTGGTTGGGGAGGTAAAAGGCGGTGGAAGTAGATAGGGTTAGGCTGCGCTTTCCAATACCGTGCCCAAGACACATTGTATAACAACCCACTGCCCTTACGGCCTCATAAAGCCTACGGAACTACCTTTACCTACCTTTACATTATTGTACCTCAAATGCCCGGTCCATCATCACAGGTGTGGCCGACAGACTCCGTGTTTCCTGACTTCACCAACCCTTACGGCGCCCAGTGGTGGGCGGACAACTGTCAGGATCTTCACAACAACATTTCTTTCGATGGGCTGTGGATTGTGAGTAGGTCTTTCTTACATAATAGAATTAAGAAATTGATATTTGAAATTCGTTACTGTATTTGTTCAAACTGATGATAACCTCTTAATATCAAATAAGGTTCCAATTGTTCTGGACATTAGAGTTATGTTTAGTATCATTGAAGCAAACGGATCGTTAGCCCCTCGAAGAAACACACATTTCAATGCAAAAGCAAAAGTTAAGACAATTTTGTGTCCCCGAACAAAACATTGTAACATTCGAATCGATTCCAACTTCCGAATTTTCGCATGTGAAGCGCGTTCTAATCATTCGACCGGCCTCCGGGTGATACGACTTTGAAGCCCGGGCAGTTCGGTGAAATATATATATATATATATATATATAGACCGATTCGGAACTCTAGTATCGAACTTTATCCTGGTTGTCATGACATAAACACTTTTATTTTTCACCTTCTATAGGACATGAACGAACCGTCTAACTTCCTGAACGGTTCTGTGTCCGGCTGCTCAGGGAATACATGGAACAATCCGCCGTTCCTACCAGGCAAGTTGTTCGAAACACATTTATAAACAATCTTTTATAATACAGTGCTGAACTTTCTTCCAACACTAAGGTATTCACGGATCAAATTCTTAACGACCACTGTCGCCTTTTTCGGGATCAATAATGACCAATCACTGCCGAACGCAAGCTCGCTAGAGTTACAGACACGTGACTTTATTGACACGTGTCATTACGGATACGTGACGTCAGCAATTGGTCAAACGTGCCAGGAAGTTTATAACGCACACTGTGTCTGTTGAGTGATGACAAAAACAATCTTTTGTTTGTTTGTCTGTTACTGACGAAAGACGGCAGATGCTGTCTCAAACGTCTGACCATTTTCAAATTCTATGCAGTTGCTTGAGGAACGGTTACACAGCAAAACAAACGAAGACGAAGACGACATACATTCGATACAAACCCCTCAAAATGAGCAATCTTGAACATCTTTCTGCTTTCTGAACGGGCAAACTATTTTCTTGACTACTGTCCTTTCATCCGGTAATACAAGCTGAAACAAGCATCTTTCCATCTCACAGCGATAAAGGGGAGTCTGTTGTACGAGGGTACTTTGTGCATGGACGCCAGGCAGACCTGGGGGAGTCACTACGACGTCCACAGTCTGTATGGACACAGCATGGCCATTGCCACTCGCGAGTAAGTACATGCTGGTTTGTTACGCCTAATGGCGGTTATACCGGTTATAAAGATACAGATACAGATGTAAATACCAATGAATTTGTCTTTGTTTGTATGTATGCGTATTCATATGTATGAGTATTTCTGTCGGTGTGTGTGTATGTGTGTGTGTGTGTGTCTGTATCTCTGTGTGTGTGTGTGTGCGTGGGTGAATATCTGTGTATGAATATATGTGTGTGTGTGTGCGTGTGTGTGTGTGCGTGTGTGTGTGTGTGTGTGTGTGTGTGTGTGTGTGCAAAATACAGAGAGCCTGTTATCCCCCTGCTTCAGCCAAAGAGTTCCCATTTAAAGGCATTTGCTTGCCTTATATGCATGCTATGTTTGTATCCGAAGTAGACTTAGTGTTTCAAGACATTTGTGTCGCCTCGACAGCGCTATGAGGAGTATCTTACCGACCAAGCGGGGTGTGGTGGTGACCAGGTCCAGTTTCTCGGGCACCGGTCAGTTCGGCTCGCACTGGCTGGGGGACAACAAGGCGGCGTGGGAGGACATGGCGTGGTCCATACCGGGTAAGGACGAGGGCGTGGTGGGCACTTGCAATGGTTGCATCCTTGTTCTTAAAAAAAAAGAAATACATGGCTTAGTCTATATCAGTGGCAGTTTTGCTATGTATTTAAAACAACCAAAACTTCCAAACATGCGTCGATGAACTATTGAATTGCAATTGTTTCGTCCTGTTGACCAGAAAATCTGCTTTACTCCTAAATTGTATTGAAGAGGATCTCGTCAATTATGAAGCAGAATTGTAAACTTTAAATCTATTTATAATATATTCATTGGTTAGGCTTGGACATTTGGTCATATATACAGCCAAGACTGCCCAAACTTTAACTTACAACACTTAAGGGAATTTCAGAACTTATCCAAAGAGTCACAGTCTGTGTCAATGACTCGGCATCTTCATGCATCTTTCGGTGTTCCAGGGATCCTTGAATTCGGGCTGTTCGGCATTCCCCATGTAAGTTGTCCCAATTCACATGGCTTCTAAATCAGACACCTCAACACAACCTTTTGTCGATATTTCTTTAATGCCGCACATTTTGCTGTTTTTATTATCATTATCATTTTACTAACTATCTTCCAGGTTGGGGCGGATATTTGCGGTTTCGGAGGAAACACGACGGAGGAGCTGTGCCAGCGGTGGATGCAGCTGGGAGCGTTCTACCCATTTTCACGGAACCACAACACCATGGACGGAAAGGTGGGGACTTTAGCCACCCTCTCACTGGACCCGCGGCACGCTGGCGGCGTCGCTGCGTCCTAAACCGGATTTGTGTTACCCTTGACTTTATAATGGAAATATCATTCAAAACGTACAAGTATGACCAAAATGACAACAAAACACACAAAGCTTAAAAAGATTCGTTTTTTGTCCCTGAAATTCGTTGAGTGCTTTGTCAATTCGATCGGCCGCAGTGACGCCGCCAGCGTGCCGCGGGTTCAGTGAGAGAGTGGCTTTAGTACTGTAGTCAATAAAGTCCAAGCAGATATTGTGAGGAAATATTTCAACTTTCTCTAACTGGTGACAGTTTGAGCACGTTACTGTCTTTACCTTTTATTTGACTAACGCCTTTTATTAGTCTGTTTTTGCAAGTATGCGTAACTCTTTATGCGTGAGTCTTGCATTGTTCAATTTTCAATTGAATGCACAACTTCTCAAAATGTCCCAACCTCAGCCACAAGACCCGGGTTCCTTCAGTCAGAGCATGATCGACTCCTCCCGTGACGTCATGATGACGCGCTACACCCTGCTGCCCTACCTGTACACGCTGTTCTACCACGCCCACGTTGCCGGGACAACGGTTGCCAGGCCACTCCTACACGAGTAAGGCGACATTTGATAATTCTCCCATCCCTATAATTTCTCTCAAAGATCAGCAAAAGCTTTGACTATCATCATCATGGTAATGATCTAGTCGGTCTGGACTCAGGAGTGTGTGATATTTGATATCTAATACTAATAGTAAAAGAACCCAACACACTTACCAGGGGTAATTCGGTGGCAAATCTGCATTACACTTTCAATGTCGCCCAAAAAGTAAAACCTTTTGCGATTGTTCACAAGCATTTCGCTTTGCATTAGACGGAATAAGAAGTGGAGTAAGGTGTTATATGATAAGCCTCCTAAAACATTAGACTGTCCTATTTTATACTACTACCCGTTACGTCATTTCCAGGTTCCCATCCGACCCGAAGACGTGGGACGTGGACCGACAGTTCCTCTGGGGGCGGGGCCTCCTCATCTCACCCGTACTCACACAGGTGAGCTGAAACTTAATATGTTTTCCTGGACGACATGGATTTTGAGGGTTAAAATATCTTTATTGTACTTAGAACAGACATACTATACACAAAATGGATGTCAAAAACTCCTAGGACAGCCCCTTTCATGGCCTAGGACATCCAGGGGGTGCAAGGTAGAAAGTAGCGAAAAGTGTAAATCGTGTTCACACGTATCATTCCTGAAAAATGTTGAATGATGTAAAATGCGAAAGGTATGTATTCAGATTGCACATTCGTACTTGTAGTTGCTAGTGGGTGTTGGTACATGACGTCACAACCACCATGCTAGTTGGTTAAACCTAGGAGACTCAGGCATATCATGATTATGTAGAATGAATAATGGTGGGCAATGCTTATGTCATACTTAAGTGACTCCTGCTACATAAACATACACCTTACCATGTAAATTCACCTGGCAGCTTCCGGGTATAACCACCCAACATGGCGGACAAAATTACGTCATAGTCACGTATGTGAAAACGATCTGTTTTCCTGACCGATAAACTAACAGATTTGTTGACTCTCCTAACTGTTCTAACAGGGAGACACCACCGTGGACGCGTACTTCCCAGACGACCGCTGGTACGATTGGTTTACGGTAGGTGACCATTTGAATTAATTTCATCTTTAGACAACTAGGTGGCCCAAACAGCTATGCTAGCTGATTTCCATTGGGGCCCAGTATAACATATACACAAACAACAATCACAATACGTATTACAGTTCGGCAGTAGAACGGAATGATGTAAACAAGGCTGAAACCTAACTCCTCATGCTTTTTACGTCATGTAGTACTGAATGTGTTTGATAAAATCGCAGGGATTTGAAATCGAAGGTGACTACAGAGGTCAGACGGTGACCCTGGATGCTCCGCTGAACAGGATCAACGTCCATGTCCGAGGTGGGACCATTCTGCCGACCCAGGAGCCTGCTAACACTACTGTGTACAGGTAACAAGTCTGTTACATTGATGAAGGCTAGACATCCAGGTAATAAGATACGTCAAAATAGTTACTCATCTGCTATCTTTCATCAGTGACTAAGGAAAGATCTGGCAGAGTCATCTGAAACTGTCTTCACTTCATTAACATATCTAATCATAGTTTTGGTATATAACCTGGTTCTGCCAGATCTTTCCTTAGTCACTGACGAAAGATAGCGGATGCTGTCTGAAACGTCTGACTGTTTCAAAATTTATCCAGTTGCCTGAGTAACTATTTTTGACGTAACAAGTCTGTTACCATAGCTAATGATTTTCTTACATTTGCAATATAAGATTGACTGTTTGTATTTTGTTACGTAGTAGTGCTGGGTTGTTTCATGTATATAACATTATTACACAACAATAGTACCAGGTACAAAGTATGGCATCCACAGATACCTAACTACAGCTCTATAAGGCTAATCTAATTGATACAAGAGTATAGGCATCATGAGCTTTTACAATCTATGGAAGAGTTTCTTGCCTTTATCAAATGAAATAAAATGAAGAGTTCTTGCAAGAGGTCCCTTGTCATTTGTTTCTGCTTAGATCTACGAGTTTTTCAACATGTACTTTGCACAAATCTACCGGAGTGTTACCCTTACCTTTGCCACTATTCTTCAACAAGTTCTTTTTATATCACATCGTGCTTTCAGCCGCCGAAACCCCATGGGGCTTGTAGTTGCGCTGGACGACTCTAACTCTACCGGAGCAAGTGGGGACCTGTTCTGGGATGATGGAGAGTCTTACGGTAACCATTGAATGTTATTACAGAAAACCCACGGTTCATCTCTGATGATGATGAGGCAGTTATTTTTGGACAGCATATCAAAAATCACTTGTTGGTATATTTCATTACATTCGCAATCGCATAACACAACTGCAATCATTATGGTGTTCAGATTGTATGCACTCGGCGTTGTAGAGTGGTATTAGGTGCAACTTGTGTGAATGGATTATCAGCATATATTGATGTTCATCAATGTGTACGTTAAAATGAAAATGTATCACATTAGCTGTACAAAACACTGCATACAGATTGCCAAAATGCATCAGTTTTCATTTGTCGTTAAAGACTTTTGAATGCACATGCTTTCCCCTTCTACAGATTCCATTGAAACGACCGAGCATCTAAGCGTGAGGTTCACAGCATCAGCGGTGAGTAGTCCAGGAAATTGCACTAATGCCTCGGTCCCAATTGGAAAAAAGGGGCCCCGTCGGTTAGTTTACGGGCTGTTTTTCTTTTTTTGCACTTGTGGCGACTGGGCAATGTTTGGGCACGGCCGGGCCCCGGGATGTTTTTAATTCAGAGTTAATATCAACCCGGGAAGCGGTAATAGACGCCGTAAGTAAATCGTGAGATGTACCCCCCGTATGAGGCAGTCAACCGACACAAATTTATGGCTTGCGGGCCCGGCCGAGGCTACACCCCCTACGGGCACCGGCGCAAATGTGACCGAAACATTAGTGAGCGCGTCAAACTAGCAGGTTGAAATGTGTACCATTGCATTTGTAAAACATGGACAAATGCGCTTACTGAAAGGATGATAAAGCCACCCTTGCTTACAGAATGATGGCATCAACTGTCAGGTGGATGTCCTACCAGTGCCGCCACTACCGCCCGGCCACTGGGCGTACTTACCGTACGGCATGTTCTATGTCCTCGGGCTGGAGCTGCCCGGCACCCCGAGTGTAAAGGCAGGTCAGCCCGGTGACCTGCGGGATGTCGACAGCGGCAACGTGCAGTATGATGGCGAAAATAAGGTAAGGCGTACGGCAAATCTGCCGATCGATTCAAAATTTTGCAAAGTATAATGAAATAACTGTAGTACGTTATTATCCTTTTCATTAAGAAATTCATCGAGGGGCGCTGAAAGAAACAAATACCTTTTTTGTCTCTTTTTATCAATTTTCAAAATAACAAAAAAGAAACACCATGGCACACATACAAAATAAGTGAAGCACATGAGTAACAACCGAATTGATACATAAAACCAGGAAACAATAATATATGATCACAAATATTTAATGAGAACCCACTTCGGTGATAATTACACAATAAAAGAAATAATTTAGATAAAAAGAACAATAATATTATGTAGTTTATCCCACTTCCCAATGTGTTTTTCAAAATCTTGTGAAGTCTTTTAGAAATAATGTATTACATTTATTCAAAGACTTTGTACAATACAATACAATACAAATCGAGTCCTTTCTGTTACAGGTTCTCCGCTTGACTAACTTGGCTGACATGAACCTTATGGTGTTCAACGACTTGCAGATAACATGGAATTGATGGCCATCGTCTTGTTGATTCGTTTAAGCAGCACAGTAAACAACATAATGTGGACACAAACCCGATCACTTTAAACTTGACCCTTAAAGTCATCTTCCAAATTCTAAGGGCTCGGTGTTGGCAGCCCAATGTCTCAATTCGTTTAGTGACAACACAATGGTTTTACATTTAATTTTAACACAAGAATGTTTGAAATGGTAATGACTTTTCAATTTTTTTGTTTCTCTTAAAAGCAAGTTTGAATGTTCCTCTTAACTGTAATCAGGCATCGACATAACTTCCCCGCCAGTCAGTCTTAAAGACTACATAGTTATCAGAGGTACCTATATGATTTCTATTGTTCGTCTATTGTTCGTAAATGAAATGAAATGAAATGCCAGCGGATCGAATTGTGCATATTGTGTTGTCAAGATCTAAGCAAAAGTAATCCTCAAAGAAGTAACTAAACTGCTGCTTTGGATTTACTAAAGTAATAGTATGAAGAATCACAAATCAGTAATAACATGTAGATAACGATACACACAGAAAATCAATTTTCAAAAGAGATTTTGCGTGTTTCTTGGACCGTCATAATCCACGTCCTGATCACCAGCGATTGGGTGTTTAAGTGCAATTATCCATGTGTAAGTAATAACCTGAAGGAACAAGTATGATGTAATTCAAGCCAAAGTTTCTATGCAGCAGTACGTATGTATAATAGACCGATCCTGGCTTTTCATCAGAATTAGCAAATAAACTAAGAGAGTTGATACATGTCAAATGTTTGCTTTTTTACAACGGTGGAGGTACGGAATCGTCTATGCAGACATAATCCCAATTCTTCCAAGCGTTGGTCTTTCAAAGTTCAGTCTTGTATTCATAATGGTATTTATCAACACAAATAAACGTACATGCCTTATGCTTCGGTCCCAAAGTCGCGACATTTTGCTGACTCGACAGTCAGAGCTAATCAATTTTTACCGCATCCAAATGAGACCAGGTGACAGCATTTTTCGCCGATGCTCGCACGATTTGCTCACGGCGTCTATTTGTTACCGGGTCCCGCGTTCAATTTAAGTCTGAGTTAAATTGATTCGGGATCCCGACCGGGCCCAAAAATATCCGACAACCGCAGGGTGTCCGACGGGACCACGTAAGGGTCACGCTCGAAAGTGCCAAAACAGCCCGTTAATTACTCGGCGGGGCCCCCTTTTCCAATCGGGACCGAAGTATTAGTCATATGTGGGAAATATGTAGACAGTGTCGTCTGTGGAGTCGGTCACGATGAGTCGTCCCCGGGGCCCCACCGCCACCCCGTCGGGGCTATGCATCTGCCCGCCCGCCGGCAGGCTGCGGACGTACTCGCCCCCGCTCGTGAACAGCTCCAGCCGCACCGTCGCGCTGCTTGCCACGACGATGTGACCGAGCTGGGCAGTGCAGATGCCGCTAGGCCGCATGAGCTGGCCGTCCTCGATCCCGTAGCTTCCGAAGTTGTACAGGAAGTTTCCATAGCGGTTGAACACGAAGACGGTGTTGGCTGACACGTCGGAGACAAAGCTGCGCCCCACTCCGTCCACCGTCACGCCGTAAGGCTCGCTCATGTCCGGATGCGTCAGCGTGTGCACGACCGTCCCATTTGGGTTGGTCACTAGAACACAGCTTTGCTCTTCTCTCGATTCCGTCAGTACAATGTTGCCTCGCCGCGCGTCGAAGGCGATCCCTCGGTAGGACTGCGTCTTGTTTAGCGTAAAGCCACCCAAGACCGACCCGGTCCTGATAACAATATTAATTATAATGATAATAATAATGATATTAATAATAATAATGATGATGATAATGACGATATTGATAATAATGATAATAATGATAATAATGATAATAATGATAATAATGATAATAATGATAATAATGATAAAAATGATAAAAATGATAATACTGATAATAATGATAATAATAATGATAGTAATGATAATAATGGTAATAACGATGATAATGGGTTTATTTAAAGCACATTTGGCAGCTGTACTTTGCACTAGAAAGAAAAGAGAAAAGCAAACATCCTAATTGACCTTACCGATTACAATGTGCTATTTACCTGCTGTACTGCACAACATGGTCGGCCACCCAGCTCCGCCCTACGACCCACAGGTGATCAGAACCCACTCGCGTATCCATGGTAACGTCGTGGGGGTTCATCCTCTTCCTCGACGACCCGGGTAGTGACGTGGGGAAGTGACGGAGGAACGTTCCGGTCATGTTGTGGACTGTCGACAGGAAAGGAAAGTGATCTCGAACCAGGTTAGCTCAAATGAAGTCATTGAACAGAAGAGCTAATCTTCCACTTGTCGTGACAGAGAAGACAGACGCTATGTACAGTATTTACAGGTTCATTGTACCGGGGAAATTCCCCTAGCTCTTTTCGACAAGCACAATGAACATTGGACCACGGCTTAACGTCACGGCCTGAGGACTGCGACCCTTTCCGGTAGCGTGCATGTCGGGTGAGCTACACAGCCGGGATCGAACCCGAATTCTAGTTCCAGAGGTAGGGTCGCTAAACTACGCACGCTACCTGTAATCCGCCGGTTGTGCATGTCCGCCACGAAGATCTCTCCGTCTGCCGACGCGACGACCCCGTTCGGACCCTTGAACTGCCCCGGCTCCGAGCCCGTGCCACCAAACACGATCGTGTCGTCATCAATGGCTCCTCCAGCGATCTCTGCAGTTGCAAAAAAGTGAGTTCGCAGATCTCATACCTCCGTAACATATTTCACCTTCACCTAGTCCCATCCTCATCTTGAGGGTCGGGGACCATGGTCGCCTTCAGCACGAGCTTTCTCCATCCTTCCCTATCCTTCGCCCTCTGGGTACTTGTAAGTTTCTTGTTTTATCTTCATTATAGAAATAAGGTTGTAAATAGCGAAATCTATTTCAATTGATGGTCCTCTCAACCCTAATTACATATATTCAATGTGTGAAAGTTCTATTCTTTGACAGCATTGTATTCATTTCAACATGTCATCACTCATTTTGCAAATTTAGCCAAATGTAGGTTCACATCTAGGGGGGGTCCAAACCAACACCACTTCTTTCTGAAGGAAAATGTAACCTGCCGCCCAAAAGGCAGGAATTAAGCATGCCAAGGAAAGTTGAGTCGCAGTTTGACCTGTGTCCCGTGGGAAGTTTATACACTTTTTTACGCAAATATTTTCGTGCATTACAACCATCCCTCAACAGAGACGGAGGGCGCCATAGACTTTCTGCAACCTATGATCCATTGCTCTCCGAGTCACGTGTCTCATCTTCATATCGTGACGTCACAGAAGCAGTGGATGGCTCACTCCTTGACAAAGACTGTAGCTGATCAGTCGAAAATTTGGGTAAGTCCAATTTATTGTGTTGGCATTTACAGTTTAAACTCCATTCAGAATGACTTCTACCAACACAGATGAACTTTCAAGTGAATTTTCGTGCTTTATCTTACCGGTTTTGTCCCCGTTGTTTGTGGAGGACGGGTGAATTGATTCCCCATCGTTTCTTCCATACGCCCCGAACGCGACGCCTTGGGTTGGCATGGGCTACGGTAGAACAAGAGGATACTGTAAGGAAACTAGAAGGAGAATTGAAATCGTTCTTAACTAAATTAGACAACTCCAAATATTTTTCGAATCATCGATTTTTTCTATGTACTTTTGTTGACACTTCCACCCGTTCCTCCTAGCTTGTGTTGGCTAAACATGTCCTAGTGTTGTGAGACAGTCGTGAAACTTTTTACACCTATATCCTGAACTCTGACCTCCGAACAAATTTACGTACAAATCTTTCTGATCCAATTCTCATAGTCTGTATTTTAGTATTTTAAGGACATTTATTGATGTATAACTGAGTTGCATGACCAATTTTAATGTTAAGTTAAACTGTATCATAATTTAGTTAAGTGTAGTTTTCTATTTATATATTTGTGTTTTTGTCCCTGTAAATGTTGGCTCTCGAAATCAGCCATGCTGCCTGAGAGACTGTGTAGTGTCTTGTTACATTTGCAAATAAATAAAAACTAGAAGGAGAACATCTCCTGGCAAATGACTGACATTTTCCCGTCATCGTCTGTCTGGCTAAGTTACAGGCCGTTTCGATACACTGTAAGTTCGCTACATGTCGTTTCGTACATGGTAGAAGCCGTTTCGTTACATGGCATTTTTTTTCTGATCAAGCCGTCTCGATTCTCGACAAACACGTCGTAATCACGTGAGTGTAGACACCCCAAAGTAGTGGCCCGAGTTCGATGGACGTTAAATGGAGGTCCCGTGTTTGGGGAGAGCCACACCCCGCGCACGTAAAAGAACCCACCACACCTTTCGAAAAAGAGTAGGGGCATGCCCCGGTGTGCGATGGTCCAAAAACCTACAGTCGGCCGCACATGGGTTCGCCCTTAGTAATAGCCTCTGGCTAGTTGGGTAACCCTGGCAACATGCCGAACCAATAAATAAAAAAATAAATAGGGAACCGCCTACCAGACCGTCCTGGTTCCCAGGAAGCCGGCGAGACGAGTGGGTGAAGGCGTTGATCGTGGGCGCTGTTGCTTCTGGCTGTGGGGTACAATGTTATACTGTACACAACAGACGTATTACTCAGAAAAAAGAGAGAAGTTTACAATAAAACGAGCAAAACAGTAGCGTTGTCTAGCACTGACTAGTTTTTTTTGCTGTTGTTGTTGCTGAATGGATAAAGTTACTTGAACTGATTCTCAGCACTCTTAGAAAAATGGGTACAGTCAAACCTGCACTATGTACATGTTCTAGTCCTCTTTCTTATGAAGACTAACAGGCAACTGTAGCCACTTTTTTGTGGCACCTTAGAGTATTTACCTCTATCCCAAGCATGAAGAGTCCTGTCTACTATAACTTGAGATATTAAATCAGACCCGTGCAACATGTTTGCTGATTGTGGTCATGGCGGTGGCTTGATCTCCAAGCAGGTCTACCGGTGTCAAGATAATATCCATGGAAACTTGTTTCACCCATTCTGTATCTATATTTATAAAGCCGATATAACCGTCATTCGTCGTAACACACCAACTCATTGAGACTGTTTTACCACCGGTAGATCTACTAATGTCTACTTGGAGATTAGTTGTGGCTGTCATGGGATGGCCACTTTAGACCGCTTGTGTTTGCCCCAAATATCAATGATGATATCATGTTATTCATAATTTGATGATGACTTACTTCAATCAAAGAAGACTATGCTCTGCCTGAAGATTGCTGATTCGAAAATGTTTTTGTAATTTTCTATAATCATTACGTAACTACTTTAGTGGCCATTAAATAACAAACAAAGTTTCAATGAAAAATGCTGTCACCTGTGACCAGGTAACATTTGGTAGCGGTAACAATTGATTAGCTCTTACTGTCGAGTCAGCAGAATGTGTGGCATTAATGAGCGTCGCGAGGATGATAGATGACATCACCAGTATCACCATGGCAACGACCATGACGGCCAGGCACATTAGCAGAGGCCGTGACCTCCGATGACGTAGCATCTGACCCCAAAGACCGACCTCTTCTTCTTTGTCCTCTGCAGAAATATGAGATACATGCTTCTGTGAATAGCTTCATCGGGTGACAGACCACATCAGAACAAAATCTTTAAAAAAAATGCTATAGACTGGGACGGGGCTAAGGAAGGTGGTAGGCAGAGAAGACAATATGTAGATACATGTATGGATCAGACTATCTACCCCAGTCATGAACTGTCACGTTTGGTACCGCATTCTTTCCACAGCAGTGACACCTAGCTGCAGTGCAGAGTAGAACCAGCCAGTATAACAAAGCATATTTGAAAATTCATTTATCTATATCAACAAACATCTTACAGTGATATTGCCAAACTTTGAACATTCCATGTTCAGAATAGTTGCTCTGTGTGTATTTGCAAACAAGTATTCCAAGAAATCAAAATGACCATCTACAACATTAACATTGTCTTTGCGGATATCTAAGCAGATGCTGCTACACATACTACCCGTAGCTGCTGTGGAAAACTATGGAATGTTGTGTTTTGAAATATCGATGGTAAATAAAGTTACTGCTGACCTGGAGCTGGGCGGTTGCGGTGCCGACCGCGTGTTGGTTCCTCTTGGTTACTATTGCCTGAGGGTGGCGGACTGGCCTCAGTGGGCGGTTGGGCTTCGGGGAAGGGGCAAGCGTCCGGAGGTGGCCGGGGTTCGGAGAACGGTTGCCCTTCTGGAGTCGGTCGGGCCTCGAGAGGCGGGTGGGCTTTGGTAGGTGGGCGGGTCTCTGTGCCGACCCAACCCGCACGGTCACCGTGAACGCTTCGGGGCGGTGGACGGGCTTCAGTGCGAAATGAGTCTGCCTGATCAACGTGAACACCGGGTGGCGGCAGGGCTTCCGTGCGGACTCCGACCGCGCGGTCAGCCTGAACGGCCCGCGGCGGTAATACAGGCGGGGGCGACTCCGAACGCGCCCTGCCCGCAATGTTCAGTGTCTGCGGCGGTGCGTCGGAGCTCTCGTAGGGCATATTAACGGCGAACTTGTCCACCATCCGTAGGTTGACGTCTTGCGTTTTGTCGTTGACAGGGTCCGGGGCGCACCAGAAGCGAGTTTCGCAGGTCGCTCTCGAACGTGAACTTGCGACCGGCTGCACAAGTTCGAAATGCCGAAAGTGCGGCCTCACCGGCTCCGCCATCTCGTACGCTCGGTTTGCCGTGAACCGCAGCCCGCTTGGCGCCTCGGCGGGGTGCGCTTCGATCAGGCACCGAGGGTTTCTGACAAGCGCTGCCTGCTCGTAAGCCATGGCCGTAACCGGGGTAACTAGACAAAAAAGAAACCGTAGTGCTAATCCCAAACAAGCTTGATCTAAACCTGAACTCTACTGCTAAGGGTTGCAGTCTTTTGTAGAGGACCTCACACCTTGATAATCAGTCTTGCGTGCTTAAGAAAGGCTACACCGCAAGCATCTTAAAGATGCCGTCACATTCCTCGAGATGCACTTCGACCACGCCCGAGCATGCAATGGCCGAAGTCTATTACCTCCGACCGCACTGGCTAGCTCTTTATCATATCAGCAATACATGTGCCCTTGGCTACTTGGACACCCGTGGCTTCAACTCAGCCGAGAAAGCAGCATAAAGCCGGTTGCTACTCCGCTATGTGGGTAAAAACGAATAAATATATGTTTATGAGCTTATTGTCTGGAGCATACGTGGTTCATTTTTGCCAGCGGGGGTCTCCTCAAAATTTCAAGAAAGGTTAATGAGTCGCGCACTTTTGCAGCAAAAACAAGAAACTATTACCATGGGTCATGTTAGGCGACACGAGCACAGGAGCATGTTTCGTCTAGAGGTTAATGACCCTGTCTGTTGACTTAGGGGTCGAGAGTTGGAATCTGATACTAATATCAAGCCGCAGGACCCATGCTTAAGAAGAGTCATTACACCTTAAGAACGTTTCCTGACTAATCAGTGATGAAAATTACACTCCACTAGACCAACTACCCTTGCAGTTGTTAACAAATGACCAAATATGGATAAGTGTTTGCCATTTAAGCCAAAAAAAGCAAATATAATCCTTACCGCGGGATCACTCGCCTGGCAATAAGTAACACTGTCTTGCCAAAATTCTAACATACACAGCCCCTTTCGAAGGCCTGGTGGAGGATAAGAGTATGCCTCGGTGTATGTCACTATGTGGATCAACGCATTCAGTCCGGCCTACGCAGCGTTTACTCACCCAAGTTCAAAACTGGTGTGTTACATAGCGAAGCGACTTACCGGTTGTATAAAAGAGCCAGACAAATCTAATACTAGGTATGTATCAACATAAGCAAACACAGTAAAATGACGGTGACACAACGCAACAGAAGCACGTTGTTTCATTTTTCAAACTTATCGTAAGTCCATGCAGAGACTACCACTCATTGCAAGTAGCATTTGATTGCCAGTATGTGTGAAATGTCATAATAGTTGCACGGTATGTTTGAAGGGTGGCTGAGGAATTTTGGGATGTTTTTGAAAAAAAAACTTTCTTAAGCTTAATAAACCTTCCTCAACCTTTTTTTTCAGATAGTACCTTATAGCAAGGTGATGATTTATGCAAATTAGTATGATGTCATGATTACGTCATCAAGATTTATCAGGCCACGTCCCTTATTTAGAATCAAAAACGCTCTCCTTGGCTTGTACTTCGATGTTTATCAATATAACTTTGCAGGAATGTACATAGTAATACTTATGGAATGACACGTGCCTTCGAGTATATTTTGAAATATCAATTTTTGGCGATTTTTTTTGTTTGAGTTTATTTTGAAATACCGATTTTTGGCGATTTTTTTGTTATCAAATGTATTCACGGTACGATACACGTGGCAGTGGCTCACGCTATAAAAAGATGGACTTGGATACATCCCCAGTTGGCTCTTCTCATCATAAAAGATTGTTAAGAATGTAGTCATCCATTCACAGTGTGGGCAACCACTACATTGCCCTAAATCTTAATCATTAACAAACTAATCTTAATCATTAACCAAACTATCGGTAACCTGGCCTGGGTCTGACCTAATGAACTATATAGCGTCCGGTTAGCACCAGTTGAGTGGGCGTCTCATAGGATTCATTGACCTTTGTGTGCTGAAGGCAGTAAGGGGAAATCTTTAAGTTTCTGAAGACGCTGCGAAGACAACCCTCAAGCCATGCCTGCTGAAGAAAGTTCTCCGGGGAAGTCGGTAGAAGATCCTAGAAGGGAGAAGGGCGGGTTTAGCAGCCCCAGATGGCGAGTAGTTCTGGTCGTGTCGTGTGTCGTGGTGGCGGCTCTGCTGGTTATAATCGTGCCGACCGCCGTGGTACTGACCAGGACGGACCGCCTCGATCCCGTGTGTCCCGCCATGGACGAGCGGGAGAGAGTCGACTGTCACCCCGAGGGGAAGGCCGCGAGGGATCGGTGCGAGGCGCGGGGCTGCTGCTGGAGCCCGGCGGCCACTCAGGGCCCGCCCAGCTGCTTCTACCCGACGAACCACGGCTACGAGGTTGACGGGGAGGTGGTGAAGACGGCGTCGGGCTACAGGGCCAGGCTGCGCCGACTGAAGAGCCCGCCCACCCCGTACAGCGCCGACGTGGAGACGCTGGAGGTGGTTGTAGAAATGCAGGAAGAGCACAGACTACACGTTAAGGTTTGTAAACCGTGTTGGTACCTGACTAACGCCATAGCTTCGAATTCTTGTAAAGATGTGCGAAATATTAATATCAGAACAAGATGACATTATGAAATACGTTGACTTCCTTATATATTTACACACCACCTTAGATATGATGACACCTTTGTCACTTAGATATTTACCAATGAAACATTATTGGGTGAACTCTTTGTTTACTTAATAAGTTACATATGCCTGTCTGAGGACATTTCGGCTATAGTTATTTTGTTGTACAAGCCATACGTTAGGTTTCCAATACTTTTAAAAAAATGCCCCAAAATGGTTCTTTAAACGGAGTTACCTAACTCGATGCTTTCCCACAGATCTTAGACCCAGCCGAGGCCCGGTACGAGGTTCTTAAACCGCAAGTTCTTACCTTGCGACTTCTCCACAGATCTTAGACCCAGCCGAGGCCCGGTACGAGGTGCCCGAGGCGGCCCTGAGGGTCCCCAGACCCGGGCAGGCGGCGGACAGCCCCGTGTATGACGTCACATTCACTCACCGGCCCTTCAGCTTCAAGGTCACCAGGAGAAGCACCGGGGCAACAATGTCAGTCATTTCGTCATGTTTCTGTAATATTTGATATTTCTGAATGAGAAAATACCAAAACTACATAAAAGAAAGCAATATCTATGGAGGTCCAAAGTATGTCGAAACATCTTATCGATCGCAGTGCAGTAAAAATGCATGGGGCTAGTAACCAACCACTGTTCGACATGTATATGTGCAGAAAGACAGGACTGACATTTAATGTTATTTAAGGGGCATGCCGTATCTACATGCTGGAGTACATTTGATGACCATCTAGTCCCATCTTGCTTCTTCATCTACGTACTCTGCTTCATATGGCTACCACCATACAAGCGCTATGGATTCTTGACACGACTGCCTCTCACAGTACGTTGTATTAAATGTTGTTGTCATGAACTACGTTTCTTCAGATTCGACACGTCCGTGGGTAAGCTGACGTTTGGTGACCAGTTCCTGTCTGTGTCCACCCGGCTGGCCAGTTCTAACCTGTACGGACTGGGGGAGCACGTCCACAGGCGCTACAGGCACGACCTCAACTGGAAAACTTGGCCTATCTTCAGCAGAGGAGCGTCTCCCAAAGGGGTGGGTATTCAGTTTACTGTACATGTGATAAAGTGGAAAAACAAGTACAAGGCAATGAGAAATGGCAGACTTCACACCGTTTCCCATACTACTTTGTAGCCCTTCCAGCCCCACAGACAAATGTACCGGCATTTGGGATGTACAGCAATATTGCATTGCGAACAATAGGAATCTCTGTAACATGATTACATAGCCAGCCAGACAACCAGACAGACAGACTAGCTGAAAACAATACTTCGCAATAAGTGAAACTGGAACGATGGAATACTATCTAATGGGGTATAAAAACAAAACTCCGAAATCGTTGAAAAACGTGACTAAATGCTACTATGAACAACTGAACACAGGCACTATCAACATATTCCATAAAGTAGTAAAGGAAAAACAGCCAAAATGCATTTTCAGTCGTTTAGAAACAATTAACACCGCACATTCTCACAACACCAGACTAGCACAGAAATGAGCATTCCTGCTACCCAAACCCAGAACTAATGCCATTACTCGAACCTTCCTATACAGAGCTATCAGAACATACAACACTCTACCAATTCACATTACATCCTCAAATCCACGTGCATTCAAAGTAAAAATCTGGTCCTGGACAAAAACTCAAAGACATAAAAACTCACCTATCAGCTCATGGTGGTAAACTTGACTATAGGACATCCGTATGTTTCATGACCTCTGACCTCCACAATATCCAATATATGATAATATTATGTACATGTATGATATAATATGATAATAATGTTTCTGTTTATGTTAATTGAATGAGGATAATGATGAATTGATTGATTGACGTTATGAGTAATTTAATGTATTGCATAATATGATAAGGTTAAGAACGTTAATGATTGATTTATGCTAGTTGTCTGATCAAAATTATCTGTATAATTTGTTGTTATGTATTTTATTCGATTGTGTGTTGAGGACTCCAGGAAGAATAGTTCAATGTAACTAATGGAGATTCCTAATAAACAAACAAACAAACAAACAAACTTCTGAATCTGTTTCCTCCCAGAACTTCGATAACCTGTACGGACACCACCCGTTCTACATGTGTCTGGAGGACTCTGACGGCAACGCGAACGGAGTCTTCCTCCTCAACAGTAATGCGATGGGTGAGGACTCAATAGTCCTGTCATGAACTAATGTGTTTTCGGTGTAATCAAATCTCTCTCGCCTCCGCTCCCTCTCTCCCTTTGTCAATCTCCCACTCTCTAGCTATTTCTTCGCTGTCTCTTCCTCTCTGTCACTCTCGTTCTGTCTCTTCTCTCTCCATGTATCACCCTCCCTGCATGTCTGTCACTCCCCCTCTCCCTTTCTTGCTTTTTCTCTCCCATTTCCCCCCCCCCCTCTTCTATTTTGGACGGACGAGGACTATGTGGCACTGCAACTTAATCTCTTTTATAACAGTGCCTCAAACAACAAGCGTATTTTACACCTGGGTGGAGTGAGAAAAGTCGGGTGGAGCCACTAGGTTCCGGGCCGAACACTCTGCCGTTATGCCACGCGACCCCACTCACTCTTTCTTTCTGTCTTTTATACATTTGCGTTCGATGACATTGTACTAAATCAACATGTCTTTTTCGTCCCCAGAGGTGACGTTGCAGCCCCCTGTGACGTCAGTGAAGTCCCAGATCCGTGACGACATCCTGGACGTGGAGCGGGTTGCCATGCCAACCGTGACGTACCGCGTGATTGGCGGGGTGTTGGACTTCTACATGTTCCTCGGACCCTCCCCGGAAAACGTCGTGCAGCAGTACACGGGGGTAGGACTGTACCTTCAACATCATTACCGAACAACGATGTGACAACCCTAGACAGTGTACAGAAGTATTGAAAATAGACACAAGTAGATGCGACTGGCCCAGAGATTTGGCTTTCGAAGAATTTAGTTTACTGGATGACAGAAATGACCACTCATATGTGAATTACTTTTGCTATTTTGATACGTCAGATCCATTGTGTATAATCCCATCAACAATGTATCAAGAAAGAACAAACGACGTTCAGGTTATGAATATGATTAATCAAGATCAAGACCATGCCATCATTCAACACTGACAGCAGCATAGAGACAAAACCGGGCTGTTCACAATGAAAGAAACAAGCCTACAATCCATACAAATGCTGCAAATAGAAAATGTGCTTCAATAGCGACTGTTAACATTCACCTTTAACGTCTTTGCTAACCTTTTCGCCCCCCCCCCCCCCCAGATGATCGGGCGGTCCATCATGCCGGCGTACTGGGCGCTGGGGTTCCAGCTGAGCAGGTGGAACTATACGGACATCAACAAGCTGCGGCGGGTGGTGCAGCGGACACGCGACACAGGCATCCCTTACGTAAGCAAACAGTCTCCTAATACCCCATACCGAACCCTCATCATTATTGCGACAAGCTATGATGATGATCATCATGGCCCATACCTAACTCTACACCAACACCAACAAACTGCGGCGTAAGCAAATATTCTCTTACATCATGTTATAAAAGAATGTATTTTTGGTGTGACCACCTCTTTTTATCTCTTTTTCTGTCTGTCCCACTCTCTCTGTCACTCTCACTGTCTCTCTCTCTCTCTCTCTATCTCTCTTTTCTCTCTCTGTTTGTCTTTCTCTCTTTGTCACTCTCACTGTGTCTACCTCTTCTCTCTCTCTCTCTCTTTCTTTCTCCCTCTGTAGCTCTTCCTTTTGTCTTCAGAATAATCTCTTTCTACTCTCACTCGATCTCTGTGTCACCCTCACTGTCTCTCTCTGTCACTCTCTAACTACACAGACACTAATAAGCTGCGTCGTGCTGTGTAGCAGACATGAGACACCTGCATCCCTTACGTAAGCAAACAGTTCAATGTCTGAGCGTTTCACGTGATAGGTCGCCATCTTGGATCAATGTGACTGACCAGTATGGCCGCGGCTACCTATTTGCGAAGTACAACTTCTTACGAAGTACGATTCTTAATATGGTTTCAAATCTCACCCTGAATAGATATCGTGAATGGTGTGGTATCGTGATTGGAATATATCTCTTCATTCATGGAGAACTTGGCTTTCAAAATTGACAGCTTACACATTGCGTAAAGACACCACAGGCATAATGAAAGGTTTACATGTTTATCTGTACAGGACGTCCAGTATGGCGACATCGACTATATGGAGGACACGAAAGACTTCACCTATGACGCGGATCTCTTCCAGGGGCTTCCGGATCTCGTGCAGAATCTTCATGATCATGGACAGAAATACATCATCATTCTGGTGAGAATTGATTTTTAGTAGGCACTTTGTGAAGGCAAAAAATAGACACCAATCTTCGCATATGTCCTGTAGTTTGCATGTCTTGAGTCGATCATCAAACGGGTACAGCGGTCGTATTTTATTGAAAGGTTTGACACAAGATTCATGATCATGGACAGAAATACATCATCATGCTGGTGAGGAAAGATCTTTGTCAACCCATACGAGACATTGGAGTAGTCGATAGTACTAACGGTTGTCTCGCCCTGTAGGACCCGGCTATCGGCAACACCAACCGTCGGGACGGGTCGCCTTACCTCCCGTACGAGTCTGGACTACACTGCGGTGTGTTAGGGTTATGGTTACTAGTACTAACGGTTGTCCAACTGTTGACTAACTAGTACTAACGGTTGTGTCGCTCTACAGGACCCGGCCATCGGCAACACAAATCGGCGGGACGGGTCACCCTACCTCCCGTACGAGTCTGGGCTACACTACGGTGTGTTAGGCTTAGGGTTAGAGTCAGGACTAACGATTGTGTTGTTCTACAGGACCCGGCCATCGGCAACACCAACCGTCGGGACGGCTCGCCTTATCTCCCGTACGAGTCTGGGGTACAGGACGATGTCTTCGTCAAGAACGCCGACGGAGTAACCGACCTAGTCGGAGAGGTACGGAAATTGGTCTACATCACAATGTGCCTACATGTATATCACAAGGTTACTGCACGAAATACGATTCGACATTGTGTTAGTTTCCATTATTTTCCTGTCCACTTGGGAATTAACCTTTATTAGTTGAAGGGGCAGTCCAGGTGTCTTGAGATGAAGTAGATGCCTTTATTATCAATGGCGAAGACAATCCAAAATTTCTTAACTGGGGACAAGAGAGATGCATTTTTATAGCCTTTTCCATTTTTTGTGCTTTCGTTACTGCCAATGCATTTAGACAAAAGGAGTACAGCATCTTTTTTTTACTCTCAGGTTTGACCCGAGACGATAGTTTGTCAGAAAATCTGACTACATTTTCTTTTGTGAAATATTACCACAATCAATCAATCGCAGGCATCAGTGTCTGATGCATGGCGGCTGCAGACATGCATAGGGCTCGCCAGGCTGGTCTGCTCTCGGCATAGACCCTCCAGTCGGTTCTGGTGATCCCAACACCTTGGAGCGTGTTGAAGATGTGGTCTTCCCATCTTCCTCACAGCCGTTTCTTATTTTCAGGTGTGGCCCGGGACGACGGTGTTCCCCGACTTCACCAAGCCGAGTACCGTGCAGTGGTGGGGAAATCACTGTGAGAGGTTCCACAATGTCATTCCCTACGACGGACTGTGGATTGTGAGTACATCATTTGAAATTTCAGCCAGTAACATCGACAGTTCTTGATATTACAGGTAGATTCTACGAGGCAATATAATCATATGACTATGAATACACTTTTGAATAATTACTCGTGCTGATCAAACAGCCTAAAGGAGACTACCTGCTACTAAACTTGTATAAATGGAGGTTTTATACCTTGATTATGCGTATGGTAGTATCATGATAAAGGAATGCACGAATGGTGTAGAAACATAGGACAATCTGAGTTCTGAAGACGACCAACGGGCTGGAAAAGTGTTTTAAGGTTTGTTTATCAACATAGATGAACCGTCATGTTGATAAAAAGTTGATATTTTCAGGACATGAACGAGCCTAAGACGTTTAAGAACGGTTCTCTGACGGGCTGCGGAGACGACAGGTGGAACTATCCTCCTTACGTGCCAGGTAAGGAACGTTCCAATTCCGCACCTTAACTTCACGTCTCTGCGTTCATTGATCCGGTTAACTGTAATCGGATGTCAATCACAACCTCATAAGAGCCAACCCAAGACCACTCAACATTGAAAAGTAATCTTGAATGAAAGGATGTTGAAAGTGCTGAAATAGTAAGAGAAGGCATATATAGTTGCCTGCACAGCTTCGTTATCTAACAATACATCAAGGCAAATGTATGTCAAGCAGCCTTTGGAACTGAGTAAAAAACTCTTTTTACACAAACAAGTGATTTTTTCAACTGACGTTTCGGTGACCGTCTGTCAACTTCCTTAAGGCAATTCTGACTGGTTCACATTGCAATGTAGCACAGGTGTTGCTGCTTAACCTTTGGAACAGTTTGACGTTGAGATATGTATCTGTTGTTAAAACATGCGCTATTTCATAAACTAGTAGGCATGCAAGGCAACAGCCATCGTTTTCGCATACATACTAATGCCTCCTTGCGAATACTTCTCTATTTGATAAAGTCTAACTTACTTTTGCAGCTTTCCTGTGTTACCCAGGTTAAAATGCTTATCATCATGGTCATCTCTATGTATAATAATGTGCAAAGTATGATGTGCTTTTCAGCGATCAAGGGCAAGCTGATGTACGAGCGCACGCTGTGCATGGACACGCTGCAGTACTGGGGCAGGCACTACGACGTGCACAGTCTGTACGGACACAGCATGGCCATCGCTACTCACTCGTGAGTAAACCTTTATTTGTTATAAATCATAATCTGAAGTATGTGGCCAAAGGGATACAAACATTGATGCGAGGATGAGCAACCATTGATCATTGAGATCATGAAAAACAAAAGGATGAGATGTCATTTAGATGATATTGCGATATAATCGGAAGACCTTCAAGATTACTGGGATTTTGACAGATTTTCAAATTTCTAGACGTCTCTCGACGATCTTCCCTCTGTAGAATCCCTAGTTACATGTAGTATGAACAATAGATAGACAATGCTGCACCTACAACGTTACGAGAAAATAGTAGAGAGGTCATGAAAATTCAATGAATCATTGTGAGACCTTGAATTATCATTGAATGCTCGCCGGAAGACCATCGACGAATCTGTCAAAATGTATGGGCGCTTTTACGGTCTTTTGGTGACCTCACCTCTGTGGGAATCCCACTTGATACAGCAGAATAGATAAATGCATGATGTTCCATCCACAGAGCCATGAGGAGGGTGTTTCCTGACAAGCGCGGCATCATCATAACCAGGGCTAACTTCGTGGGGACGGGGCAGTACTCCGGGCACTGGCTGGGCGATAACAAGTCCGCATGGGAGGACATGGAGTGGTCCATTACGGGTAAGGTGTCATGTCCTTACAAGATATTCATGGATTTACCAGATACATTTAATGGGAATAGCTCTATAGGATGCTAAGAGAAGGCCGTTGTGTATTGTAAAATCTTGTTGGAACAACTCTAGTCTGAAATTGTCACATTCAATTTCCTCATTTTAGGACGGAAATGTAAAGTGTAACGTACACTATTGGTAGTTTTTCTCAGAATGGTATCTCCTACTATCATTAGCCACTCAAGTTTTGTTTTGTTATATTTTTTTACAGGAATGCTTGAGTTCGGACTATTTGGAATACCCTACGTAAGTGTCACCCTCTGTTGGGACATTCATGGACAATTTTGTTGTTCAACTTTTTAAAGCGAAATTGAATATTACACGAATGGTCTTATCAATTTTAAACATTCGACACTGTGTTTTGCTTGTCCACGAAAACAGATACAATTTCCTTGCCAAGCAGTATTCATAACTTAACTCTTCCATACTCCAGATCGGAGCTGACATCTGCGGTTTTCTCCTGGACACGACTGAGCAGCTGTGCCAGCGGTGGATGCAGCTCGGCGCTTTCTACCCGTACTCACGCAACCACAACCACAACGACTTCATTGTTCGTTTCTTTTGCTTGTTGCTTTGTTTGTGCGTGTGCGCTGGGGTTTTAGTATGGGTGTTTGGTGGTAAAATTACCTTACCTTAGCACCTTAGTTCCTCCCGTGCCTTTGAGGCACATCTTTTCCACCTGCCTCGCTGTTGTGCTTCGCTCTTTGCCCTGTACCAGAAGCTTCCAGTGGCTTCAATGTCCTTCTCTGCTTTTGCTTTCCATGTCGGTCTGGGCCTTCCCTTGTTCATTTTCCACCGAGTGGCTTGCAATGCACCCACGACAAAATGTGTATGAAACATGTAAGTTTGGAGTTTGGATACAAGATGTCACAATGGCCCGTAACCCCGTCGACGATGCGTTTTAACCAGGAGCCTGTCATCATCATCATCAACGTCTCTTGTCAGTGCTCAGCGGACCGCCATTGTCTTCCACGGGAGTCTGTAGTAGCACGAATAACGTCATGGATTTTGTAAGAATTTAAGAAGATCACGTTAGAATGACAGTAGGCACTGTTTTTTCCGTGTTTGGTTTTCTAATTCTAAACCTGGATTTCTGTTCCTTAAACACAGGACCAGGACCCGGCTGTGTTCAGTCAGAGTATGATCGACTCGTCCCGTGACGTCATGATGACGCGCTACACCCTGCTGCCCTACCTGTACACGCTGTTCTACCACGCCCACGTTGCCGGGACAACGGTTGTCAGGCCACTCCTACACGAGTAAGACTCACTTTCACGCGCAGGCCCTTATACGGTGCACACTTATTTCTCCGGTCCCTTTCGGCTGTTGAATATCTTTCCCAAACGTTCGAACACATGTTCTTCCTTTCCATTTCGTCATCTTATATCTCGAAATATTCAAATTCAATAATCAAAATCAATGATAAAATTGTGAGTTCTTAGTACCTTGGCATCTTTATCTTTTTTTTTTAGCAAAACCGCCTTTTGTTATAGATACAGGTGTTTACCCAAACAACCTATATTGGTGCTTATTGAATACTGAAGTAGGCTAGTGTACACTTCTACATGGAACCGTCAGTTGTTTCGATTCAATGTCAATTTTGGTGGTTGTTTCTGTGAATATGATGAAGACTGGGGTCTTGGAGAGTTTCTTCTCAGGTACAACATTGCTTTTCCTCATTACCATAAGACATCAGACGCTAAGACAACAATTAAGATGATGAAGACACCAATTAAGATGATGAAGACACCAATTAATCTTTTCTGTATATCTACCACTTTCTGTCCAGGTTCCCTACCGACTCCAACACGTGGGACGTTGACCGACAGTTCCTATGGGGAAGCGGGCTGCTCATCTCTCCTGTACTAACTCCGGTAGGAGACCTTTTTTATTTTGATTGGACTTGACCAAGTCAATCCTTCAGAATATCTACTGAATGTCATAAGTAAAGGACAGAGTTTATTACTTATCTTTGGTAGAAATAGTCACAAGTCAAACCTTTACCTTTGGAGTAGATCAAATAATGTATTTTGACTATCATACTGTGACAACCATACGGTAGTCGCTGTTTCGGATGCTTTAAAGCATGAATCGAACTCTCGTGACTCACAATACTCTATTTCTATCATCTACAGGACACCACCACTGTGGACGCGTATTTTCCGGACACTCCCTGGTACGACTATTTCACGGTAAGTAGGAATTTAAAATCAAATCAACTGGAATGAAAAGTTGCGTGGTGATGTATTTGTTTGCTTTCTAAATACATATTTGTAACGCACTCGTTCGCCAACATTGATACTATGTACCGAGCAAAGGAATCACATGACATTTGATACTTCAAACACTTCAAACGTTTTCCAGGGTCAAGAGGTCGAAGGTGACTACAGAGGTCAGACGGTGACCCTTGATGCTCCGCTGCACAAGATTAACGTCCATGTCCGAGGCGGTGTGATTCTGCCGACTCAGCAGCCTGCTAACACTACAGTGTTCAGGTACGTGTGTCCCCGTACATGACAGTAGATAGTAGCAGTCGTTGTAGTTGATAATGCACGGCACATCTATGAGTTATACACCGTTTACTAACTATAGGTATTTGTCTCAGGTTTAATCAATAAGCGGTTAAACTGTGTGATTTCGTTTGAATGGAATCAACTGTCAACCCATTGTCCATCAAGAGTCAAGGCCACTTGTTACAAAGCGCTGGTGCGGCCCCACTTGGAATATAGTGCCATCGTCTGGGACCCGTATACCACCAAAGGGATACAGGCGGTGGAGGCCGTCCAGCGCAGGGCCGCCCGAGTGACTCTGAATGACCACCGGCGGACTAGCAGCGTGACACAAATGCTCAATGACCTGCAGTGGCCCCTTCTCTCTGAAAGGAGGAGGAACGCCCGCCTCACCTTTCTCTATAAACTAGCCAATAACTACATTAATATAAACACAGACAATCTTCTGATACCAGCTCAGGGGCGCACCCGGGGTAGCCACACTCTAAAATTCCAAACAATCAACGCTAAAACAGACTCATTTAAATATTCTTTTTTCCCTCGCGCCATACCAGAGTGGAACGCCCTGCCTGGCGCGGTTGTTACGACTCCCACCGTTGAGTCTTTCCGCGCCAGGCTGGAGACCTGCCCGCCTTAGCCCGGGACCTCCTCCCCCCTTACCTTGCCCCTTGCGGGGTTATCTGGGGGCCCAATAAGTTGAAGTTGAAGTTGAAGAGAAACTCATCATGACTAAGACTTAGCAGACACGTCGAACGTGAAGTCTTAGTTAGAGTAGGAGTAGCAAAAGGTCACTGACAAATTGTAGTGGATGCTATCCGAATCGTTTCACCAAAGTCCATCCAGTTTCTTCAGTAATTGATTGAAAGTGTATATTGGTAGGTCTCTTCATGAAAACAAGTTTATTTTCAAGTATTAATTTTCTTTCCCCCCAGCCGGAAGAACCCGATGGGTCTGCTGGTTGCCATGGACGACTCGTCTGCTGCATCCGGGACACTTTTCTGGGACGACGGAGAATCTATCGGTAAAACCAACTAATTCTAGTCATTCCTTGGCAAAATTTATGACAGAGACCCTTTCAACCGGTCAAGCATTCTATGCCTTTTACCTGGACCTCCTGCTTTCGACATTTCCATGACTTTTTGTATGATTTTTACAAACAGATTCCGTGGAACGCCAAGACTACGTCTTCGTCAACTTTAACGCGTCATCGGTAAGTCCTGGTTACGCTTCCTTCATAACCCGTGGATCTCAGTCTATGCCACTAATGTAGAATTGTCAAAATTACTCCAATACAAACTTGAATCCTTGTTTGTAAACAAAACATTGTAAAATTACGTCTGACTCATTAAACACCTTATTCTTAAACACAGACCGAGTTGCTGTGTGAAGTTGTGAACGTTCCTCTTGGCGGACCAACCGCCGGACACTGGGCCGACCTTCGGTACGGCACCGTGTCTGTGTACGGGCTCGCCCTCGGCACAGCGACGCCTACGGTCCGAGCAGGTCCCTCGAGTGGCCCGCTACAGACAGTCGCCACAAGCAGAGTTCAGTACGATCGAGATAACCAGGTAAGCTAACCATAGAATTCAGAATCTTTTGATTTCAGTTTCTTCTGCCATAATTTTTTTTGAACATTTCATACCGATAAATCAATGTGTGTTGTTGTATGTTCCACTAAACATTTCTTTTGAAGTTAGAGAGAGATTTAAATACATTGCATTGCATTGCATTGGACAAGTGGCGAATAACTGCCCGAAAAGACCCAGATATTAATTTCATTCATACCATTACGTTCTCCGTTGGAAAGACCTAAAAATAGGTTTTCTTTCTTTAGCCGAAATGGCTTATAGCTTATTTTCTTTCCAGGTTCTTCTGTTGACTGACCTCAATGACATGGACCTGAAGATCACCTCCAGTCTACGGGTCACCTGGGGTTAAAGGTTACCGACATGTAAACAAGTAGGTCGTTCCCAAGGATATCATCGGGTCAGCATGGGGTCAGAAGAACAACAAGAACCACGTCATCACGCACACTCTGGGGTTAGTCTTCTAAGGTCAACACGAAACTTCGTTTTACTAAAAAAAAACAAGTCTGTCCGTTCGTTCGGCTGTCCGTTCTGCAATCTTCATCATGTTCTAATGACTAATCATGTAGGTCACGTGACCTTACACACACAGGACGTCAGCCATTCGAATTTTTCTAGCTAACATCTAGACTTCATTTGTACACACAAAAAAATCCGGTCGAGTTTCTGGCTGTCCGTTCTGCAACCTACGTCAGGTTCTGATGACCACTCACGTAGGTCACGTGGCCTGAAGGACACGTAACGTCAGCAATTGCATTGTTTTGTTCTGTTTGTTCGATGTTTCATTCTGTGAAGTTGGTATCGCATTTCTATGAAAAGGTTGAACGAAATGACAAACATCGGGATGTTCTCTATGTGGTGTCTTGATTTAAACTAAAATTTATTGCAAGTTCATACTCAAAGGCTAATTGCAAACAAGTATATGGAGATACATGGACATCGAAATAATCTTTTATACTTTGAAAGCCCTATGTTAACTATAGTTGACTATGATTGGGTGTGAAAAGCGCGCGTTTACTGGGTAACGGCTTGGAAGAATAGACTAATTGTTATTTCTCCACATACAACTAATGAAAAAAGAATCTTTGACATCTATTACAGATATGAGGTTAGCTTAGCTTTGAAAAATCTACAAACGTCAATCAACATCAACGGAAATCTACGTCAAACTACAAAGGTGTTATAATTGCTGTAGATAATTGTCGAATGCAGTACAGAAATGCACTTTCTAACATGTACTCATAAAGATCCAGATACAAAATAAAGATACAAACAAAAATGATCACCAAAAGGTCCACTCAAAAGTACAATGTTTTAGACATGCGTATACGGTAGTATAAAAGGTGCCCAACACTATGGGACATAGGTGACGTAAGGTGAGGTAAGGCGACCACTCCCTCGTTTGAACTATTAGAGAGTGAACCCGAATACGGACATGTAAAATAAGGTTTCAATTAGCTGTTCCCATTTTAAGTCCAGGAGAACCGCAGGCTCTCGGTGATGGGGAGGTCCATGGCCTGCAAGTCTGTCAGGAGAAGCACCTGAGGGAAACAGAGGCGAAGGTTAATCATTCCTTACTGTTGATTGTCGTCTCTTCAGATATCTTTTGTTACATTGACTGTTGTGTCTTACGCACAGACGGCACTAAAAGAACGAACAAAATACACAACTAATATGTATTCACATGACAATGTTCAGCTCATTGTCTAGACTCTCCTCAATTACATGATATATATGCTTGATCTATAATGGAATTGTTGACTTTTCAATCCTAACCAACGTTGTGTATGTTGTAACTATATGAGACATCAGTAGTACTTTCAAGGTAGGGACGACAAAATTCATCTGTAGTATTCAGCTATCATAACCTACTAATATAAATGGATAAGAAACGTACCTGGTTATCTCTATCGTACTGCACTCTGCTTGCGGCGACCGTCTGTAGCGGGCCGTCCACGCGACCTGCTCGGACCGTAGGCGTCCCTGTGCCGAGGGCGAGCCCGTACACAGACACGGTGCCGTACCGGAGAGCTGCCCAGTGACCGGCGGTCGGCCCTCCCAGGGGTAAAGCCACAACATCACAGGCCAACTCAGTCTGGAAAGGCAATGAATCAGTCGTAACTCGTCGTACATTGTGTATGTGATGAGAAACATGTCAAGACCTCAAGACCTCAAGAGTCAAAGAAGTAAAAGAGGAGAGTAGCACCAAAATTAGATAACTCCTGTGAGTCCTGTGACCGTCACTTTTTTCCGTCTGACATTTTGCCTAAGAAAAATAAATGTAAGATGACAGTCTTACCGATGATGCACTGAAGTTCACGAACAGGTAGTCTTTCCGTTCAATCGAATCTGAGACAAAAAAAGGCAACATTCAAGTTCATAGTAATTAAAACAATCCGTTTAGTGTGAATCATATAGTCTACTACATGCGCAATCCCTTAAAAAGATGATTGTTACCACATATAATGATATCAGATGATGACGTATTTACCGACAGCCTCTCCGTCGTCCCAGAACAATGTCCCGGATGCTGCAGACGAGTCGTCCATGGCAACTAGCAGACCCATCGGGTTCCTCCGACTGGACGGTAAACAGAACTCAGAATTAAGAATTTTTCTTTCAGGAATGAAAAGTGGTCTAAATCATATATATAAACGATTGAAATACAGAATAGCCAAAGATCTGAAACATAATGATATAGATATGTGACATCAGAATCGTCAATTTATTTTGATAACACAACTCTGTATTTAACGCAGAGGGTTCATAAGGAGGCAAGATTTTCAAATTGACTGCATGTCAAATCAATTTTTGATATTGACCACCTCAGTGTTTGCGTGCTCACCCCAGTGTAGTTGAATCATCATAAAGATGAATGACTGAACTCAAGGTATGCATATTGCAGTCACAATTTCTAACCCATTAAGACATCCATCAATTAAGTCATTCATTCATCAATTGACTTTTCATGCATTCCCTTTAATTATAGAACGATTGTTTGATGTTATTCACGTACCTGTACACAGTAGTGTTAGCAGGCTGCTGAGTCGGCAGAATGGTCCCTCCTCGGACATGGACGTTAATCTTGTTCAGCGGAGCATCAAGGGTCACCGTCTGACCTCTGTACTCACCTTCGACCTCTTGACCCTATTGACATGACAGCAATAAACACATAAACATAGCTATTTATCTAAAGGTCAAGTAATAAACTGATTACTAATTAACTTCTATACTGCTAGGCCGATCTTGACCTATCGTTGAATAACAAATTAATTTTGTTTGTTTTCTTTGTTATATTGAGAGACGACGCATTGTTGAATCAAATGAAGACTTGCGACCACGACCAAAGACCATGGTCACGGAATTTCAGTTAAAGGTAGCGCGATATCTATTTGCGCTGTGTTAAAGATTGAGGAATATTATCTTATGACAGTAGTAGTACGTGCACAGGCCAGAACTGGCCCCTTGATTTTGGTTTCATAACAGGATTAAAAAAAAATCCCAACAGCCCTGAAGTATACACAGCTGTACCTACCGTGTAATAATCGTACCATGGCGTGTCGGGGAAGTAGGCAGATACCGTTGTCGTGTTCTGCAACAAACAAGATGAGTCACTAAAAAATTAAGAGGAAACGTCACAGTTGCACTGGGGACTTAAATCTATGGCAACAAATCAGTGTTTTAAAACTGCTTCATGTGCAGGTCTCAATCAATTCATGAAGAATTGAGATATAATGAAAATCAAATCGTCTTCTCTCATCTCTTGTTTAGCAGGTAAATGCTCTTTGGCTGAACCCACACTAAACGGAAGAGTGCATAATGGTTTCATCCTACCTCTTAGTTAATAAGACATCAACGACAAGCGCTTAATTTGGTGTTCAGGAGACAAGTAAACAAGGCATAATGTTAAAAATCATAATGATTAAACTGTTGAGTTGGGCGTATACCAATGGCTTCCCGGCCCGTGGGGGTATCAGGCAAGAGTCATGTTCCTATCTTGTGTCTTTTTTCTAATTTTGGAAGCATACGACAGTTACTGTGCGTAGGAAACTGAAGAACAGAAACGATTGTCACCTTTTCTCGCTTACTCCTTGTATAATTTCTCGACATTTTCCTGTCATGAGAAACATCTAATTATGCACCCCTCCAAATGCGACCGATGGAACGTCCCAACATGACGTCACCAGGTAGCTGTCTGGTTTCGGTGTACACATACTTCCGGGTGAAAATGGCGTCCAACGCATTCAGCGACATTACTGACGAATTTCTCGTCTGCCAGGTCTGTTTGGAGGACTTCAAGCAGCCTAAGATGCTGCCGTGTCTTCACACCTTCTGCCAGCCGTGTTTGGAGAGGCTCCTGGCCACAGAGCCGGTAGGGAAACTGGACTGTCCAACATGCCGACAGGACGTGCCCCTCCCCAGAAATGGCGTCCAAGGGCTGAAGTCCAACTACCTTGTCGGCAAACTGCGCGACATTCTGCAACAACAGCCGCAACAACAGCCGAAAGGGGAAACTTCCGAGGCGCGGGAGGGTGGAGTCCACTGTACGGCTTGTGATGTCGGGAACTCGGCTCAGTTTTACTGTGTGGAGTGTACCGACTACCTGTGTCAGACGTGCAACGACACCCACCGTCGGTTCAAGGCGACTAGAACCCACAAAGTTGTAACAATTCAAGACCTTCAATCTGGCCAAGCTGCCGCCGAGCTCCGGGCATGGGAGACCTCCAAGTGTGAGGATCACCATGAAGTGAACAAGTTCTACTGTGACACCTGTCACCGGGTCATCTGTCTGCACTGTGTGGTCACGGCGCACAAAGATCACCAGTATGTAGAGATAGAGAAGGCGGCCGAGAGGGAGGGGGCAAAGATCAAGGCAAAACTGGCGACAGTCAAGATCACAACAGACCTGCATGAGAAGCGGGTAGAACAGTTACAGTCAGTGAAGAACGAGTGGTCTACACAGATACAGCGCACAGAAGAACAGATCAGAAAACAAGTCAACACGATCATCGAGGCCGCGAAGAAGGTGGGAGACGACAGAATCGGTCAGCTTCGCGCCATGAATGCTGCTCGGGAGAAACAGCTGGAAGCCGCCATGGAGGCAGCTGAGATGGACCTGGCCTCAGCCAGGAGCTGTGTCCAGTTCACGGACAACGTGTTGGAGTACGGGAGTCCAGCGGAGGTCATGTCGGTGGCCGGAGAACTGACCGGACGGTTGGAGGAAACGTCGGACGAGAAGACTGCCGGCAAGGCTGAACTGTCCAAGCAATTAATTAACTTGACCTTTGAGCCCCCAGCTAGTAACGTGGAGCAGGAAGTTTCCAAACTTGTTGGTGGGATAAAGCAAACAGCAATCCCGATGTTATCGTCACCTCCCGGAACTACGCAGGTGCGACCAAACGTGGTGATCGGTAAGGGCGGCGCGAGTCTAAAACTCATCAGAACTGTTGGGGAGGAGGGCAGTGGAGATGGACAGTTTAACTATCCGGTCTCGCTTGCTGTCACCGCAGTGGGAGACATCTTAGTGGCTGATCTCAAGAACTCACGCCTACAGTTTCTGGACAAAGATGGCTCCTTCATGAAAAAGGTAAATCTGGGGTTCCAGCCATGGTGTGCGGCGGCACTGCCAAACGGTGAACTGTTGGTGACAGGAGACGGACACAGGATTCACGTACTGGGCAAACAGGGGAGTAAGTCACGTGCCATCCAGGTGGCAGGGGCTGCAGAGACAGGTAGACCTACAGAAGGCATCGCCGTTGACGGTTTGGGACGCATTATCTTCACTATTCGGTACCAAGTTTTCGTGCTCAGTCCTAGCGGTGACGTCATGAAGTTTGGCGACAGAGGTGAAGCTCAGCAGCAGCTGGGTTCCTCTCTCCGTGTGGCCGTCAACAGCGGCAACCAGATCATCGTCAGTGACTATCACAACCACAACTTGAAGATATTTGACCCCGCCGGTCGTCATGTCTTCACGTGCGGGTCACTTGGCTCGGGACCTGTTCAGCTGAAAAACCCCTGGTCCGTCATCACGGACAGCGAGGACAACATCATCGTTGCTGACTGTTGGAACAATCGCGTTTCCGTGTTCAGTCGGGACGGCAGGTTTATCAGACACGTGCTGACGCGGGAGGAACACGGACTGAACTCTCCAATGGGACTGGCGCTGACTCACGACGGACATTTGTTTGTTTCTGATCGTCATTCAGTCAAGATTTTCTCGTAAACTGAAACTCAAAGGTATCTTTAACCACTTCATCCTTGAGTCCATTTTCTCCGTGTAAGATTCTGATGTGTCTAAGATCTATCATCTTTAAGTCTTACATGTAGTCGTTGTAGTTCAATGCAAATTGATTCAATAGTTAAACTTCTATCCTTTTAAAACTAAACGTCCTGTCATTAATCAGAAACCTTCTAGGTTTTTTTAAAGCCAGTATAGAAGTTGATGATATGCTTATCACTGAAATGACGTTGGTTCCAATGAATCTATAGAGACAAACCTATAGAATGTATAACTATAGTTCGACAATTTGCTTTATGTTTTCACGCTAAAAGACTAATATGATCAAAAATACTATGTTTAAAACATTATCATCATGGAAACATGTATTTGACATATGCATAATCTACTAAGTGGATTAAATATATCATTTATCAAAAATTTCCTGTTTCTCTCAGACCCTCTTATTGTATATGAGTCTGTCTTTCAGGGTTTTTCCTTATTTGCTACATATATGATATTATATTCTGTGACCCTTGAAATCGAGTGAGATCAATAAAAGTCGACAAAAACATTGGAAAAAGTAGTGCAATTCTTTCATAAACTTAACAAACAAATGCAACACTTTCTTTCTCACATTTGAATGTTATCTTGACATTTGCATTCATAAAAACATGCCATCACCCCTCTAATCCGAACCACTAATCAACAAATGACAGGTTCCAACATGACGTCACGTCTGCACCCCCTGAGCCATGCCAAATGAAATGTCCCAGCGTGACGTCACGGCGTAACACCAACTGTCAATCAACCACAAATAATGTTACCCTTGTCCCTCTCGAAGTATCAGTAAGTGTGCCAAAGTACATGAGCAGGTACCCCCCCCCCCCCCCCCCCCACTGGTTCGGGCCACCTTTTATCTTGATGAAGACCGTTGAGCGACCAAATTGGGTTTGTATGACCTCTTTTTTTTTATAGGTCAGAGGTCACCACGGAGAATGGCTGCCTTGTAGGAGAGCTCTGTCCAAGAGGGCCTGCAAACATCGCAATCCTCTTGGGCAGTGGATCCTAGCGGCCTGTATCCGTGTCATTTACTTTAGGTAGGGTTTACAGTGCCTTTTGTGTTCTCTCTTTTGTTTATTTTGTTAGATAGAGGCATTATTTTCGAGCGGGCGGCGTGGCCCCCCTCCCACCCTGCACATGTTTGGTTATTATTTCATTGACGTTTTCCTAAGTTATTCTATTTTGAGTTCTCCGACGTTTTCCTTTGTTACTACGTTTCAAAAACGTGACCTCGACCTACGTACTACCGTACCACGGTGAAGCCTCGGGTCGCAGCGAGGTGGATGTGCAGTACTGGCGGACGAGCTGGAACCATTCTTCCTGCCAACGGCGGCACTCACAGCGACGCTGGGCGCACGTACCTGTATTCTACGTTGCCGGCCAGGGTCAACCAGTCCAGTTAGCGGACAACTGCGGAGTGGTAGATGCGGCGAATCACCACAGCACAGTGTAAACACTGAAGCCATTCGAAACCACGAAGATGTCCTTCCGTGGCAGATCGATTGTAGCTGGTGGCGACCAGGCTAAATCCAGCACCAACCCTCCCTCCTCCAGGTCAGTGGAAGTTCCCCCCTCCCCTCCTGACAAGGCTACTAGGAGGAATTTCACCTCTGAAAGAGGTCTTCTAGCACCAAGTAATTCAATCATCTTGTCAACTTTGAACTGTAGAACTCTTGCTCACCATTCCGCTAAAGCAGAGCTAAACAAGCTTATGACAGATGTTATGATTACTGCTGTCTGCATTCAAGAACATCGTATTACGCATACCGGTCATGAACCAGACATTGTTGCCCAGGACTTGGGTTCCAACACACTGTTTACTTCGTCTGCTCTTAAGAACTCCAATAACTCAACCATTGGGGGCGTGGGCATTGCAGTGGCTACATCTATACTTCCCCTAGTGTCATCAGTCAATAAAATCTCTGACCGCATAGTAGCAATGACTATCAGAGGCAACCCTAAGACCATACTTGTTTCTTGTCACTCTCCTCACAGTGAAAGAAGTGAGGACGAGATTGTGGACTTCTACTCCACGCTGAGCTCCTTTGTTCAATCGACACCATCGCATGCCATGTTGTTTATTGGTGGAGACTTTAATGCTAGGATAGGGAATACATTCTCTTACCATCTAGCAACAAATCGAAATGGACAACATCTTATTGAGTTTATGCAACAGCACAACCTCATAATTGGTAATGCCTCATTTCAGAAACCCAAGACAAGGCTGTGGACATGGAGATCCCCCCAAGGGAACCCGGCACAGATTGACTTCTGTCTTTACAGAAGGAGGTGGAGAAACAGTATTAAAGACTGTCAGGCATACAATTCTTCCAACCCCATTGGCAGCGACCATAGAATGGTGTCTACTAAAATACGTCTCAGTATCCGTGCGCCTAAAATCTCATCTCGTAAAAAGTTGTACTGGAAAGCAGTAAGGGACGACGAAGCTCTGGCAAGAAAGATTGACACTTGTATTTCCCAGAACTTTGCTGAGCTCCCAGAAGACTGCAAGTCGTACAGTGAATTTGTGAGAATCTGTAATGAAGTTGGATCCAAACTGCTCCCTCGCAAGCCGCCCAGGGACGCCAACCTAACCGAATGCCCTGAAGTTGTAGCTGCACGACGTGCCACCCTTCGTTCTGCAACAAGCAATGTTCAAGCTGCCCAGACTAAACTTAGAGAGACATATGACAAAACTACAGACAATAGAATTTGCAAAACACTTCAATCTTTTGAAGTGTGCACAGATCTGGAACACATGAAAGCCTGGAAATTGATCCGCGAGCTGTCAGGCAAGAAATCCGGAGTCATATTCATCCAGGGTGAGGATAGACTCAATACTTGGAAAAACCATTTCTCCAAGTTGCTCTCTGCCGAAAACCCGCTGTCCAACTCAACCGGAGTGTCAATTTCCCCAGTGTTCAACATGAACAACAACATCAGTTGCAACCCTTTTTCACAAAATGAAGTAGACATTGCCCTTAAGCAGATGAAACCAGGGAAGGCTCCTGGGCTTGATGGCCTACCTTTGGAAGTATGGAAACTCCCCAAGACCAGTGAACGTCTCACATTTTTCTGTAATCAGACCCTAGCCGGTCACAGACCTCCAGAGTGGGGTCGTGCAGGTATTGTACCTGTTCCAAAGAAAGGAAACTTGACACTTCCTGACAACTATAGAGGAATTTCCCTCACCCAAGTGGCTGCAAAGGTCTACAACCGCCTTATACTGAATAGACTAAGACCCTTCATCGATAAACTACTTCGTCCAAACCAAAATGGATTCCGACCTTCCCGTTCAACATCAGGACAAATCCTGGCTCTCCGTAGGATTGTGGAAGAAGTCCAGAACCACCAGAAAAAAGCAGTTCTCATATTCATTGATTTCAAAAAAGCTTTTGATTCTATTAATCGTACTACTATGTTTGAAATTCTGTTAGCATATGGCATACCAACCTCAATAGTTAATGCAATCAAAATCATGTATGACAACACATCTGCCACAGTTCTCACCCCAGAGGGGGAAACTGACTTCTTCAAGATTGACACAGGGGTCTTACAGGGCGATCCCCTCGCACCTTTCCTTTTCATAATCGTTCTGGATTATGCACTCCGCAAGGCCATCAACGCCGATGATGGCCTTACGCTACAAAGGAGACGGAGTTCCAGGCACCCAGCAGTGGTCATTTCAGACTTGGACTTCGCAGACGATATTGGTCTACTCGAGGACACTATCCAAGCTGCACAAGACCTCCTATATAGGGTGGAATGTGCCACTCAGGAAATTGGCCTCTATCTCAATTCCTCAAAAACCAAAGTGATGCACATAAATCCAAGTGACCACCCTCAGGCCTTACTAGCCAAAGATGGGTCCACTATTGAACGGGTTAGTGACTTTAAGTACTTAGGCAGCTATAGTAACTCTGTGTATGATGTCAATGTTCGTATTGGTCAAGCCTGGGGTGCATGCCATGCCCTAACAAAGGTATGGAAAGCCCCCATTCAAAACACCACAAAGCAGAAAGTATTTAAAGCATGTGTAGAGGCTATTTTGATTTACGGTTCAGACTCATGGACACTAACTAAGTCTCTGTCCAAGAAACTGGATGGTAACTACACCCGTCTGCTTCGTTATGCTCTGAATGTACCCTGGCAGAGTCGCATAGGAAACAAAAAACTGTACAATGGACTTCCCCCGATCTCTAGAACAATTCAGAAAAGAAGACTGGCCCTTGCTGGCCATGTAGCACGTCATGAGGAGATGGCTGCCAAAGTTCTCCTCTGGGAACCTGATGCAAAGAGAAAAAGGGGACGACCGAACCTGACACTTAAGAAAGTCTTGGAGGAGGAGGTTGGGTTAAAGGACTACAACCTGCTAGCCGCCATGCTTGATAGAAATGCATGGTTAGACATTGTGAATGGCACCTCGTATGAGGACGACCTGAACTGAACTGAACTGATGACCTCTGACGTAATACTAGATGAAATATGACGCATGATGCAAACGTATGCTTTTACAAAAAAAAATAATAATACTTACAAAATACGCATCTTGACCAATGCAATTCATTTGAACTACTAAATATAAACAGTATTTTGCTCGCACAGTGGGTGGTTAACTATCTCCACCCAGTAAAATGGGACGAAAGGATGGCGTAAGATAAGATGGGCGAAATCACCGAAGGAGTTGATGATAGAACTTGAGTTGAGGTCAATAGTAGATCAGGGCAAGGATGATCAGAGGAATGGGAATGTTGGCCTCACTGTCAAAACTGTGCCTGGACCCACATTAAATAGAAGAATGATTAATGGTGTCGTCCTGACTCGCATATTGACGAACAGTGAGTTGATCACGGGGAAAGTACTATAGTGGATATACTATTAGATTTTGGCTTATGGCATGAGCCTTCCTGTGGGGGCATCAAGCAAGAATGATGTGTTTTTTTTGGGTGTTTTTGGAAGCCTACGACAGTTCCTGTCCTCATCAAACTGAAGAAAAGTGTGTCATTCTTAGAATCAAAAACGATTGTCACCTTTTCTTGCTAATATTTTGTATGATTTCACGACATTTGCCTGTCATGAGAAACATGATTTATGCACCCCTCCGAATGCGACCGATGGAACGTCCCAACGTGACGTCACCAGGTAGCAGTCTGGTTTCGGTGTACACATACTTCCGGGTGAAAATGGCGTCGAACGCATTCAGCGACATTACCGACGAATTTCTCGTTTGCCAGGTCTGTTTGGAGGACTTCAAGCAGCCTAAGATGCTGCCGTGTCTTCACACCTTCTGCCAGCCGTGTTTGGAGAGGCTCCTGGCCACAGAGCCGGTAGGGAAACTGGACTGTCCAACATGCCGACAGGACGTGTCCCTCCCCAGAAATGGCGTCCAGGGGCTGAAGTCCAACTTCCTCGTCGGCAAACTGCGCGACATTCTGCAACAACAGCCGCAACAACAGCCGGAAGGGGAAACTTCCGAGGCGCGGGAGGATGGAGTCCCCTGTGCGGTCTGTGAGGTCGGGAACTCGGCTCAGTTTTACTGTGTGGAGTGTACTGACTACCTGTGTCAGACGTGTAACAAAGTGCACCGTGGACTTAAAGTGAGTAGGACCCACAAAGTTGTAACAATTCAAGACCTTCAATCTGGCCAAGCTGCCGCCGAGCTCCGGGCAAGGGAGACCTCCAAGTGTGAGGATCACCATGAACTGAACAAGTTCTACTGTGACACCTGTCACCGGGTCATCTGTCTGCACTGTGTGGTCACGGCGCACAAAGATCACCGGTATGTGGAGATAGAGAAGGCGGCCGAGAGGGAGGGGGCAAAGATCAAGGCAAAACTGGCGACACTCAAGAACACAGCAGACGCACATGAGATGTGGGTACAACAGTTGCAGGCAGTGAAGGACGGGTGGTCTACACAGGTGCAGCGTACAGAAGAACAGATCAGAACACAAGTCAAGACTATCATCGAGGCCGCGAAGAATGTGGGGGACGACAGAATCGGTCAGCTTCGCGCCATGAATGCTGCTCGGGAGAAACAGATGGAAGCCGCCTTGGAGGCAGCTGAGATGGACCTGGTCTCAGCCAGGAGCTGTGTCCAGTTCACGGACAACGTGTTGGAGTACGGGAGCCCGGCGGAGGTCATGTCGGTGGCCGGAGAACTGACCGGACGGTTGGAGGAAACTTCGGACGACAAATCTGCCGGCAAAGCTGAACTGACCAGGTATTTGATGAACTTGACCTTTGAGCCTCCAACTAGTAACGTGGAGCAGGAAGTGTCCAAACTTGTGGGTGGGATAAAGCAAACAGCAATCCCGATGTTATCTTCACCTCCCGGAACTACGCAGGTGCGACCAAACGTGGTGATCGGTAAGGGCGGCGCGGGTCTAAAACTCATCAAAACTGTTGGTAAGAGGGGCAGTGAAGGTGGACAGTTCGACTATCCGACCTCGCTTGCTGTCACCGCAGAGGGAGACATTGTAGTGACCGATTATCGCAACTCACGCCTGCAAATTTTTGGCAAAGACGGCTCCTTCAAGAAGAAGGTCGATCTTGGGTTCCAGCCAGAGTGTGTGGGGGCACTGCCAAACGATGAGCTGTTGGTGACAGGAGACGGACACAGGATTCACGTACTGGACAAACAGGGGAGGAAGTCACGTGTCATCCAGGTGACAGGGGCTGCAGAGACATATGGAAGTACACTAGGTATCGCTGTTGACGGTTTGAGACGCGTCATCGTCACTATCGGGTACCAAGTTTTCGTGCTCAGTCCAAGCGGTGACGTCATGCTGAAGTTCGGGGACAAAGGTCAAGGTCAGCAGCAGCTGGGTTCCTATCTCCGTGTGGCTGTCAACAGCAGCAACCGGATCATCGTCAGTGACTGGGACAACCACAACTTGAAGATTTTTGACCCCGCCGGTCGTCATGTCTTCACGTGCGGGTCGCTGGGCTCGGGACCTGGTCAGCTGACCTGCCCCTACTGCGTCATCACGGACAGCGAGGACACCATCATCGTGGCTGAACGGGACAACGATCGCGTTTCCCTGTTCAGTCGGGACGGCACGTTTATCAGGAATGTGCTGACAGATGAGGAACACGGACTGTACTGTCCAATGGGACTGGCGCTGACTCATGACGGACAGTTGGTTGTTTCTGATTGTCATTCAATCAAGATTTTCTCGTAAACTGAAACTTAAAGACATCTCTAACCACTTCATTCTTGAGCCCATTTTCTCCGTGTAAGATTCTGATGTGTCTAAGATCTATCAATCTTAATTAAGTCTTACATGTAGTCGTTGTAGTAAAATCCAAATTGATTCAATAGTTAAACTTCTATCTTTTTAAAACTAAACGTCCTGTCATCAATCAGAAACCCTCTAGGATTTTTTTATGCCAGTATAAACGTTGATGACATGCTTATCACTGAAATGACGTTGGTTTCAATGTATCTATAGAGCAAAGACAAACCTATAGAATGTATAACTATAGTTCGACAATTTGCTTTATGTTTTCACGCTAAAAGACTAATATGATCAAAAATACTATGTTTAAAAACGATATCATCATGGAAACATGTATTTGACATATGCATAATCTACTAAGTGGATCAAATATATCATTTATCAAAAATTTCCTGTTTCTCTCAGACTCTCTTATTGTATATGAGTCTGTTTTTTAGGGTTTTTCCTTATTTGCATGCATATATGATATTATATTCTGTGACCCTCGAAATCGAGTGAGATCAATAAAAGTCGACAAATATATGGGAAAATTGGGACATTTCTCTCATAAACTTAACAAACAAATGCAACACTTAGTTGCTCACACTTGTATGCTTTGTTTACATTTGCATTCATAAAAACACGCCTACACCCCTCTAATCCGAACCTCTTATTAACAAATGACAGGTCCCAACATGACGTCACGTCTGCACCCCCCGAGCCATGCCAAATGGAATGTCCCAGCGTGACGTCACGGCGTAACACTAACAGTCAATCAACCATAAATGTTACCCTTGTCCCTCTCGAAGTATCAGTAAGTGTGCCAAAGTACAGGAGCAGGTAAACACCCCTGGTTCGGGCCACCTTTTATCTTGATGAAGACCGTTGAGAGACCGAATTGGGTTTGTATGACCTTTGACGTCATACTAGATGAAATATGATGCATGATACAAACGTATGCCTTGACAATAAAAAGTCATAATACGTACAAAATACGCTTCTTGATCAATGAAGTTGATTTGAACAAAATTAATCAGTGTTTTGTTGGCTCAGTGGGCAGTTAACTGTCTTCACCCCAGTGAAATGGGGGTGAAAAGGATGGCGTAAGATAAGATGGGCGAAATCACCGTAGGATTTGACGATGGAAGTTGAGTTGAGGTCAATAGCGGATCAGCGCAAGGATGATCGGGGGAATGGGAATGTCGGCGTCACCGTCACAACTATGCCTGGACCCACACTAAATAGAAGAATGATTAATGGTATCGTCTTGGCTCTTAGTTGGCGTATTGACGAACAGCGATACATTTGAGTACGGGGCAAGTGAACAAGGCATGATACTATAGTGGATATGCTATTAGATTTGGGCTTATGGTAGAGCCTTCCTGTGGGGGAACAAGCAAGAATGATGTGTTTTTTCGTGTTTTTCTTAAACTGGAAGCCAACGACAGTTCCTGTCCTTATCAAACTGAAGAAAAGTGTGTCCTTCCTAGAATCAAAAACGAATGTCACCTTTCTTTCTAATATCTTGTATGGTTTTTCGACATTTGTCTGTCATGAGAAACATGATTTATGCACCCCTCCGAACGCGACAGATAGAACGTCCCAACGTGACGTCAGCAGGTAGCAGTCTAGTTTCGGTGTATACGTACACATACTTCCGGGTGAAGATGGCGTCCAACGCATTCAGCGACATTACCGACGAATTTCTCGTCTGCCAGGTCTGTTTGGAGGACTTTAAGCAGCCTAAGATGCTGCCGTGTCTTCACACCTTCTGCCAGCCGTGTTTGGAGAGGCTCCTGGCCACAGAGCCGGTAGGGAAACTGGACTGTCCAACATGCCGACAGGACGTGCCCCTCCCCAGAAATGGCGTCCAAGGGCTGAAGTCCAACTTCCTGGTTGGCAAACTGCGCGACATTCTGCAACAACAGCCGCAACAACAGCCGAAAGGGGAAACTTCCGAGGCGCGGGAGGATGGAGTCCCTTGTACGGTCTGTGAGGTCGGGAACTCGGCTCTGTTTTACTGTGTGGAGTGTACCGACTACCTGTGTCAGACGTGTAACAAAGTGCACAGCGGGCTCAAAGGAAATCGGTCCCATAAAGTTGTAACAGTTCAAGACCTGCAATCTGGCCGAGCTGCCGCCGAGCTCCGGGCAAGGGAGACCTCCAGGTGTGAGGATCACCATGAACTGAACAAGTTCTACTGTGACACCTGTTCCTGTGTCGTCTGTGCGCACTGTGTGATCACGGCGCACAAAGATCACCAGTATGTGGAGATAGAGAAGGCGGCCGAGAGGGAGGGGGCAAAGATTAAGGCAAAACTGGCGATAGTCAAGACCACAGCAGATTTGCATGAGAAGTGGGTACAACAGTTGCAGTCAGTGAAGGACGAGTGGTCTACACAGGTACAGCGGGCAGAAGAACAGATCAGAAAACAAGTCAAGACGATCATTAAGGCTGCGAAGAAGGTGGGAGACGACAGAATCGGCCAGCTTCGCGCCATGCAGGCTGCTCGGGAGAAACAGATGGAAGCCGCCATGGAGGCAGCTGAGATGGACCTGGCGTCAGCCAGGAGCTGTGTCCAGTTCACGGACAACGTGTTGGAGTACGGGAGCCCGGCGGAGGTCATGTCGGTGGCCGGAGAACTGACCGGACGGTTGGAGGAAACGTCGGACGAGAAGACTGCCGGCAAAGCTGAACTGACCAAGCTTTTAATGAACTTGACCTTTGAGCATCCAACTAGTAACGTTGAGCAGGAAGTGTCCAAACTTGTTGGTGGGATAAAGCAAACAGCAATCCCGATGTTATCGTCACCTTCAGGAACTACGCAGGTGCGACCAAACGTGGTGATCGGTAAGGGCGGCGCGAGTCTAAAAATCATCAGAACTGTTGGGAAGGGGGGCAGTGGAGATGGGCAGTTTAAGTTACCTTCCTCGCTCGCTATCACCGCAGAGGGAGACATTGTAGTGACTGACTGTGACAACAAACGACTGCAATTTCTGGATAAAGATGGCTCCTTCAAGAAGAAGGTTGATCTGGGGTTCAAACCTTTGTGTGTGGCGGCACTGACAAACGGTGAACTGTTGGTGACAGGAGACGGACACAGGATTCACGTACTGGACAAACAGGGGAGGGAGTCACGTGTCATCCGGGTGAAAGGGGCTGCAGAGACAGGTACGGTTACACTAAGTATCGCTGTTGACGGTTTGGGGCGCATCATCGTCACTATTGGTTACCAAGTTTTCGCACTCCGTCCAAGCGGTGACGTCATGCTGAAGTTCGGGGACAAAGGTCAAGGTCAGCAGCAGCTGGGTTCCTTCCTCTGTGTGGCCGTCAATAGCAGCAACCATATCATCATCAGTGACTATAACAACCACAACTTGAAGATATTTGACCCCACCGGTCGTCATCTCTTCACGCGCGGGTCACGTGGCTCGGGACCTGGTCAGCTGAACCACCCCCGGTCTGTCATCACGGACAGCAAGGACAACATCATCGTGGCTGACACTAACAACCATCGTGTTTCCCTGTTCAGTCGGGACGGCACGTTTATCAGGCACATGCTAACGTGGAAGGAATACGGACTGAGCCTTCCAATGGGACTGGCGCTGACTCATGACGGACATTTAGTGGTTTCTGATTGTCATTCTATCAAGATTTTCTCTTAAAAACTGAAACTTAAAGACATCTTCATTCACTTCATCCTTGAGTCCATTTTCTCTGTTTAAGATTCTGATGTGTCTAAGATCTATTATCTTTAAGTCTTACATGTAGTCGTTGTAGTTTAATGCAAATTGATTCAATAGTTAAACTTCTATCTTTTTAAAGCTAAACGTCCTGTCATTAATCAGAAACCTTCTAGGCTTTTTTTATACCAGTATAAAAGTTGATGATATGCTTATCACTGAAATGACGTTGGTTCCAATGTATCCATAGAGCAAAGACAAACCTATAGAATGTATAACTATAGTTCGACATTTTGCTTTATGTTTTCACGCTAAAAGACTAATATGATCAAAAATACTATGTTTAAAGCATTATCATCATGGAAACATGTATTTGACATATGCATAATCTACTAAGTGGATTAAATATATCATTTATCAAAAATTTCCTGTTTCTCTCAGACCCTCCTATTGTATATGAGTCTGTCTTTCAGGGTTTTTCCTTATTTGCATACATATATGATATTATATTCTGTGACCCTTGAAATCGAGTGAGATCAATAAAAGTCAACAAATACATTGGAAAAAGTAGGGCAATTCTTTCATAAACTTAAGAAACAAATGCAACACTTTCTTTCTCACATTTGAATGTTATCTTGACATTTGCATTCATAAAAACATGCATGCCATCACCCCTCTAATCCGAACCACTAATTAACAAATGACAGGTCCCAACATGACGTCACGTCTGCACCCCCCCAGCCTTGCCAAATGAAATGTCCCAGCGTGACGTCGCGGCTTAACATTTACTGTCAATCAACTATAAATGTTACCCTTGTCCCTCTCGAAGTATCAGCAAGTGTGCCAAAGTACATAAGCAGGTAAACACCCCCCACTGGTTCGGGCCACCTTTTATCTTGATGAAGACCGGTGAGCGACCAAATTGGGGTTGTATGACCTTTGACGTAATACTAGATGAAATATGACGCATGATGCAAACGTATGCTTTGACAATACAAAATACGCTTCTTGGTCAATACAGTTCATTTGAACATAATTAATCAGTGTTTTGTTGGATCAGTGAAATGGGGGTGAAAAGATGGCGTAAGATAAGATGGGCGAAATCACCGTAGGATTTGACGACGGAACTTGAGTTGAGGTCAATAACGGATCAGCGCAAGGATGATCGGGGGAATGGGATGTCGGCGTCACCGTCACAACTATGCCTGGACCCACACTAAATAGAAGAATGATTAATGGTATCGTCTTGGCTCTTAGTTGGCGTATTGACGAACAGCGATACATTTGAGTACGGGGCAAGTAAACAAGGCATGATACTATAGTGGATATGCTATTAGATTTGGGCTTATGGTAGAGCCTTCCTGTGGGGCAACAAGCAAGAATGATGTGTTTTTTCGTGTTTTTCTTAAACTGGAAGCCAACGACAGTTCCTGTCCTTATCAAACTGAAGAAAAGTGTGTCCTTCCTAGAATCAAAAACGAATGTCACCTTTCTTGCTAATATCTTGTATGGTTTCTCGACATTTGTCTGTCATGAGAAACATGATTTATGCGCCCCTCCGAACGCGACAGATAGAACGTCCCAACGTGACGTCAGCAGGTAGCAGTCTAGTTTCGGTGTATACGTACCATACTTCCGGGTGAAGATGGCGTCCAACGCATTCAGCGACATTACAGACGAATTTCTCGTCTGCCAGGTCTGTTTGGAGGACTTCAAGCAGCCTAAGATGCTGCCGTGTCTTCACACCTTCTGCCAGACGTGTTTGGAGAGGCTCCTGGCCACAGAGCCGGTAGGGAAACTGGACTGTCCAACATGCCGGCATGGCGTCCGCCTCCCCAGAAATGGCGTCCAGGGGCTGAAATCCAACTTCCTCGTCGACAAACTGCGCGACATTCTGCAACAACAGCCGCAACAACAGCCGAAAGGGGAAACTTCCGAGGCGCGGGAGGATGGAGTCCCCTGTACGGTATGTGAAGTCGGGAACTCGGCTCAGTTTTACTGTGTGGAGTGTATCGACTACCTGTGTCAGAAGTGCAAAGATATGCACCGTCGCTTCAAAGGAAATCGGTCGCACAAAGTTGTAACAATTCAAGACCTTCAATCTGGCCAAGCTGCCGCCGAGCTCCGGGCAAGGGAGACCTCCAAGTGTGAGGATCACCAGGAACTGAACAAGTTCTACTGTGACACCTGTCACTGGGTGGTCTGTGCGCATTGTGTGATCACGGCGCACAAAGATCACCAGTACGTGGAGATAGAGAAGGCGGCCGAGAGGGAGGGGGCAAAGATCAAGGCCAGACTGGCGACAGTCAAGAACACTGCAGACCTGCATGAGAAGTGGGTACAACAGTTGCAGTCAGTGAAGGACGAGTGGTCTACACAGGTACAGCGGACAGAAAAACGGATCAGAAAACAAGTCAACACGATCATCGAGGCCGCGAAGAAGGTGGGAGACGACAGAATCGGTCAGCTTCGCGCCATGAACGCTGCTCGGGAGAAACAGCTGGAAGCCGCCATGGAGGCAGCTGAGATGGACCTGGCCTCAGCCAGGAGCTGTGTTCAGTTCACGGACAACGTGTTGGAGTACGGGAGCCCGACGGAGGTCATGTCGGTGGCCGGAGAACTGACCGGACGGTTGGAGGAAACGTCGGACGACAAGACTGCCGGCAAGGCTGAACTGACCAGGCATTTGATGAACTTGACCTTTGAGCCTTCAGCTAGTAACGTGGATCAGGAAGTGTCCAAACTTGTGGGTGGGATAAAGCAAACAGCAATCCCGATGTTATCTCCACCTTCCGGAATTACGCAGGTGCGACTAAACGTGGTGATCGGTAAGGGTGGCGCGAGTCTAAAACTCATCAAAACTGTTGGGGAGGAGGGCAGTGGAGATGGGCAGTTTGACTATCCGACCTCGCTTGCTGTCACCGCAGAGGGAGACATTGTAGTGATCGATTATCGCAACTCACGCCTGCAAATTTTTGGCAAAGACGGCTCCTTCAAGAAGAAGGTCGATCTTGGGTTCCAGCCAGAGTGTGTGGCGGCACTGACAAACGGTGAGCTGTTGGTGACAGGAGACGGACACAGGATTCACGTACTGGACAAACAGGGGAGGGAGTCACGTGTCATCCGGGTGGTAGGGTCTGCAGAGACAGATGAGCCTACATATGGTGTCGCAGTTGACAGTTTGAGACGCATCATCGTCACTATCGGGTACCAAGTTTTCGTGCTCAGTCCAAGCGGTGACTTCATGCTGAAGTTCGGGGTCAAAGGTGAAGGTCAGCAGCAGCTGGGTTCCCTCCTCCATGTGGCCGTCAACAGCAGCAACCAGATCATCGTCAGTGACTATTGGAACAGCAACTTGAAGATATTTGACCCCGCCGGTCGTCATCTCTTCACTCGCGGGTCACGTGGCTGGGGACCTGGTCAGCTGGACTGCCCCTACTGTGTCATCACGGACAGCGAGGACAACATCATCGTGGCTGACTGGAACAACCATCGCGTTACCGTGCTCAGTCGGGACGGCACGTTTATCAGGCACGTGCTGACAGGAGGGGAACACGGACTGAACTATCCAATGGGACTGGTGCTGACTCATGACGGACATTTAGTGGTTTCTGATTGTCATTCAATCAAGATTTTCTGGTAAACTGAAACTCAAAGGCATCTTTAACCACTACATCCTTGAGTCCATTTTCTCTGTTAAAGATTCTGATGTGTCTAAGATCTATTATCTTTAAGTCTTACATGCAGTCGTTGTAGTTCAATGGAAATCGATTCAATAGTTAAACTTCTATCTTTTTAAAGCTAAACGTCCTGTCATTAATCAGAAACCTTTTGGGGTTTTTTAAAGCCAGTATAGAAGTTGATGATATGCTTATCACTGAAATGACGTTGGTTCCGATGTATCTATAGAGCAAAGAGAAACCTATAGAATGTATAACTATAGTTCGACAATTTGCTTTATGTTTTCACGCTAAAAGACTAATATGATCAAAAATACTATGTTTGAAACATTATCATCATGGAAACATGTATTTGACATATGCATAATCTACTAAGTGGATTAAAAATATCATTTATCAAAAATTTCCTGTTTCTCTCAGACCCTCTTATTGTATATGAGTTTGTTTTTCAGGGTTTTTCCTTATTTGCATACATATATGATATTATATTCTGTGACCCTTGAAATCGAGTGAGATCGATAAAAGTCGACAAATACATTGGAAAAAGTAGGGCAATTCTTTCATAAACTTAAGAAACAAATGCAACACTTTCTTTCTCACATTTGAATGTTATCTTGACATTTGCATTCAGAAAAACATGCCATCACCCCTCTAATCCGAACCACTAATTAACAAATGACAGGTCCCAACATGACGTCACGACTGCATCCCCCGAGCCTTGCCAAATGAAATCTTCCAGCATGACGTCACGGCGTAACACTAACAGTCAATCACCCATAAATGTTACCCTTGTCCCTGTCGAAGTATCAGTAAGTGTGCCAAAGTAAATAAGCAGGTAAACAACCCCCCCCCCCCCCTGGTTCGGGCCACCTTTTATTTTGATGAAGACCGTTGAGCGACCAAATTGGGTTTGTAAGACCTCTGACGTCATACTAGAGGGAATATGATGCATGATACAAACGTATGCTTTGACAATAAATAGTCATAATACGTACAAAATACGCTTCTTGATCAATGAAGTTGATTTGAACATAATTAATCAGTGTTCTGTTGGCTCAGTGGGCGGTTAACTGTCTTCACCCCAGTGAAATGGGGTGAAAATGATGGCGTAAGATAAGATGGGCGAAGCAACCGAAGGATTTGGCGATGGAACTTGAGTTGAGGTCAATAGTAGATCAGGGCAAGGGTGATCGGGGGAATGGGAATGTGGGCGTCACCGTCAAAACTGTGCCTGGACCCACACTAAATAGAGGAATGATTAATGGTATCGTCCTGGCTCATAGTTAAAAATGCACATTGACAATATATTTGATCACGGGACACGTAAACAAGGCATGATCCTATAATAGATATGCTATTAGATTTGGGCTTATGGCAGGGCCTTCCTGTGGGAACAACAGACAAGAATAATGTATCTTTTTCGTTTTTTTGTTGTTAAACTGGAAGCTTGCGACAGCTCCTGTCCTTATCAATTTGAAGAGCAGTGTAGCATCCCTAGAATTAAAAACGATTGTCACCTTTTCTTGCTAATATTTTGCATGATTTCACGACATTTGCCTGTCATGAGAAACATGATTTATGCACCCCTCCAAATGCGACCGATGGAACGTCCCAACGTGACGTCACCAGGTAGCAGTCTGGTTTCGGTGTACACATACTTCCGGGTGAAAATGGCGTCCAACGCATTCAGCGACATTACTGACGAATTTCTTGTCTGCCAGGTCTGTTTGGAGGACTTCAAGCAGCCTAAGATGCTGCCGTGTCTTCACACCTTCTGCCAGCCGTGTTTGGAGAGGCTCCTGGCCACAGAGCCGGTAGGGAAACTGGACTGTCCGACATGCCGACAGGACGTGCCTCTCCCCAGAAATGGCGTCCAAGGGCTGAAGTCCAACTTCCTCGTCGGCAAACTGTGCGACATTCTGCAACAACAGCCGCAGCAACAGCCGGAAGGGGAAACTTCCGAGGTGCGGGAGGATGGAGTCCCTTGTACGGTCTGTGAGGTCGGAAACTCCGCTCAGTTTTACTGTGTGGAGTGTACCGACTACCTGTGTCAGACGTGTAACAAAGTGCACCGTGGACTAAAAGTGAGTAGGGCCCACAAAGTTGTAACGGTTCAAGACCTTCAATCTGGCCAAGCTGCCGCCGAGCTCCGGGCAAGGGAGACCTCCAAGTGTGAGGATCACCATGAACTGAACAAGTTCTACTGTGACACCTGTCACCGGGTCATCTGTCTGCACTGTGTGGTCACGGCGCACAAAGATCACCAGTATGTGGAGATAGAGAAGGCGGCCGAGAGGGAGGGGGCAAAGATCAAGGCAAAACTGGCGACAGTCAAGAACACAGCAGACCTGCATGAGAAGTGGGTACAACAGTTGCAGTCAGTGAAGGACGGGTGGTCTACACAGGTACAGCGTACAGAAGAACAGATCAGAAAACAAGTCAAGACGATCATCGAGGCCGCGAAGAAGGTGGGAGACGACAGAATTAGTCAGCTTCGCGCCATGAATGCTGCCTGGGAGAAACAGCTGGAAGCCGCCATGGAGGCAGCTGAGATGGACCTGGCCTCAGCCAGGAGCTGTGTCAAGTTCACGGACAACGTGTTGGAGTACGGGAGCCCGGCGGAGGTCATGTCGGTGGCAGGAGAACTGACCGGGCGGTTGGAGGAAACTACTGACGACAAGACTGCCGGCAAGGCTGAACTGACCAAGAATTTAATGAACTTGACATTTGACCCTTCTATAAGTGACGTAAAGCAAGAAGTGTCCAAACTAGTCGGTGGGATAAAGCAAACAGCAATCCCGATGTTATCGTCACCTCCCGGAACTACGCAGGTGCGACCAAACGTGGGGATCGGTAAGGGCGGCGCGAGTCTAAAACGTATCAGAACTGTTGGGGAGGAGGGCAGGGGAGATGGACAGTTTACCGTTCCGTTCTCGCTTGCTGTTACCGCAGAGGGAGACATTGTAGTGGCTGACTGTAACAACTCACGCCTGCAATTTCTGGACAAAGATGGCTCCTTCAAGAAGAAGGTTGATCTGGGGTTCGAACCCCAGTGTGTGGCGGCACTGCCAAACGGTGAACTGTTGGTGACAGGAGACGGGCACAAGATTCACGTACTGGACAAACAGGGGAGGGAGTCACGTATCATCCAGGTAAGAGGGTCTGCAGAGACAAGTGAAACTACAGTAGGCGTCGCTGTTGATGATTCGGGACGCATCATCGTCACTATCGGGTACCAGGTTTTTGTGCTCAGTCCTAGCGGTGACGTCATGCTGAAATTCGGGGTCAAAGGTGAAGGTCAGCAGCAGCTGGGTTCCTTCCTCCATGTGGCCGTCAACAGCCGCAACCAGATCATCGTCAGTGACTGGGACAACAACAACTTGAAGATATTTGACCCCGCCGGTCGTCATCTCATCACGTGCGGGTCACCTGGCTCGGGACCTGGTCAGCTGTTTAATCCCCGATGTGTCATCGCGGACAGCGAGGACAACATCATCGTGGCGGACTATAACAACCATCGTGTTTCCGTGTTCAGTCGGGACGGCACGTTCATCAGGCACGTGCTGACAGGGAAGGAACACGGACTGTACCGTCCAACAGGACTGGCGCTGACTCATGACGGACATTTGGTTGTTTCTGATTGGCATTCAATCAATATTTTCTCGTAAACTGAAACGTTAAGACATCTTCATCCTCTTCATCATTGATTCCATTTTCTCCGTGTATGATGATGATGTGTCTAAGATCTATCATCCTTAATTAAGTCTTACATGTAGTCGTTGTAGAAAAATGTAAATTGATTCAATAGTTAAGCTTCTATCTTTTTAAAGCTAAACGTCCTGTCATAAATCAGAAACCTTATAGGCTTTTTTCTATGCCAATATAGAAGTTGATAATATGCTTATCACTGAAATGACGTTGTTTTTTTAATGTATCTATAGAGCAAAAACAAACCTATAGAATGTATAACTATAGTTCGACAATTTGCTTTATGTTTTCACGCTAAAAGACTAATATGATCAAAAATACTATGTTTAAAACATTATCATCATGGAAACATGTATTTGACATATGCATAATCTACTAAGTGGATTAAATATATCATTTATCAAAAATTTCCTGTATCTCTTAGACCCTCTTATTGTATATGAGTCTGTCTTTCAGAGTTTATCCTTATTTGCATACATATATGATATTATATTCTGTGACCCTTGAAATCGAGTGAGATCAATAAAAGTCGACAAATACATTGGAAAAAGTAGGGCATTTCTTTCATTAACTTAACAAACAAATGCAACACTTAGTTGCTCACACTTGTATTTTTTTTGTCACATTTGCATTTTTAAAAGACGCCTACACCCCTTTCATTCGGACCACTTATCAACAAATGACAGGTTCCAACATGACGTCACGTCTGCACCCCCTGAGCCATGCCAATGAAATGTCCCAGCGTGACGTCACGGCGTAACACCAACTTTCAATCAACCATAAATGTTACCCTTGTCCCCCTCGAAGTATCGGTAAGTGTGCCAAAGTACATAACCAGGTAAACACCACTGGTTCGGGCCACCTTTTATTTTGATGAAGACCGTTGAGCGACCAAATTGGGTGGTTTGACCTTTGACGTAATGCTAGATCAGAAAAGTGTGCTGTGTCAAAGAAAGAAATACTCTTCTTGATCAATGCAATTTATCTGAACTACTGATCAGTTTTCCGTTCGCTCAGTGGGTGGTTAACTGTCTCCATCCCACTGAAAAGGGGGTGAAAAGGATGGCGTAAAATACGTGTGGGTCACGTGGCTCGGGACCTGGTCAGCTGAACGGCCCCGATTGTGTCATCACGGACAGCGAGGACAACATCATCGTGGCTGAAACTAACAACCATCGTGTTTCCGTGTTCAGTCGGGACGGCACGTTTATCAGGAATGTGCTGACACGGGAGGAACACGGACTGACATTTCCAATCGGACTGGCGCTGACTCACGACGGACATTTGGTGGTTTCTGATAATTATTCAATTAAGATTTTCTCGTAAACTGAAATTTTAAAGACATCTTCAGCCACTTCAATCTGTGTAAGGTTCTGATCTATAATCCTTAAGTCTTATATACCTGTGGCCATTCTAGTAAAATGGAAATAAATTTGATACTAGTAGTTAAACTTAAATCTCTTGAAAAGCTAAACTTTCAGTTATGAATCACAAACTTTCTAGATTTTTTTCCAGTGTAAAAGTAAATAATATGCTTCTCACTAGCACTGAAATGACGTTGTTGTGCAATGCATCTATAGAGCAAAGACAAACATATAGAATTTATAACTAAGATCTAACAATTTTGTTTTATGTTTATAAGCTAAGAGGACAAGAAGATAAAAAACACCATCTATACTAGACTGGCCGTCATTTGCTTTAAGAGCAAATTCAGGATGTTTCGCCCATACTCCTCATGCAAGAACATCTATAAAAACGTAATCATCAGGGAAAATGTGATTTGAAATATGCATAACTTACTAAGTGGAGTGAATATATCTAATTATCAGGTATAAAAAATTTCCCGTTTCTCTCAGACCCTCGTATTGTATATGAGTCTGTTTTTAAGACGTTTTTTCCTTATTTGCATACATGCTTGATATCATAATCTGTGACCCTTGAAATCGCGTAAGATCAATACAAGTCGACAAATATATCGGAAAAAGTGGGACATTTCCTCATTAACTTAACAAACAAATGCGACACTTAGTTGCTCACACTTACATTTGCATTTAGAAAAAGACGCCTACACCCCTCTAAGCCGAACCACTTATCAACAAATGACAAGTCCCAACATGACGTCACGTCTGCACCCCCCGAACCACACCAAATGAAATGTCCCAGCGTGACGTTACGTCTTAACAGTCAATCAACCATAATTGTTACCATTGTCCCTCTTGATGTACCAGTAAGTGTGCCAAAGTACATAACCAGGTAAACACCCCTGGTTTGGGGCAACTTTTATCTTGATGAAGACCGTTGAGCGACCAAATTTGGTTTGTATGACCTTTGACTTAATACTAGAGGGAATATGACGCATGATTCAAACGTATGCTTTGACAATAAAAACATCATAATACTTACAAAATACGCTTCTTGGTCAATGAAATTTATTTGAAAAACTTATCAGTGTTCTGTTCGCTCAGTGGGCGGTTAACTGTCTTCGCCCCAGTGAAATGGGTTAAGGATGGCGTAAAGAATGGAAATGGAAAATGATGGCGTAAGACAAGATGGGCGAAATAACCGTAGGATTTGACGATGGAACTTGAGTTGAGTTGAGGTCAATAGTAAATCAGGGCAAGGATGATCAGGGGGAATGGCAATGTGGGTGTCACCGTCCCAACGGTGCCTGGACCCACACTAAATAGAAGAATGATTAATGGTATCGTATTGGCTCTTAGTTGGCGTATTGACGAACAGCGATACATTTAATCACGGGGCAAGTAAACAAGGCATGATACTATAGTGGATATGCTATTAGATTTGGGCTTATGGTAGAGCCTTCCTGTGGGGCAACAAGCAAGAATGATGTGTTTTTTCGTGTTTTTCTTAAACTGGAAGCCAACGACAGTTCCTGTCCTTATCAAACTTAAAAAAAGTATGTCAATATCTTGTAAACATAAACCTTGTGTCGTTGAGAAACATGATTTATGCACCCCTCTGAATGCGACCGATGGAACGTCCCAACGTGACGTCACCAGGTAGCAGTCTGGTTTCGGTGTACACATACTTCCGGGTGAAAATGGCGTCCAACGCATTCAGCGACATTACCGACGAATTTCTCGTCTGTCAGGTCTGTTTGGAGGACTTCAAGCAGCCTAAGATGCTGCCGTGTCTTCACACCTTCTGCCAGCCGTGTTTGGAGAGGCTCCTGGCCACAGAGCCGGTAGGAAAACTGGACTGTCCAACATGCCGACAGGACGTGCCTCTCCCCAGAAATGGCGTCCAAGGGCTGAAGTCCAACTTCCTCGTTGGCAAACTGCGCGACATTCTGCAACAACAGCCGGAAGGGGAAACTTCGGACGCGCGGGAGGATGGAGTCCCCTGTACGGTCTGTGAGGTCGGGAACTCCGCTCAGTTTTACTGTGTGGAGTGTACTGACTACCTGTGTCAGACGTGTAACAAAGTGCACAGCGGGCTCAAAATGAGTAGGGCTCACAAAGTTGTAACAATCCAAGACCTACAATATGGAAAGGCTGCCGCCGAGCTCCGGGCAAGGGAGACCTCCAAGTGTGAGGATCACCACGAACTGAACAAGTTCTACTGTGACACCTGTCACCGGGTCATCTGTCTGCACTGTGTGGTCACGGCGCACAAAGATCACCAGTATGTGGAGATAGAGAAGGCGGCCGAGAGGGAGGGGGCACAGATCAAGGCAAAACTGGCGATAGTCAAGAACACAGCAGACCTGCATGAGAAGTGGGTACAACAGTTGCAGGCAGTGAAGGACGGGTGGTCTACACAGATACAGCGCACAGAAGAACAGATCAGAAAACAAGTCAACACGATCATCGAGGCCACGAAGAAGGTGGGAGACGACAGAATCAGTCAGCTTCGCGCCATGAATGCTGCTCGGGAGAAACAGCTGGAAGCCGCCATGGAGGCAGCTGAGATGGACCTGGCCTCAGCCAGGAGCTGTGTCCAGTTCACGGACAACGTGTTGGAGTACGGGAGCCCGGCGGAGGTCATGTCGGTGGCCGGAGAACTGACCGGACGGTTGGACGAAACGTCGGACGACAAATCTGCCGACAAGGCTGAACTGACCAAGCATTTGATGAACTTGACCTTTGACCCTCCGACTGGCAGCGTGGAGCAGGAAGTGTCCAAACTTGTCGGTGGGATAAAGCAAACAGCAATCCCGATGTTATCGTCACCTTCAGGAACTACGCAGGTGCGACCAAACGTGGTGATCGGTAAGGGCGGCGCGAGTCTAAAAATCATCAGAACTGTTGGGAAGGGGGGCAGTGGAGATGGGCAGTTTAAGTTTCCTTCCTCGCTCGCTATCACCGCAGAGGGAGACATTGTAGTGACTGATTGTGACAACAAACGACTGCAATTTCTGGATAAAGATGGCTCCTTCAAGAAGAAGGTTGATCTGGGGTTCAAACCTTTGTGTGTGGCGGCACTGACAAACGGTGAACTGTTGGTGACAGGAGACGGACACAGGATTCACGTACTGGACAAACAGGGGAGGGAGTCACGTGTCATCCGGGTGACTGGGACTGCAGAGACAGGTACGGTTACACTAAATATCGCTGTTGACGGTTTGGGGCGCATCATCGTCACTTTTGGGTACCAAGTTTTCGCACTCCGTCCAAGCGGTGACGTTATGCTGAAGTTCGGGGACAAAGGTCAAGGTCAGCAGCAGCTGGGTTCCGAGCTCCGCGTTGCCGTCAATAGCAGCAACCAGATCATCGTCAGTGACTGGGACAACTGCAACTTGAAGATATTTGACCCCGCCGGTCGTCATCTCTTCACGTGTGGGTCACGTTATTCGGAACCTGGTCAGCTGACCCACCCCTGGTCTGTCATCACGGACAGCGAGGACAACATCATCGTGGCTGACTGTAGGAACGATCGTGTTTCCTTGTTCAGTCGGGACGGCACGTTTATCAGGCACGTGCTGACACACGAGGAACACGGACTGAACTATCCAAAGGGACTTGCGCTGACTTATGACGGACATTTGGCGGTTTCTGACTCTGATTCTATCAAGATTTTCTCTTGAAAAATGAAACCCAAAAATGTCCATCGTGTCCAAATCTTTGTAAGATCCTGATGTGCCTCGAATGTTTTATCGTCCTTACCTTCACGGATCTTCACCTCAAAGATGCCAATAGATTTGATAGTTTAACCATAAACTCTTGTGTAAAGTTTAATCTCTAGTTGGAGGTATGAGCCCCAAACCTTGTTGGTTGTTTCTACTCCTTTACAGAACTAATGCAAATCACTCCATCAAATGGCATTCGTGTGCAATGTATCGATAGAGCAATAAAAAACTTAAAGGGTGTATTATATTGACTTAACAATCTAGTTTACAAAGTCCAACACAGGGAAAAGAGTGGCGAATTTCTTTCCCAAACTGTACAAACAAATATGATCTTTTCCTTGCTTGCATTCACATACTCTAATGACATTTACATGTACATTCAAATAAACATGTCAGTATACCCCTGCAAAACGTTATTTGATAAATGGAACAAATGATATTTGATACCTGATGTCACGTCTGCACCCCTCCGAAGAACCACAAATGGAACGCCCCAAAGGTACAAGTCAATAAAGTTATCATGAATGTTATCTTTAGTTATTGTGGCGAAGTTTACGCACACACTCCTAGGAAAATGTGACCTCCAACACATGAGGAAATGATGGGAATTTCATCTCTTCAACTTAACAAAAAATTATCAACATTCCTTGCTCACACTCGCATGTTTTATTGACATTTGCATTCATTAAAATAGCATGCCTTAACTTCACAGAACCAATCCTTGACAAATGGTAGGTCCCAACGTGACGTCACTTCTACACCCCTCCAAACCACCAAAAATAGAATGTCCCTGCAGAGTGTTGTCACGAGGTAAAAGTCAACAGTGTAATCATGAACGTGTTCGCCGCCACTCTCGGCGTTGTAGTTAGTGCGCCAAATTTAAGCCCTGGGATATGATGGCGTCCAACGCTGGGGGATAGGAGACATTTTCCTCCTAAAAGTTACCAAAAAGATTACCTCTCACATATTTTACTAACACTTGGATCAATATCAACGCATCTACATCCCACATTAATTCCTTGACAAATGGAACGTGACGTCATACGTCTGCACCCCTCTGAACTATCACAAATAGAACGTCCGAATGGGATTTCACAAGGTAAATGTCACTAAAGTAATCATTAATAACATCGTTGCCCATCTCATCATTTGGTATGTGCAGCCAACCTTAAACTAAAATGGAATGTCTTAACTCGAAGTCACTTCTGCACTCCTCATAAACATCCCAAATAGAACATCCCAAGGTGTTGTCATGAGGGAATGTCAATAAAGCAATCATGAATGTTATCGTTGCCCTCCTCCATCTTTTTGGGTAAGTGTGCCAAAGTTTACGCACACACCCATACGTTATGATGGCATCCAGCACAGGGAAAAAACCTTTACAAAAACATCATCACCACTCATTGCTCACATTCGCATATTTCATTGACATTTACATTCATAAAAAGACATGTCTTCACTTCACTAAAACAACTCATCTATATTTGAAACGTTCAGTAAGTAATGTCACTCCTGCATCCCTTCGAACCATCACAAATGGAATGTTCCAAGGTGTTATCACGAGGTAAATGTCAATAAAGTAATCATGAATAAAATCGTTGCCCCTCTCGTCATTTGGTACGTGTGCCAAAGTCACAAACACGCCCCTGGGCAAAGATGGCGTTCAACGCATTCAGCGACATTACCGACGAATTTCTCGTCTGCCAGGTCTGTTTGGAGGACTTTAAGCAGCCTAAGATGCTGCCGTGTCTTCACACCTTCTGCCAGCCGTGTTTGGAGAGGCTCCTGGCCACAGAGCCGGTAGGGAAACTGGACTGTCCAACATGCCGGCATGGCGTCCGCCTCCCCAGAAATGGCGTCCAGGGGCTGAAGTCCAACTTCCTCGTCGGCAAACTGCGCGACATTCTGCAACAACAGCCGCAACAACAGCCGAAAGGGGAAACTTCCGAGGCGCGGGAGGATGGAGTCCCCTGTACGGTATGTGAAGTCGGGAACTCGGCTCAGTTTTACTGTGTGGAGTGTACCGACTACCTGTGTCAGAAGTGCAAAGATATGCACCGTCGCTTCAAAGGAAATCGGTCGCACAAAGTTGTAACAATTCAAGACCTTCAATCTGGCCAAGCTGCCGCCGAGCTCCGGGCAAGGGAGACCTCCAAGTGTGAGGATCACCATGAACTGAACAAGTTCTACTGTGACACCTGTCACCGGGTCATCTGTCTGCACTGTGTGGTCAAGGCGCACAAAGATCACCAGTATGTGGAGATAGAGAAGGCGGCCGAGAGGGAGGGGGCAAAGATCAAGGCAAAACTGGCGACAGTCAAGAACACAGCAGACCTGCATGAGAAGTGGGTACAACTGTTGCAGTCAGTGAAGGACGAGTGGTCTACACAGGTGCAGCGCACAGAACAGCGGATCAGAAAACAAGTCAACACGATCATCGAGGCCGCGAAGAAGGTGGGAGACGACAGAATCGGCCAGCTTCGCGCCATGAACGCTGCTCGGGAGAAACAGATGGAAGCCGCCATGGAGGCAGCTGAGATGGACCTGGCCTCAGCCAGGAGCTGTGTCCAGTTCACGGACAACGTGTTGGAGTACGGGAGCCCGGCGGAGGTCATGTCGGTGGCCGGAGAGCTGACCGGACGGTTGGAGGAAACGTCGGACGACAAGACTGCCGGCAAGGCTGAACTGACCAGGCATTTGATGAACTTGACCTTTGAGCCTTCAGCTAGTAACGTGGATCAGGAAGTGTCCAAACTTGTGGGTGGGATAAAGCAAACAGCAATCCCGATGTTATATTCACCTCTCGGAACTACGCAGGTGCGACCAAACGTGGTGATCGGTAAGGGCGGCGCGGGTCTAAAACTCATCAGAACTGTTGGGGAGTTGGGCAGGGGAGGTGGACAGTTTAACGTTCCGTTGTCGCTTGCTGTTACCGCAGAGGGAGACATTGTAGTGGCTGATCGTGGCAACTCACGCTTGCAATATCTGGACAAAGATGGCTCCTTCAAGAAGAAGGTCGATCTGGGGTTCGAGCCATGGTGTGTGGCGGCACTGGCAAACGGTGAGCTGTTGGTGACAGGAGACGGATACAGGATTCACGTACTGGACAAACAGGGGAGGAAGGCACGTGTCATCCAGGTGATAGGGGCTGCAGAGACAGGTACGATTACACTAGGTATCGCTGTTGACGGTTTGGGACGCATCATCGTCACTATCGGGCACCATGTTTTCGTACTCAGTCCCAGCGGTGACGTCATGCTTAAGTTCAGGGACAGAGGTGAAGGTCAGCAGCAGCTGAGTTCCTCCCTCAGTGTGGCCGTCAACAACAGAAACAAGATCATCGTTAGTGACTTTGGGAACAACAACTTGAAGATATTTGACCCCGCCGGTCGTCATCTCATCACGTGCGGGTCACTTGGCTCGGGACCTGGTCAGCTGGACCACCCCTGTTCTGTCATCACGGACAGCGAGGACAACATCATTGTGACTGACTCTAACAACCGTCGTGTTTCCGTGTTCAGTCGGGACGGCGCGTTTATCAGGCACGTGCTGACACAGAAGGAACACGGGCTGAACTATCCAATTGGACTGGCGCTGACTCATGACGGACAGTTGGTTGTTTCTGGTAGCACTTATATCAAGATTTTCAGTTAAATGAAGCTTAAAGACAACTTCAACTATTTCATTCTTTCAATCTATGTTAGAATTTAATTTAAAGGCCATGCATTTGTGTCAAACTATGTTGATATGTTGCATACGGAACCATTCATTCATTCACGTGTGCACCATTTTGATACGATTATTAATCCCAATTCTCTTGTAAATCCTGTCATTTGAATATGCAATTCTAAAAAATAAAAATAAAAAGAAGAAGAAGATTAAGTGAGGGAGGGACATAGGGAGGGACTTAACAATACATTGCATAATGGTCTCCTACCGGAGTTAGTACAGGTGAGATGAGTAGCCCGCTGCCCCATAGGAACTGTCTGTCCACGTCCCACGTGTTGGAGTCAGTAGGGAACCTAAAACAAAAGACGTGAATATAGATTATCGTAGGTTGTATGGTTGACCTGAAACCCTTTTTAGGCACCGCATCCTTCTCACTGTAGCAGCGACCCTTAGCTGCAGTGCACATAGAACCAGCCAGTATCATGAGGACGGTAATAGCCGGTCATCAAGACGTCGGCAGGTTTAACAACATAGGCTGTGTGTGCGGAACTAAGTTGATTTATCAACCTAGTGAAACTATTATTTGATGAAAGTTTGTAGTTCATGCTTATTTGTAGCCAAGAAGTGCTTCGTATCGAAGTGACATGACAACACGTATAATTGCTAATCTGTATCCATCTAATTAGTGTGCTTATAGTCATGATAAATCATACGTGGAATAAATGCGACGTACGAAAAATGTTGTCAACAATACGTCTCATTGTGAATGAATACAAATACCAATACAAATGCGTCTTACTCGTGCAGGAGTGGCCTGACAACCGTTGTCCCGGCAACGTGGGCGTGGTAGAACAGCGTGTACAAGTAGGGTAGCAGGGTGTAGCGCGTCATCATGACGTCACGGGTAGAGTCAATCATGCTCTGACTGAAGACAGCAGGGTCCTGGTCCTATGTTCAAAATTTAAAAAAATAAAGAACAGTTTAAAAAAACAAGCTGGGTCTTGAGGCTGTAGAAGACGTAGACCTGGTCAATATGTAGAATGGGCTCTCCATTATACAATAACCCCAGTCAACACATCGCTACACTTCTAAAAAAGCTGCACCTTTAACGAGTACTGGAATTTGACAGGGACGACATGTAGAGAGACTGCATCTTTTTTCTAGCTTTCTTGAAAGGAATTGTTTGAATTATTCTTCAGATGCTTCGGCTGCAATGCATCTTGTGAAGAACGTCAGTGATTCCATTCAATTCAGCAATCGTTGATGCCTGACTAAGTGCCATGGCCAAGGCCAGCGACTGGCCCCTTACTCTTCTCCTATAGTTCCTCAATGTTGAACGGTTCCGAGTTCCAAGCCATTTCTTCTGTTGTCTTTAACTTAATAATGTGTCTTATACGATCTGGTCAGATAGCAATCGACAACAATCCATTCCAAAACTCATCAGGTCCATTTCGTCTTCGATTCACCCAGTTTAACTCTGTCAGCTACATATGGACATGCAAGTGTAGGCAGGCCTCGCACAACCTACATACAGCAGCTGTGTGAGGATGCAGGCTGCACACCAGAAGAACTACCAAGAGCAATGGAGGGCAGGGAGGACTGGAGGAGGAGGGTGATGTTTGTTCGTGATACTCTCACGACAAGATGATTGACCCTACCTTGTATTCCCTGTGGTTGTGGTTGCGAGAAAACGGGTAGAAGGCACCGAGCTGCATCCAGCGCTGGCACAGCTCCTCCGTCGGTTCCCACAGAAAACCGCAGATGTCTGCTCCGATCTGTGAAAAAGATTTAAAAGAGCAATGACCTTTTCATGAATTAAGAATCCTTGAAATTTAGAGGCTATGTACGGAAGACTGGTACTGCCGCATCTCGGCATATATGATCAATCTTCATGTGCAAACGCGTCGTCATATAACTGGTACTTACGTATGGAATTCCAAATAGGTTGAGCTCAAATAGTGCTGAAAATAGATATAAAAGAGAACATAAGAAATCTGTATATTAACTAACTACATTGAATAGTAAACAGTACAAGTGCAACTAAATCATCAGTGGTCGCCTTAACTTCTCTTTTGAGAAACAATTTTTGAACACTTGGCTAGAATTCGTAAAAGTAGTTTCCGTCGCAGCGCAGAGTTGTACTGTTTTATGTAAACGATTTTCAGCGAGGCTACTAAGAAAGCAACCGTCACAAGGCACCTAATTTTTGTAGGACACATCCACGATATTCATTCATGGGACAGTCGTGAAGTGTCGTACACTAGTCGTACGACGAACGTGAACTGACCTGACGACATATTCACGACTGTGCCACGACTGCCATCAAAAAGCGTTAACTAGTCTGAGTGCCGTACGCGTTTTCTACGGTTTAAGGTTGCGGAAATGTTGAAATGGCAGTAAATACATGTTGATGGCATTCATGTGAGAGTTGTGTGCTGGACACTACCCGGAATGGATCATAGAGACCCTTGTATCTTATTGTACACATCCACCACTGCCATGCATTTGGAAGTCTTGGAGTGTCGTGAGTCTGTCTTACGACGAAAGTGAGCGGGCCCTTTACCGGGAATAGACCAGGCCATGCCCTTCCAGGCACAAGACAGTTGTATTTTGTAGGGCACATCCACCACTGTCATGATTTTGACAGTCTTGGAGTGTCATGAGTCTGTCTGAGGACGAAGGTGAGCTGATCCTTACCAAGAATTGACCAGGCCATGCCCTCCCAGGCACAAGCGGCACCGTAGAGCACATTTACCACTGCCATGCTTTTGACAGTGGTGGAGTGAGTCTAGCAAGTGTAAGCTGACCCTTACCGGGAATAGACCAGGCCATGTCCTCCCATGGCACTTATATTTATCGACGACTGTCATGCATGTGACAGTCTTGGGGTGTCGTGAGTCTGTCTTAGGACGAAAGTGAGCTGATCCTTACCAGGAACAGACCAGGTCATGCCCTTCCAGGCACCAGCTGCACCGTAGGGCACATTTACCACTACCATGCGTTTGACAGTCGCATAGTGAGCCTAGCGAGTGTGAGCTGGACCTTACCAGGAATAGACCATGCCATGTCCTCCCAGGCCGCCTTGTTACTCCCCAGCCAGTGCCCTGCGTAGCTGCCGGTACTCGGGAAGCTGGACCTGGTGATGATCACTCCGCGTTTCGTCGGTAAAACTCTCGACATTGCCCTGTAAACAGACAACGTAAAATGATTCAACGCAAATGTTCTTGGCATCTCTAAAGCTGTTGAGCAAAGAATTTACATTTTTGGACTGTATCTGAAAAAGTATGGGATAAGTATCAAAGTGTAGCCTGGAATCCAAACTTATTATAGCTCCCGAGTCTCCTCCTGCTGAGAGAAGACTCGGGAGCTATAATAGCTTTGGATTCCAGGCTAATATCAAAGTGTATTTGTCGTATCCGTGTTGATAGAAGATGTTACATCATAGTATCATAACCTCCAAGCCCCTTTAAGTGTAATTTATTCTAAAAAAAATGGTCTCTTCATTGCCTTTGATTATTTTGGCTGATTCTACGTCTTCAGATAGAGTCGGCAGAAGACTCAATTTAGTCGGTCAAAATCTAAAGTGTCTGTGATTGTGTGTCTATAAAGATGACTTACGATCGGGTAGCGATGGCCATGCTGTGTCCGTACAGACTGTGCACGTCGTAGTGCTTCCCCCAGGACTGCTGGGCGTCCATACACAGCGTCAGGTCGTACATGATTCTGCCGACAATCGCTGGAATACAGGTTACATTAGACAGATACGGGTTTTTTGACATCTTTGAATCTTTGTTTAAAGTCGCGTGCCAGTATGCCTAGACAATGTCATACTACTATATTGCATATGACTTTCTGGGCTTATGTACATGATGCTATCTACAATCGCTGGAAGACAATTTAACTTTACATCAATACATGTATTATACCATTAAACCGAGACGGGGGACGACACAGGATTTCTGAAACCTTTGACCCATTGCTGTTGTCACGTGCCAGAGGTGACTGATCATTCTTCCCTATTAAGGCTGGGGTTACAACCAGAAATGGGTAGAGTGCAGTTCCTGGACCACAAGAGCTTGTCAAATTGTATTTACTTAAAGTTTCATCATATTATCTTTCCATGTCTTACACTGACCAAATCCATTTGATCATAACATTCTTTCTTGTACCACTTGATACGTCGTAAAGAAGTTAAGTGAAAGCATTGCTTACCGGGTTTGTAGGGAGGATAGTTCCACCTGTTGCTCTCACAACCGTTGTTGGACCCGTTCATGAAACTCTTTGGTTCGTTCATGTCCTGTAACGACGTTCACGTGATTGTTTGTGGCATTGAACGCATCAAACAGTAAAAATTAGCAAATATTTGCTTCATTGTCAATGACATACGAACAACAATTGATCAGTGATCAATGATTGAAACATCCATGCAATTTATTTCAAATGTTATTTTAACTTTATTCTACCGGCAATTTCCGAACGACCCTATGCTATTTGCCACAAAAATGATAAACGAATGTTACGCCAACGTAGGATAACGTATAACGACAACGGCCTCTACCAGACTGGTCAATTAGATGCAAATCTTGTAAAAGATTCTACTCACAATCCACAGGCCGTCATACGGTATGACGTTGTGGAACCGCTGGCAGTACTCGCTCCACCACTCTGTTGTGCTGGGGTTAGTGTAGTCAGGAAACAACGTGGTCCCGGGCCACACCTTGGGAGCATTGCAATTAAGTTCACTTAGTGACTAGTTTGTAAATTCTAAACGATTAATGAAAACCAACAATATGCATTGACCAAAAGTGCAGACCATGCAGTAAAGTGCATCGAGATAGTGACTACTTAAATGCATGAAAAGCTAGCTAAATTCATTCATACAAAATTACTAAAACAGTATATGGGGGACGATGCCGACTTGACCCATGACCCAGGTCACATTTCTGTAAGTCACGTGGCCTGGCGAATCTGGTCAATTATTCCGAAGAAAACCAGGGAATCGATCGCAAATACCTTTAACTAATTCATTTGACTGATACGAAATTGTACGCCTTGAAAAATAGTTTTCCAGTGATGTAATGTACCCAGTTACCAACTCATGTTAACTTTCATGCTATGATGTTAGATGCCCATGTACATGGTAAATGCTGCGTTTTATTATATCATTAGTGCATCCTACCTCTCCGATCAGGTTGGTCTCCCCGTCCGCTGCCTTGACGAAGACACCGTCCCGGAGCCCGTCCTCGTACGGCTGGTAGGGCGACCCGTCCCGACGGTCCTGGTTGGTGATGGCCGGGTCCTGCAGGACACACAACGGCAAAGGAGACGTTAGTCTATTTCTCAATTCAGTGTCCAATACTATTTCAGCCCGTCCAAAAATCGTTGGAATTGGAATGGGTTAAGGCATTGCTTTTAGAACATTACATCAAGACTTTTAATGTCAATCATAGCAAATCTAAACGACAATTTCAAACAGAATAGTTCTAGTTAAGACACTTAACCAACCATCGTAGTATAGCGGGCAAAATAACAAAAAGAAAGGCGATAAGTTAGTCATTGGATCTCTAACGGCACGTGCTAAATATTATATGGAAGAGAACCCTGTTGAGTGCAGACTGACATCAGGCTAATACAGCAATATGTAGATACCGAAGCATTTGTTTAAGATCTTACCAGAATGATGATGTATTTTTGCCCATGATCATGAAGATCTTGCACGAGATCCGGCAGTCCCTGGTACAGATCAGCATCATACGTAAAGTCCTTTCGGTCTTCCATGTAGTCGATGTCACCGTATTGGACATCCTTTAAAGTACAGTTCAGTGACACTCAGGTCAGTATAACCAGCATAACTATGTCTATGTCATACATAACTTACAATCCAGTGACCTGAGAGATCTGGGCATCTCATAGATGAGTGAGAAAATAACGTTGTGTCTTCGACAACGAAACGAAGAAACATATTTCCTCTCTCGCGTCATCTACTAACAAACGATACATCAATTAAAGTTCTTGAGTTCAGCTAGAGTTTTTAAGCGGAAAGTATTGATTGACTGTTACATTAAAGCACATCCAAGACCTGATAACCAAATTCTAGATATCAGCATTGAAGCCTATCAATGTTGGTTTATACCATTATGAACCTTACAACACTGTTGAAAAGAGCAGTTGAATATGTCGCTGATAACAGTGAAGTCAAGTCCTCATCGACGTACTATGGACGAACATCATCAAATCAAGTATTCAGAAATCTATTCATTGGTATGGCTGGTCAGCACACAAAGCCAGGGCTGCCCAGCTAGCCTGTTGCTATTTCAAAGGCCTGGCCTTTTTGACAAAGACAGGAGTCTGAATAAATAAAGAAATGAGAGAACATATATCCTTACATAGGGAATACCAGTAGCCCGGTTCCTCTCTATGACCTCCCGCAGCCCGGCGGTAATGGTGTAGTTCCAAACGATACATTCAAGGTTCTTGAGTTCAGCTAGAGTTTGTCAGCAGAAAGTATTGATTGACTGCTACATTAAAGCACATCCAAGACCTGATAACCAACTTCTAGGTATCAGGTATTAGCATGGACGCCCAGCACTGTCGGTCTATATAACGTTATGCATTTGAAGGATATTACGACACTGTGGAAATATATCCTTACATATGGAATGCCGGTAGCCCGGTTCCTCTCTATGACCTCCCGTAGTCCGGCGGTGTTGGTGTAGTTCCAACGGCACAGCTGGAACCCCAGGCCCCAGTACGCAGGCATCACGGGACGCCCGATCAGCTAGGAGGGGAACAACAGTCAGAGTCAGCTCTTAAAGATACTAAAGCAGGAGGTTTTGCTGCAATACCGAGCATAGCCACCAGGGGGCCCATAGTCCCACTCTTTTTTTCACTTCCCAAGAGATACCTACCGAACAAATATAATAATCCCCTATAGCCAAAATGTGCGGAAAACACAAACAGACAAACAAACAAATAGGTAGAAATACTCACCGAAAACAATACCTCCATTTCACACAGTTAGCAATGGGTAGCTTTAGCAACTAGAATTCCAGGAGTCAAATGTTCATGATGTCATAATAATTACCTTGTATCTGTAGTCAAGTACAATCAGTCTAACAAAGGCTCACCCCCATGTACTGCTGCACGACGTTTTCCGGGGAGGGTCCGAGGAACATGTAGAAGTCCAACACCCCGCCAATCACACGGTACGTCACGATGGGGGCGGAGGCTGGAGCACCGGGCTGGAGGGTCACATCTGCGGAATAGAGGTCACAAGGTTAAAGGTCGTCTGGATGGGGTCGGAGTCAGGAGCACAGGGCTGGAGGGGCACATCTGCAGGACAGAGGTCATAAGGTTAAATGTCCTCACGATGGGGGTGGAGTCAGGAGCACCGGGCTGGAGGGTCACGTCTGCGGAACAGAGGTCATAAGGTTAAAGGTCGTCAGAATGGGAGCACTGGGCTAGAGGGTCACGTCTGTAAAACGTATCAGGTATAGACAACATTCTTGACATTTTGCCATTTTTGGTCAACGGGAAAACTTCTAGTAACGTAAGTACAAATAAGTTCCCACAATGGTCAAGATGTCGACGTCTCTATGCAGAGGTGGTAACACGTTTTACAAGTCTGACTGTATAGAGTCTTAAGTGCGATTTTACTTATCAACGCCATCTTGTGGGAAAAGGCTAAAGATATTTAAAAAAGAAAAAGGTATGAAGCATCTGCTTGGACATGACGTACCCATAGCGTTACTGTTGAGAAGCATGACGCCATTTGCCTTCCCGTCATCCTCCAGGCACATGTAGAACGGGTGGTGGCCGTACAGGTTCTCATAGTTCTGTTCAAACAAATAGAAACAAAACAGGAATTTGAAACAGTTGGCCGCGTGAGAAGGGGTATCATATATATCATATGGCATCATTTGTTACTATTATTATCGTATGATTTGATGTGATATTGTTATTATTTATTACTACAACTGCGATTGACCCTCTAAATGATTACTTTTTCAGTATTCTGTTACTATTATTATTGTTTGATTTGTTATTGTTACCATTTACTACTATAATTATGTTATGAATTGTTAGATCTGTGTTATTTTTTTTGTTAATTTAGATGGGGGAAGACCTTGTATAAGCCATTATGGCTTTTTTTCTTCCCCCAGCACGCATATTTTCTTCTTATTCTATTTTGTGATACAAAATGAATTTAACATGTGCGAATAAACCAAATCAAATCAAATCACACAGCTGTAGAACGACCAAGTGGATTCCTCAATCCCGACAGTATAGACCTTTCTCACGCGGCGGACATGATAGAATGAAAACGAGGCCTTTGTGGCAAACATTAGACCGATCCTAACTGTCAATCACAATTAACAGTTAAGCCAATGATTACCTGATAATTAGAGAATCGACCAATGAGGAAGTGGCTGCATGACCGACAAATATTTGCATTTCTATGTTTTTATTTTGCATTTCTACGTTTTGACGGGGACTATGGGATCGGTCAACGAAGCTCTAAGTTTCTGCATCGTTTTTGTGCATTACATTAGTTATGACATTGATACTTGGATATCATATTTCAAAACTTAAGGTGATTTAGGAGGAAAAGTAGATCTGTTCCTTATTTTTGCTTCTTTGCCTCATTGGCCTCGTCTTCATTCTATCATGTCTGCCGCGTGATAAAGGTATCATCGCTGACCAAGTACAATCCAACCCGTCTTTATGGACCCTTCAAGGGACTAGGTCATAGTAGATAGGTGATTGTAGACAGTTTGCCACTATGCATAGGATAGTTAATGACTGGGTCAAGGAACCACGTGATAGAGGCCAGGAGTGCCTATATATATATATATATATATATATATATATATATATATATATATATATATATATATATATATATATATATATATATATATATATATATATATATATATATATATATATATATATATATATAAATACATATATATAGTTGCGGTTCACTAGTACAGGTACAGGTTTGACTGCATATATTAAACATGGCAAGACACAAAAGTTGCTAAGTGTTCAACAGCTATACGCCATTTGCCACTTCTCCCACAATTACCGGTTTATTCAACGAGAAAGATGTCATATTTGCCCCTTATAACAGAATTTGGTAACACTTACCCCAAAAGGGTTTGCGCCGCTGGCGAAGATGGGCCATGTTTTCCAGTTCAGGTCGTGTCGGTAGCGCCTGTGGACGTGCTCCCCCAGTCCGTACAGGTTAGAACTGGCCAGCCGGGTGGACACAGACAGGAACTGGTCACCAAACGTCAGCTTACCCACGGAGGTGTCGAATCTGGGCGTGTAGAACAGGCGTCAGTAAGGACAAGGTATAGGACGTTTGCACTCACGTGGCTATGACGTAAATTTTGTCCGCCATATTGTATGGTTAAACCTGGAAATTGCCAGTTATGGCACGTGGCCAGGTAATTCTTGTGTAGGAGTGATAACTGGTAGAGTATCGGTGTCGATGATTATATTGTTCACTATTGTAGCACAGTATGATAAATGAAGAAATTACTTTGAACGGCTTTTACCCGCAAAATACATACATGTATTTGAATTGTAAGCGATGCTTTTAGTAGTTGGTCATCACTATCATTTTCCCAGTTGGAAACTAATAATTTTTTTACCCGCGCTCCATTGCAACGAGGATTTCATTTGGATCGTGTAAGTAAGTCGTCCTTCCTTTATCTATATATAGAAACATGACGTAATGACTGACATTGTTGCCCCGGTGCTCCTCCTGGTGACCTTGAAGCTGAAGGGCCGGTGTGTGAAGGTGACGTCATACATGGGGCTGTCCGCCGCCTGCCCGGGTCTGGGGACCATCAGGGCCGCCTCGGGCACCTCGTACCGCGCCTTGGCTGGGTCTAAGATCTGTGGAGAAGCATCGAGATAAGAAACTGTGGTTTAAGAACCTCGTACTGGGCCTCGACAGGGTCTAAGATCTATGTAGGAGCACAGAGATAAGAACCTGTGGTTTAAGTACCTCGTACCGGGCCTCGGCGGGGTCTAAGATCTGTGGAGAAGTCGCAAGGTAAGAACCTGTGGTTTAAGAACCTCGTACCGGGCCTTGGCAGGGTCTAAGATCTGTGGAGAAGCATCGAGATAAGAACCTGTGGTTTAAGAACCTCGTACCGGGCCTCGGCAGGGTCTAAGATCTGTGGAGAAGTCGCAAGGTAAGAACCTGTGGTTTAAGAACCTCGTACCGGGCCTCGGCTGGGTCTAAGATCTATGTAGGAGCACAGAGATAAAAACCTGTGGTTTAAGTACCTCGTACCGGGCCTCGGCAGGGTCTAAGATCTGTGGAGAAGTACAGAGATAAGAACCTGTGGTTTAAGAACCTCGTACCGGGCCTCGGCTGGGTCTAAGATCTGTGGAGAAGTCGCAAGGTAAGAACCTGTGGTTTAAGAACCTCGTACCGGGCCTCGGCTGGGTCTAAGATCTGTGGAGAAGTACAGAGATAAGAACCGGCGGTTTAAGAACCTCGTACTGGGCCTCGGCTGGGTCTAAGATCTGTGGTAGGTAAGCAACAACATGTAAATGTGGGTTCATCACCTTTTCTACATTTTTTTTTACTCTTGTGATAAACATCGATCGTTGATTCGGTGTTTTCCCATAATCTAGCAAGTTATTTCAAAAAGTGATGGGTTGATACGTTTGCATGGGTTGCTCAGCAAATGTTTTTAGGCGGGTATATGTAACTTATCATGTAAACACACAGGGTTTACTGCGAACATACAACGATGTTAACAATGGTAGACATCTTATTGACAAAGTGCCATTATATCTACGAACGATACAGGTAACGTGTAGTGTACTTATTTGAATCGCAAATGTTCATACAGTCCTGACTGGTGTTTGTGACGTGTTACGTAAACAGGGGGTTTACCTCGAGTGCATTTACGTTAACGTTTGTAAATATTGAACTAAGAAAACCCGCTTTGATTACCACAAACCAAGTGGGTCATTGAGTGAAATATTAACTAGATACTCTAATGTTGTAAGAGTTTACTTGTTTCAAGTGTTTAACTTACATGTCTATATAAAGCCTACATAAAGTGTAATTAGGTCATTGTAGCAAAATAACGTACGTTTGGTCGTATGTCTGTTTAATTAGTAATTGATTGTATGCCGGTATATCAATCCGTTTGTGAAGATTAGACATCCAGGTTAACAGTATATAAAGAGAATTCAAACTCTACAGCTGGATAAGAATTCGGAGATTGGTATATCAATCGTTCTGGGGTCCATGCATTTCAACTGTGACATCGGCCCGGAGAAGGGGTGCGTACTTTATTCAGGTTTTCTCATTTTACGTTTCAAAGCCGCAAATTTGTCTGCAACTTTGCCCGAATCGGGGGTGCGTACTTTAATCGAGAAAATGCGGTACATCTCTTTTCAATACATTACAAGGTATAGACTTGCGATGACTTAGTTATACAGGGAAGTACAAACCTTAACGTGCAGTCTGTGCTCTTCCTGCATTTCCACCAGTAGCTCTACGGTCTCCACATCTCCACCGTACATGGTCGGGGTATTCAGTCGGCGCAGCCTGGCCCTGTAGCCCGACGCCGTCTTCACCACCTCCCCGTCCACCTCGTACCCGTGGTTCGTCGGGTAGAAGCAGCTGGGCGGGCCCTGAGTGGCCGCCGGGCTCCAGCAGCAGCCCCGCGCCTCGCACCGATCCCTCGCGGCCTTCCCCTCGGGGTGACAGTCGACCCTCTCCCGCTCGTCCATGGCGGGACACACGGGGTCGAGGCGGTCCGTCCTGGTCAGCACCACGGCAGTCGGCACGATTATAACCAGCAGAGCCGCCACCACGACACACGCCACGATCAGAACCACTCGCCATCGGGGGCTGCTAAACCCGCCCTTCTTATTTCCAGGATCTTCTACCGACCCCGGTGAACTTTCTTCGACAGGCATGACTTAAAGACTTCCCCTCACTACTGACTTTACAAAAAGTCCAACGACTCTGAAAAACGCCCTTCCTACACTAACCCTCTGGACGCTACACACATTTTATAGGTCAGATCCGGGGCATACTGATAGTGGGGTTAATAATTGAAACTTTGGGTTTTTCTTGTCGAGGCTATCATGAGGCAAGCATGAGGTCAAATAATTGCTGAACCGCCACCAAATCAACCTTTGCACGTGTTTGTCAGACCGTACATACGTTTGGACAGCTTGTTGGTGTTCTTAGGGGTTTTGTGTCTATAGACCTTATAATTATGAAACAAATAACATAATGGAAACATGTTGTAATTACCTTCGTCGACGAAATGGTTTCGTCGACAAGGTTATTCGATGGTGGTTGTCTGTGTGTCTGTTAGTGAACAGAATAAGTCGAGAACGCCTGGATGGTTCGTTGTCGTAGTTGGTGTGGAACAGTTTGCCGCATAGAATTCAAACCGCACCTCAGAGTAGTTTCAGGCAAGAGATGTCAAAGAATATGTGTATTAGTTAGCTAATTTTAATGCCGTAATGTTATGTAGCCTGTTGGCAATTCTATGTAGTCTGTCTGATGTATTTTCTGTGTATCATCATACTCCAGGAAGAGTAGCTTCATACTATGTATGTAGCTAATGGAGCAAATAAAGTATCCAAGTATCCAAGTGTGTCGGTGTGTATGTAGGACATCTCAAGATGATTAGATTTTGGGCGAAGTGTTTTGCATAATTAACGAGAAAAGTGTAAAAATGTGTTACATTGTATGCTGAAGTATGAGTAGAGTAGAGTAGAGTGTACGTGTTGGCTGTGTTATTCCAATTTAAGGCGTCATGGATAGGGGCAAGGGTCCTGAGGGGTCATATTGGAGGCAGGAAACGTCAGTTACACAAATTGGCTGTCAGCCAGCTGTTGGCATTGGTGAGGTAGTCTCCAAGCAGACCTATGGGTTGGCAGGGGCAGGTTTTGCTTCAGACTTTGAAAGGGAATTACTCAAGAAGGGCTTGGTGGATGGTCATAAATTTTTGTAAGTACATAGCTTGAGTGCTGATGTACATGATTAGATACTTATTATGCAAATCAGTATCTAATTTGCATGATTAATGAGGAAAGTTTATACATCCATCAAAATATAGGACTCTCAAACATGTGACATATGTAACTGAGGAAGAGAGAAATATTAATAGATATCAGCTTTGCAAATGAGAACCTCATTGACATAATTAATGAGAAAAACTATAACTCCAGATGGTCTTGATGGATGGTCATGATTTTTGTTATGTAGATAGCTTACGTGATGCTTTGTATGATTGGATGATAATTATGCAAATCAAATTCTAACTCACATGATTAATGAGGCAATTTTAAAAATCTGCTGTGTTCCATGATATGACTATTCAAATATGTGACATTTGTAACTAAGGAAGAGAGGAATGTTGATAGATAGGAAATATGCAAATGTTGGCCTAATTAGCATAATCAATGAAAACTACTATAATTCCATACTAGTAAATGACGGCAATTTCATACTTGTGGCATTAGGAAGTTGTGTGAATGTGAACACCATGGAATCAAATTATGCTAATAAGGAGGGAGCTTATTTGCATAATTGATGATAAATGTTAGCATAACCTTCTTTGTTAAGCTCATAGTCATAACAAGGAGGTTTGGACAACTTATGTTATTTGGGTGAAGAGGGTCAACTGGTATGATTGATGATTGATGAAAAACACTCCTAATACGTCAGTCATAAAGGTCAAAATCATTTGACGAAGGTATGAGGTCGTAGAACTCTTGTTGCATATACTTTACCTTGTGTTGATTGCGTGTCAAACCTACCAGTCCATACATTTGACAAATCACCGATTGGTGTTGCAGCCCTTTGTATGGAGCATTAAGCTGCATGGTTCTCCAGTTTATAAGACACTGAATCCTACGATAAGCCATTACCTGACTGTAACAACATGTTACAGATATGCCTTTGCTGTTCTTAAAAAGTAGAATTTTAAGATAAATTTTGTACTTTGTAGCTGACTGTACCAAAGTTGCTGTACTTTTTGCTGTGTCAATTAATTTTTTCGTCTCTTCAACCTACCAAGCGTGTTTCACCAATATGATATTTGATGGATCAAGATGTGCAGTGCCCAAGCTTGTCGGTAGGTGGCGCTATTCTAGCTTTGCTTCGCCATAACATTGTTCGTACAAACTCGTGAATGTTCGTACAAGATCGGTACATTTCGTTTTCGCCCCCGAGGGAAACGGTGTAATGATGTGTTGACACGAAAATGCCGTGTTCTGATTTGTAGCTGTGATTAGCACTCCCGACGGCTGTTCCTTATCCATGGAGACTAACAAACGTTATGTCATCATGTGTTTAGCCTCCGTATCAGGCCCTACTACGGTCGGTGTTTTGATAGAACCGCCAAAAATGATTACTCAAGCAACTGGATAAGATTTTGAAACACACGTTTCAGACAGTATCCACTGTCTTTCGTCAGTGACTAGCGATAGGACTGAGAACACCAGCTTTCAAAATCTTATATCCAGTTGCTTGAGTAATTATTTTTGGCGTATCTTATTACCTGGATGTCTAACCTTCATCAACGTATTTTGATAGAACCGTTTCTTTGTTGATTAATATGACGTAGCAAGGAGGTTTATTCAAACCTCCTTGGGCGTAGTGATGTTTTCTTATTATTACCGTGTTCTGATGGTACAAACGACAAATTCAGAATCCCTATCATATTTTCTAACGGCACATTTTTTAAATCTCAAGACGTGATAAAAAAACAAATATATAAAATATAATATAATATAATATAATATAATATAATATAATATAATATAATATAATATAATATAATATAATATAATATAATATAATATAATATAATATAATATAATATAATAAAAATATACTCTTCTAAGCGACGTTTCTTGGGTACGAAAACATTTACGGGTACAACAAGCTATAGGTTGAAATGTTTGCCTTTAATTATAAACAGATTGCTGTTGAAATCTCGAAGTGACTTTGCACATTTCAAGTTCCCAGCGTTTTCTAAAGCCTCCCGAATCCGATAATATCTGTACTTGCCATCATTTTGTGAAAGTCTCTACTGTGTGGGAAGCTCTCTAATGTAGAAAGTTGTTCGGCCAGGCGTAAGATTAGGCAGACAACAAAGCATGGGGATAATTATAGTAATTATCTTCAATCAGAGCACATTACAAGATCTAAACTGGGCGTGGTCTTTGTGACGTCACCAAACACCCTTTTTGTTGAAAACGTCTTATAAAGAGAATGATCAAAGGCACAACACAATGTCCTTTTTAGATAAAAGAAACGATACAAACACATAGTTCATCTCTTCTAGCCAAATTAACCTACCTTAACATTAATCCGCCGGGTTACATAAATACGCCACTTTAAAAAGTGTGTTTGAGAGATCTCTAGCGCAGCACCCTAAGGTATGCGCAGTTTAGATATACCTGTGTTTTCTCCATAAGTTACTGCCTTGTAATGTGGCGTTGACACGATTATTTGTTTTCCATGCTTGCTAGCAGGACGGATTCTGTGTAGATTGTACAAGACTTAACTAAGCTGCCGAATTCTTCTTTCCGTACCCCCGTAGGAAGGCCTGATGGAGGCTAGCTTCTGTGCAGTTGCAACAAAGTATAAACGTGCACTTAATTGGGTATTTTTGCCAGCTAGACTCTTGTTACGGTTGTAAGTTACCGTTGTGATATGCGGTGTCGACAAGTTAAATCGTTGTTTATAATTTGTACCCCGGGGCCTTTTGTGACGCGCTAGCTAGCGCGTATAGTATACAGTTGCTCCTCTGTTTATTTACGTACCTCTAACTCTTTCAAACGAACAGAATTTTAAACCCTCGTCTTTTCTATATACCAACCGCGCCGAATCGTTTTTGTTCGTCTGTTTACGTCTACGTTTACCCGGTTCAGCCATGCGTGAGTGACGTCATCCGTTTGCTTTCACGCGAATATTGCGACCCGGGCTCACCTGGCCTACCTCATTATGGGCGTTGCCTAGCGACGCGGATGCTATTTCACCCAAATATCCCGGGGCCATTCCGACCGGGGCGCTGACACGAGTCCGTGCGTTCTCACACACTCGCGCCCACACCTGTACGGGATCCGGGCAACACCGAGAAGCTCGGGATATTTCGGACCATCCGCAACAAATCACTGCTATCCACTAAGGCTAATCTGTATTCTAGAAGCGTGCGTGGCTACCGAGATGCGGCAGTGATTCTATCGGAGCTGTCATCGCGGCTTCAAGGCGCATCTTCCAAGCTTCGTCGCCAGGATGTCACTAGGTAAGCCCGCCCCCCCTCCCCCTAATATCATCCTTGCATTCCGCCATCTTGTATACATATCTTGTCTTACGTTTGGGTATTAAAGATTCGTGTTTGCGGTGTATAACAGTCTGTAATCACAATGTTTAAGACAACTAGAAGACAAGCAGGTCGTACTAGATTGCTTCTAGATGTCTTCTTGTGTCCATGCTTTTGTAAACACGTCCAAGACAAATTGTATGTTAAGTCCCCGTGTCACATATGACAGGTGCAGCAGCAATTTGAGGACATTGTTGCGACAGTCATGACTGTGTCGTACTAAATTCAGCTGTCTTGTGAAGGAAAAGGTTGTAGCAGTTCCTTATCGACGGTTAGTTCTGTCGCTAATATTCGCTGTAAATCGAATGAAAAATCATGCAACGTGCCAACACAATCTATCATGATTTTACTATGCTTTATTCCCGCACGTGACACGCGTGCTACATCATGTATCACATTCGGATTAAATACTAGTACATATAAATTGCTTCATACCGACTGTTATAGTTTAGAGGACGTTGAACTGTAACGATATCGAGAACGCGTTCGGCAGTTTGTAACCGCCTTGTTGTGTATTCCACGCATGGTTGACGAGAGGTTATTCGTGCCCAATAGTTGCGCTACTGTATCACTACTAACGTGCGTAGGCCTATAGCTAATACTGTTGACAAGTGTATCAAATACCTTTACTACGCCTTTATACCAGTAAGGGTTAGGTATAGACTGTATCCAAATGTGTACGAATTCGAATGTACAAGCTTCCATACCAAAATAAAGGGTAAGTATTAACAATTCCAGACAGTAGACAGTTATGGAGCCTACGTGAAGCTATCCTTCATTTATAGCTACACATTCGTGATCAAACGTCTTCTATAAACCCCTGAAAACATCTGCCTCCCGTGTTCTAATGGCATGTCATTTCGGGTGAATCATTAGAAAGACGTGAATCCTAAACCACCTGCCTCTGCTCTAACGCTATAACAGCCTCTGTATGATATTGCACATGCGATTGAGATATCGATTCTACTTACATCATAATAAGGGTATCGGTGACCGAGTAGCCTGTATTGAACACTTGAACGGAAAAAAAATAGGAATAGCACAAAAGTAGCCGACTTCAATTGCAGCCCATTCCTACCTCGTTATGCAGCTTGAAAGGCCATGGCTTCACAAAGGCTCCGCTGCAAGCCCCACTGGACATGTTGGTTTCCAACTCTTTGTTGTTGTTGTTGTTGTTGTCCTTGTTTAACGTCTATTATATCGTTAGACGTGGTCTCTTGGTGCTGTGTTACGCTTGGTTCAGATACGAGGCTATTGTCTCTCTAGGTGTTTAACTCTTGGTCGCTTGTGCTTGCGTGCTGCTGGAAGTGTTTCTAGGAGAGCACATCGAGTCTGTGCGTGCTCCGGGTAGTTTTCTGAAGGCTTCCCGGTACTAATTGCCTCCCACCTGGGCAGCGATCAGATCTCAGCGGACAATCAGAGACTCGTTGTAGTTAGGTTTCTGAAAATGGGAGAAATTGGGTCAGTAGACTGAATAATACGCCAGAGGAGTTAGAGGGCCAGAGTTACAGGGATTAACCAACCTAGTTTATGGTCCCTGTATATAACTCTGACCAGCTAGCTTCTCCAACGTATTATTTGTCTTCCACTGTCTCGATCATTCGTCTTCCACTGTCTCGGAAAAAGAAGTCAAACCCAAATAAGATAGAATTTAGTGTCAGTATTTAGACTAGAAAAGTCACATGCTGTATTGTTATTTATTGTCTGTCCGTCCTTTCATGTTACATGTACTTGCAATTAGGGGAAGAACTTGCAATAAACTTATTTATTATTCGGTTTATTGGCCCACTTTCTTCTATTTTCAGCAACCTAGCGACTCTGGTATAGAGACTATATTTTGACCACTATATTGTTTCATTTGCACTAGCATAATGCCCTTCCTACAAGCTCGCTCTCCAGGCAAATCACGGACCCTATTTTGCCAATTTTACTATTCATACTGTCATAGGAAAGCCTGGTGGAGGCTAAGGCTATGGGACCCTGGTAGAAATCAGAAACTGCGGGTAGTTGGAAAAAAGATTTCCCGTAGGATCTGCAACGGAAGACTGGGTCGTACAAAAACGCACTTCCTGCAAATTAGACCCAAGGGTACTGTTAGAGCTGCTGCTTTCTTGAGTCGCCAAGAAAATACCAGAAAAAGGCTTTATTGACACACAAAAAAACACAAAAATAAAATACAATGGATTTCGCATGGACAATTACAAACTACGAAATAGAGAAACAAAAATTAATCTTAGGATTGATATTCTACTGGCTAAACAGTAAGGCTAATGTACGTTTTAGGTAGATTTGTAATATCATGTTACAATCATTTGGGGCTGATCGCGGGTTTTACTGTCAAAGCGATCTTTTATGTACTTAGCTATTTTTGCATTGTGGGAGTTGTCACGTCTAAAGATGTATTCAATTCTACTTTGGCATCGAGTGTAGCATATCTAACACATAGTCATCAGTATCAGAATATTGTAGATTCATCGCTGATGTTTTAATGATAAGTTGAAACGTGCATTACACTTCTAAATAGTTGCAGTTAGAGACCTCTTTTGAGACACATGGGAGTTGTTGTACGGCAACAATCGCAACCTAATAGTAATAGAGCATCATCACTTTTGTTATGAAACTGAAACAGTTACTGCTTCTTGAAGAGCTCAAACGAAAACTGTAAGTGCAAAACGCAAGATAGACTAATTTGAAAAAAAAAAGATCTTTCTTAGCTACATTTCTGTGTGATCACCCTGGTGATACTATACGTTTATTAAGCAATATGTGTTCAATTGTAGTTTTTAATTCTAGTGGAGAACGCAAAGGTAGGGGTTTTAATCATAGGTTTGTCTTTGCTCTGATTTGAAAACTGCTAAAAAAGGTTACAGTCCTTAAAGTCCCGTGTTTAAGGAGACTAATGTTTAAGGACACTTCCGTCCCCTTATAAGACAACTGTAGCGTGCCACTGTGTGAACCGGCACAACCTATCGTTTTAAGCCTCCTCCGTGTACGTCTTACGATGGGTTTAAGAAAACAAATGGAAGAGATTCTTAGGATCTCGGACAGTCTTGAATATTATCTTGGACACGTTCTTGCAAGTTCAGCTGTCTTGTGACGGAATAGGATATCGTAGATCCTTCTCGACCGTCAGTTCTGTTGTATCCTCATTTGAAATGGCGCTGCAAAAATAAAAACTCAAACAAAAGATCGTATGACGTACGTGACTGCACCTTAACTGTTAATATCCCAATTAGATCTACCAAGTCTCTGTGTCTGTCGCACGATAACACGACCCAGAAGACGCCCACAAATCAATCCTTACGCTCTACTGCCGTAGGGCACACTTCGCACCCTGTAGGGTCCTTGTTGCACGCCTTCTTGAGTTACTATTAGACCCCGGCCTTTGTCTGCATTGTGTGCATGACGCTCTTTTGCAACAGCAATAATGACCTCCCCTCGTGTCTAGCAGCACTTAGAACAAGTTCCCCAAATCTGAAGCAAGATTTTGGAGGTACTTTGTAACTCATTCTTTGGATTTGGTACATTATTCTAATGTCCATCGGCGGTGTGCATAAACGCACCGCTAGCTTTCCTTGTCTCCATAATGCATTCAAAACATACAGTTTGTAAAAGACAACGATACTGCATATCGGAAGAACTGCTGCGTACATGAAAAAAATAATCTTAGTTTTTAAAAGTCACAGGGGAGAGTTGCATACCCTCTACCCAACGGAGTAACTTTCGGTTGTTTGTTCTTGGTCGGTGGCTTAACGTCCTTCAGAAACAAACCACTTTCCCTTAAGAAACTTCAGCGTCAGTTTGAAGCGACCTCAGCGTTAGTTTTGAGGACCTCTCTGTGTGCTTATTTTAGCCACAGCGGTTTTACTTTTGTGTTCATGTCTTTCATGTGATCCGGTGGTTAGCACCTCTTATGCACGGTACAATACCAATGGTTTTAGTTGTCAGTTTCTTATGCTGGAATTTTGTATTTTGCATTCTTACACCTTCTTGCTTATGTAACTCTTGTACAAAAGATCTTCTCTATTCGTCCTATAAAACACACTTTAAAAAGTCAATCTAGATTTGCATTTATGGCAGCGGAGTTTTGACCTAATTTTTTGATACATTACCTTACCACCAGCGTGCATTAAAAAAATCAATACCAATACCTTTCTGACCGTAAGGACGTTTTTGTGTGTACAGTAGTTTATTCATAAGCCCTCACATGCGGGCTGTGTTGCTAGAGAGAATAGTCCCGGTTTTTAGGCCGCTAGTCGCGTTAATGCCACAGAACAGAACAGGACAATAGAGTATACTTTCGAACTGACAGTTCGCACAATAACTGTCTTCTCCAACATTTAGCCGTCGGTATCTTCAATCCGCTGTGTCCATGGACTTTTTTCCTTATAACCATAACGCAGTTGTTCTGTAGCTGTCAGAAGAAATTGAAAATATAATCGTAGACCAACCGCACATTGTCAACATTGAGATAAGACCGAGATAGTCTCCCTATGTGATAAATGCCATATGATGTCATCTTCCATTGACAACCGTTGCTAACAACAAATGTCAACAAAGATCGATGAGATTGAACAATGACCTTGGTGATCTCAAGGGTTCAACCAACTCTTGCAGCACAATAATGGATCAGTTTTAGGATGTTTTTCCCCGTTCTTCTGTTACAAATACAGAATGATCAGCCACTATTGATAAGAGGATGTCACTTTTTCATGAATAGGTAATAAATCAATCTTGATAATTGAATACATGGTATATAGATGATAAATCAATGAGTAGATACGTTATTAATTGATACTTACATTTCTTGCACATTTGACTCTTTTACTACAGTATGTGCATTGTGAAAAGCTTCCGCTATTGCGTGAAACCTCCAGCGTTGTTGGTTCACCCCTTGATGATTTACGTTCACCTGCTACTCTATTTTGAGACAAATATATTTCATTTCCTTATCATATGTTATTAGTCCGTAAGTGGATAATCCTCTGGGATATAGTGGAATAATGCGATTTCAACTCTATAAGCTTAACATAATCACAAATCACTGCAGTTCACTTCCTTCTCTATCCGGCTTGTTCAAATCCTTCCGGGTTTTCCCGGGATAATGCTTCATGTATAATTCAGGAGACAAGCGTGTTCGCTTGTCGTGGAACAAGGCGCTGTGTTGCCGATAGGTGCTTTGCGTGCGGCCAAAGCCCCACTTCAACCCCACGCGAATACTCAATAAGCTGTAGTGAACAAGCTAATTATTGTGTCAATGGGAGGGTGTGATGGGGGAAACTGGACATGGTAGGTTTTACAATGTAGGACGAGTTGATTATTGTGTCAATGGGAGGGCGTGTTGTGGGATCAAGGGGCACATTTTAAGATGTAGTGTCAATAGGAGGGTGTATTGGGGGAGAAAAGGAAACCTGATTTGGTACATTTTAAGATATTGGACGGGCTAATCATTGTTTCAATTGGAGGGTGTGGAGGGGAAACTGGACATGGTACGTTTTACAATGTAGGACGAGTTAATTCTTGTGTCAATGGGAGGGTGTGGTGGGGGAGCACAGGAAACCTGATTTTGTACATTTTAAGACGTAGGACGGGCTAATCATTGTTTCAATTGGAGGGTGTGGTGGGGAAACTGGATATGGTATGTTTTACAATGTAGGACGAGTTAATTAGTGTGTCAATGGGAGGGTGTAATGGGGGTCAAGGGAAACCTGGTATGGTACATTTTAAGATGTAGGACCAGTAAATCATTGTTTCAATGGGAAGGTGTGGTGGTGGTGGTGGGGGGGAACTGGACATGGTAGGTTTTACAATGTAGGACGAGTTAATTATTGTGTCAATGGGAGGGTGTGGTGGGGGAAACTGGATATGGTATGTTTTACTGTACAATGTAGGACGAGTTAATTATTGTGTCAACGGGAGGGTGTGATGGGGGAAACTGGACATGGTACGTTTTACAATGTAGGACGAGTTAATTATTGTGTCAAGGGGAGGGTGTGATGGGGGAAACTGGACATGGTACGTTTTACAATGTAGGACGAGTTAATTTTTATGTCAATAGGAGGGCATGGTGGGGGAGAACAGGAACCTGATTTGGTACAATTTAAGACAAAAATCCGTTGCTAATAATTGTGTCAATGGGAGGGTGTGATGGGGGAAACTGGATATGGTACGTTTTACAATGTAGGACACGTTAATTATTGTTTCAATGGAAGGGTGTGATGACGAAACTGGATACGGTATGTTTTACAATGTAGGGCCTAGGACAAGTTGTTCAATGGGAGGGCGTGCTGTGGGATCAAGGGGCACATTTTAAGATGTAGTTAACTATTGTGCCAATAGGAGGGTGTGTTGGGAGGGCACAAAAAACCTGATTTGGTTCATTTTAATATATAGGATGGTCTGATCATTGTGCCAATGGGAGAGTGTGGTGGGGGAAGACAAGAAACTACGAGTCAATGTGAGGGCTTGGGTTGGGGGGCATAGGATTAAGCGGTGGTTGTTTTGAATTGGTTTTGAATGCTGATATAACATTTACTTTTGGTCAGATAATGTTGTCAAACTACAAAATAATCTACACGCAGTGCTTGCTTTCTTGCTTGCTTGAATGTCTAATCTTTATACAATCGATAGGACACCTTTGTCAGGTTGAATATATCCCATGGCTGGGAATTTATGATTATATAGCATCTCTGATGCACAGCGCAGAACAAAAAAAGCGGATCCGCAGAAAAGAGCTTTGCAACAGAACTGAGTCAGCTTACAGATGTGATTTTTGTGGCAGAGACTGCCATTCTCGTATAGGGCTGTTTAGCCATAGTCGATGCTGTAGGGCTGTTGTGAATTAGGATTTTACCATGATCAATACTGACCGACGGAGGCCATATATATATATATATAGCATCTCTACACAAAGCCAGACGACGGATGACCGATAGTTACCTCATGGTTGGTATCCAGCTGAGAATACGGAGAGTAGATGATTTATCTACGAGCATACCAACACTACATTACAACTGCGAGATATCAAAATTCCTGTGTGTAAGAAATAACTTACGATTACTAACTATTTCTTATGAAATGACTCTTCATGTATATCCACAATATTTCCTGACATATTTCACAGTTAAATATGAAATGGTAAAAGTGATCTCTTTATTGCATTGAAAGAGCAACTAATTTGTCATATGTCTAATGCACATTATATCTGTCATTTTGCAATTTAAATGATCATCTACGAGCAAACATATAACATGGAAAGACCACAAGAATCCTCGTACTGTAAGTCTTACGTGACAGTGACATGAAACTATCCTTCACGTAAAAATGTGGTCTTTTCCGATTTTAATATCTATGTAATCTTTGAATCGGTCGTGTACTTATTTGCCCAACAAAATAGCACATTAGACAGTACATATTACAAAAATGCTTTAGACGAAGACCATTTTTTTCAGGCCGGTGATAGAAGAATGTCATTTCACTGACGGACAAGCTATGTGCCGTTTTGATATTCGTTTTTTTTTTTCATTTTAATTCTGAAACTTTATAAACTGACCGGTTTCTCCGTGTTTACACGCCTTTATTTCCCATTTGACGGATCGTTTCTGTTCCTCTTTTCTGTCCGTTCAAGCGAAGACACTTGTTTATCAGAAGGGATCCACCCTTTAATCCTCTGTTAACAGAGTTACGCTTGTTTTCCCGCGTAAGCCACTGCGTGTGTACCCAAGGAGATCTACATGTACACCCGTCTTCTTTTAGGGTAAGGTAAACAACTGTTATTGGCAACAATCGGATGAGCAGTTTGATCGAAGCTTTCAATTTTACCACAAGGACGGACAAACGTCCTGTGTCTAACTTTTTTTCAGATAATTTGCCTTTAATAGTTTTGTCCAACTTCTTCTGTTTATTCACTCTTCAGAAGGGCATGTATATACAAATATTCCTTAAGAAGTCCCATAATCCTTAAGGGGTGTAATCCTAATGAACAAAAGTCGGTTGTCCTCATGTGACCTAACAGAAACTTACTGAAACGGAGCCAAACAGGGTAGGACCGGGCCAGACAGATGCATGGAGAACTACATTTTGTGTGAACAATTCACCTCTAAATCAAGTGGATTAATCTTGACAAGGAAGACGAATGTGGTTTGCCCGGAGAACCCTTGGTTGATGACAAAAAAAATCTTATCCTCAAAGTCAACACGGCCCGAGTAGCGTACAAAAGACCACATGTAAACTGTACACGGCAGAACAAGGGGTGTGTCAATGCACACTTAGAAACCTGCCTAAACATTTACACCGCGCTGTCTCTACACACGGCTCGGGTATCCTCGGAAAAACACGAGCGACAAAAGACGCTGTCACCTACATGTACGCCGTACAACAGGATTACGACGGAAAATTACGAACATATTCTTGAGACAGTTGTGGAATTGTCGTACAACATTCGGCTATCTTGTGACAGAAAAGATTGTCGTAGGACCTTTTCGATGGTGGTTTCTGTCATGACTTCGCTTAAAATCCTACCACAAAAAGAATACTCGACAAAATGTGACCGTGTCTTTTGAAAGGAGCGCTCGAAAGTTACACGGCGGGGCCATTGTAGCGCGCCCAAACAGCGTCACCCAGGCGACGCGGAAAACCCGGTGCAAAGTTTCACCTCTAGGATATAAATTACCGAACTTTAGTCACCGGAATCAAAAAGCGCGCGGATACTGTGTCTTTTCTCGACAGTGTATAGTCACGGAAGGCTGCTTGGTTGAAGACTCTACGGTTAAACTGTGTTTTTCATAGCTGTTGACCGATGAAGATGTTTTGATATGTCTCTCGCCGTAGCGATCGCAGCCGCGGAGCGGGCCAAGGCGGTGGTGATCCACAAGAACGGCGACGCCTTTGACCCGGGCCGGAAGTTCGTCGTCAACGAGAGGGTCGTGAAGGACCTGGACACGTTCTTGAACTACGTGTCGACTGATCTAGGAACGACGCCGTTCGGGCCAGTAAGGAAGCTACACACGCCCAAGGAGGGCCACAGGGTGAAGACCCTAGAGGACTTGGAGACGGGAGGAGTCTACGTGGCCGCCGGGAAGGAACGCTTCAAGCCCGTCAAGTAAGTAGACGTGCTCGTGTTGACATGGCCACCAGCGGCGACCATGACCTTTAACCTGTTCGATCCGCCATTTTGAATGTGAGCTGTACATGTAGGTAAACTTTGCAAAGTAGACTTCTGACTTGTTTATTTATTATCAGAATGGTGCAGGTATATCACTTATTGAATATCAGAATGTGGTTATTTTATCCTATGTTTTATAAGGTTGGTAAATGGATGAATAATACAGTTCTTTGTTGAAGAATCGAAAGGATTCGCCGAAAGACCAGGCAGTATTGTCTTGATAATGATGACAAGGACCTCCGAAACGCTGGCAGGTTAATCCAGTTAATTGTGCAACACTGTATGAGATCAGTAATAGACAATATACAGTATACAGTACATGAGATTAGAGGCTGTGTGTGCATGCTATGTGTCCCATAGACATTAAAAATGAACCGGCCCTGAGCCATGGAGTCTGTCGCACGACCACGAATCAATTAAGTTTCTCTTTTCTGTTGTCATTCCAGTTATGGCGAGTATGTCCGCGTTCGAGCTCAGCTGCAGCACAGTAAGGTACGTAACCATGGTGATGCATACGCCACGTTTCCATAGCAACTACAACAGCACACACATCTTGCTCAAACGTAGCATCTCTCTTTTGTATTGAAGTGTATGCCGGTAATTCCAGTCGATCTTGCCTTATTGTCATGTGCTCTTATATGATAACTCATCAGCCCAGTGGGTAGGCAACCAGGAATATCAAAACACAAACATTGAGTGTTGCCACATCGAAACCGCCACTTTTGTCGCCGCAGATGTGGCGTTAATTAGACACACTGGTTGTGTAGCAGAAGTGACATTTCGAGTGACAGGTTGAGTCGAACAGGTGTATGTGCGCAGGAGAGAAATCCGTGTTCGGAATAGGAATATCAAACGCTGAGTAACGCTATTAACTACCTCGGAGCTAACGTCGTGCGATAGGTTCAGGATCAGGATTTGTTTTTCGAACACTCGTGGATCTGTTGTACAAAATTTAGCTGTCTTGTAACGAAACAAACGTTGTAGTATAGATCCTTTACTACGGTCAGTTTTGTCACAATATCGCTTAAAATCTTACTATAAGATAGTGTGATCGCGATGCCTCCACGCAAGACAACACTGCTACCGCGGGCCAAAAAAGGACGCTCTGAACTGAAACCTTATTCTTTCCGCTTCTCTCCGTTTAAGTCTGAATCTCCTGAAGGGATGGATTTAATAGAGGTAAGAAATGTCGTTTGCTGGGGAACATGTTGGCTTGACACCAGAGTTTTAGAGTCTGGAATTATTTACATGCACAGCCAGCACAGGTGTGGTTTTGTCTCGTTTCTGTACGTATTTTTCCTTGTTTTGTATGGCGCATTTTTGCATTTGATGTCTTGTTTTCAAATTGTAGGCTAACATACCAACGAGGAGTATGTCCTTTAAAAAAAGTTGATGGTACCCCTGTTGAAGGCATTACGATGTCGTCTTCCCTAGTATTTGCATTAGGAGTAGGCTAGCCTTGATGAGAAAAGAAACACAAAATTCCAATTTGAATACGCACAGAACAAGGTCAAGGAAGAGCGAAAGACGTACAAAAATGAGACAAACTCTTTCACTTGAAGATCATTCCAGAACGAATTTGGCACGCTGGTGTGACATTAATGCTCGATGAAACAGCATATTAATAGTGCAATAGCTAAGAACACCATCCCACAAGTTGTCCACAAATTAGTTTACAGCGTCTGGTGGTTTGAATTGTTCGAACTGACGCACATACACGCCGTCGCTCACCAGTACGTAGTGTGGTTGTAGGCACAAGCATATATCGTTATCTTTAGAATCAATTACGATAGAAACAGGCACAACAACCACTATGGTCACGACAGACTTTGTTAAAAAAACCTGCACAACTGACGTCGACTATTGGATTCCTTTACTGATTATAACACGTTGTTTTCTAATTACTGCCATCATTATAATGGCTGACGTAGCGACGGCAAATGTCTTGTAAACGTGAGCCACACAAACACCGTATCGATGAAAAAGACGTAATCAACTTACAAACGAGCAAACATCAATGATAGAATAGTAATAATGATAAGTTGATTAAGTGACAGGCTTTTAATTTGGGGCTAATTGAAGTCTAATCAAAAGCTAATTGCAAGTAACATTCATTTTAAGACAAACCAATGTTGGCAATAGAATCATTTGAAAACATCAAGCTATTTATCTTTTTTTTCATTAATCAACTAAAGAATACACAGAGGTGATGCACCCTAGCAGTAGCTAATATCAAACATCACCTCTGAAAATAAATATTACCACTGACATAGGCAAATACAATAACCATAAGTAACTGCAATTGGGTAGTCCAGTACAAAAAAGCAATATACGCAGTAAACAATCAATATTATAAACACAGTCATACTCAGTTTTGAAACGTTTGCTATCTACAATATAAGCCTGGGTCAAGCCAAAAACTGGGCTCTTTCGGCTACATCTGAATCAAATACTAGTTGACTTATCTCAACCTCTGTATTACAATGTCATAGATCTAAGATTGTTGCGGTTGACGTGAATGCCTAGTGAGTAAGCACGGCGATAATGGGACGCCAGGCGTTAAGCCTTTTAACGTCACCGCTGTCATCACGAATCAGGGACTAGAAGCCGCTGGTTTAGCCTCCGTTACAGACTCCGCCGAGCCATTTTGTTTTCAACCACGCACAGTTTTCTGATCGTTACCGGGCTCTGATAATGTCCGCTGTTGATTTGGCTTTATTCAAACATTTAAACTTTACATATGTACAATCTTGCGGTGAACTCTGTACACATAGTTGGCTGTATTGCACAATACGATACAATGGACTTTCAGACGATACGAATAGCTAATACATACATTGTATATCATATTTTAGAATGATCGGTATCCGAAACAGGCTACTTCAGCGGAGGCTAGCATTCGTTATTCCGCCCGCCGTATGTTACATTAGAACGAGATTTGGCCTTTAGGGTAGTCTGGCTTCCAGGCCATCGTTACGGGGGCTAGCATTGTCTAATCTGCACCTCGTATGCACGGTTACAACGAGATGTAAGCCTTGGAAAAAAGTCTGGATTCCAGGCTGCTTTAACTAAGGCCAACATTGGTTAATGCGCACACCGTGTGCACACGCTGCGGGAGATAATTACCACGCAGCCCCGGGTTGGGTCTGGATGTGCTGGGTCATAACAAGTGATTCTGATCGAGCGAACTGGATGTCTGTCACGATTTCTGGGTAAAAATTCAGCAGGGGCGGGTGAGATGGCGCGCGGAAAAGCACAGGTGACAAGCTGGAGATTTTGGTGTACATGTGTCGATTGAAACAGAAAGATTTTCTTGGCTGTCTCACGCATGGTCTCACGGTGGCTCTGCTATATGTCGATGAGGTCCTCTCAATCACTTGGTTAGCTGTGACAATATTTTGATAGCATATTATTGCAGTTTTATTTTTCTTCCAAAATTACGCGATACCCTTGCCTTTCATACTTGAGTATAGACTGCTACTGTATAAGGCCAAGGAGGATTTAGCGTAGGAAGTCGGAAAATCTAGTACCTCTTATTTCATGTGTGCACACGGCAAACGTCAATCCTACCGGCTTCTTAATTTGGCAATGTTTTGATAGCTTGATATTCCTTCATACCATTTGAGCCTAAATTACGCGATCTGTTAGGTGACCAATCTACTTGCCTTGAGGACCTGGATAAATGTTAAATGTGTAGATACCGATTTAAGGTTAAAACATGGTGAATGTAGTGTTCATATGCCTTATTTTTCCACAGACGCAGGATCTCAAGCCGATCGTCAGGCGAAAGATTCAGGTGTCGGCAAAATGGCGGAAGGTCGATCAGGACATCTGCATTATACAGTGAGTGATTTGTTTGTTTGTTCACATGGGGGCAGTCAGTTGTTTTGTGCGGCAATTTGGCCTGTCTATCTCTGTGTCACTTTCTGTGTGTGTTTCTCCGCGCGCGCGCGCGCGCGTGCGTGTGTGCGTGTATGTGTGAGTGAGTGAGTGAGTGAGTGAGTGTGTGTGTGCGTGCGTGTGTGTGAGGAGAGAGAGAGAGAGAGAGAGAGAGAGAGAGAGAGAGAGAGAGAGAGAGAGAGAGAGAGAGAGAGAGAGAGAGAGAGAATGAATAAACGTCTCTCTCTCTCTCTCTGCATGTGTCTAGGTGAGGGGGTAAAGTCTGTCATCTCTAATAGTCTCGTGGCCGGAATAAAGGGGGGCGAGGCTTGGGCCACTTAGCTGCAATTTCTGCTTTTGATTCACAAGATGTTTGTTTTTTTCAAATAGAAGCGATCCTGGCATAAAGTAAATAGTTGTCAGACATCCTTCTCTGTTGGTTTGTTGGCTTAGTTTCAACCACCTGTTGCTAGCGCGGCTGTCTGTTATAAACAACAAAGTCGACGTGCTGATAATCATCTTCTTCTGTCTCCATGGTAACCGGATTTTGATATCAGACACAGTCGTCTCTGTTGCTAGGCGACGCCTTAGTTGCTAGGCGACTATCCGATGAAGAAGAGCTAATCCGTAGAGTTAATGAAGACCACAGGAGGATTAAAATGGATCGGCGACAGCTTTGTGCGAGCGTGATTACGCTTTGAGTCGCAGATGCGCTCTCTGTGTGCGACAGGAGGGGCTACACCATTCATTATGCGGCAGCATATGTAGGTTTGATTGAAGACTGCTGTTTGCGGCATGAATTGAGAAGCTATGGACGGATTGTTTCGGTTTTTTAGAATCTATTTCTGTCCTCATCTGTCCAAGAGAAAAATAACATGTTGGCTCCCTTGCGGCTTTCTACGGTACAACAGTGGGGCTGTCGTCCTTTGCATCTTATGTCCTAACGTGTCTTGGTTTTCTAGGGGGAGGATATGTTGTTGTCCAAAGAAGAAATGATACGACATTGCGCCTTATACTCCCGGCACTCTGTTATTTTTTAAGCTGCTATCTTTTAAGGGAATATTTAGTACTTAAGCAAGTGTTTTTTTCTCATCCCCCTTTTAGCATATTCCGAAACGGCGACAGCCTGACTCCGCCGTCCAAGTTGCTGTTCAAGAAAGCGTGGCTGCAGAACAAGTGCACGTGGGACGTCCTATTGGAAATGGTGCAGGAGAAGGTCTCACTCGACTCGGGGGCTATCAGGAAGTAAGTTATACATCAATAGATTTATCTATCAGACCACTTAATTGATAGGTCAATCTTAAGATCGATCAATCTACTGATAAATCAAATGAAGAAGATGTGCATCATCAGTTGAGAATAACTAATGATAATAAATTGAAGGAGATCCAAATATACAATATAAAAACAATGAAGTGAATACAATGCAGTGTCACTTAAGAAAAGTAGTGGATGCTACTTGAAACGTCTGACCGTCTTCAAAGTAATAGTTGCTTGTGTAACTGCTATTTAGCGAGTTCGGTGAATATCAAGCGCATAGGTAGCTCAGCTGGAAGCTAGGGGGAAGCAAATCTTTTTGTTGCTTCCATGTGCGTGTGTAGTGTACCATAAAGTTGACACTGCCTATTCATATCTTTCCTTTCCTCAGATTGTACCGTTTAGACGGGAAGCCGGTGCGGGATGTGGCGGATATCCAGCACGACTCCTACTACATCGCGGTTGGGAACGAGGGGCTGAAGAGGGTAGAATACGGACAGGCCCCCAAACAGGGTTTCTACTCCTCCACCAAGAGGAACACGTAAGTTCCCGTCTACTTAATTACTCTATTTTCGTATATTTAGTGATTTATCATACAGAAAAAGAACAAGGGCAAGGGGGTATGGATAGTAGAATACTGACGAATAAAAAAGGAGAATGCTGAGTGGGCCGAACGCCATAAGCCCCGCCCCCTGTCCTATTTCAAACACTTCAGTCAAAAATGGTGCTCAACTGACAAAACTGGCTAGCCTGGGTGCCATCCTATTTCTACCGGGCTCCTACACTCGCTTTAGGGTAGCGAGTGTAGGAGCCCCGGTAGAAATAGGATGGCACCCAGGCTAAAAATTGGCCACTAGCGCATGGCAGGCAATATTGCGGACTGACTTCGATTGAACTTTTTTGGCTCTGAAACCCTAGGCTTTCACTTACTATGCCTTCTTTGTTCACGGCAATATCCACCAAGTAGAGTTATTTTTAAGCCAGGAGAGTCTGTCCTAGTTAGTGTGGCAGCAAGTTAGCCCTGGACCCCAACTGTTGTTCAGAACCAAGCCAAGGGAGTCACCAGTAGAGCAGTCTACTAAAACAAAGCGTTTCCTCTACAGCGAATTGCCGCCGCTGGAGTTCCGGCAGAAGCAGAAGAAGGAGGGCTACGCGCGGAAGAACAAGGAGAGCCCGCGGGAGGAGACGCACCGCAAGCAGGAGACGCACCGGTCGGACGGGCACCGCACGCGGCGCGAGGAGCCGGCGGCCCGCAGGACCATCACTTACGCGCCCGCTAAGCGGAAGGCCACACGGGCATCCACGGTAAGGGTTGACTAATACTCATATTTCAATATGATTAACACTCAAAATGCCACTCCTTGCCGCATGGTTGCGCTTTTAATGGAATAATGCGATCATAGACGTGACTTATCACGTTCATGCTCCCTCCCTCCCCAGTTTATGCTCCCTCCCTCCCCCTGTAAAAGTACGAGAACACAATAAATCTAGTGGAGAACCATTCAAAAGACACCAAAGAGTCAAGAACGTCTGGATGTAAGGCTTTACTAAATGATGATACTAACACAGTCCACGTTTAGATGATATTGTCAGTGTATACTATGTATACACCTTCGTTGTAAAGAAGGTTTGATAATCGTGCTGCAGAACGCACTTGAACGATTGCATGAGGAATGTTCAGCTGGTAAGGGTCTTCGTCAGGAAAATGTATCATCACATTCTTTCTTCCCAGGAGACGAAGAAGGACCCGAACGCGGACAAGTCGCCTCCGCCTCAGCAGCTGAAACTGGAGTGGGTGTACGGTTACCGTGGCAACCAGTGTCGTAACAACCTGTTCTACACGGCCGGTAAAGAGGTCGTCTATTTCGTGGCGGGAGTCGGCGTCGTATACGATCCCAACAAGCATGCGCAGAAGGTGTTCTTCGGCCACAGCGACGATATCGTGAGGTATGGACTGGGTTCTACCATTTTAATCTGAGAGGGTGTTCCGAAGAAAAGAAAAGAAGAATAAGAAATTAGAAAACGCCTTAGCGCCCGGTTCTGAATTAATGAAACGTAGGCAAAACTTCATCTTAAGAGATGTGGAGGAAACTTATCAACACCTTTACTTAGTAACACGTTAGAAATGACCCGTCAGTATTGACTCGTGACGTCATTATCCGGTCAAAGGTAGGTGGAAGTCTATGCCACCCACCGCCCTGACACAATGACCGTTTCCCCTCATAGCTTGGCGATACACCCGGAAAAACTACTAATGGCTACTTGTAAGGTTATTAAGAATTCCCCTCTTTCTTGCATGGGACACAACGATTGGGCCAAATGTGCTTTTATGTCTATACCGCTCCCAGTACCAACAATAGTGATACACTTAGTTTATGATCTTTCTTTCACCTTAGTTTGGCGATCCACCCGGAGAAGCAGCTGGTGGCTACAGGTCAGATTGGGAAGGACCCGTACATCTGTGTCTGGGACACCCGGAACCTGGACACCGTCTCCATCCTGAAGGGAGGGGGGCACACCCACGGCATCTCCTCTCTCAGCTTCGACAGGGATGGAAAGGTGAAAATTTTACTTTTACTTTCTTTGTGTCTTAGTCAGCCATATCTTAAGTCTGGAGACCGTAGTTGTATTGTATTGACATAACATTATATCGTAAAACATATTCTGTTTTCTTAGCTTTAAATAATTAAGGGTTATTTCATACAGTCTGGAGGTCTACCAATGTCACAAAAGGCTTCATTATAATCCCAATAGCTGCAAAATGCAGCAGATTTATCAACGGATTCATGTGAATATGCTTTCGACTTAACACCGTTTCAGAAAAAGAGGCCAAGCCGCCAAACCCAACAAGTTAAAATGTAGAGTCATCATTTAGACCAGTCACCTGTTATATTGTTTTTAATTGTCTATTCCTATTTTCCTGTTACTTGCAATCATCGTCCGGGCAAGAATTTGTGATTAACTTATCATCGTCATTGATCCTGTAGCATCTGGTGTCGGTTGGGATGGACAACTATAACCAGGTGAACGTTTGGGAGTGGCAGTCTGGGAAGCTCGTGGCCAGCGCCAGGGGACACTCACAGAAGGTGAGCCATCCGTGAATAGTTTCATCTGTATTTTTGCTCGATAGTTGTGTATGTGTTACACTTCTGTACGTTTGGGACCGGATTGTTATGTCATTCCCTGTGATTGTCACCAGCATATGTAAATACTTTGCGTTTGGGAACGCAGCTATAAGCAGCGACACCTGTGCTGCATTGCAATGTGAATCCGTCAGAATTGCCTTGAAGAAGTTGAGAGATGTTCACCGAAACGTCGGTTGAATAAATCTCTTTGTGTTAAAAAGAGTCAGAAAGTATTCAGAAGGTGAGTCACTTCCGGGACATTTTGGAGACCGTGAAATGCGGACATCCATGGCTTTGAAACTCATCCCGTTGTGTGACACTGAAGAGTTCAATGGCTTTGGAACTCAACGCTTTGAAAATAATCCCTTTTTTGTGGCGTTGAGGGTCTCCACGGCTTTGGATCATGGATCTCATCGCATCTAGTTGCGGATTCCATAGCTATGAAGAAAGATTTAGTTGTCAATTCCACGGCTATAAGGAAGGGACTTCCGCATTCGTAGTGAACTTTTTTGTTACACAAACACTACTCGTATGATGTTTTCAGGGGAATGAGTTCCAAAAGCGTGGAAGTCCTCATGTTCATCGATCTTATACGTAATAAGTTTCAATGCCGAGAAAGCCCCCATGTTCATTTATCTTGATATTTTTGAAAATATTTTATTCTTCTGTGTTTAGCAATCTAATATGGCTGCAAATACGCCCCATGCAGGTAACATGAACAGTGGCAGAAATTGAATCACGGTTTGATCAATCTGTGTTGCTGCTTTCAGGTGTTTGAGATGAGGTTTAACCACTACAGTGAGGGGAACGCCCAGCTAGTCAGCTGCGGAGTCAAACACATCAAGTTCTGGGAGCTTCATGACAACTCGCTGACCAGCAACAACGGTAAGAATTCTTTAAATTTAGATATATAAAATAGCATGCATTGTAAAGATAGCTGATAGCTAGTCCAAACTAAGTTGTGGTACATGTATTCATATTCTCGTGCTGCGAATGAAGCATTTTGTCAACTACCTTTTTCAGATTTCCCCGGTCTGTTCCTAACCAGATTATGACGTTTCGACCGTCGTGCACATTGTCCTATGACGCTTTCACTGGTCTGCCTTTTATTCAATGCCCTTACACATGAGTCGATGACGTTCCCACATACATATACATTACTCAATGACGACTTGAAAAGTGTACACATTATTCGATGACGTGTACATTTGTTCCGTGACGTTTCCACAGGTGTGTTCGGGCAGGACCAGGAGGTGACCACCATTTTGACTGTGGCACCCTACAAGGACGGTCTGACCTTCAGCGGGACGGTCAGCGGTCACATCTTTATCTGGCGCGGCAGCAACCTCGAGAGGACAGTGGAGGGACATAGTGTGAGTTTCGTTTGTTTCTTTGTTTGTGTTTTTACTTTACGGCTCTGTCACACTTGTGCGTATATACAAGTCCGCATGAGTTGCGTATTAGCAAGTTTTTGTTTAGGTTAAGTTTGCAGCCGAAGAAGTTATTTCATTGGTTCGATAACTAGGCTGCACAAAGATGGGCAAAGTAGAAAACAACTTATTCCCTGCAAACTTTACAGAAACAAAAAAAATGTTCATGCGCAACTCATACGCACTTGAATATACGCACAGGTGACAGTGTGACAGGGCCTTTACGCGAGGTGATTTCTTTTCCATTACATGTCGTCTTTTACCTTCGCGTCAACCATGTATTAAGTCATTCGTTTTGCTGCATGTCAGTTCGTTTTAACGTGCAAACTGAAGAGAAAAAGGAAAAAGTTACTCTTTGCACAAGGCTCGAGCTCGGACATGTTGTAAGGGATTGCATTCGTCATTTCGGATGGTGCCGTAAAGCCGCAAAGCCGGCGGCCCCGTGTGAGGGAGCTTCAGGCGTCAAACCTGACGTAAAAGAACCCAACACACTTATCGAAAGAGTAGGGGTGACCCGGTGTGGTTGGCCAAAAAACACGAGCCGTGGCAAAGCCGCATTGCACTACCACTAGCTACTTGAAAAAGCATCATGCTTCACCTCAATTGAGGATGCCTGCTTTACTTTACCTTACTTTACCTTTTTGTCTAAAAGAAAAGAAAAGAAAAGATCTAAAAAGTTATAAACATTTACGACATTTTGCAGGGCGCCATTATCTCCATGTACCTGGGCGCGGACGGACTGGCCACGGCGTCACGTGACGGGACCGTCAGGCTTTGGGACACGGACTTCAATGTTGTCAGTGACATCCGGGAACTTCGGGATGGCAACGAGTTCGGCAGAGAAGGTGCCTGACATTTCTCTAGCAGATCATTAACTGAAATGTCCTTAAACGATAAGCACCAAATCTACATGACCATTCAAGAATTTTTTAAATCCAGTTGCTTGAGTAACTATTTTTGGCGTATCTAATAATTACCTGGATGTCTCTAATCTTCATCAACGTACATGACCATTGGACTACCAACAGAAATTATTCTTTTGATTGCTTTGTTCTTGTACAGTACAAAGGGAAAATAATAGAAAGCCCAAAATCAAATAATTTCTTTGATACGTCTACTGCCAACAACATATCAAAAATCATGACAATCTATGTATAGATTCTTTAGTTGTATCAACGTCTTTCGACCACAAAACTAAAAGACAACTTAAAGTTCGTAACAAAAATAAGATTTGAAAGAAAATTGCAATTCCTATCCACCCACAGACACAACGTTGCGAAGCGTGTGTTGGTCAGTGTAGTATCAGTGAAAGCCGCAACAACAGTAGCAGAAGTGGTAGTACTAGTAGCTTTAAATACCATTTTCAAAGAAAATCATAATTTTTCTCCACCCACAGACACAACGTTGCGAAGCGTGTGTTGGCAGGGTAAGAACGTTCTGGCGGGAACGCAGGACAACGAGATCTTCGAGTTCCGCGTGGACGGTCCGACCGTGACGAGCACGGACGCGCTGATGCGGGGCCACGCTGAAGGCGAGATGTGGGGGCTGGCCACGCACCCCAAACGGTCTCTCTTCGCCACCGCGAGCGACGACAGGACAGTCAGGTAACGGCGAAATCTTCTAGTTTCTTTAGAAACTGAAGCATGTGAGGCTGTGAAATGTGAAAGGGTAAACTGACCACGCACCCCAAACGGTCTCTCTTCGCCACGGCAAGCGACGACAGGACGGTCAGGTAACGGCGAAATCTGCTAGTTTCGTATTGAATGTCTTTAGAAACTGAAGCATGTGAGGCTGTGAAATGTGAAAGGTCAAACTGGCCACGCACCCCAGACTGTCCCTCTTCGCCACCGCAAGCGACGACCGGAGGGTCTGGTGAGTGTAGTAGAACCGTGAGACAATATTCATTACGTTACGATCTATCAAATTAAGTATTACTGCCTCCGGCCACGCACCCCAAACGGTCTCTCTTCGCCACCGCAAGCGACGACCGGACGGTTAGGTAACGGCGAAATCTTCTAGTTTCTTCTTCGGTTCCTTTAGAAACGGAAGCATGTGAGGTTGTGAAATGTGAAAGGTCAAACTGGCCACGCACCCCAAACGGTCTCTCTTCACCACCGCAAGCGACGACCGGACGGTTAGGTAACGGCGAAGTATTCCATTGTTCTTCCTTAATGTCTGCATCTGTGTCTATTTAGCCGGTATAACCGCCCTTCGGCGTAACACACCAGCTTCGCAGGCACGTGGCGCGGAGCAGCTGGTTATATTACACAGAACGACCTGTCACGTCTAACGTTCGCATCCTAATGTCTTTGGATAGCATCTAGTTTCGCAACAAAATGTGATTCTGGATTTATTTACTAGATCTGTTATTCAATTGAAAATAGAAGTAAAATGGCTACTTGTTGCACTCATCAACCTTTCGACTGACACTCCAGCCTTCATCAGAAGACGTTTCATTAATCACGTGATCGTGTGATTCCATTCATAGTCGAAGTTTTCAAAGCTTACACTTAGAATTTTTGCTTTTCACAGAATTTGGGACACAAAGGACCGCAAGCTAAAGCTGACGAAGGAGCTGGATAAGTCGATGCGTTCCGTTGCGTTCAACAAGGACGGCAGCCATGTTGCGGTCGGGTTCGATGATGGAAGCGTCATGATTCTGGACGGAACGTAAGTACTTTTTATTTTACTTGAACTACCGTTTAATGAATTTTCTCAATTAGATTTACACATGTACCGATTTTCAGTTTTTGTTTGGAAGATATCACATTGATTCAAATGGTACACATACATTCACAAGTCTTGGTTTGAAGCCATGCTTTAGACTCGTCATATTTGATCCATGGTCAGAAAAACAGCTTCTGACAACAGGAAAAGAGGCCATCCACACCGTATCAGACGATAATCGCCATGTTTGTCCCCATAGTAACCTGACAGAGAAACTGCCTCTGTAGACGGGGAAATAGGCCATCCGCGCAGATGTTAATGCTCTAAAACTGGCATGTTACTTTTAGAGTCTATAGATGATGATGATTTTTGTAGAGATACAGGCGTCAGGAAAAGGAGCCATCCATACAGCTTCAGACGATAATTGCCAAGTTTGTCTCCATAGCAACCTGTCAGAGAAACAGCGTCTGGAGGCGGGAAAAGAGGTGATCCACGACCTGAAATACTCTCCCAACGGCGAGCGGCTGGCGGTGGGGTCAAACGATAACCGGGTCGACATCTATGACGTCGAGGATGGATACAAAAAGGTTTGTTTGTGCCTTTATCTACACTCGAAATTGCTCCGTTCACCCATCGGGGCTGCTTTTTATAGAGGTCGAGTTGGGAGGAGTGTCAATGGGTCATTTGGTAACAATTTCGATCCACTAGCGCTATTTCTTGTTATCTGTGAAATAGACAATTCTAAGTATTCTACACCGTGTGTTGTATTGGTGCTTATCATACTAGTATTGGCCTAGCCTGGATGCCAGTCTGTTTAGCTGTACTAAGCGCTCTCGGTAGCCTCTTTTGGCAGAGAAGTAGCTGAGAGAGCGAAACTAAAGCTAAAAAAGCTGGCACCCAGACTAATGTCAGCCTATGTTTGAACGAAAATTGTGTGTACATGAATGTACTCACTAATAGCCATTCGCAAGTTGGGCAGCCCTGGTGGTTCATGTAACAACGCGTGTATGTCTAACCAATAAATGAATACATGGTTATCAGAAATTTAACAGAAAAGAAAAACTAATGAGGAATCTTTTCCACAGATCGGTGAGTGCCGGAAGTCGTCCAGCTATATCACCCACCTGGACTGGTCCGAGGACAGTCAGTACATCGTCACGAACGACGGGTCCGGGGAGAGACTTTACTACCGGGCGGCTGGCATCAACGGTAAGGCGGCAATAAAATCTTCCTCGTTTATCTTCGAAGAATCTCATTGTCCTGTCTGTACATATGTGAAGAAGGATCATAGAGAGAGGACTCACAAAAACCTTCGACCGGTCCTTTGGTCTAATAGCTTTAGGTGTGATTGCTCAGACCACATGAGTTTATTTTTATGGCACATTCGCAACATGTATACATGAAGTATGGTTGTATAGTAGTTACACTGTATATGTACTAAAGGGGATTTTGGATGCTTCTTATCGTATTTGGAATCTTCAGAAAGTAAATGTCTTCTGTAAGACCAAGATTATATTTTAGTCCTAACCAGTTGTTTTTCCTCTCGCGCAGCCGGAGATCACGTGACCAAGTCTGACGAGATCAAGTCCATTACGCTGGCCACCTGGACGGGCGTGCTGGGGTCAGAGGTCAACGGCATCTGGCCGAAGTACGCCGACAAGACTGACGTCAACGCCGCTGACGTCAGCTTCGGAGACAAACTCATCGCGACCGGCGACGACTCTGGGCTCGTGAAGCTCATGAGGTTCCCATGCACCAAGAAAGGTAACTACAGGTCACTGACATGTAGGGTGTTTGCAGTCACGTGAATGTGACGTACTGAATTGTCCACCATGCTTGGTGATTCAACCTGAAAGTTGCAGGTATATCTGAATGGCTGTATAATATAGTGTAGTTGCAACACCACATTTTGAAGTATGAAGTAGAGTGGATTCATATCTAAACACATTTTGCAAATAGCGAAATTTTAGGCTCTACTAGGTTCAACCAGCATGATGGTTGTCATTTTACGTGCGAAGTGTCTACAGAACATTGGCTTTTACTACAGAATAGTTTCTCATCATTGACTGCATTTCCTTGAAATTGAAAATGGTAGATGAAGGAGCCCTCAGTCGTCTGAGGAGCGAAACGAGCCTTGATTTATTTGTGTATATAAAATCTACTGTTTGCAGGTAGAATATGTATCAATACAAGACATTGGTCATTTTTCTAGGGGCAAAGTTCAAGAAGTATGGCGGTCACTCTGCCCACGTGACCAACGTGCGGTTCACGGGCGACTACAGGCGGCTGCTGTCCGTCGGAGGAGGAGACCACGCCATTTTCCAGTGGGCTGTGGTAGGAGGGGATGCCGGGAAGGGTGATGACGACATACAAGGTGCAGAGACTGGAGACGGTGTGTTGTGCAGTGCCTGCAGTGCTGTTTGTCTTTCATCTTGTCCATTCATCCATTTCACTTCGTCTGCCTGCTCGTTTGTTTGTTTGTTTGTTTGTTTGTTTGTTGTGTTTTGAAGTGTACTGTTGTAATCTCCAAGCAGATCTAATCATCTACCTTCTACCTTAAACACACGGTTTTTGCAACCGTTAGATCTTCTTGGAGATTATACTGTTGCACCGGCGTGCATTGTGTTCAAGTTTTGTTCGAATAATCTTTCGTACAAAGACACCTTCACACCCGTCAGGACGACATGGCCTTTGCGGTCCCTTTTGATAAGTTACTTTCTTTTCCTGTTAATCCAAGCATTAGTAGTAATGTACGTAAAAGTTATCGATTGATATATTAGTTGATTGATCGATCGATTGATTTTTCCGATAGCCTTTGATACTGAGGACGAGGATGCCAGCGACTCGGATGCCTCTGACGAGGAGGACTGCGATTCCGACATCGAACGCGAGGGGGAGATGCTGTACACGCGGCCGGCATGCCGCGATGACGTCACCGATATGAAGCGCACCAAGAAGAGGAAAACCAAAACTGTGAACAGAAAAGCGCCCCCTGCCGACAGCCTGGAGCTCGTCTTCGTGCATGGGTAAGATACTTATACAACGTGCATTTGCTAAACGCCTAATCTACATATACGACATAAGATGATAAGTGAAAAAAAGTCAATTTTTGCGTCACATAAAAGCAATAGAAACCACTGTTAGTTCATACATGTCATGAATTATGTAGTGTAGAGATTCGAACTATGACATATGTAGACGAGGAGTTTTTTGGTTTGTTTGCAAGCAATCGTAATTGAACTTTATTCGACGCCCCTCTTAAGTGTGGTGTGCGTGCCTGATGTAATTATAATGTAAATGTATAATAATATGCAATACCCCAATCGAGGGTACGTTTTATACCGCAATGTTATCGTAATAGTTTACATGACAAACATCTGACCATTTCCCTACCCCCCTCCCCCTTAGGTACCGTGCGCACGACTGCCGGAATAACCTGTTCTGCACGAGTCGCGGAGAGATCGTGTACCACGTGGCCGCAGTCGCGATCCTGTACGACAAAACCAACCACCTGCAGCGCTTCTACCTCAAACACACGGACGACATCATATCTATGGTCAAACATCCACAGAAAGACGTCTTCGCCACTGGACAGGTACAAAGCATATTCTGTACCTGAACTATATAACCTAACCGTCCTTGGCGTAATACACCAGTTAATCATGGACTCGTCTTTGTGTTTTGGAATCACCGTCTATTAAGGACGTAACATAGCAGTTAACACCCTGTGTAGAAAAAGTAAGATTGTGTATAGGAAGAGAAAACCTTTTGAACCATTCGGCCCAACACACGGACGACATCATATCTATGGTCAAATCCCCACAGAACGACGTTTCCGCCGGACAGGTAGATATTTTGTATCTGATAACCTTAACCTGTGTGGCTCTCCTTGGTGTAGTATACTAGCTAATAATGTGGACTTGCCATGGTACTGTGCTGTTTATAGCAGGTCGGTAAAGCCCCCCCCCCCCCCATCTCACTGGACCCGCGGCACGCTGGAGGTGTCGCTGCGTCCTAAAGTGGATTTGTGTTACCCTTGACTTAATAATGGGAATATGATTCAAAACGTACAAGTATGACCAAAAAGACAACAAAACACACATAGTTTAAAAAGATTAGTTTTTCGTCCATGAAATTCGTTGAGCACATTGTCAATTTGATCGGCCGCAGCGACGCCACCAGCGTGCCGCAAGTCCAGTGAGGGGGGGGGGGGGGGGGCTTAAGAATCTTGCTATCCACGTGTGGGACGGGAACGACCTGTCACGTTACTGTCCTGTTTCTAACCTGTTCTTGTCCTGTATTCCAGGTCGGTAAGGACCCGGCTATCCACGTGTGGGACGGGAACGACCTGTCACGTTACTGTCCTGTTTCTAACCTGTTCTTGTCCTATATTTCAGGTCGGTAAGGACCCGGCTATCCACGTGTGGGACGGGAACGACCTGTCACGTTACTGTCCTGTTTCTAACCTGTTCTTGTCCTATATTTCAGGTCGGTAAGGACCCGGCTATCCACGTGTGGGACGGGAACGACCTGTCACGTTACTGTCCTGTTTCTAACCTGTTCTTGTCCTATATTTCAGGTCGGTAAGGACCCGGCTATCCACGTGTGGGACGGGAATGACCTGTCACGTTACTGTCCTGTTTCTAACCTGTTCTTGTCCTGTATTCCAGGTCGGTAAGGACCCGGCTATCCACGTGTGGGACGGGAACGACCTGTCACGTTACTGTCCTGTTTCTAACCTGTTCTTGTCCCATTTTCCAGGTCGGTAAGGACCCGGCTATCGACGTGTGGGACGGGAACGACATGTCACGTTACTGTCCTGTTTCTAACCTGTTCTTGTCCTGTTTTCCAGGTCGGTAAGGACCCAGCTATCCACGTGTGGGACGGGAACGACCTGTCACGTTACTGTCCTGTTTCTAACCTGTTCTTGTCTTATATTCCAGGTCGGTAAGGACCCGGCTATCCACGTGTGGGACGGTAATGACCTGTCCTGTTACTGTCCTGTTTGTAACCTGTTCTTGTCTGTATTCCAGGTCGGTAAGGACCCGGCTATCCACGTGTGGGACGGTAATGACCTGTCACGTTACTGTCCTGTTTCTAACCTGTTCATGTCCTATATTCCAGGTCGGTAAGGACCCGGCTATCCACGTGTGGGACGGGAACGACCTGTCACGTTACTGTCCTGTTTGTAACTTGTTCTTGTCCTGTATTCCAGGTCGGTAAGGACCCGGCTATCCACGTGTGGGACGGGAACGACCTGTCACGTTACTGTCCTATTTCTAACCTGTTATTGGCTTGTTTTCCAGGTGGGTAAGGACCCGGCTATCCATGTGTGGGACGGGAACGACCTGTCACGTTACTGTCCTATTTCTAACCTGTTCTTGTCCTGTTTTCCAGGTTGGTAAAGACCCGGCTATCCACGTTTGGGACGGGAACGATCTCAGCACGCTCATCAGTCTGCAGGGTCAGCATCAGCGCGGCGTCACCGCACTCGACTTCTCAGGTCAGCTCAACACATTTAAACGTATCCACATGACACGCCGTTATTTTGGTGTCTAAAGCATTTCTTTTGACCTCGGTTCTCGCTTTTATATCTAGAGATCGTGCGAATCTTGCTGAAAATGAACAAGTGTCTGAATCGTAAAAAACAAAAGAAACCTCATCTGTGTTGGTAAAGTACATATTGTAAAGTTTTGAGCTTTGAACCAACGGAAAGAAGGAACTCACCGTGAATTTTTGGTCGGAACTCCAGCCTTCCTTAGATGTTTGAAGACGCTTAAAACTTTACAAAAAAAAGAATGTGTCCTACCAGGTAAAATTTACTGGCACACAAATCGACGCCTACACAGCGAATATCGTTGATACGGCACCTCTCAATTGATATATGAATCAATATTACCTAAGTCGGTGCGACAGCTAACTGGGGACATTCTTAGGGTAGTCGTGGATGCGCCGAAAAAAATCAGTTGTTATGTGAAGAAAAGGATTGCCTTAGATCGTTTTAGACAGTTGGTTCTGTTCCGTTGGGAGACAGCAAAGGAATTAAGGACCATTTTGTTATGACTGTTTCAGGAGACGGCGAGCTGCTGGCGAGTGTGGGCCTCGATAACGACCACACCATCGTGCTGTGGGACTGGAAAAACGGCACCCCTCTCGCCACGACAAGGTAAAATATTCCATATACAAATCTTCTCAAAGCTGATATTGGCTGGGTTTAGACATGCATTTCCAAGCACACTCTCGGAGTACAGTCAGTCGGAGTCCGACTCAAGCGCGGACTGTTTACACACGGGGCCGCGAAGTGACTTGGAATGTCCGGAGTCGCCGACGTGGATTTGCATGCATTAAACGCGACATGAGTCCGACGTCGGCTGAGTGTGCTCCAAGTGTGTTTGGAAAATGTATGTTCAAACTAGGCCTATGTGGTATTAAGGTCATTCTATACGCATAGCAACGCCTACCTCCATCAATATATAAAATTGCAAAGCTGTGATTCACGTCCTGCTATATAAGACTCTATTCGACTCATATCGGAGTGAAGACCTGCTCTTGATTACAAGTGTGGTTCCGTAACTTCTTTAACATGTTCGAAATGTGGCTCTCCCCAAACACAAAACCTCCATCAGCTGAAGAAATGACACTGCCCATTCTGACAGTCCAAAGGCTTAACGTTTTCTCAAAAGACCCCCACACCTTCTCGTGATAGAAGGCAAATCTATGGTCTACAATGGGACAGAATAACTGATGTAATGTAATTCAAACCCCGCGTATATTTTGCGTGACTCCAGGGGCAGTAAGGATCTACTGTTTGAGATCAAATTCAACCCGCACAACCCCGACAAGCTGGTGACGGTCGGCAAGAAACACATCAACTTCTGGACAAGATCAGGTGAGAAAAGGATTATAATTATTTTGCTTTTCTGTAATTCTGAATTCAACAAACATGATCTTTACAACTTTTGATAGCTTAATTTGTATTTCCCTTTATGCCAAAAATCAAGACGAATAAATGAACCCATATATAGTGATACATATATCAACAGAAAGACTTAAAAATAGCAAAATACATCTTATGCTGTCTGGTGATCGAAGTATTACATTGTCACCAATCGCAATAGTTTGTCACTTTCGAAACACGCACAAAGAAAATGGCAAAACTTTCAAGCAAGTAAATACTGAATACTCGATGTTTGCTTGTGTAATAATCCTATTGTCATCGTCAAAGATACGGGGTTTTGTATCAATTATTTTGAATTTGGCCACCCCAGGAAACACCTTCAAGTCCAAGCGAGGAATCTTCGGCAAGGTGGGAAAGATGACCACCATGCTTTGCGCGGAGTTCGGTCGCTCGGAAGCTGACGTCTTCAGCGGGGGAGCCAACGGAGACATCTACGTCTGGAGCGGAAACAAACTCCTTAAGGAGGTCGAGGCGCACAACGGACCTCTTAACACCATGAAGTTCATCCCACAGAAGGTTTATATAATGTTTTACGTTCATTTTCCGCCAACTGATCCCCAACAATACATGTAAATAAGGTCCCATTTTGGCTATGCGGTGATCATGATTAGATTTGTGTGCACGACCGTTGATTTTGTCATTGGAATATCATTCATGATGTATAAGTATGATTTAATATACGTAAAAAGGTCAACATGAAAAGATTCGTCATTCATCCATGGAATTTTCTGAGCGACCTGTCAGACCTTTGGTCATTCCACTGTCGTTCAGCCTCAGGTTGTAGCCGCTGGTAGAAATGGGTTGTGACAGTGTACATGTAATGTCCCGTTTATTTAGAAGAGTTTTTCATCTCTTCCACACTTGGTCAATTAACCGGATCTCTGTAAAAATGTGTTGGTAAGAGATATTTGTTACGTAAGTCGTTTAGTCTTAACCTATCTAAGAAATGGTTACATTTCTGGGGCCCTCTAGATCCTTTGGTAGATATTGCTGACGAAAAGTAGTGGATGCTACTTGAAACGTCTGACTGTTTCAAAATTTTATCCAGTTGCTTGAGCAACTGTTTTTGGCGTATCTTAATACGTGGATGTCTAACCTTCATCAACGACTTTGTGTTTAGATTTTTCTTAATGGTGATTTTCATCCGCAGGGTGTTGTGGTGACCGGGGGTAAGGACGGGTCCATTCTACAGTGGAACGACAACTTCGAGCGGTTCCTGAAGAAGTACAACATCGACCGGTTCTCGGAGACGCGCGACTCCCGCGGGGTGCTGCTGGACGACCGCCCGGCGGTCCGCGCGGTCCTGCCCGCCGAGGGGCGCATCCTGGCCGGTACCCGCAGCGGCGAGGTGCTGGAGATCGACCTCAGCAACGGGCTCTTTTCCATTCTGGTGCAGGTAAGATGTGATGACCATCATCATCTACTTATCCATTCTGATTTCCTTCTTCTTTTCATTCAGCCATTCATTCATTCATTCATTCCTTCCTCCATCAATTTTCTCTATCGCTTTCCATTGCCACACACGTGACCTAAGAAACACCCGTACGTGACCTTGAGCAAAGACAAGACGCTGTGCCTTCTCCTTTTTATTTCTCCATTTATCCATTCCTCCATCCTTTCCCAGGGTCATCCGGGAACGCATCTTGAGAAAGAGATCTAGAGTCTTGACGCACATATGAAGAAAATGATGTTTCTTTGTCTAATCCTTCTTATTTCATTTATTCCTTCCTTCCTCCCTCCCTTCATTCATTCATTCGTCGATGTATTCCCTCTATCCCTTCCCAGGGTCACACCGGTACGCACCTTGAGAACGAGGTGTGGGGCCTGGACACGCACCCTAAGAAGCACCTGTGCGTCACGGTGAGCGAGGACAAGACGCTGCGCGTGTGGGACCTGGCGGCCGACCAGAACCAGCTGACGCGCGCGCGGAAGCTGCGGACAGGTGCGCGCACCTGCGCCTTCTCACCTGACGGCGACCTGATCGCGGTCGGCATGAACGATGGTAAGGGTTTCAAGGATTACTGTGAATCTTCAAATATCTACGGTTTCGTGACCCTTTTCAGCGAACTCATGATGCCATGAACAAGTTTTTATCTTCATTGAAGGTCTATAGCTACTACAGAATTGCGTCCCCGCAAAAAGAAATAAATTTATATTACGGTGTATTGTGTTACAAGAACATTATTTTCCCATCATCTACCAAAAGAGTAGATATTCACACCCCATTTCTCGACTTTAAGGTGGGTTTGTGATATTTCACTGCGGGAACCTGGAAGCGGCGTCACCCCAGTTCCGCCACCGCAAGGAGAAAATATCTGACCTCAAGTTTTCACCAGGTAAGGTCTGGTGCAGTCGTGTTAATTTTCTTATCTACGTTATTGATATTGATGACTTGATCATATTGCTGTTGTAATGTATAGTGTAGTACGATGAATGTTGCTGCTAATGCTATTGGCATTTTAATGGTAGACCCAGGACTACCTGAAACACAGGTCAAAAGAACATATCTTTCCTGGTTAAATTTAAAGTAAAGTTATGTATATTTTAGCGTACTTATGTTAAGAGGCGGGTGTTTCTTTATGACATCAATCGTATACGTGTTGTACCTTACGTAGTAGGTATTTTGGATGTACCACTTCACAGTGTCGTCATTTAAATTCAATGACATGTTTTCATTTGATATTCGACTCTTTCATTATAACGCGTTATAGGACGTATAAGTTGCGGACTTTTCTTTCTTCTTTCTGTATGCCTTTTTGCTCCAAGAGTCAGTCGAAAATTTGTTTGATGAGTGCACACTGACATTCCTTTTCTTACCCGTACAGATGGGAAGTACATCGCTGTCGGTTCCCATGACAACTTTGTTGACGTGTACAACGTGTACAAGATGAAGCGGACCGGCACCTGTAGGGGTTCCTCCAGCTACATCACACACGTGGACTGGGACGTCAGCGGTACGTAAACAAACAAACAAACAAACAAATAATAATAAAGCAGACAAACACATGCAGGGAGCCCTCTGTTTAATGTACTACTACTAGTACCCTTCTTGTCGAACACCATTTCGAACATTTAGAACCCCCTGTTCCATTTCGAACACTTTCGTCAAAATAGCGTGAGTATGGCGGAAAAGGCACGTATGAATTCGAAGCAGGTTACGTATATTAATGAAATGTTTTCTACTGTATTGGCTTCATGCATACTCAGGACAAATAAACGAAAAAAAAAAACAGCTCGGGCACTCAAGGGGAGAGGGCCTGCACATGTGCACCACATGCCATCTACTACAAAGTCCGCTAGTGCAGAGTCCCGTCTCTTCCACATTTTGTTTGTGATACTGGTTAACTTGAAAGTGACATGGGAAAAAAGAACGGCATCTTAATATTTACTTACTAAAGATCATGCTGCTTTTATTCATGTAGTCAACACAGCGGGAATTAGCGCTTTACTTTATGTACGAAAATAGCATTGAAAATCTTGACAATAATGATATTTGCCTTTTTTTTGTTGCTCAGGCCGTCTGCTGCAGACCAACTCCGGCGCGAAGGAGCGGCTGTTCTACGAGGTCCCGCGGTGCAAGCGCGTCAACATCCCCAGCTCCGAGCTGGAGCGCATCACGTGGTCCACCTGGACTTCCGTCCTGGGACCGGAAGTGCAGGGGGTGTGGCCGTGGTACAGTGACGTCACGGACGTGAACGCCACCTGCCTGTCCGCGGACAAGACGCTGTTGGCGACGGGAGACGACAACGGGTTCGTCAAGCTATTCAACTACCCGGCAACGGTAGGTTTTTAAAAAGTTTTTCTATTTTGAAAAGCCCAAGTGTTGGCAAAGGTAGATAATATTATTGTCCATACTCTTCCTGTCTGTGCCCGTCATAATTAACAGAGGTCTGCCGACCTCCTTTTCCCGCTTATATTTGTCAAAAAGTACAAAGGAAATGTCTCGTTTACATTTAAACTGTTGAGTTTCTTTTGTACGCAAACAAAAGAAAATGAGCACCGAACGTTTACGTTCTCTTTTAGCCACAACACCAACTAGTGGTGAATACGTATCTCCTGTCAGTATTGTCATGAAGAAAATAGAAGAAGGGTTGCCGAATCATCGGCTGTTGATTGTCCTTCGGTTGTGAAAAAAACACACCAAAAAGCACAATATTTGCTAATTTCTCAACTCGTTGAAACGGATGCATGGATTTGCATTTATTCATTTATCTATTTATTGGTTTGGCACGAACACATTCTTACATATACAGCCATACGCAATTATATTTTCTTTCCAATTTTCTTTTTCTGCAGGGCAAGCACGCGATCTGTAAGAAGTACGTGGGGCACAGCAGTCACGTGGCGAACGTGCGATGGACGTACGACGACACCTACCTGGTGTCAGCAGGTGGGATGCGATTTCATTTTTTGAACCGTTCAGGGGCAAACTCAGGCATCGGGGCTTGTATATGCTAGATACAGACACTAGTATCTAGTGACGGACACCAACATTATGGTTTGGTAGATGGTGTACGATATACTATAGATTTGTCTGCCAGCTATAAAGCTGTTTTCATTTTTAAAAATTAGATTTTGAAAAAAAAAAACATTCGGGTTCTCAATAGTAGTAATACAAAGAATAGAAATAGAACACTTTTGCCTAGCTAAGTTGTTCCAATGATTCTTGTTTTCAAAGTAAAAAGAAAGATGTTAAAAGAATATAGATTATTCATTTCGGTTGCTCTCTATTGTACTTAATCACAATTTGATTGATTTTGTATTCATGGCAAAAAAAGTAGAAAAACACTTATTCTTTAAAAAGTGTCTTACTGATTTACTCCTTGCTATTTCGTACGTATTTAGCAAAATCACTGACACATATTCCATCAAAATACACATCTGCAGGAGGCATGGACACGTCCATCATGGTCTGGCAGAGGAAGTCGTCCCAGCCGCGCGATGACGGGCATTACGACAGCGAGGATTCCGACGTCGACACGGACGACGAAGGTAAAGTAGGATTTCACTTGATTCAATAAACCATTCATTCATTCAGTTCATATCAATAGGTGAGTCATTCATCAATACGTTAATTTATTCATTTACTTAATTCTGCTGATCTTAATGAATCACTCACTCCTCCATTTGTCCATCCATCTATCCATTCATTCATGCATTCGTCCTCCATTTACGTGACTTGATATCAATAGACCTCTCATTTTCCTTCATCCATTCGTTCCTCTAATAGTATCCATCCATTTATTAATCCATTCATTCATTTATTCATTCATTAAGTGATCCAATTACCCATTGGTGTATTTATTTCCTTGGTTCAGTTGTGGCCACTATAGCAGTTATAAATCCATTCATTTACTTGTTTCAGTTGATGTCATACGTTCATTCACTCACTCCCTCCCTCCCTCCCTCCCTCACTCCCTCACTCACGCACTCACTCACTCACTCACTCACTCACTCACTCACTCACTCATTCATTTGCTCATTCGTTCATTCACATAACCCCTTCCTCTTCCCAGACTCCGGTGACGGTGCGGGCGGCGTGGTTGTCGAGGAGCGCGTTGCGCACGAGATGGAGGAGAGCTACGACCCGAACACGGGCAAGACCACGTACATCCGGACCTCCACCGTGGAGACCACCATCGGGGGGCAGGACGGACAGGACAGTCCGCAGGCTAACGGGCACGGCAGACTCACAGCAGAACAAGTGCAGGGTAAGGCATGATCACGGCGTGATTCTACAGAAGGTAGAAGTATCAACGGTGGCCCTGATTCAGGCCAGAGGCCATGGCAGGCTCACAGCCGAGCGAGTTCAGGGTACTGCACTGGCAATAAGTTAAGGATAAGACAAAGAAAAATAAAGGCTTTGACTTGACTTGACTTAACACTATCACTAAGTTTGAGTAGGACATTTGTAGACAACCTACAAAGAACACATTTGTAAAAAATATTTTTCTGACATATAATCTGGGTGCAACTTTCGCCTTATTCTCTTTATTGGGGAAAGGCTCAATCTTATAGCAAAGGTAGAAGAGTAACATGAGAAGGGAAACTATAGAAAATATGTCTAACTGATAATTTGACTGACTGGAACAAGGGAAGCTTTGTAACTGCAAACGTTTGGCACCTGTCAGTTGCCATCACTAGATCGTTATGAACGTCTTACCGAATAGTGGCAGTGGCAGGTACCTTTTGTTGAGTCAAGAAAGAACTTTTGAATTACATACCAAAATTCACGGTCTTCTTTTGATGTATTTAACCCCAACTTCTCTCCCTTGAGAGTTTAAGGGGCTATTTATGGTGTGGCGTCTAGAACGTCTTTAACTGGCGTCTTCAACCCAACTTCTCGCCCTTCAGAGTTTAAGGAGCAGTTTGAGATGACGGACGTGGACGGAGACGGGCTGATCAACCTCGCTGACGTCAGGAAGATCCTGGTCAGGGTCGGGTACCGACCTTCACCCGCGGAGGTCAAGGAAATGATGCGGGTCGTAGACACCAGCGGTAAGTCTGACCTCTGAACTTTGACATGCTCAATGGATATGGATGTCAACAGTTAGCACTTTAAAAAAAAACTTCAACATCCGTCATGTAATGTAACAACTGTCTACATCTTCTTTACAATGCCTATCAATGGTTATGCCTTTACCTTTGACACCCAAGCTAAAGAATTCTAACCCCTAACCAAAACCCCTACTGAAAGACCTCTGACCTTTGACATGTACTGGTGCTGTTACTGCTTAAATGATAAATTGTGCCCAGATGGTGGATACAAACAGCTATATCAGAGGCCTTGTCCATTCCCCGTTGAACTTTACACTTCTCTCGGTGTGTAGTACCGTGTCCCTCTGATTAAAAAGAGCTAGCCTTAAAACATCTTTCAGTCATCTAACGTAACAATTCCCCCAACGTCTCTTTGTTTACGAGGACTAACAATGCTTTCATCATTTGACATTCCTGCTCCTATTCCAGCTCTCCTCTCTTTTCTAGTCCTGTATCTAAACTGTAGAATCTATGCTTACTAACCCTGATTGTCTCCTGACTCTGTGCACCTCCAGCTGAAAAGAAGGTTGATCTTCAGACATGCCTTAGCATGTTCTCAAGCCCCAAGGAGGACCAGGGCCAAGACGAAGTGAAGAGGTGATAAATGTTATGACAATCTGTGAGGGGTGACCTACTGGATAAAGTTGGGAATGCACAATATGTCCCCTCTTTTTAGACAGGCACATTTGCACGCACACTAACAAAGCGCACTGTCGTTCCTTCTCGCTTATTCTCATTTAAATGTACACATTTTGTAACTTCCGTTACTGTTTGAAGTAAGAGTACTAAGACGTTTCGGGCTGACATTAAGATATGCCACATATAAGGTGCCAAACTGTCGTTTTTAAAAGCCAGAAAAGTTTTAAGTCGTCAAAAAAACGACAGTTTGGCACCTCATATGTGTCAAATCTTAATGTCAGGAACGTCTTACTTAACCGAAGTTACAAAATGTGTACATTGAAACGAGAACAAGCGTTCTATCTTCGGTTCAAGAACTCTCAAATTGCTGGTTTAAGGCACCTCATGATACACTAATCTTGAAAACCGTGTTCCTGACATGTTTTCTGCCATCCACAGGGACAGTCGAAGTAGTGACGTTTGAAGAGTTTTTGGATATGATGGACACGTTTTACCACCGTGAGTGACGGAGTACGAGAGCACAGCAGATGCACACACTGTGGATTGATTGAAACCCTTAAGCTGCCAGTCCCGGTTTTATTAGGGATACAGAAACATGCCTTATGTGTTGGGCCCGGTTATAACCTGGAGAGGGTATTTCCAAGAAGAAAACAGCTTTGCGTGCGTGTAGCGCTCGAAGCCCGGAAGTTAACGGGAGTTAGGGCCGCCGGGTGTTTCAAGGGTTTCATGAGGGAGGTCAGGGGTCAAACATTGTTGATTTCCCTCACGAAACCCGTGAAACAGCCGGCGACTCTAACTCCCCTAACTTCCGGGCCACGAGCGCTTTACGCACGCAAAGCTGTTCCATCTTCTGGGGAATACCCTACCCCGGTTATAACCGGGCCCAGCACACAGGCCATGTTTCTGTATCCCTGATAAAACTGGGACTGGCAGCTTAAGGTTAAGGTGACCGTTTGGATCGGTACCTCTGCTTCAGAACCAGCAGGAGGGTGAACTGAAGCTCAGTCATGTTTGGGACCGCATCCCTACCACAGCAGCGACACCTAGCGACAGTGCAAAGTAGAACCAGTCAGCACTTAAGCCCCCTCTCACTGGACCCGCGGCACGCTGACGGCATCGCTGCGTTCTAAACTGGATTTGTGTTACCCAATGGGAATATAATTCAAAACGTATAAGTATAACCAAAAAAGACAAAAAACACGAAAAGCTGAAAAAGATTCGTTTTTCTGTCGATGAAATTCGTTGAGTGCTTTGTCAATCCGATCGGCCGCAGCGACGCCGCCAGCGTGCCGCGGGTCCAGTGAGAGGGGGCTTTACTCTTAAAAAGGTGAAAGACGGTCCACCAACTTTGGTTGTGTGAGTTAAACATATCAGAAATAATGTCATATCAGTAATACCATGTAAATAATGTCATATCAGCAATACCATAGTTCAAAGTATTGTTATTATTCCCTTTAACCTATTATTCGCTGCAGTTTTAAACAGTTCTGTAATGTATATAGTTAATCTGTAATGGTTTCATCTATTGATAATGTAACGGATTCTTCAACGCCTGCTGTGCTGCACTAAGTCGTTAGAGGGCCTTTCTTTAATGTAAACATTTCGTAAGAGCGTTTAAACGCGATCTATTTGCATTGCGGCATTTGCAGATGTATGTATAGAGGAGGTCGAGGTCACAATGTTTCTATGTATTGTGTATTTAATGGTTATTTTTTGGTGCCACTTGGTGTAAATATATACATATATGTTTTTAATGCATTACGTACGGCCATATCGATTCATTTCTTTGGTGTTCGGATTCAGATAAAGAGTACAAAATTGGATATTCCACATAGAGATAGAGTCAGAGGGGGAGATGTACGTTCGTTACCCAGTTTCCGAGAGTAAATGTTGTCAGCTTCAACTTTACCTTCCAGTACTCTGTCTTTATTTTATTAACATGATGAGATTACACTTCAAAATGTCATTGAACCAAAGAAATGAATCGTTGTGGGCTAAATTGATAATGGGTAAGGTTAAGTTTGTATCACATTTTGTAAGACACTTACTGTCAAGTAAGTGTTTGTAGAAATTGTGACGTCATCAATGGGCCATTTCGTACATGTTCGTACATGTTCGGCACGTGTTCGTGTGACGTCATTTCCGGACTCTTTAGCAGGATGAAAGTGTTAGGGGGTATAAGTCTCTTTAGAAGCTAGAGGCAAAATCGTTGTATATTTTATGAGACAGATTGTATTTGAAAAATCACTTCGCTCGTAAGTTAGACTAGTTAGAGCCACATAGGAGGAAAGCCATGCTATTTGTATAAACTGTATAATGTGCAAAGATATATATATATATATATATACATATATATATACTATGATAAATTGCGTATGTAACATGTATATATACCCGTCAATGATTCACTATTGTTAAGTCCAGACATTTAGCGTGAGAGTGAAAATGGTTTGCAGTACTTGTCAAACACTACGATGTATTTTTGTGAGATACATGTGTGTTTAAGGGTTTAGAAAATTTTGGTTGATGTGAAAGTTTTGAAATTAATGACTTGGAATCTACCGGTATTATCTTCCGGTTCTTGTCTGTGGGGTTAAGTCGACAGGCTGACAGCCACAGGCTGCATATCTTTGTACAGTTGATTCACTAGATATATATTAAATACATGGTGTTTTGTGTTTATGGGTATTCAAAAGTGTCGAAGTGGTTCTTTTACACCTAAGATATGGAAATTAAAAGTCTGCCATTGTAAGTAGAATGATGATTAGAAAACGGCAAACTTTCCCTCACTCAATTACTCTGTTTACCGTTTTTTAGAATGATAACTGTGCGCTGTTGGTTGTTTGGTTGAATCCATATAAACCCAGTATAACTATGTTACTAATGATAGTTTATACCGATCTATTCCTTCCAATATCCTCACCAATCGCACAGGACACGTCTTAAACTCGGTGCCCAAACGTAACTGTCTGTGCTGAAACAGAGTTTTACTTTTGTACTATTCAACTATCGACACAGATAAACTTCCATACTAATATTGTCTTCTGTATATCATTTATATGCCATTACGTGTAGTGCGTGTATTACGTGGCAAATCCTAAAACACCATTCATGAAAAAACAAGATCCATATATTTCTTGTATCAGAATTAGCATTACGTAGGCTACTTTGGCAGATCCTAAAACTTCATTCATGTATAAAAACAGGTTGCAGATAGATTTATATATTGATTGTATCAGGCTGTGCAGAGCCCGGAGAGAAACATTCTTATCAGAGATCTAGTAATAGGGTATAGAGATCGGAACAAATTGCACAGAGTCAACACATAGATGAAGTACCTTTCACCCACTACCTTAACCCATCGTAAAATGTAATTCGTGCATAAACATAGAATATATATAGCTGTATATATCGATCGTACCAGGCTGATCCAAGCCCGAAGAGTATTTTTTTATCAGATCGATAGAACTAGAGGGGACGGAGGGATCGGAACAAACTGCGCAGAGGAAGCAGGGCAATGACCTGACTACACATGATTCAACTTTTACCTTATCCAGCCGCTTCTACCTCCACGGGGACTGTTGAGGTGTAAGACCGTACATAGCATTGCCAAAGAAGGCTGTTTCGGCAAAATTAGAATTGATACAAAGCTACTGTAAAGGATTCCATAGCCGTTGTATTCATACACCACAGGCACATAATCCGTTTGAGTAAGATATCGCCTGCACAGCACGATATGTTTTGAGCCTAACTAGCTTTTGAGGGTGTTATCCGCACGAACATGTTCGTGTTGCTATGGCAACACTCCGCCAGATACGTCATCGATGCGACAAATAGAATTTCAAACGGACGTTGGTATTGACAAACCTTGTGATGTCATGATTAAAGCTGTTGAACTTCCCACAAGTCTGCTATATAATGATCAAGCGTTTCTGCCTCACAATCCGTCTTAGACTTCACACGACTCAACGTCTTGTAGTGTCTCGACAAGAATCGTCAGGTAAGTCGTCTTACTCTTCAATCTACCCTTATAGCTCTTATGATTTTACTGACGACTGATTTAGTTCTGCCTGTTTGAATGCTATCACGGATACTTTAGGACATAAGGTTTGCGAGATGAATGATATTCTCCTTGTTCCCTTTTTTTGGTAATATGGCGGCAGAAAAAACGCAAAAACTTTGGAGATTTCAAAAGCTATTTCATTGGCGCTCGCGCCTAAAAGTCTCTCCGTTTAATCTACACTGTCGTGAATTACTAGTTTAACCTTTCCTTTAATCCGTTGCTTGTGATTGGTAAAGGCTCTAGAGGAAAACTAGGTCTAACAGTGGCACCTACGTTTTAAACTCTAACCCTGGTTTGTGACGTTCCATTTTCTGCTCTTAACAGCCATGACTCCCTTCCTTCTGCTGTTCGTTGCCTTGGCAACAGCGTCTCCGATGAAGAGGTACGTGCTGAATATTCATGTTAAAAATTTGCATATCTTTATCATCTTTTGGGGTACGATCTACTGCAATATAAGTCCGAATCTGAATTAGGCAGCCGGTAGGACTGCCTGGTTGCCTCAGTGCCAAGGCTTGTGATCGGCCCCTTGCTCCTTTCCGTCAGACTGACCTAAGATTCATTGTAATGCAATTTAGTCGACTCGTTTCGCTGGCACGCGGGCCCATTCCCACTGGATGGATACATTTAGTCTTTATTCAATACATACCCCTACACCTGGTATCTTGCTAGCTCACTAGCCTTAGCTCGGAGTTTTTTTCTGTTTTATAAGGACCTCGTCCTCTACGCGTGAGGTCTGTTTTGAATGTGTCCATTTGGTTGAAGCGTAGGATCAGGTAAAAATGTGAACATTAGAACTATAATGACGAAGTGAATTTTCACATTTTTGCATGTAGGCAGACAACCGGCCTTGATGCCGACGGAGATGGACTGATCTCCAAGGAGGAAGTGTTCAACGCCATGTCTCTTCACGAGGCACTCATGGCCCTGGACAGAGATGGTGAGCACGCTTAACTCATGGATTCTTTCATTGTGTACGAGGGTTCGTCATTAAGAAACGCAGTCGGTCATAAAAATGTGAAAAACAAATTGAGAAACTTCGGTCGCAAAAAAAAGATGGTCCTGTACTTCTGAGCTAAATTTCAAATCATTTCATACAAAACTGAATCTGCTTTACGTCTCTATCCAAAAGGACCATGTGACTATTTTCCAGTCATGTTCGTAAAATGAACGTGCGATTATCCTCTGTGTGTAGGGGACGGGTTCCTGTACCTTCCCCAGATCATCGAGCTGTGGGGATCCGGGGACAAGTTCTACGAGCTCAACACGGACGGCGACGACCACCTTTCATTCCGGGAAGTGGAGAACGGGATGACTCTGAGCGACTTCTACGACGAGTTTGACTTCAACGGTATGTGACCTGTCTTTTATATGTCATACCTGGGTCGCAAAAAAATTCCATACGGGTGTTTCTGTCCGTTGATAATTTGGGTAATCACACGGGCTTCTTCTTTTATCACATGGGCATCCATGGGATATTTAGAATGCATTTCAAGTGCGCCGGTTGCGCCTCAGTCGACGAGTTTAATTTTAACGGTATGTAATCTGTCTTATGTGTGTCATACCTGAGTCGTGGTAATGTTCGATACGGGGTTTTTGGACCGGTCTGTATTTTACAGTATCTCATAGATTTTATTTTCATCCCACGGGCTTGCAATAATTCGAATGCGCTTCGCGTGTACTGAGTGCGCCGCTGTCGAAAATTCAAATACAGAATTCAAACGTTGGAACTGCTCTTATTACAATTTTTCATTTTGTTCGAGGACATCAAATCTTTTCACCTTCTGGTACATTTTGCATTGAAATTTGTGCTGGGTATGACATATAAAGAATACAACACTCTGTATTCCGCATCACCCTACCGCGGCCTATTGGTCGGACTGTAACGTCGCGATCGTGTGATACGGAACACATCGTTGTAATGTTTTACAAGTAGATTTTGAACTGCATGGGGTCATTATACAAGTCTATATTTTGAGTGAAAGTGTTTTTTTGGTATGGTGCATTACGCATTGGGGTGCCTGTGGAAGAGTATTATTAGTGTTTTTCAAGATATCGTGGCGGTCGTGTGGCGCAACGTCAGGGTTTTCGGCCCAGAACCCAGCGGTCCCAGGTTCGTATCCCTTGACGCCACCGATGTTCACGACCTTCCCCACCCCACCCAGGTGTAAAAAGAAAAATGGGTAAATCCTGTGTGGTTCACGACACCAGCAGTAGTTGCCTAACCACGTGTATTGTACTGTTGCAATTCTAATGATATGAAATAAGAATCAGATACGACATACACATTCTACTACGGAGTAGTACAAAACTGTTAAATGGAGCTACTCCGTGTCTACAGGCGACGGCACTCTCGACGCTGCAGAGGCGTACCAGATGAACTTCATCTACGACACAATCAACAACGTGGTGGTCGACCCCCTGGATTCAAACGGAGATGGAAAACTCTCCAGGCTCGAAGTACTGAGCCACATGACCTACAACGAAGTTCTGAGAGCCTTGGACGCAAACGGTAAGTCACATTTGTTACCTCAGTAAAAACGGAGGCATTGATTCTGATGTGTCTGTTGGTTTGTCTTGTTGTCTGTCTGCAACTTATTTGAATATTGTACAGTTCAGTGAGAGGCGGGAGAGGGTGTAACAAGAGAGTGGCAGCATTTTGCTTCCTCACTGTCATGACTACAGTGTACCCAATATGTTTTTAACCTTTTTTTCACCGTGATATGCCCTTGTTTTAGCCTGACGAATTCACGCTTCTAGGAGCCCTCTTACTGGTCAAGCCTCTAGCAGGAGAAGCTTCATAGATCTTTGGATAGTAAGAGTGTGTGTTACACAGATTTATAAACTAGTTCTTGTGTACATGTTGTCATATAGCAATAAAGACTTAGAATATGTCCATGTTTTTCTTGAGCAGACGACCAACAACTGGGCCCGAATGAGCTGAGGGTGCTTCTCGGTGGAGAGACTGGACAGTTCATGGACGATCAGGACAACGACGACGACGGATTCGTCACGATTCAGGAGGCGCACAGTCACCGCATGAGCCTGGGAAGGATCTTCGACAGACTCGATTTGGACGGTACGTTTCATAAGCCTGTACGTTGATTCGAGTACGCATTTGCAGTGTCAAAGGTGAAGGCCCCTAGCTTGTGAACAGTTCTCTTCTCGACCAGTGTTTCGATTGGTATAACAGTCCCCAAACGGTTTTTTTTAGGTTTCAGAGGCCTTCACCTTTGACACCGCAAATGCGTACTGAAATCTATGAAAGAGATTATTGGCTACGGAGCGTTTAACATGCCTTCATAGGGACACCAACACACTATAGACCTGACGCATATATTTGCATTTCAGGGAATCGAATTTTAGGCCCGATCTGCCCAAACGTTTTCGGAGTCGACTTTGGGCTGTGTGTGACGAGCTTTGGGTTGCTCAAGTGAAGTTTTACTACAAGAAAACTCTTCTTGGGCAGCCTTGGGTTCTCCTTGCACAGTCCTAAGTCGACTTCAAAACGAGTGTATAAATCCGGCCTAAAAGATGTTTTCATACTTCCATGGATCGTCTGACTCCCTCGAAAGCATTACCAAGGACAAGACGAACTGTTTGAGCTGAAATGCAGCAGAAGGTCCGCGCCTGCCTGCTTCAATGAATTGGAAAGTGATTAGATATACAAAGCAGTTGACAAAAATGAAATAAAAGTACTTTTGGTGTTAAACTACTCACAGATAGCAGCTACCTAGAGCAAGGAGAAGGGTCCGGATTCTACGCTGTGTGGGACAACATCCTCCTGGCCGGCGGCGGCAGCAACTAGCTGCAGACTAAGGTGTCTGTTGTACAATCGTGATACTTTCCTAAAAATATTCATGATATCACAAATAGCAAAAAACACAAGGAATATCATCATTTGCCCTCTTCTTTTACGCATATTACGTAGTTCTTTCCATCAGTATGACAAAAGGGTTTTTAAACAGTATACATTTGTCAGAAACCCTTAATGCAATTCGTAGGTCTCCTGAAGGAATTCGTTGATGTTCCTTCTTTACTACAACCCTGTTAACTCCAAAAAGCCCATATTGTCACTTTAGTCTGACTTAAAACATTTATGATCAAATGTGCTTTGTACGATACGAAATAGTGAACCACAAGTTATTACAAGTAGCTGGTGTCCTTGACGTTCCTTTGTCGCCGCTCAGTTAAATTTCTAATGCTCTGCCTGAATAACCTTTCACCTTGCATAATTTATGTCTTCTTACAATCCACCCTTTCCGTTCCAAATTGTATTTACTTATCTTATTCATTGGCTTAAGACTTGGACACGTTGTTACATGAACAGCCGGGGTTGTCCAACTAGCGAATGGCTATTTTTAAGGCCAACCCTGGGAAAAATACAGTCAATACGTAAAATTCCTGGTGGATATTTGGAGCCCTAATGTTGTTATTGATTTCCTTCCCTTTTCCCTACAGATGGACCTTGTGCTGACCTGACTGCATATTTCACCAACAGAGGCAGCAAGGGGCCAAGGCAGACTGAAAAATCAGGATTACACAAACAAAATAAAATGCTTCGATGATTTAAATTTTTTCTTTCCTGCTTTCCTTTTTTGGTGTCTCGTCTATCTAAGTCTATGTTCTGTAGTTCTGCGATCTATATTCCAGTATCAGCGTTGTGTTTTTAACTATGTAAAAACCTTTTGATGATATTGTGGTAATATTTCGAGCAATGAATTAGCTATTACTTTTTTTTAAGAATACGCCTGTTTCGTCCTTACCTAACCGAGGGAAACATCACCTATTTCAATGAGGTCCCAGAAAGTGACTAAACATTGCTGAGTAACTACAGGCACAAGCCTAGGGCATCTCGGACACAAAATAAGCTGAGACATATATCAAATATGATTAAAAAATAACAGTCAAACCTGTGGTAGTGACTACCTCTTCATTAGCACCACCTGGCCACTGATATACAGCCAAACCTGTACACGTGCCCACCTCTACATAAGGACCACCTGGCCATTGATATACCTCTACATAAGGACCACCTGGCCATTGATATATAGTCCAGCCTGTACAAGTGACCACCTCTACATAAGGACCATCTAGCCTTTTATATATTTTCAAACCTGTACAAGTGACAACCTCTACATAAGGACCACCTAGCCATTTATATACAGTCAAACCTGTACAAGTGACAACCTCTACATAAGGACCACCTGGCCATTGATATACAGTCAAACCTGTACAAGTGACAACCTTTACATAAGGACCACTTGCCCATTGATATACAGTCAAACCTGTACAAGTGACCACCTCTACATAAGGACCAACTAGCCATTGATATACAGTCAAACCTGTACAAGTGACCATCTCTACATAAGCACCATGCAGACAATGGCCACCTGAGCATTCTCGTCAGAAATATATGTTTACTATACATTCTCATTTTAATCTAATGATCGAAAACGGCGACAAAATTTACCCCGTAGCGACGCTTAAGTCAGCAAAGGAACGTTTCCCCAATCTTCTGCTTCGTTCTCGTTGACATCACGCGTTTAATAGTAATAATAATCTCATGTTAAAAACGCTCTGTTAACTTTAGCATGTGTGGTGGAAGGTTATCTTCAAGGCCTATTGGGTAATATTATTTTTGACATTTCTGTCATGCTGCCATTTCTGGTACCGATTTAATGCCTACACGGACAAACGTAAACAAAAAAACCTTCGCTGTTATTGGGTGCACAACCGACAAGCAAACAGTTGTCAGCAGGCCACCTTTCTTTCATGGCCTTCACCCTTACATGCATGTCAGAACCTATACAACACGTATTAAAACATTCGCTGTCGTACGACTCTTCTTACAGGTACCTTACGCGTGTATTGATACATCAATGCGTGGCCTTCAGAAATGTAAACTAGGTCCCGGTCAGATATATCCAACAATGGCATCCCGACCTTCTCCCGACCTTTGTTGGGATTCAGTCGTACGCAAGGCAATCTGTGGTCAGAGTTTGTCGTTGAGGTTTCCTGCTTCTCGTTACAAGTAGGTTACGAATCTTCTCAATCCTGATTTAACTGAAAAATGGAACCGATCCCCCGAATGCATTATTAAGCCTCAAAGTCCTAACCTATCCTTGACATTTACATTTACTAGGTTGTTTTGTTGGAGATATTATAATAGGTTATATTGATACAGCAAGAACAGGTTCCCGTTGGCACGACAACCTTCAGCCAGATACTTCACCAGATAGGTCATCGATGCAAAAATAGAACTTCAAACGGACATTGGTATTGACAGACCTTGTGATGTCATGATTAAAGCTGTTGAACCTCCCACAAGCCAGCTTTATATTAGGATCGAGTGTCCCCGGCGTCCAATCTGTCTCAGACTTCCCACGACCCAACGTCTTGTAGCATCTTGCCAAGAAACGCCAGGTAAGTCTACTTACTCTTCGACCTACCTCTCTTGATTTAAATTGACGACTTTTTTTGTTTTGTCTTTTTGAATGTATAACGGGAACCCCAGGACGTAAAATTCATTGATATTCCGGCGTTTTGTTTTTTCTAAAATGAATTTGTGACGGTAACTTTTCTCTTCTTTTCACCAGCCATGGCTCCCTTCCTTTTGCTGTTCGTTGCCTTGGCAACAGCGTCTCCGGTGAAGAGGTACGTGCTAATCGTTTCCTTTCAACATTTTAAAATCTTCATTACCTTTAGGGGGTAAAATCTACTGCAACATGAGTCTGACGCTGTATTTGTCCGCCGAAATGACTGCCCTTATTCCACAAACGTTCTAGATTTGCTGGAAAAGGGTAGTGCCTTGCTGACATAATGCAGCCTTTCCACGTGTAGGGTTGATGCATTCAGTCTTTATACATATGTTCGATTGCGATTTGCATCTTGCAAGCTCCCTAGCATTAGCTCTTGGACTTTTAACGAGGGTCTAGTCATCTGTGCTTTGGAATTATTTTGAATGTAGCCATCTGGTTGAAGCGTAGAAATCGCCGTGGACATCAAAAGTGATATTCATACTTTTCATATAGGCAGGCAACCGGCCTTGATGCCGACGGAGACGGACTGATCTCCAAGGATGAAGTGTTCAACGCCATGTCTCTGCACGAGGCACTCATGGCACTGGATAGAGATGGTAAACAACATACGGTTATTGACTATTTGTTTGTGTGCAGAGAGCTTTGCTTTTCACTGATTTACCAGCCTAATAAAACTATTCATAGGAGCTACAGTTGACGTTGTCATCGTTATTTTACATCGCTTGCATCTATCTCTAACGAGGTTTGGAAACATATAGGTTTTGCTGGCTCTTTGGTTGGGCATGTACTTCATTCTGAAGAGATAGACAGTTCTCCAAATTTAGAATTGAACTCAGTGATGTTCGCGAAATAAATGAACGTGCGATTATCCTGTGTGTGTAGGCGACGGGTTCCTGTACCTGCCCCAGATCATCGAGCTGTGGGGATCCGGGGACAAGTTCTACGAACTCAACACGGACGGCGACGACCACCTCACCTTCCGGGAAGTGGAGAACGGGATGACTCTGAGCGACTTCTACGACCAGTTTGACTTCAACGGTATCTAATATGTCTTTAACCCCGGTTACACAAAGCCGATCACTGGACAACTGGTAGGACGGGAGCAGTCTGACAGGTTTAATATCAAGAGTCAAATTTGACTCCTAAACACAGCCTGACTGCCACTGACTTACTCCCAAACACCAGCCAGCAACCAGCCTAACCATTGCAGACCTCCGATCCCGTCTATATCCGAATGTTCTGAACATTTCAAAACGTTCGGCTGGCGCAGCGAAAAACAGCCAACCGCACAGAACACCAGTCGACCACAGCCGACCTGAGGTTAACTTGCTATGTGTAACCGGGTCTTTTTCTAGTCCATTTTGTTTGTCGTCAGTAAAAAAAAGATTATCGTTATATGCGTTCGCTTGATGAGGCTGAAGAATATCATGCATGTAATTTCTGATTAATAAAAACAATTATTATAGAAAAGTACGAAACTACTCAACAGTAGTTATTCTATATCTACAGGCGACGGAAGTCTCGACCCTGCTGAAGCATACCAGTTGAACTACATCTACGACACCCTCAACAACCCGTCCATCGACAACCCCCTGGATTCCAACGGAGATATGAGGCTGTCCAGGCTCGAAATACTCAGCCACATGACCTACGACGAGGTTTTGGTAGCCCTGGACGCAAACAGTAAGATATGTGTGCATTTATCATTGTTATCTTATAATCCGGTCAAGTGGGCTGGTGGGTAGAGTGCTTGTTTTGCATTGAGGGAGTCACGGTTTCTACCCCCCGGTTTGGTAAAGTTTTAACATTTTTTCTCTTCAAGAAGTCTAACATGTTTCCACTTATACACTCAATAGGGTATTGCCACTGGCAGGAAAATACACACAACTATTGATTGACTAACCTAGCTATTAAAACTGAAGTTAGAATTGCCCCCAACCACCAAATTGGATACGACTTAATACAATTTGATATTTTGCTGTCATACCAACTACAGTGTACCCATTGCAATTCCAATCTTGTTCTTTAACCGCGCCATTGTGACGAAATCACGCTTTAAGCAGCCCTCCTACTGGTCAAGCCTCTACCGCTCCATGGGGCCATGGGAAGTAAGAGTTTGTGTATCATAGAGTAGCCATCGTTTCTGTGTTGTTAAATATGTAGCCCTAAGACGAAAACCATATATTTTTCGACACGTTCTGCTAAAACCGCGTGGGGTCGTGTGGCGCAACGGCAGAGCGTTCGGCTCAGAACCAAGAGGTCCCGAGTTCGAATCCTGTCATGTCACCGATCTTGTGCCCTTGGGAAAGGCACTTTACACAACTTTCCTCACTCCACCCAGGTGTCAATGGGTACCTGACTTCGGTTGGGGAAGGTCGTATTGAGGTCACCTGGTGGCGCCGAATGGCAGCCGCCCAGACCCTTGCGACAATTCCACATAATGCAAGTGTGGATAATGTTGTGTATTATGTGAAACCTGTAAACCCTGCATCAATTCAGCGCTAGGAAGGCTGCCATTGCGGGTAATTTCTGACCAATAAAAAACATTCTTTAAAATGCAGGTGACCAACAGCTGGACCAGACAGAGCTGTACGTGCTTTTCGGGGGTGAGGTGGCTCAGTTCATGAACCATCAGGACAACGACGACGACGGATTCGTCACGTTCCAAGAGGCGCACAGCCACCACATGACTCTGTCAAGGATCTTCCACATGCTGGATTTGAACCGTTAGTTTACTTGATAAAGTCTTAAAGCTCAAATGGACATTGCCCACCGGCCTACGGTCGGTGTCCTCTTGATTCTCGGGGACGCAGCTGTTTGCTCTTCAGTGAAGCATAGCTCAAGCATTTTTGGACGTTCAGGGTTCTTTTTACACTCTCAATTGATCTCTACCAAGCGCGTATAGCTCAAAGAAGAGAGTAGCAGCGTTGAGTCTCGTCGCATAATGCCAACGGCAGGATTTTCGGCCCAGAACCTAGCTGTCCCAGGTTCGAATCCCCTGACGCCACTGATGCTGTGCCCTTGCGAAAGTCACTTGACACGACTTTCCCCATTCCACCCAGATGTAAAAATGAATATATTGTTCTCTATGCGTGGTAAGACACTGAATAAAAAGACAGGTGTCGCTGCTTATAGATGCAGTCACGCTTAGGACTGCATTTATTTATTAAGATGTAGATGACCTTTGATGCAGTGCAATGTAAACCAGTCAGAATTGCATTGAAGAAGGTGACAGATGGTCACCGAAACGTCGGTTGAATAAATTCGTGGTTGTGTTAAAAGAGTATTTTCATTCTCTGAAAATCTGAAGTAATTGAAAACACCCTGTACTTGAAACGCTGTTGTAAGAAGAAAAAGAAAAGCACATGAAATTGAATGAAGTAAATGAATATTTTTTTTGACTTACCTTCGGTGTTCAATTGTTTACAGATAATAACTACCTAGACAGGGGAGAAGGGGCTGGGTTCTACATTTTGTGGGACTACATTCTCTTGGCCGGTGGTGGCTCCAATCCCAACAGCTGGTGACAGCCTTAGGTATCTGTTTCGACATTCTTGATACTTAATGGTTTCTTCAAATATCCACAACCATAAAGCACATTACAGACCTTCATGTTGCCTGGAGTCCATCCTTCTTAGCTTAAGCCCGTTACCCAAGATCCGCTCCCTGCATCTTGGCTTGCGTGCGACTGTTACCTTTAGTTTCAGTATGCATTTTTGACTTGCTGCCGCTACTGGTAAAATCCAAGCAGTCCTGTCGACACAAGGTCTGTCAATACGTAGGGAAAACAAGGTAAATTTATAACAAAATCAGGACTCCAAAAACACGCCTCTTGGCGGGGAGCGGAGCTTGGGTAAAAGAAGCTGGATTCCAGGTTATTATTCATGTGCCCTCTTTATAACGTACTTATGTTTTTATTCAACGATATAGTAATTTGGCAGAAATCTTGAATGCAATTTGTTGGTCTTCTTACAAAAAAGCAGAGTATTTTATTCCTTCTTTTCTACAATCTTATTCACCATGATAGTCAGACCGAGCTTTGGAGGACCCGCGGTCGAACTACAAATTTTCACAAATAGTTGATGACCTTGACTTTCCTATGTTGAATTCATAATGCTCTGCCTGAATTTCTTTTCAGCTTGAAACATTCATGTTCTCTTGCAATCTACCCGTTCCTCTCCAAATGTCATGGGCTCATTTCCCTGATGTTGTTATTAATTTCCTTTTCCTTTCCCTTTCCCTACAGATGGACATCGTGCTGACCGGGCTGCAGATATCACCAGTAGCGGCAGACTGAAAATTCAGGATTACACAAACAAAATAAAATCCTTCAATGATTTCAATTGTTCTTTCCTGCGCTCCTTTTTGGGTGTCTCGTCTGCCTAAGTGCTGTAGCTCTGTGATACAAAATCCAGTGTCAGCGTTGTGATTTTTAAACTATATAAACGAAGTGCACATAGGCCTTCAGTGTCGTTATAACGGTGGTATGTAATAAGCTTGTACTCAATCGTTATGATTTCTGCTATAATTGATGCTCTTGTGATAATATTGCAAGCAATGCAACAGCAGTTAACGTTCCTTTTTTTTAGAATACGCCAATTTCGGTTCGAAAAACGGGATTTGCCAGAGATGAAGGCTTACGCATACGTTATCTTGGTACAAAAAAGAACAATAATTCCACGATGATATAAAGAAATACAGCCAAACATCTGGCAGTGACCACCTCTGCATGAGGACCACCTGGTCATTGATATACATGTACTAGTGACTACCTACATAGTTTTTACTGACCACATGGCCATTGCAATATTGATATACGGTCAAACCTGTACTAGTGACCACCTCTACATAAGGACCACCTGGCCATTGATCTACAGTCTAACCTGTACTAGTGACCACCTCTACATAAGGACCACCTGGCCATTGATATACAGTCAAACCTGTACAAGTGATCACCTCTACATAAGGACCACCTGGCCATTTATATACAGTCAAACCTGTACAAGTGACCACCTCTACATAAGGACCATCTGGCCATTGATATACAGTCAAACCTGTACAAGTGACCACCTCTACACAAGGACCACCTGGCCATTGACATACAGTCAAACCTGTACTACTGACCACCTCTACATAAGGACCACCTGGCCATTGATATACAGTCAAACCTGTCCAAGGACCACCTCTACATAAGGACCACCTGGCTATTGATATACAGTCAAACCTGTACTAGTGACCACCTCTACATAAGGACCACCTGGCCATTGATATACAGTCAAACCGGTACAAGTGATCATCTCTACATAAGGACCACCTGGCCATTGATATACAGTCAAGCCGGTACAAGTGATCACCTCTACATAAGGACCACCTGGCCATTGATATACAGTCAAACCGGTACAAGTGATCACCTCTACATTAGGACCACCTGGCCATTGATATACAGTCAAACCTGTACAAGTGACCACCTCTACATAAGGACCACCTGGCCATTGATATACAGTCAAACCTGTCCAAGGACCACCTGTACATAAGGACCACCTGGCCATTGATATACAGTCAAACCTGTACAAGTGATCACTTCTACATAAGGACCACCTGGCCATTGATATACAGTCAAACCGGTACAAGTGATCACCTCTACATTAGGACCACCTGGCCATTGATATACAGTCAAACCTGTACAAGTGACCACCTCTACATAAGGACCACCTGGCCATTGATATACAGTCAAACCTGTCCAAGGACCACCTGTACATAAGGACCACCTGGCCATTGATATACAGTCAAACCTGTACAAGTGATCACCTCTACATAAGGACCACCTGGCCATTGATATACAGTCAAACCTGTACAAGTGACCACCTCTACATAAGGACCACCTGGCCATTGATATACAGTCAAACCTGTACAAGTGACCACCTCTACATAAGGACCACCTGGCCATTGATATACAGTCAAACCTGTCCAAGGACCACCTCTACATAAGGACCACCTGGCCATTGATATACAGTCAAACCTGTCCAAGGACCACCTGTACATAAGGACCACCTGGCCATTGATATACAGTCAAACCTGTACAAGTGATCACCTCTACATAAGGACCACCTGGCCATTGATATACAGTCAAACCTGTACAAGTAACCACCTCTACATAAGGACCAACTGGCCATTGATAAACAGTCAAACCTGTACAAGTGACCACGTCTACATAAGGACCACCTGGCCATTGATATACAGTCAAACCTGTACAAGTGACCACCTCTACATAAGGACCACATGGCCATTGATATACAGTCAAACCTGTACAAGTGACCACCTCTACATAAGGACCACCTGACCATTGATATACAGTCAAACCTGTACAAGTGACCACGTCTACATAAGGACCACCTGGCCATTGATATACAGTCAAACCTGTACTAGTGACCACCTCTACATAAGGACCACCTGGCCATTGATGTACAGTCAAACCTGTACAAGTGACCACCTCTACATAAGGACCACCTGACCATTGATATACAGTCAAACCTGTCCAAGGACCACCTCTAATTTACTCCCAACTCGTATTATCACCAACCTTATTCTCTCTGTATGTCAATGACCTGGCAAAAGTAGTGAAAGAGTCTGGAATTGGTGTGAGGATAGACGATACAATACTCAGTATACTACTGTACGCAGATGATATTGTTCTCATGGCTGAGTCTGAAGGCCAGCTACAGGAAATGCTGAACATAGTAACAGAGTGGTGTTCAAAATGGAGGTTGATGATCAACCAGTCTAAAACACAAATTATGCACTTTAGAAAACGTGGCACTAAGCGTAGCACTTATGAGTTCATGTTTGGAGAAATGAAACTTGAGTATACAAGCTCATATAGATACCTAGGTCTCCATTTAGATGAGCATATGACTTTTACCCCTGGTACCACTATTCTTGCAGATGCTGCGGGTAGGGCCTTGGGAGGTATACTTGGCAAAGTTAAAGTCCTAAAAGACTTAGGATATGAAGCCTACTCTACACTGTACAGTTCATGTGTCTGTCCTATACTGGATTACGCTGCGGGTGTGTGGGGTTTTAAAAAGTATGACAAAAGCACTGTTATTCAGAATAGAGCCATTCGGTGCTTCCTTGGCGTTCACCGCTTTGCTCCCACTCATGCCATAAATGGTGACATGGGCTGGACACCGTGTGAAGTTAGATGGAAAGGGGCTATGGTGGCTATGTGGAACAGGCTAGCGAATATGTCTGACGACAGGATTACAAAGAAGGTTTTTAGATGGGACCTGCGAAATAATGGTCCCTGGAGTAAAGACTTGTATGAAATATTCTCTGAATCAGAACAAGAACATGTTTTTCAAAATAGGTTAAGAGGCGACACGAGACTCACAAAAGATGAAAAAAAGTGGGCTTATGAGCTCTGGCTTAAGCCAAAACTAAGAACGTATGCACTGATAAAAGACTCATTCTCTCCGGAGAGATATGTTACACTCCCTCTTACAAGAGCCCAGAGATCTCTGTGTGCCCAGCTGAGAGCGGGCATATTACCTTTGTCTATTGAAACAGGAAGATTTAATGCCATTCCTGAGGATGATAGAATTTGTCTACTGTGTAATCTACATGAAATTGAAAATGAGGTCCATTTCCTATTTTATTGCCCTTTTTACGACAGTTTACGCCAAACACTGTTCAACAAAATGTACAACAAGAGACCTGATATCATTTGGGAAAGAGATGAAACAAAACTTAACTGGTTATTCACGGAGGGGGTATTTGAAATTGCTTCATACATTCAAAAGGCTTGGAGGGAACGTAAGCACTACATCTACTCATAACAATTTGATTCTATTTTGCATCTAGTTTTGGCTTTGTCTGATTTTGTTTCTACCCTGTCATATACTGTTTTGACTGTTATATACTGAGTTGATATACGTGTGTTTCCTTCAACAACTTTTGACTTGAATCTAATTTATGTTCATTTACCACCTGCTTTCTTGAATTGAATCATTGTACCAGGTGTGTCCCTTTTTGTGTTTCCACTTTATTATGCTCATATTATTTTGTTACTCAGTACTGCTATTATTATGATTTATTTCTGATTATCATTATTTACTACTGTACCTCCTACATTTCTCAAGTTTATGTATTCTTATGTATGGTGTCTTATAAGCCCGTATGGGCTGGGCGACTTTTGTCGCAGGACACGGAAATAAACATTCATTCAACATTCATTCCCACCAGGTCATTGTGGCTATCTTTTCTGAGGTTTCGCAGATTAGTTCTAACATTGGCTGAATCATTAAGGATCATGCAAACTGTGGCTACCTGACCATTTTCGTCACAAATATATGTTTTCATATATTCTCATATTAACCTAATGATCGAAAACGGTGACGATATTTACCCCGTAGTGACGCTAGACTCAGCAAATGACCGTTTCCCCATCTTCTGCTTCGTTCTCGTTGACATCACGCGTTTAATAGTTACTGTAATAATCTCATGAGTCACCAGAGAGGGCAATGGAGGACGGACGTTTCTGGGATGACAGAGTGGTTCCAGTGGCGGAGGAGGACTGACACTCGACATCATAAGTCAGGTAAGTCAAGTCATGTTTAAACGCTCTAACATATTTGGCGGAAGGTAACCTCCAAGGCCTATGGGCTAAAGCTATTTGGACATTCCTGTCGCTTGTTTTGCTGCGTGTGGCGACGGTTCAAGGCCTACACGGACAAACATGAAAGGCCTTCACCCGTCAATCGGATCAGGAAGAATCTTTCTTTCATGGCCTTCACCCACACATGTATGTCAGAACCTATACGACACGACGGCATTCGCTGTCGTACGACTCCTCTTACAGGGGCCTCTCGCGCGTAATAAAAACATAAGTTCGTAATACGGAGGGCAAAGGAAGGTGCTTTTTATATGCAAAAGCAATGTGCTTTTTATATGCATATGGTTGTGAATATGTGAAGAAACAATTAAGTATGAAGAATGAGCTTCTCCCGACCTTCTCCCTACCCTCTCACGACCTGGGTTGTGAATCAGTCGTAAGCAAGGTAATCTATTGTCAGGAGTTTGTTGTTGAGGTTTCCTGCTTCTCATTACAGGTCGTTTACTAAACTTCTCAATCATGATTTAACTGAAAAAAAATGGAGCCAACGCCCGAATGAATTGTTCAGCCTGAAAGTCCTAACATATCCTTGACATTTACATTACTAGGTTGTTTTGGTAGAGATGTTATTATGGGTTATATTTAGATAGCAAGAACAAGTTCCTGTTCCAATGACAACACTCAGCAAGGTGGGTCTTCGATGCAAAAATAGAAATTCAGACGGACGTTAGTATGTACGTACCTTGGGATGTCTTGATTTAAGCTGTTGAACTTCCCACATGCCTGCTATATATTACGATCGAGTGTCTTCGGCTCCAAATCTGTCTCAGACTTCGCACGACTCAACGTCTTGTAGTGTCTCGACAAGAAACTTCAGGTAAGTGTTCTTACTCTTCTTTTATCTACTGTAGCTTCTTTTAATTTGCACTGACATCTCATTTTGCTCTGCCTTTTTGAGTGCTAAGACGGAAACCTTAAGACGTAAGGTTTATTAATATTCCTGCTGTTTTGTCTTATTTTCTATTGCAATATGCGAAAAGGTTGGAAATTTCCATGAAATATACGAGTAAAGGCCATCTGCTTGTGTTCACGCCTATTCTACTCTATTTACGTCTCTAATCTTAACCTTTCTTTTAATCCGTTGTTATTGATTGGTAAGGGCTCTATAGGTAAACTAGGTCTAGCAGTGATACCTATGTTTAAGTTTTATTCTAACTCTGGTTTGTGACGGTCACTTCTCTGATCCTTACATCAGCTATGACTCCCTTCCTTCTGCTGTTCGTTGCCTTGGCAACAGCGTCTCCTGTGAAGAGGTACGTGCTGATTATTCACGTTCAACATTTTAAGATTTTCATTATTATGGGGTACGCTCTACTGCAACATGAGTCTGTATTTGTCAGGGGGAACGACTGCCATTATTCCACGGAGTTTTGCTGGAACGCGGCGCTGGATTGTTGACATAATGCAGCCTTTTTACAGAGTGGAAGCATTCAGTCTTTATTGAATATACTCTGTTGCAATTTGTATTTTGCAAGATCCCTAGCCTTAGCTCTCGAAGTTTTAATGAGGATCTAGTCATCTGCGCTTTCGAACTGTTTTGAATGTAGCTATCTGGTTGAAGCGTCAGACATTATGTGGACATCAAAAATAACATCCATAATGATACTTTTTATATAGGCAGACAGCCGGCCTTGATGCCAACGGGGACGGACTGATCTCCAAGGATGAAGTGTTCAACACCATGTCTCTGCACGAGGCACTCATGGCCCTGGACAGAGATGGTAAACAACCTACATTAAGTCTTATTGATTCTTTTGTTGGGAACGAACTTTGTTATAAGAAGAGATAGGCTGTTCTCCAGCTCGAAATTTGATCACACCGGCTTGACATCTTTCCTTGCTTTTCGTTAAAAAAAGGGTAAACCGACTTCAGACTGAGGACGACGCATTACACTTTTTCAATAGTGAGTACTGCAATACAGCTTTACTACGGCTCGCGTATTCTGGCCCAGCCAACCGGATACGCCTCTCCTCTTCTCAATAAGCGTGTTGAGTCCTTTCACGTGCAAGCGCCGTAAGCTTCGGTCGTCACGGGGCTGCCGGCTTTACGGCCCGGTCCAAAAGAACGATGCGAACCTTTTCGGTCGTGTTCGTAAAATGAACGTACGTTTACCCTCTGTGTGTAGGTGACGGGTTCCTGTACCTGCCCCAGATCATCGAGCTGTGGGGAACCGGAGACAAGTTCTACGAACTCAACACGGACGGCGACGACCACCTCACCTTCAGAGAAGTGGAGAATGGGATGACTCTGAGCGACTTCTACGACGAGTTTGACTTCAACGGTATGTAGTATGTCTTACGCCCCGGTTACACACAACCGGACATTACCTGGGAACCTGACTAGGGAGGCGGGCCTCTAGCGAGTCCCTTCGGCGGCCCGAGACAGCCAGTCCGCCAGATCTAACTTCATGCTTCGGGGAGTTGTAGCCCGGGGAGTGGACCGCGACCATTAGGTCGGTCGACTCTCGGGCTAGAACTCCCCGTTGCGCTTATTTGTATCGGCGGACTTATAGCTTTAGGCCGCCGAATGAACCGGCTAAAAGGCCCGATAGTCCGATTCCCAGGGTAAGCCGAACATGGCTCCGGACCACTAGCCAACCAAGGTTGGTGGTAGGTCGGGAGCATTTAGACCAGTTTTAGATCACGAGTCAAATTTGACTCCTAAACACACCCTGACCACTACTGGCTTAAGCCCCCCTCTCACTGGACCCGCGGCACCCTGGCGTCGTTGCTGCGCCCTAAACTGGATTTGTGTTATCATTGACTTTATAAGGGAATATTATTTAAACCGTACAAGTATGACCAAAAAGACAACAAAACACACAAAGCTGAAAAAGATTCGTTTTTTGTCGATGAAATTCGGTGAGTGCTTTGTCAATGCGATCGACCGCAGCGACGCCGCCAACGTGCCGCGGGTCTAGTGAGAGAGGGCTTTACCCCCGGCCACCAACCAATCACCAGCCAACCTACAGCTAACCGCAAGCCAACCCATTCTAGACCTTCCGTCCACAGCCAAATGTTCTGAACTTGTGTATTGTTGCTGGTGCTGCTCAGAAGAAAAGTGCAAAACTGTTAAACAGCAGTTATTCTATATCTACAGGCGACGGAACTCTGGACCCTGCTGAAGCGTACCAGTTGAACTACATCTACGACACCCTCAACAACCCGTCCATCCTCAACCCCCTGGACTCCAACGGAGACGGGAGGCTCTCCAGGCTCGAAATACTCAGCCACATGACCTACAACGAGGTTCTGAGAGCCTTGGACGCAGACGGTAAGATATGTGTCCAATTATGTCATATCTGGGCCGCGAAAACGTCCGATACGGGTGTTCCGGACCGTGTGATAATTTGCCGTATCACACGGGGTTCTAAGTTGTATTACACACGGGATTCCATAGAATATTTAGAACGCATTTCGAGCGCGCCGGTTGTGCCGCCGTCGAAAATTCGAATACTGGATTCGGAGGTTGGAATCAATGTTGTTACAGTTATTGTTCGAGGACACAAAACTCTCTCAACTTCTGGCGCATTTCGCATTGAAATGTGTGTGCCACGGCCGCCGGGCCTGGTATGTGACCTTGGTACTGCAGCAGAACTTCCATTTGTGTATATTTTGACCTGGTTTGACACGTTTTGCTCATGCAGGTGACGACAAACTGGAGCCGGCTAAGCTGAACGTACTTCTTGGGAGATATACACAATGGGGAGCAGATACTTAACAGTTTTCTCAAAATACCAGAAAGTCAAAGACAGCTATCACCATCTTCGTTCTTTTTTTACTGCACGCTCGTAATAGTATTTATGAAACACTCTATGTGATTGCTAACATATGTGGTGGCAGGTTATCTTCAAAAAAACTGTTTTTGACCTTTTTTTATTGCAACATTTAAGTACATGACATAATGACGGCAGACTCAAGCTTACAGCTTATTTTCGTGTCGTCATCGACAGAATACAGTACAGAAGTACAAAACAAATACTAGTATTACAAATACTGAAAAGGAAAAAAAAAACAGGTGCGGACATGCAAAGCACAAGAGTTACAAATGATCTCAAATAAACTACATGACAGAAATCTTGAAATGTAAGAAAATTGAAATCATTAAACAGATAAGTAGGTGGACAGGTGCTACAAGACTGGTAGGATGGGGGGTTGGCTACTCAAATCTTTTGGTTTCTTTAATGAATTTTGACCTTTCTTGCAGGTGACGAGAAACTGGTTCATCACTGGTGATGACTTCCTGATCTATACTGCCTCCTTGATCCAACGGATGCGTCTGTTGTCCTCTCTCTCTATTACTTTGGCTCCCTCCCAGTCAATGACACAGTTGTTTCTAGCAATATTTAAAAAAAAACTGTTTTTGACCTTTCTTGCAGGTGACGAGAAACTTGAGCCTGCTGAGCTGCAGGTGCTTCTCGGGAGCGAGACGCAACAGTTCATGGATGATCAGGACGAGGACGACGACGGGTCGGTCAGCTTTGACGAGGCGCACGGCCACCGCATGAGCCTGTCCCGGATCTTCAACAGGCTGGATCAGGACGGTGCGTGTACTTACAGGAATGGTTTATTGGATATAGGAGGTTCTTTGTACACAACCAGGTATTGTTCTCACCTACTAACGTTTCGATGTCTATCAGACACCTTCTTCAGAGCTTCTGACTGGAGTACTGCTTCTCCTCGCTATAAGTAGCCGATGTAGGTGGCGCTTTTGCTTTTCCTATAAGTAAACGAACCTCCTATATCCTATATTCTACCAACCTGATGAAATTATTTTCGGAAGGAATGGTTTATCATTGCTCAATATCAACAGCCTCGCAGGTAACTAATGGTTACCTGAATTGCGCTATAGGTCACCGTAGGAACTATACATGTATAGAAATGACTTAATAAATTGACTTTCAAAATCCAATTTTCGGGCTGTAATATTGCTTTGGTTTAATTGCTGATAAAACAAAAGCGTTCGAGCTACGGTCCATTAAAAAACTGCAAATCAAGGACACCACCAACATAGCGGTCAGCACCTCTCTGCTTCATTGAATTGAAAAATTATCAAAACCACACTGTAGTCGTAATACTGTTGCAATAAAACAAATGCAATCAAATGAAATAAATGCAATCAAATGAACCAAATGAATTATTTTCTCGACTTACCTTTGTTGTCTAATTACTTACAGATAGTAACTACCTGGAAGATGGGGAAGGGGCCGGTTTTTACACTGTGTGGGACGCCATTCTGCTGGCCGGGGGCGGCACCGATCCTACTGATCCTATCACAGGCTGAGGTATCTGTGCTTTTTTTCCATTCTTGATGTTTTCTGTTACAAGAATATTCTTCAAACAGTGACAGTGAAAAGAAAGGTAGCGACATACGCACCTCCACATTTTCGACGTCTTCTGTACGTCTTGTTCACGGAGTGACCTAGTCTCGCGAGAACATGAGACTAGGCCGAGACTTGTGACGATCTTCCTGCCTCCCCCGCCTCCTTGCGGAGTAGGGGTAAGTAGGACTTGGGCAGCTTCCAACCTCCGGTGCGGTTCATCCCAGCGCGTTCCAACTGGATGTGGACTGCCTCTTTGATGTTTTCTTCAAATATCCACAGAAATAAAGCACACTACAGATCTTTAGAGGTGCTCTTCTTTACGAACTATCGGGCTTACTCTGATGTTTTTATTGAACAATATTGCCATTTGGCAGAAGGCGTAATTGCAATTTTTGGTCTTCTACAAAAAGCAGAGTTCCTTTCTACAACCCCCTTAATTGGCCTATATTTGATTTTATAAGATCAGAGCCAACAGTTTGCTTTAACCATTTGTCATCAAAATGTGTTCTTATTATAGATTACAGAAAGAATACAGAACTACAACATGTTCATGCTGAACCAATAAATGAATAAATAAACTACAAATAAGCTCAAGTTCATGGTGGCATTGACGTTGCTTCTGGATTAGATTTTTGATGCTTACCCTGAATTTCGTTTAAGCTTGCAAGATTTGTTTACATGTTTTCTTGCAATCCATCTTCTCCCCTCCAGATTGTAAGTATATATTTGAAAATCTGATTTTATTATTAATTTCCTTCCCTTTTCCCTACAGATGGACCTTATGCTGACCGGACTGCTGATGTCACCAGTAGCGGCAGCAAGGCAACCAGAAAGGCTAGACATCAAAATCACTGTCAACACAAGCGAAATAAAACGCTTCGATGATTTTGATTTTCTTTCCTGCTGTCCATTTTTGGCGTCTCGTCTTAGTCTAACTGATTTCCATCAACATTAATTTTGGAGTAATGCTTTATTTCCTGTAGTTCTGCAATCTAAAATGCAGTGTCAGCATTGTGTAAACCACATAAACGAACCGTATACACCTGTAGTGTCATTGTGACGGTGGTGTATGATAAGCATGTACCCAATCGTTATGATTCCTTTTGATGCTTTTGTAACAGCAGTTACTTTTCTTAATGATACGCCCCTTTCGGCCAATGTTTAAGCCCAAATGTGCAGGCATAGGACATCTAGGGTATTAAAAGGAGGGAGATAGATTGATAACTGTGGTTAAAAAATCAACTGCAGTCAATCGTGTACTAGTGACCACCTCTTCATAAGGACCACCTAGCCAATAGTCTGCAGTCAAACCTGTACAAGTGGCCACCTCTACATAAGGACCACCTGGCCATTTATATACGGTCCAACCTGTACAAGTGACCACCTCTACATAAGGACCACCTGGTATTGATATACGGTCCAACCTGTACAAGTGGCCACCTCTACATAAGGACCACCTGGCCATTGATGTACAGCCAAACCTGTTTGTGTAGTCATCCCTATATAAGGACCACATGGCTATTGGTATACAATCAAACCTACACCAGTGACCGTCTCCACCTGAAAAGGCCCATTGAAATCACATATAAACACTATTGCAATCACATGTTCATTCAAACCTGTACAAGTGACCATATCTGCGTAAGGACCACCCGGCTATTGATATACAGTCAAACCTGTATTAGTGACCACCTCTACATAAGGACCACCCGGCTATTGATATACAGTCAAACCTGTATTAGTGACCACCTCTACATAAGGACCACCCGGCTATTGATATACGGTCAAACCTGCACTACAAGTGACCACCTCTACATAAGGACCACCTGCCCACTTTATGTTGGCTTCTCGTGTTATTTCTTCCATTGACCGAACATTAAGAATCATGCATATAATGGTAAACATGTCTACTGTGGTTTCAAGTCATTCCGCGGGTAATACATGTATAGATATAAGATATGCACAATGGGGAGCAAATGCGTAACAGTTAATCAAAATGCCAGAAAGTTAAATAAAGCTATCACCATCTTTTTACGGCATGCGCGTAATAATATTTATGAAGCACTATGTGAATACTAACATATGTGGTGGCAGGTTATCTTACGGGCCTATGGGGTAAAACTATTTTTGACCTTTCTGTCATTTCTATTGCTGAGTGTGGGGCCGATTCAAGGCTAACAGGGACAAACGCAAAACAAGTCTTCGCTGTGATTGGGCGCGCCACAGGCAATCAAATATTTGACAGGAGGCCACCTTTCTTTCTTGGCCTTCACCCCCACTTACTGGGTTGTCCTTGCGCAAGCATCGACCTCAATGCATGGCCTTCAGAAATCTACAAAACGAACCTGTCACACGTAGCCGACCATGGCCTCCAGATCTTCTCAAACCTTGGTTGGGAACTAGTCGTAATTAATAAGCTAAGGTAGTCTGTGATCAGGAGTTGGTACTTGAGGTTGTCTGCTTCTCTTAGATGCGTTCAGAGGTAGAAACTGGCTAACATAGAATGGATTCCAGGCTATTCAAGTCTCAAACCAGCGCAGATCTAAATGGGTAGCAGTCTTGGGGAGGTCCTGTGAGTATCAGACCCTAGGGAATTTAAGCAAAGAAAGGAGCCTTGTCAATCACGAGTTAACCAACTACAATGGAACCAATCCCCCGAATAAATTGATCATCCTCAGAGTCCTAACCTTTCCTTGACATTTGCCTTGCTAAGTTGTTTTGGTGGAGATCTCATATAATTGGCTATATTTAGATGTTCATATTGACATAAATATCAATTCGTCCGCTGAAACCTGTTTATCTTCTCAGGCATTTGGTATATAAGGACTTAAGATCACAGGACTTAAGAATCAGTCAAGTCCAACAGCTCCAAGACGTCAAAATTGGTAAGTCTTACCTTTAAGGTCATACGATGTTTTTGTCGTGGGATTTTCGATAAAAAAATGGACCACGGCCGTCTAAACATATCTTTGTTTTCTCACATAACAGCGGAGAATTAATCCACGGGGAATTACAACAACGTTCTGTAAGCTTAACGTATGACTCATCCCTTACAATCTATTTTTCATTGATAGTTACATTGCTGTCCGATTTCTGCTTCCTTTGAATGACGTTGCCTTTTTACCATGTGCTTGCTGTTGCTGCGTAGGGACCGGCGGTATCATGAAAGTAGCAGGTTTCTTAATATTTTTGAGTGTTACACTAAAAATTGTTCTTTTGGGTCACTTTTCAGATCTTTGCATCAACCATGGCTCTCTTCCTTCTGTTGTTCGTTGCCCTGGCAACTGCGTCTCCAGTGAAGAGGTACGCGCTGAACATTATTTTTTTAAAATTCCTTTCCTCAATTGAATATTATATATCGTAATTCATTTACGTTAAATTTCTTCTTTTGGTACATCATGATACATCTCCAAGTGACCAACTGGTATAGCCACAATTCAACGTAACACTTTGGCTTCACAAGGGAACGGCGTATCGCACTTAAATTATCTACAACCATGCACCGCTATCGTCTCGAGTTTTCATAGCTGCAATATGGCCTGGAATTTGTTATCTTTGTTAAATCATTATCATCATACACTTGTCCTGCATATGCAGCCGTAAAAACGACTTGCAGTCGCAGTCTGACAAAGGTGACAAAGTTCTCTGTATTTGGGTCTGTTTTAAACCTATTTGGTTGATAGACACATGCGTGGGAAAAAAATGTGAATATCAACTAAAAGTTGATACCTAGCCAATCTTTGGTAGCGTCCTTCTACAACCTTTCTCAGGACATAGTTCTGCTTCGTTCCGCAGCTAGCTATCGCTACGGTAAAAATATACCAAGTGTCCCAAACGTGAACATACAGTAAAGTCTTCTTGGCGTTTTTGCATGTAGGCAGACCGGTGGACTAGACGTTAACGGAGACGGAATGATCTCTTACGATGAAGTTTTCCACGCCATGTCCCTGCACGAGGCTCTTACCGCTCTGGACAGAGACGGTAAACAATCTGATTTCATCTATATCTAGGATAGTACATGATTTCTTGTGTTTTGTTGTATAGCGTACTACAGTGAACCATAATTGAAAAGTCAACAGAGTTTAAAGTTGATGTTACAGTGAACCTGCAAAAACAGTCAGACCAGGTCGATGACTAATTTGGTGAAAATACAACCTTTCAATTTTGTTCGGACTTTGGAAAAATGTACAAAATTTAGTAGAGCAAGATTTAGCCTTTTTTTTAAAGATATTTGGCATTGCTTTGGCGATTCTTTCTCTAACCGGGCGAATCTGTTATTTCTTGTAATGATGTAGCCTCTACCAGGCTCCACAGGTCGCAAACTGTACCTTCTTTGGCAGACCAACTCCTCTGGCATGTTTTCTGCATATTTAGCTAATTTCTACTATTTTTCCATCGTCCTGTGGTAGAGGCTAGAAATGAACAATTTATCCTTTAACCCCCAGGTGACGGGTTCCTGTACCTACCTCAGATCATCGAGCTGTGGGGGGTCGGAGACAAGTTCTACGAACTCAACACGGACGGCGACGACCACCTCACCTTCAGGGAGTTCGAAAACGGGATGAGTCTGCAAGACTTCTACAACCAGTTTGACTTCAACGGTAACGTTCACTCTCAATGCCACTGGCTTGAGTTATCCATGTAATGTCTTGCTGACATTTTTAGAGAAAACAGCAAACAAACATTACATCCGTTAGTCAGATAAGATAACTATGACCATTGAGGCAACACAGAAATGCCACCCAGTTGTCTCCACTCTTCTCAATGTTCTGTCTTCCAAAACATGCTGATATTGGCGTAACGGTTAGGGTGTTTAGGGCACAACTTCGAGGTCCCGGGTTCGAATCCCGAGACATACCACCGATGTTGTGTCCTTGGGAAAAGCACTTTACACGACTTTTGTCACTCCACCCAGGTGAAAAATGGGTACCTGACTTCCGATGGGGAGGTAAAAAGTGGAGGAAGGAGAAGGTTGTGTTCCGCCTTCCAAAGCAGTGGATAATGGCACATTGTCCCGATCGCGACGGTTTTAAAAAGGCTATGGGACTACCTTTTAATTGTTGACCTCTATCTGCAGGCGACGGCACGCTGGATGTCCCGGAAGCCTACCAGATGCACTTCATCTACGACACCATCAACAACCCGCTGTTCGACAACCCGATCGACGCCAACGGAGACGGGAAACTCTCCAAACTCGAGGTGCTGAGCCTCATGACCTACGACGAGGTTCTGACTGCCTTGGACTCTGACGGTAAGCAAAAAGACAGCAAACAGTTCTCATGTAGGCCAAAGCGTATGTGTTGGTGTTGTTGTGCGTGTGCGCTGAGCATCATGACATACGATGAGGTTTTGACTGCCTTAGACGCCGACGGTAAGCACATACAGTCATTCTTCATGTTAGCCTGAGCATCAGCCTTTTTTTAGCTTTCGCCCGCTATCCAAGCCCCGCTACCGGCCGGACGCTATCCAAGCCCCGCTACCGGCCGGACGCTATCCAAGCCCCGCTACCGGCCGGACGCTATCCAAGCCCCGCTACCGGCCGGACGCTATCCAAGCCCCGCTACCGGCCGGACGCTATCCAAGCCCCGCTACCGCATTTTATGCTGTGACATACCGTCCGTGTAGACGACATGTCCCTGACCCATGACGAGCTACAGGTGTTGTTCGGGTCCAACCAACCCACAAACAAACAAAGAAACAAACCAACAAAAGAACAAAGGATTTTGCGAAATTCTGTTCGTGCGGGCGACATGTTCCTCACATATGATAACGTCGTCTCGGTTGGGACAGAGAACAAAGAAAAGTGAACCTTAATGTGGTGTTTTACATGAGTGAACCTTAATGTGGTGTTCAGGTTATGTGCACAAACAAACAAAAAATAAACGCAACTAGAGTTAAGTATTTGTTGCTACATATACTTCCGGTTTGCTATGTTAGTTTATCGATTACGTCTGCTTTTCATAAATATGAATTTTTCTTTTTATTTGAGTTGAATGTGTGATAGTTGTGTGCCGATTTGTCAAAAATTGCCGATTTGTTAAAAATGGAGAGAACGCTAGGGACCCCAAACAATACCCCTCCCATTGAAATTAAACGTTATGGCTACCCTGCGACGTCACAAAATCAAGATGCCAGCCACCGCACATGCCAACGGATCCAACAGAGGTTTTGCTACGCAAACCTATAATCAACGAAACAATACTAACTTCTGACTCATTCTGTCCGTGCAGACGACATGTCCCTGACCCATGACGAGCTGCTGGTTCTGTTTGGGTCCGTGCTGGCTGGCTGGTGTGCTACACCTAAATGTGGTTTTCCGGTTACTTGTACAAACTAAAAACAAACAAAAATTAAACAAAACAAACCAATACTAACTTCTGACTCATTCTGTCCGTGCAGACGACATGTCCCTGACCCATGACGAGCTGCTGGTTCTGTTCGGGTCCGAGACCGCGGATTTCCTCAACCATCAGGACCGGAACGATGACGGCGTCATGAGCTTTGACGAGGCCGACGAGCACCACATGGACCTGGAGAAGGTTTTCGAGACACTTGATCTGGACGGTATGTTTGATGATGATGATCCACTGTATTCTGCAGCTCAGATAGTTGTAGAAACAATCTCTGGCTACATTCAGTCTTTCTTCATTTCTTTCCACTGTGTCTTTTTTTTTCCTGCAAGCTGCAGTAGCTCTCGGAGTTTCTTTCCAGTTTTTAGGCTTCCCATTCCTTTGTTTTTGAGGTCTGTTCTCATGACACTTAGTAGGTTTGTGGATGGTCTGCCTTTCCTGGCCTTGTATTTGTTGTACCCCACTGTGGCAAATTCTAGTTCTAGGCGGCATGTTTACTTGCTATGAAGCGTTGCCTTTGTCTATTTTTGTTTGTTTCCTATTGGACGATGTGAAATTGCCTTCATTCATGCTTATCGATTCCTACTTGCTTACAACTATGCATGGTATGCAGGTAAGTGCAAGTATTTCTGATATATGCATGTACCTAACCTGCGCTTATTTATAGGTTTTCCTGTGAATTCGAAAAAAGCTACAATAAATTATAAAGATGCTATAATAAATCTGTAAAAGAAATGAAATCTTTAAAAAATGCCTCACCTGACGTATGTACCCTTTGCGTTTAACTGTTCATAGATAGTGACTACCTAGAGGATGGGGAAGGGGCCGGATTCTACTCTGTGTGGACCACCATCTTGAACTCCGCGAGTGCTAACTAGCTACTGAGTCTAAGGTGTCTGTCCTTACATATATCTTCTCTTTAAATATATATGGTGTGCATTAAACATGCCACTCATTTTGTAAGAGAATAAGATATATTTATTTATTATTATCACCAAGTGCAAACGAACATGATCAGGGGAAAACCACCCTGATATAACATATAATATATACCAGCCCGTGTCAGCTATATAACTGATAAAACCGCACGAATTCTATGCATTGGAAAAATACTGCTAACGTATGGTAAGATAATATTACGATATAATGTATTCTATCAGAACCAAATCTCAATTTTCCTTTGTAATTGCATGTTGCTAATGTGCATCTACTGCTCTGATTTTATGGACACGGATTTTCCTTATTCTTTTTCTCCCACAGCCTAAACACGGTGTCTCATCTGCAGGTGCCATCAGCAGCGACTAAAACATGAATATAAAATCTATACAAAGATAATAAAGTACTGCAACAATGTCAACCTTTTTCTGTTTTTGTATGTGTGTGTTTGTGTGTGTGTGTTCCGCATTGTCTTAGTCAAGTCATACTTGTGTCTAAGAAATTTACTCCTTGCCCTGTTAGTTACGTTGCAGTTTACCCGCTCATTGGCAGAGGTCGCAACGATTTTCATCCTTCAGAAACGTTAATCATTGAAACAGGTCAGAGTTCAAAAAGACGCTAACAGTGGCGCATCTAGAGTACATATAATTGAGAGAGATATCACAACACAACACAACTTGAAGGCTAACATATACTAGTAACCACCTCAACATAATGATCACCTGGCCATTGATATAGTCAAACCTGCACAAGTAACCGCTTGTGAATAAAGTCATTCGGTCAGTGATATACAGTCAGCCCTGTGCTAGTGATCACCTCTACATAAGGACCACCTGGCCATTGATATACAGTCAAACCTGTACAAGTGACCACCTCTACATAAGGACCACCTGGCCATTGATATAGAGTAAAACCTGTACTAGTGACCACCTCTACATAAGGACCACCTGGCCATTGATATAGAGTAAAACCTGTACAAGTGACCACCTCTACATAAGGACCACCTGGCCATTGATATAGAGTAAAACCTGTACTAGTGACCACCTCTACATAAGGACCACCTGGCCATTGATACAGTCAAACCTGTACTACTGACCACCTCTACATAAGGACCACCTGGCCATTGATATAGAGTAAAACCTGTACTAGTGACCACCTCTACATAAGGAACACCTGGCCATTGATATAGAGTAAAACCTGTACAAGTGACCACCTCTACATAAGGACCACCTGGCCATTGATATAGAGTAAAACCTGTACTAGTGACCACCTCTACATAAGGACCACCTGGCCATTGATATACAGTCAAACCTGTACAAGTGACCACCTCTACATAAGGACCACCTGGTCGTTGATATACAGTCAAACCTGTACAAGTGACTTACCTTCTTTACATCAGGACCACCTGGCCATTGACTCTATGATACAGTCAAACCTGTACAAGTGACCTTCTCTACATATACGGACCATCTGGCCATTGATGAAGTCAAACCTGTACAGTGACCACATGTGAATAACGAACATCCGCCCATTGATATCCAGTCATACCTGCACCAATGGCCACCTCTGTATAGGGACCACCTGGACATAGTGACAACTTTATTGTGATTCCTCCAATCAATTTTGCCAACATTACGAATTCATTTATTAAAGATACATTTTTTTTGAAATTGTAAAAACGTGCAAATAACAGTACTAATCATCTTGAATAAAGCAATGATCTCTGAGTCGGACATACCAATATACTGTACAGTAAGTCAATCAATGTACATGACACAATTCTATGAACGTCGAAATGTGTAGACATAGGAAATAGGTAATGTTCAGAAACGTCTTGCTTAAACCTAAAAGGCCTTTTGAGACATTTGACTATATAGCGCATAGCCGGGAGCAAAGTCCTACACTGTTCAATAAAACAAAATGAACATATGCACCCCCTCTCGGACAAAAAATACTGCTGGCATATGGTTTATACCTTACTTCAAAGGAATTCTGTGCCTTTTGCTGATTCAATAATCAAAAATTTGGGGTCGTGTGGCGTAAAGGCAGGGTGTTCGGCCCAGAACCAAGAAGTCCTGAGTTCGAATCCCCCTGACGCCACCTATGTTGTACCCTTTGCACACGACATTCCTCACTTTGCCCAGGTGTATAAAAATTAAAATGGATATGTTGTTATCTGTACGTGGCACTGTTAATATAAGTTATAAAAACTTGAGTGCAGTGCCACGTCGTCCTTGTCTGTCAAAACCGAAGTGAAAAATAAAGAAATGATATGTCCCCTCATAGCTACGCCAAACGCAGCAAATAAACGTATCCCAATCCACGTTCTCGTTGTTGCCACGGGTCTAACAGAGTTGTTATGACAGACAAAAATAATCGATGTGAATACCGCAAGACGTCGTCAGAGGTTATCTTCTAGGTCTCTAATGTTAGACTATTTCTGGCCATTTTGCCCCGGTGTGGCGCCGCCTCAAGGCCTAAGGGAGCAAACACAAAAGGCCTTCACCGCCCCCGGCAAGTAAACATTTGTCAGGGGCCATCTTTCTTTCCTGACCCTCACCCCGTCCCTTTAATTGGGTATTCAGGTGGTTATGTACATGTTGCTTGCAGACTGTTAATGGAATTATATTTAGACGTTTATTTTGACATAAATATCAAATTAATGTGTGTGCGTGCGTGCGTGAATAAAAATTGATAAGTTGTTCGGCCTAAAAGTCGTTACACCTATCCTTGACCTCAGCCTTCCTGAAATGTGTTGTTGGGAGTGGTGCTTGCATATCGTTATATTTAGACGTTTATTTTGACATAAACATCAATTTGTCGTTTGAGATATGCCGTTATAGATTCTACTCTCAGACAAGGACGTTTGACGCGCGTTTCAATCATGATTTAACAGTTGAAAAAAATGAAGTGGAACTAGTGACTGTAGGAAGCTTTGGTGGGATGAAACACTCCTGTCAAAAAGTCATAGGGAGCACACACTGGCCAAAGAAGCCAATGAGAATGGCCCCTGCAATACGTAATTGTTTAAATTTGTGCAAATGTAAATGTGTTATACTGTTATATTTTATGTAATAATGTACGTGTGAATAATAGTAAAAAGATGTTCACCCCAAAAGTCTATACACCTTGACATTTTTCAAGGATAAGTGCTGTTGAGGATATTGCTTGCATATCGTTAATGGGATTATATTTAGACGTTCATATTGACATAATCTATAGATATCGCCTGAAACCTGTTCATCTTCTCACGCATCTCCTATATTAAGGCTTAAGATCTTGACGATCTCAGAAGATTCACATTCAGCAACTTCAAGACTTCAGCACTGGTAAGTCTACTTGCTTTAAAGCACAGTCATATTCGTCGTAATATCTCTTTCCGTTGGATGGTTGGCTCTTTTTAACAGAACTTGGTGTTGAGAAGTATATTAAGCTACCTTTTTGGCACATGCGAGCATTTTGTTCTTACTACTTACCCACGATTGCCCCGAGAATTCCCTCAATTTTCTGTTTTGAGCCTAACGTACGACGCACGTAACCGGGCACTTAGTATACCTATACAATCTACTTTTCATTGATCGTTACATTATTGTCTTTTTCTTCTTCAATTGAAAGAAACTGTATTTTAACCGTTTTTAATGGTGTCCGGTGGAATTGTAAAGTTAAGTTGAAGGTTACTTCTGTTTAAGATTCATTTTAACGATGGTCCGTGACGATCACATTTCAGCAACTTGCATCAACAACCATGGCTCCCTTCCTTCTGTTGTTCGTTGCCCTGGCAACAGCGTCTCCAGTGAAGAGGTATGTGCTGAACATTTACCTTAATTCCTTACCTTGATTTACCATCATGTGCCACAGTTAATTTATCTTACATTTCGTCTTTGTTTGGTACAACCTTTAGCAACATAAATCTGAGTTAGCCAACAGACATGACCGTCCTTCGACGTAAGACATTGGTTTTGAAGACAAGGGAAGCCGGCTGCTTTATATAACACCGAAAGACTTACAGCATCTAGATATTTTACAGGTAGCAGCTGTTGTACCACTGTACAGTAGACATTTGAAATTGTCACCGCACAAACTATAATTGCGGCGTACCGTTGTTGTTCGGCATCGTCTCATATGGTCGTATGTTGAAATCTTTATTGGATCATAATCGTCATCGATGCTAGCTGCCTTGGAGTTTCTTTTGTTTTTGCTAGCAGTTCTATTTGCTTTGTTGTTGAATCAATCTGTTTAATTATTAGGTAACAAGCGTATGAAAACCGTAAGCATCAAAATCACAATACAAAAGGTTGAAATGTTTCTTCAACACAACCAAGCGTTATTACCTAGCCAACGTCTCGGTAGCGTCCTACTGGAACTTTCCTCATGGCAATATCGACTGAATGTGCTTCACAGTACAACTAACTGTCGCTGTTGTGAGAATAATGCGGTCCCAAACGCTAACATACTTTTACAGAGAAGTCACAGGTTTTCTTACATGTAGGCAGACCGGTGGACTAGACGTTAATGGAGACATGATGATCTCCTTTGATGAAGTTTTCCACGCCATGTCCCTGCATGAGGCTCTGGTCGCCTTGGACAGAGATGGTAAACTACAGAATAAATCTATAGTTTCTTCATTAACATCTACCAAACAAACAAGTAAACCTACATCTAGGTTTTGTAATATACTGGTCACAGCCAGCATACTGGTTGGTTGAAAGTAGAACATTAAAAATCAGACCTTGTTGGTGAATAACATAATTGCTTCTTCGATATGTAAATGTTAGTTACGACAGCGTTCTCATGAAATGTCGCGGATGCATCTTGCAAAATGTAACACTCTTGTGATGGAAAATATTGTTTAAGCCATTGAGACACGACACCACAAATCATATGCTGACTAGTTTCTTCTGTTCTCTGATATTATCTTTGCTAAACCTGTTTTAGTTTTGGACTTATCCATACTGTCTTCCCAGTTTTTACAAAAGGCAATGCCAAATTCATTTATCCTTCATTTCCGAAAATAAAGAGTATCCAGATGTTTCACTTTGGTGATAATGCCTTTGCAATTTCTTGTAATTGTAGCGTACGTACAATGAACGTATTATTGTTCACGTGCAGGCGACGGGTTCCTGTACCTGCCCCAGATCATCGAGCTGTGGGGAACCGGAGACAAGTTTTACGAACTCAACATCGACGGCGACGACCACCTCACCTTCCGGGAAATCGAGAATGGGATGACTCTGCAAGACTTCTACAACCAGTTCGACTTCAACGGTATGTTTAACTCTCAAATCTACCAGGTACACCATAATTACCACATTTATAAAAGCAACGGTTGATTTAAAGAAGGTTCCGCTGCAGTACTTTAGAAAGTTGCTAGGATGTCCAAAATTTAATAATTTTGCGGTCTACCTAAGAACTAACCACGTACCAAATATCATTATCCATCCAGGCATTGACAAGTTGTGCTCTTCATCCACATACAAATATACATACACACAGACAATAATACGCACTTACAAACGCTACCGAAAACATAACCTTCTTGCATTGGCGAAGGTAACATAAAATATAAATTCGTGGTACTTTGATACAAACTGGCGTCGGTGTGGTGCAACGGTTAGAGCGTTGAACTCAAAACCATTAGGTCCGGGGTTCGATACTTGCCATACCCAACTTTGTGCCCTTAACGCCAAACGAGCCTCTTCGGCCAATCGGTCAAAAGTGTGTCAAAACAAACTTTGTTTGTCAATGTGCCTATATCGTGCAAAGTTACTACTATGAAGCGATAATTTTGTTTAACTACAAACTGGTCCGTTTGTGCAGGTGACGGGACTCTGGACGTGGCAGAATCGTACCAGCTAGAGTACATCTACGAAACCATCAACAACGTGGTGGACGACCCCCTGGATTCGGACGGAGACGGAAAACTCTCCAAACTCGAGGTGCTGAGCCACATGACCTACGGCGAGGTTCTGACTGCCTTGGACGCTGACGGTAAGCAAAGACAACATTCTCCATGTAGGCCAAACAGATTTGATTTGTTTGGTGTTTCCATGGTGGTAACTAGGCAATATATCCAATGAGAGAGAGAGAGAGAGAGAGAGAGAGAGAGAGAGAGAGAGAGAGAGAGAGAGTCTGTATGTTTATACAGTGTTTGTTTTGAATTAGAGTAGTTTTAGAACCATAGTTTTAGATTAGTATTAGAAATCCTGTCAGTGTCATAATATGAACGTTACCATGTATTTTATATTTACAAGCCTTTTCTTAGCCCGTGATAGGGCATGAATGTACTATAAAAGATCATTATTGTCATTACTGTACATATTCATTTTCCTAATTTTTTATAATGACATTGTGTCTGAAGGGGACAGCTTCCTTGAGGGGGGTAGAGAAAGAGACAGAGGGGAAGAGAGAGAGAGTATGTGCGTCTGTGTGTGTCTGTGTTGGGGGGGGGGTTGTTGTGTTTGGTCTTGATCTGGCCATCTTATGTAAGCAAACAAACAAATCAACAAACAAACAGGCAGCGGGAAGCATTTCTTGTAACTTCTGACGAATTCTCTGCTCGTGCAGGCGACGGTTCCATGACCCCTGCTGAGCTGATGGTCCTGTTCGGTAACAAAACCGCGGACTGGGTCGCCGCTCAGGACGACAACGGTGACGGGGTGGTGAGCACGGGCGAGGCCCACCACCACCACATGAAGCTGGACGTGATCTTCGACTTGGTCGATCTCGACGGTACGAACGTTTCACTCTCACTCACTCACTCCCTCTCTCCCATAGCGTAGTCGGGGCAGCATACCTTTCACTGAAGGCTCTCCACTGCTGGCGGTCTTTCGCCAGTCTGGTCATCTGGTTGGCTGAATGACCGGTCCACTCCTTTAGATCTGTAATCCGCGACCGACGGGGATGTCCCGCGACCGCGCACCTTCCGCTTTTCCCTGAAAGATCGCCCTAGTCACGTGCCCGAACCACTGTAGTTTTCTTTTTCTTTTCAACTAAGGACAAGAAACTGTCAAGTGGGCCTTGCAGAGTGTGGATACGAACGTTTACTTCCGTGAATAGTTATATCAGGATGGCGAATGAATAAGAAAGTTTTTCATTCACAACCATCCATTTTTCAAGGCCGACGTTTCGATGCTGCCTGACATCTTCTTAAAGGCACAAATTATTGTTTCACTTTGTGCTACAGCCAGGTGTCATTGCTAACACTACAGTACCAAACTTAAGTATTGTGACATGCATAGATATTAATTGTTAGCATTGGCACATGTCTGCGGAATACACTAGATACATACATGTTATGGCAGGTAAAATTTGAGCTGTGCATGTATTTCTTATGTATACCTGCCTGCACCTAAATCGTACAAATGTTTAGGTTTTTGACAGTTAAAGAGAAACGAAGAGCAAAAGGAAGAAAAGGAAATATGATGAGATGGATCTCTTACCTTTCTCGACTTACCTTTTATATTCAACTGTCCACAGGTAGTACCTATCTAGAAGCTGGTGAAGACGCAGGATTTTACATTGTGTGGGACATCATTCTGAACATGCCTAGCACAGACCCCATCATAGGCTGAGGTACATTATTACATTCCTTATATTTGATACTAGTAAGTACCTAATACCATCTAAGAAAAAAAGATACAGCCATGCCTTCAAGTACCAGACTTATCAACCCTGGACTTATGTGTTCAAAATTGCATACATGTATTTCCGAACAGTATAACTCGTTACCATCGAGTTCTGCAGAGGTATCGTCATTAGATAGCTTTAAACAATGCATGCAGTTAGATATGTGAAGGCTAGACGTGACAGGTCGTTCGGCGTAATATGCCAGAAACCAGCTGCTGCCTTACTGCGTGCCTGCGAAGATGGTGTGCTGCGTCGAAAGGCGGTTATACCAGCAATATAGATATAGATATAGATACAGAGACAGATGTCCATGAGTCGCGTGCCTTTTGATGAGACATGGTGACCACGTCCTGTGGCAGATATAGACCTAACGAAACCACAAGAATCTTATACGTTGAGAACATGAAAACCTTCTGGTTGAATTGTATCACAACGTGTTTCATTTCCAACAACCCTTTTGTTCTCTTGTGAATTGCATGTTGCAGATGTGGTTATATGAATCCCTGAAATTTTAACCATTTCCTGTCCATTTTTTCTCCAGCCGACTTCACGGTGGATTCCATCAGCAGCCAGACAAAGATGAACGCTGAAATTTAAAGAAGAAGTTAACATGAAAGAAATAAAATGCTTAAAAAAATCTAGCTTCCTGCTTATTTGTTTAGTGTCTTAGTTTTATTCAAGTCTAACATATGCCCAAGTAATGGAACAAAACTTCTCACTTGCTCCAATCAGTCACCTTGCAATACACCTGCACATTGACATAAGCATCACTTGACTATTGATATACAGACAAACATGTGCTACTGACCACCTCTACGTAAGAACCAACTGGCCATTGATATACAGTCAAACCTGTACAAGTGACCTTCTCTACATATAAACCACATGGCCATTCACATACAGTGAAACCTGTACAAGTGACCACCTCTACATAAGGACCACCTGGCCATTGATGTACAGTTACAACTGCACCAATGACCACCTCTGTATAAGGACCACCTGGCCACATTGGCCACTTTTATTTGTTCTTTCCTCTAATTATTTTCACCAACATTACGAATCATGTCTATATTATGTGACCAGTCCCTCAGCGATTGATACTATCATGTAAAGACATATTTGACTGCAACGCCCTAACTGTTCAATAAAAAACAACATATGGACCCCCTCCCTGACCAAAAACGTTGTTGTCTTTGACAGCCAGACTGTTAATTACTTACATACTTTAAAAGAACTGTGCGCATTTTACCCATTTAACGATAAAGAACTATACTTCAACCATAGCTATTCCAATCTCAGCAAATAAACGTATTCCCATCTTCGTTCTCTTTGTCACCACGGGCGTTAGAGTATTTATGACAGCTATAAACTTTTAAGGATAGATGTGAAAGGAAAGGAAAGGGATCTCGAACCAGTTTAGCTCAAATGAACTCAATGAACAGATGAGCTACTCTTCCACTGGTCGTGACAGAGAAGACAGACGCTATGTACAGTATTTACAGGTTCATTGTACCGGGGAAATTCCCCTAGCTCTTTTCGATAAGCACAATGAACAGTAGACCACAGCTTAATGTCCCGTCCTAAGGACTGCGATCTTTAACGGTAGCGTGCATGTCGGGTGAGTGACACAGCCGGGATCGAACCCGGGGCTTCTAGTCCCAGAGGCAAGATCGCTAACCACTGGACTACGCACGCTAATGTGAATTCTAAAAGACGTCGTCAAAGGTTGTCTTCTATTCCCACAAGGTAAAACTATTCCTGGCCTCTTTGTGCTGAGTGTGGCGCCACCTCGAGGCCCAATAGGACAAGCACAAAAGGCCGTGTGACGTAACGGCAGGACATTAGGCCCGGCGGTCCCGGGTTCGAAACCCTGACGCCACCGATGTTGTGCCTTTGGGAAAGGCATTTAACACGCCTTAGTCGCGTTGCTTGCAATTGCATATCGTGTATGGGATTATGTTTAGACGATTACATATGTTGACATAAACATCAATCTGTCACTTGAAATTTGCCATAAAATTTATGAAACGGCGCCTTGCGGGCGTTTCAATAATGATTTAATGGCTGAAAAAGTGCAGTAGAACTAACGACTGGAGGTGTTGTGGGCATGAAACACCCATGTCAAAGAAGTCCTAGGGAGCACGCCCTAGCGAGAAAGCCAGTGGGAATGGCCCTTGTAACAATGTGTGATTGTCTAAATTTGTGCAATTGCAAATGTGTTATAATTTGTTATAGACGAACTTTATTGCACGACTATTGTAGCAGGTACAAAGTATGGCAACATTAGTTAACATAGAACAAGGCATAAGTATGGAATACAACTATTCACTATTTCAATGTACTAATGTCTGTGTGAATAAGAAAATAACTTATAAATATTTGGCCTTAAAATTTGCACACGTATCCTTGACATTTGCCTTATCTATATGTTTTGTTGGAATTTAGCTTGTATACGTAGTTGATTGCTTTCAAATTATATTTAGACGTTTATATTGATATAATCTATAAATATCGTCTGAAACATGTTCACCTTCTCACGCATCGTCTATATTAGGGCATATGAGTGTTGAGATCTCAGATAATTCACATCCAACAACTTTAAGAAGTCAGCACTGGTAAGTCTACTTGCCTTAAAGTACAGTGACATTCGTCGTAAGATTTTTTAGGCAGGATTTTCGGCTTTTGTTAACGGAACGAAGTGTTGAAAATTATCTTCAGCCAACCGTTTGTCACCTATCAGCCTTTTGTTTATTACTTATTCATGGTTGTCCCGAGAATTCCCTCAATTTGCTGTTTTGCGAAAAACGTACGACATATTCTTAACAAGCTCCTTACAATGTACGTTTCTTTGATTGTTGCATTACTGTATTTTTGGCTTACTTTGAACACTTCATTTTGATCTTATTTTATGGTGGACGACGGAATTCTGAAAAAAAGTTGTACGTTGGAGGTAACTTCTGTCTAACATTTATTCTAACAATAACGGTCATATTTCAGATCTTTGCATCAACCATGGCTCCCTTCCTTCTGTTGTTCGTAGCCCTGGCAACTGCGTCTCCAGTGAAGAGGTATGTGCTGAACATTTACCTTAATTCCTTACTTTAATATACCATAATGTGCCATAGTCCATGTACGTACATGTACATTTCTTTGTTTGGTACAACCTTCGGCAACATCAACCTGAGTTGGCCAACAGACATAGGCGCCCTTTGACGTAACAAATTGTTTTAAAGACACGTGTTAAAGACACGGGGCACCGGCTGCTTATATTTCAGAAGTAACTACTGCTGTGCCACAGTAGATAATCAGAAAATGTCACCGCAACATTTTTTTTACATAGCCTCCACCAGGCTCCGCGGATCGCTGGAAAAATAGTAAAAAATCAGCCAAATAGTGTGAATAGTATGCCAAGGGTAGTCCGTTATGGCTATGCAGGGAAGGCCTATTGACCTTCCCTGCATGCACACACCATTCTGTATTGCGGCGAATAGCGTGTCGATGCAGTGAGAAAACATCCACAAACGTTAAAATTACAGAGAAGTCACAGTTTTTCTCGACCGTTTTCCATGAAGGCAGGCTGTTCCGCTGGACGCGGACGGAGACGGGCTGGTGTCCTTTGATGAAGTGTTCAACACCATGACTCTGCACGAGGCCCTGGTCGCCCTGGACAGAGATGGTAAGCAAATTACAGATTAACTCTATAATTTCTCCATTAGTTTCTGCCCACATCTAGGTTTTGTATCAAACTAGTGGTCACTAATTTTTTGAAACTAAAGAATCAAGAGTCCGACTGACTTTGTAAAAAACATGGTAAAATTGCTGCCTCTATGATTAGTTTAGATATAAATCGTAGTAAGACGCATTTTTTCTAACTTAAAGATAGCTTTGCGTCAACAGTCATGGAAGCAGTCGCGAATGTATCGTCTTAAATGCGACACTCATATGATGAAAAATATTGTCTGAGCCATTTGGACATTGCAAATCACATCTAAACCAGTGTCCTTTAACTGTTATTGTTTTGGGCTGGTCCATATTGTCTTCCCAAGGCAATGCCAGATTTTGCCCTCATTTTAGCTATAATGTCTTCAATAGCATTGAACTTAGTTTTCGTTGGTTCACAACCTCTATTTAGTCTTCCACAGACCCTTTATGATTAACGACCTATCAGCCTGCCAAGTTCACCTTCCGCCGATGTAAACTGTACATTATGGACTGATGGAGATAAAACGTCTGTAGAAGACTAAAAAAATGTGTACAGAAGAAAACCATGTTCAATTTGTCGTATTTACTCGTGGCCTTCATTCAATGAACACATTATCCTTAACGTTCAGGCGACGGGTTCCTGTACCTGCCTCAGATCATCGAGCTGTGGGGAACCGGAGACAAGTTTTACGAACTCAACACGGACGGCGACAATCACCTCACCTTCACGGAAATCCACAACGGGATGACTCTGCAAGACTTCTACAACGAATTCGACTTCAACGGTAAGTTTAACTCTCAGTTCTTCCAGGTACCCTATAATAACCACCTTACCAAAATTAAGGTTCCCCCGAGGTGTCGCTGCAGTGCCTCAGAAAGTCGCTAGGATGCCCAAAAGTTAAGCATTTCGGGTTCTACCTAAGACCTACCAACGTACCAAATATCAATACAATCCACCAAGGCATTTTCAAGTTATTCTTCCGCGTACAAACAGACATACATACACATATACGGACAATAATGCACACATACATACATACAAACGCTAGCGAAAACATAACCTTCTTGGAGAAGGTAATATAAAACATAGATTCGTAGTCATTTAATACAAACTGGCGTCGGTGTGGCGCAACGGTTAGAGCGTTGGACTCAGAACCAATAGGCCCCGGGTTCGACATTTGCCATACCCAACGTTGTGCTCTTGACTCCAACCGAGCCTCTTCGTCTAATCTGTCAAAAGCATGCCAACACAAACTACGGGTTTGGCTGCCAATGTGCCAACATCTTGCACATTCGTCACTGAAAACCGCTATTTTTTTTTTCCAATACAAACTGGTTCATGTGTGCAGGTGACGGAACCCTGGACGTGGCGGAATCGTACCAGCTCACGTTCATCTACGAAACCATCAACAACGTAGTGGACGACCCCCTGGATTCGGACGGAGACGGGAGGCTCTCCAAGCTCGAGGTGCTGAGCCACATGACCTACGACGAGGTTTTGACTGCCTTGGACGCTGACGGTAAGCAAAGACAACACACAGTTATTCCCCATGTAGACCAAACCGATTTGATTTGGTTGGTGCTTCCAGGGAGAGAGAGAGAGAGAGAGAGAGAGAGAGAGAGAGAGAGGGGGGGAGAGAGAGAGAGAGAGAGAGAGAGAGAGAGAGAGAGAGAGAGAGAGAGAGAGAGAGAGAGAGAGAGAGAGAGAGAGAGAGAGAGAGAGAGAGAGAGAGAGAGAGAGAGAGAGAGAGAGAGAGAGAGACAGAGGGGAGGAGGGAGAGTGTGTGTCTTTGGTCTTGATCTGGCCATCCGATGTAAGCAAACAAAACAAATAAACAAACAGGCAGATTAGATTTGTTTGGTGTTTTCAGGGTAACTAAGCAATGTCCAATAAAAGGAAGATAGAGGGAGAGAGAAAGATTGTGTTTGGTCTTGGTCTGGCCATCCGATGTAAGTAAACAAAGAGGGAAACATTTTGTGTAACTTCTGACCAATTGTGCTGCGTGCAGGCGACGGTTCCATGACCCCTGCTGAGCTGATGGTTCTGTTCGGTAACAAGACCGCGGACTGGGTCGCCGCTCAGGACGACAACGGTGATGGAGCGGTGAGCATTGGTGAGGCCCACCACCACCACATGAGACTGGACGGGGTCTTCGACTTTGTCGATCTCGACGGTACGTTTTTTTGTGTGTTTGAATAGTTTAATCAGGATGGCGAATGAATAAATTACAAATTTCTTCATTCACAATCATCTGTACCGTCTGTCATCATTTTCAGGGCACAAATTACTGGTTCACTTTGTGCTACAGACAGGTGTCATTGCTAACAATGCAGTCCCAAACTTAAAGTATTGTGACATGCAAAGATATCAATTGTTAACGTTAGTATTGGCACATATCTGCGGAATACACTAGGTACATACATGTTCGGGCGGGTAAAATTTGAGCTGTGCATGTATTTCTTATGTATACCTGCCTGCACCTAAATCGTACAAATGTTAACGTTTGCCAGTTAAAGAGAAACGAAGAGCATAAGAAAGAAAAAGAAATATGATGAGATGGATCTCTTATCTTTATCGACTTACCTTTTATATTCAACTGTCCACAGGTAGTACCTACCTAGAAGCTGGTGAAGACGCCGGATTCTACGCTGTGTGGGACATTATCCTGAACATGCCTAGCACAGACCCCATCATAGGCTGAGGTAGCCGGTATTAGCCTCTACCAGGCTCCACAGGTCGCTGGAAAAATCGTAGAAATTGGCCAAATAGACGGATAATATGTCAGCAAAGTCAGTCCGTTACAGTTTGCGATGGCAAAACGGTCCCTACATCCGTAGCCGACTCCCTTGGCATACCATTCTTTCTATTTGGCCAATTTCGTCGATTTTTCCAGCTATCCGCGGGGCCTGATAGAGGCTAATCTGTTATCACATTCCTTAATTCCATACTAGTAAGTACCTAGTACCAGCTCAGAAAAAATAGCTATGACTTCAAGTACCAGACTTATCAACCTTGGATTGATGTGTTCAAAATGCATATTTTCGTACAGTAGAACTCGTTACCGTCAAGTACTGTAGAGACTTTAAACAATTCATGAGTTTAGATATGCGAAGGTTTGATGGGACAGGTCATTCGGTGTAAAATATATAGCCAGCTGCTACCGCTTCGTGCCTGCGAAGCTGGTGTGTTACGCCGAAATGGCGGTTATACCGGCTATATAGATACATAATACAGATATCCACGAGTTGTGTGCTTTATTTAATTATGAGACATAAAACAACCTGTTGCAGCTATAAAGAGCCAATGAAACTACATGAATCTTACACGTAGAAAACATGTAAACACTCTGGTTGAATTATATTTCAACGTGTTTTTTTTTTTAATCAGCAATCCGTTCTTTCTTGTGGGGTATTTGAAGCCCTGAGTTCGTTAACACTTCATTTCCTTCTTTCCCTTACAGCCGAACCACGCGGTGACCTCACAGCGGATTCCATCTGCAGAAGGACAAAGATAAAAATTGAAATTTCAATAACAAGTTGATACGAAAGAAATAAAATGCTTCAAAGATATCTAGCTTTCTACTTATTTGTTTGTGTCCGGTAATGTCTTAGTCTTATTCAAGTCTAACATATGCCCGAGAAACTGAAGAAACTTATCACATGCTTCCTTCAGTTACGTTGCAATTCACCTACACATTGACAAAAGGACCACCTAGCCATTGATATACGTGCAGTAAAACAAGTACAATTGCCCACCTCAACATAGTAACACACAGACAACTTTCCTATTTTGGCCACTTTATAGAGGTTCATCAGATAATTTTTTACCGTTGAACGAAACATTACGAATCATGTCCATAGTATTGTGACCAGTTTCTGCTAGTTAGTCAACAGATACCGTTCTTTGAATAAAAAAAGATACCGTCATGTAAAGACATATGTGACTGTACGCTGCACGCGTCGGGGGGGGGGGTCAAAGACCTAACAGTTCAATAAAAAACACTATTGCCCCCCTACCAAGCCAAAAAGTTGTTTTTGTCGACGGCCAGAATATTAAAAACTTGCTCCAAGGACTCTGTGCGTGTTCTATCATATTGATCTAATGAAAGAACGGTGACGACATGTCAACCCGTACCTACGACAAACTCAGGGAAGAAATTCATCCCCGCTTAGTTCTCTTTGCTACCACGAGCGTACTAACTCAGTATCTCATCATCGGCATTCGCTTAAGTTATAGCATTACTGTCAGTGTTAGATCAGCCTCAGTATCTATGACAGTCGTAAAAGCTTCATGCCAATATACTAACGTATTTGGTCAAAGGTTCACTTGAAAGTTCATCTGTCTGAAGTCATTTAACGACTTCTACCAATACAGTTTATATTGACATAAAGGTTCACCTGAAAGTTCCTATGTATTTATAAAAGTCATTTAATGACTTCTACCAATACAGACGTCTAATAATAGTGGTCAAATGTTATCTTCTAGGTCTACAGCGTAAACTTATTTCTGTCCTAAGTGTGGCGCCGACTCAAGGCCTACAGACACGACCGTAGAAGGCTTTCACTGTGCATGGGCGCGCCGCTGGGAAGCAAATATTTGTCCGGAGGCCGCCGTGCCATTCTCTCCTGGCCTAGCCCTCACCCTGTGCGTGGGATGTTACTTGCATAATGTTAATGAGATTATATCTAGACGTTTCTTTATCCTTTATCTACGATAGTGTTTAATATGTACATGCATTTAGAATATTGTTCAAGCTCGTTATGCTGCCCATTGTAATGTGTTGTCTTTGTCAGCAGTGCTAGCCTTATGTAATAGCCTCAGGCTAGCTAGGCAGCCCTGGCTGTGTGTCAAAAACAGCCAAATTAATATACGTTAACATATTTAGACGTTTATATTGACAGAAATATTATTTTTTCGCTTTATAAACCTGCCATACGATGCTTAGGACAAGGTTGTTACGCTTGTATCGGTACATCAATGCATAATCTCCTGAGAACAAAAGAACAGTTTTTCAATCGTGATCTAACCGACGATAATTAGCACAATGTTCATTCAGTGTCACCAATCTCCCACCCACAATAAAATGCCAAAGTCCTTACCTATCCCTAACCAATGCCGTACGGAGATATTGTCATAGGGATATTTCTTGCATACCCTTAATGGAATTATGTTGAGACGTTCAAATTGGCATAAATATCAATGTATCGGTTAAAACCTGGCCATCTTCTCACGCATGTGGTATATTTGGTATTTATGTCAATATGGACGTCTAAATATAATCCCATTAAGGGTATGCAAGCAACATCCCATCAAAACATCTCCTTACGACCTTGGCCAAAGATAGGAAAGGACTGGGACACTGGACGTTCATATTGACAGTATCTATAAATATCATATATTTGTCGGATGAAACCTGTTAACTTTCTCATGCATCGTCCATATCAGGGCTAAAGATGTTAGAATCTGAGGATCATTCACAAAACTAAAGCAACGAGAGAAAACTTGTGAATCATGATTTAACTAAAAAAGAGCCCAAACTCCAGTGGAACCAATAGGATGTTCAGCCTTAAAGCATATTGATCCTTGACATTTACCTTGCTGACATGTTCTGGCATATATACCATTAATGGGATTATATTTAGACGTTGAAATTGACATAAATATCAATTTACTGGTTAAAACTGTTCATCTCCTGACCAATAATTATATATATATATCATATTCTGTATTATGATCATAAAATCTTGGGACAATTCGCAAAACTAATAGCAACAAATGAAAACTTTTTAATCATGATTTAATTGGAAAAAATAGCACAAACTACAGTGGACACCTACCACCTCAGCCTAACCCTTCATAACGTGTACACGACCTCATCTGTCCTTGACACCTGGTTTCCTGTGATATTTTCATGGCGATGTCGCTTGCATAACGTTAATGGATGTATATTTAGACGTTCATATTGACATAGTCTATGAATATCAATTTGTCACCTGAAACAATTGCAGTTGACTCACACCCAACCCAAACCCTTCATACTGTGTACAGTACTTTCTCTGTCCTTGACACCCGCCTCCCTCGGATATTTTCATGGCGATGCTTCTTGCATAACGTTAATGTATTTATATTTAGACGCTCATATTGACATAGTCTATGAATATCAATTTGTCACCTAAACAAATGCAGTGGACCCAACCCCAACCAGACCCAACCCCACCCCCTTCATGATTTGTACAGCGCTTTCTCTGTCCTTCACATCGACCTTCCTGAGATGTTTTGTTGGGGATGTGACTTGCATAATTTTAATAAAAAATAGCTTTAAATTTAGACGTTCATATTGACATAATCTATAAATGTTGCCTGAAACATGTTCACGTTCTCACGAATCTTCTATATTAGGGCTTAAAATTTGTAAGATCATTTCACAGTCAAGAACCTCAAGACTTCAGTATTGGTAAGTTTACTTTTTTGTTCTTCACATTTTTTGTTGTAGGATTTTCGGCTTTCTTAAGCAGGGCGGACTGTTGAGAAGTATTTTTAACCACCTTTTAGTCACATAAGAGCTTTTTTGCGACTTATCTACTTTTTTGAGAATCCTCTTCATTTCCTACAACGACGCTCATACGTAAGAGAGTCCTTACAATCTACTTCTCTTTGATCGATACCTTACTGTCGTCCTTTGAACAACTAAATTTGCGACATTTAAGTCTTTGTTATGCTGTTACCTTGCAACATGCAACAAATGGTACTCATTTCAGAGGGAACGCAGCTGTGTTCTCTCTGCCTATGTACATTTGATGAAGAAATGTGTAATAATAAATAAAGTAACATGCAAAAGGAGTGCTGTATTTGTCATACGGCATGCAGGGAAGGTGTTCATCCAGGTTTTTTTTTCTATTTGTACTGAGTGCATGTTAATGCCTTCATTGTAAACCGTCGATACATCCCTGTGTGAGTAGATCAAATCTTACGTGCCGTACAAACTGGTTTGTTGCGCCTTGAGGCGGTTTACCGGTCAAATGACAAAAAAGGGAAAGGACCGTCTTGGTTTATGAAACTTGGACCGTCCACTCTTCAGAAATTGTCGTATTGGTAGCACTTTTATCTTTAACGCTAACTATCACGATTGTTCCATTTAAATGTAGCGACACCACTTTCGGAGGCTTTGTACTCAGACTTCTGTAGCGTATATACCGCTTATAGTATTTTTGAAACATTGCACAAATTGTTCTTTTTGTATGCAACATCGTTGTAGTGATATGACTGGAGACATCTATTAGTTTTTGTAAAACTCTCGTTTCAAATTCATAATGACAGGAGTTATACATCACTTTTGGCTTGTGCCCTGTCAATGACGTCATTATGCTCCTTTTTTCAGTTTTTGACTTCAACAACCAACCATGACTCCCTTCCTTCTGCTGTTCGTTGCCTTGGCAACGGCCTCGCCAATGAGGAGGTACGTACTGAACATTTCCTTTTATCCTAAAGAGTAAGGTAGAGTGAACTCATAAGACTGCCAGAGCGGTCTGTACTGGATAGGCACATGTATGTATTAAGTGCAATTGAGTGGGTTGTCTAGGGCGGAACCCAACCCTCTCCTTCCACTGACGTTTACCTCCCCATCCTAAAGCAAGTAGTACCTATTTCACACCTGCGTGGAGTGGGGAAAGTCGTGTAAAGTGCCTTCCCAAGGCACAACATCGGCGGTATGTCAGGGGATTCGGAACTAGGCCTGGGTACTAGATCAAACACCCTAACCGTTACAACAACACGATTCCACCAAACTTTGTATGACACTACTAGTACTTTGCATGATATGTTAGTAAGGCCATGTTGTTTTGGGAACCTCTGAAGTTTAGCAACAAATATTTTTTTCTTCATTATGAAATCTACGTTGTCATGAAGAATGAACAAAACTCAACACACAGAGTATGGTATACTGAAATATATATTTTTGTTCTTTCATAACTTCATCTTTGACTTTGGATTTGATTTTGGTATTTTTTACGACATTAGTATCATTTTCCTAAGAATTTCTGTATCTGTATCTATATAGCCGGTATAACCGTCATTAGGCGTAACACACCAGCTTTGCAGGCACGCGGCGCGGCAGCAGCTGGTCATATTACACCGAACGGTCTGTTACACCTAGTCTTCGCATATCTGACTGCAACCGTTCTTTAAAGCTACTTAGTGAGGAAGCTCCTACAAGATTTGATGACAACGAGCTCCATTCTACTATGGTTCTCGGGAAATACGAATTTTTGAAGACATCAATTCTTGGTTGATAACTCTGGTACTTAAAAGCACGACTATTTCTAGTCCTCTTCTGAGCTGGCATTAGATACTTATCAGTCGGTACGTCCACAAGTTTATTAGTCATCTTGTACATCATGCAAAGTCTGGACATTGTTCTCCTGTCCTCAAGTGACAATGATTTGTTTTGTAATTTACAGAAATACATATTTTTGTTCTTTCATAACTTCATCTTTGACTTTGGATATGACTTTGGTATTTTTTACGACATTAATATCAATTTTCCTAAGAATTTGTTTTGTAATTTACAGTATCTACAGGGCCCACCATGAGCTGGACGCTGACGGAGATGGCCTGGTCAGTCTGCAGGAGGCGACGCAGGGGATTCACATGAACCAGGCGCTTCATGCCCTGGATTCTGACGGTACCAGATGCTTAACGTTGATCATGACTTATGACTTTGATCATGCTACACTCACAACTGGAAAAGTGGGAGCACTCGTCTTCCACTGTCTCGAAAAAAGAAGTCAAACCCAACTAAGATAAAATTTAGTGTTAGTATTTGACCTAGAATAGTCACATGCTATATTGTTACCAATTGTCTGTTCGTCCTTCCATGATTCATGTACCTGCAATTAGCCTACGGGCAAGAACTTGCAATAAACTTATCATCATAACCACCTTGCCACCCCATGTGCAGGCGATCAGATGTTCACCGAAGCTCAGGCCCTACAGTTTCTAGACCATCACTTCTTCGCCCAGTTCGACACCAACCATGACCATATGCTGAGCTTCGACGAACTTAGCGGACTGACCGTTGGACAAATGTTCGACTTCTATGATCACAATGGTACGTTCGAATATTAGCATGAATGTTCCTTTGTGTTGCCAGGTAACACGGTCTCCGGACAACGTCACAGAAGTAAACATTGAACTTTGTAGTGACAAGGATCAAGGAGACCATCTACGTGAGACGACAAGTGCCTTTGAACAATTACTGGCGCCAGTAGTTTAATCATTCAACTTTTAAGGAAGGTTGCAGTAAAACAGTTTTTGGATGCGCTGAATGCTGGCCACGTGGCAGTGTCCTAATACATCAGTAATTTTACTATTCTTATTCTCATTCTTAAAGCGTTAGAGGAGTATTGACTTCGGTAACCACCTAGGTCCTCCTCTCTCAAGCATGCCCAATGAAGTTTTCAGTCCGTTAATTAACTGTAAGAACTCCCATTGTCAGTTGTGTTGATATTCCTCTTCTCTCTCCACAAAAGTATACTCTTCCTCCTTCTCCTCGGTTACCCACCTTCTCTTGCAGCCTTTCCAATGACCAAGTTGACGTAACATTTTTTGTGTGCCTAGATGAACAGTTTGTTTCTATGCTCAGCAATCAAGGTATACTATTTGTATTTTGATGACTACTCAACTTAGTTTGCACTAAGTTTGTCCATGTCGGATTATAGATTACGTTGTATTCATCGCCGTGTTTTTTTTAAAACACCACTCTTGTTTTTATCCTTCCATCGCCAGATGACGGGTTCTTAGAGGGTTGTATTCATCGCCGTGTTATTTTTTAAACACCACTCTCGTTTTTATCCTTCCATCGCCAGATGACGGGTTCTTAGAGGGTTGTATTCATCGCCGTGTTACTTTTTAAACACCACTTTTGTTTTTATCCTTCCATCGCCAGATGACGGGTTCTTAGAGGGTTGTATTCATCGCGTGTTATTTTTTTTAAACACCACTCTTGTTTTTATCCTTCCATCGCCAGATGACGGGTTCTTAGAGGCTTGTATTCATCGCCGTGTTACTTTTTAAACACCACTTTTGTTTTTATCCTTCCATCGCCAGATGACGGGTTCTTAGAGGGTTGTATTCATCGCGTGTTATTTTTTTTAAACACCACTCTTGTTTTTATCCTTCCATCGCCAGATGACGGGTTCTTAGAGGGTTGTATTTATCGCCGTGTTTTTTTTTAAAACACCACTCTTGTTTTTATCCTTCCATCGCCAGATGACGGCTTCCTGGAGGGTGCGGAGGCACAGCGGCTTCAGTACATCTGGGATGCGATCCACGGGCACGGGAACAACAGGAGGCAGGCAGCCGACATCGACGCTGACGGGGACGGTCTCATCTCCAGGCCCGAGGTCCACGCCGTCATGACGCTGCAAAACGCCCTCGACGCCCTGGACACTGACGGTACCAACAGCTTTTCTAACTGATGTTCTGCTAATGATATATAGATATGATGAAGGGAAATCTAAACAGTAATCACTTACCAATGTGTACAAAGAACACACACACACACACGCAAACACACACACACACACACACACTAATGCACGCGTATACCCACACACACAAACACATACATGCATACATACAAACACACACACACACAGACACACACATACACACTAATGCACGCGTATACACACACACACACACACACACACACACACGCACACACACAGTAAAAAAAAAACTAATATTATGACTAAACATCCGACAGGTTTCACAATGCTTCAACACATTGTGCACTTTCCAGTTTTCGAACTTTGTGCGTGTCATACGAAACACATTGCTCATCGTCGACTGCTTTTCATCCGCCCTATTTCCTTTAACTAGACGACCACGGCTTCACCGAGCAGGAGACCACCGACTTCTTCGGTGACGCGTCTCTTTACCAGCAGTGGAACACCAACGGAGACGACCACCTCAGCTTCGGGGAGGTGCATCACGGGATCACCCTGGATGGCGTCTTCGACTGGTTCGACACCAACGGTAACTGCTGACGTTATACCAGAGTAGTTCTAGAACCCATGATTTAGATTGTTATTAAAAATCATGGCCTATCAGCAAATATACCTTATGCTTTGCATTATTCCACCCGTACTTAGTCCCAGGCATAAATGTGAAAGAAGGAAAGTTTTTGGATAGGTTGATAATCTCTGAATAACTAAATCCATTCTATATATACGGTCCAGTGTTGTTGCACAGCCGATGTTTTGGTGACCGAGCGTCTGTCACCTTCTTCAGGGCAACACTGACCGGTCTAACTGACCTAAATCAGTCAGCATTGCCCTGAGGAAGGTGACAGACCGTCACGAAAACGTCGGCAAGGTACACTTTAAACACAGGTGTGTGTATAAGAAGCTTTGTGACCTACACTAAAGGTTCTTGATATTTACGATGACGCGTCAAACATTTGTGTGAGAGGGAGAGAGAGAGAGAGAGAGAGAGAGAGAGAGAGAGAGAGAGAGAGAGAGAGAGAGAGAGGGGGGAGAGAGCGTGTGTGTGTGTGTGTGTGTGTCTGTGTGTGTCTGTGCGTGTGTGTGTGTGTGTGTGCGTCTGTGTGTGTCTGTGTGTGTGTCTGTGTCTGTTTCTTTTCCATATTTTTTCTCATGACATTGTGCCTACAGGTGACGGCTTCCTTGAGGGTCCGGAGGCGGATAAGATCGTGTTCGTGTACAACGCCATGGTGGCGGCGGGGATCCATCACGGGAACAACTTCCGCAATCATCATGAGCTGGACGCGAACGGAGACGGACAAGTCAGTCTGCAGGAGGCGACGCAGGCCATCAATGTCGACCAGGCTCTCCATGCCATGGACTCTGACGGTACCAAATACTTTACTTTTTTTTCAAATTTTTTTTTCAAACTTTATTAACATTCATAATAATACATGAAAGTACATGGGAAATCCTAACTAATTGCAGTGTTGATTGAAATTACAAGGATGGTTTTGAATATTGTGAATACTTATCTATTTCTATGATGTTTTTAGGTCGGTTTCTAAAGAGGGCAAAATTTGGTGTGACATTTTGACTAAAACATAAATATACACAGTACTTAGCAATAAGAATACAAAATACCAAATGCTTTACGCTCACTTTGACTTATCGATACCCGGTCTCTTTTTGTTTGCTTGATCTTGTCTGGGGAAAGCAACGTGGAGGGGTCTTTTCTGTGCGTTTTCTCAAGATTTATTCGAAGCCATAAGAGAACTCAAGAGTGGCACAGATAGTTTCCCAATACTAGACTGCCAAAGAAGAGAATTGTTCATGTATCATTGGTGCACCCGAATAAACAAATTTGTCCATGCCAATTTGCTCAGGGTACTCTCATCAGAACGAACCTGTGTAAACTGTTTGGCTACATCCCTTGCAATGACTTGAAACCGTCTGTCCAAATGTAAAGTAAACGGGATAGAAGGAGCTCGCCCAATCTCTGCCCAGTTGTTAGGGATCGGCCGATAACAGGGTTAATTTTCAGGAAAAAAATACGTTCGGCCATGGCCACTTTCTGGCTATCAACAAATTCGAGCACAACATTGACATCTACTGGTGATTCGAAACCATTACCTTTATATTCTCAGTCAACAACACTATAATGATTATTTACAAGACTAAACTTTACGTCCAACACTGTAAAAGAAGTTGGGACCTACGTATACCCCAAATTTTCGGTTGACTCCATCAACCCTGTTCACGGAATGACCCTGCTACTGCAACGTGACGTCAGCGACACGTGATCGCAGTAGCAGGTCATACGTGCCAGATAACTTGTGTCTCCCCCCGTCTCTGTTCAAGGTAGGCCTGTGGGGGAGGCACAAGTTATCTGGCACGTATGACCGGCTAATGCGATTACGTGTCGCTGACGTCACATTGCAGTAGCCGGGTCATTCCGTGAACAGGGTTGATGGAGTCAACCGAAAATGTGGGGTAGGTTAAGTCCCAATTTCTCTTACAGTGTTGGACATACAGTTTAGTCTTGTCAATGATGAATTCTACCAACAGATGAACTTTCATGCTAACACTATAATGACGTAACAACCTTGTACCCCATTTGCAGGTGACGGGATGTTCACCGAAGCTCAGGCCCTGCAGTTTCTAGACCATCATTTCTTCGCCCAGTTCGACACCAACCATGACCATATGCTGAGCATCGACGAGCTTCGAGGACTGACCGTCGGGGACATGTTCAGATTCTACGATCACAACCGTAGGTTCCAATATTACCATGGAATTATATTTCCGCTGGTGACCAAGTTTGAATCATGTGTACTTCGAGTAAGGCTACAGTAAATTTTGACTCGCTGAATTTTGTTTCAAGGCGTGTGTGTCCCAGAGGGAAGTAGTTAGGCTTCCATAACTTCACAAACGACTTCTTATGCTTGTCAGCATAAGACTTAGCACAGAGTGAGACGTTCAAAGCATCTTGTCTTCTTCAAATGTGTACATTTCGGGTGTTTATTTCCCGACGACCTGGTGAGAGAGTGAAAAGAAGGACAACAACAACCCGGCACGACCCCGCCATGCGCGCGCTTGTCTGTTTGGATTTGTGCGCCACAATATGTCGACATCATCTCCCGAAGGACAGTCTATCCAAATTTCTGTCATTAAATTTTTCCCAGTGAAAGATAAAGGTTGTAGACGATAATATGCCGAATTCCCTGGCAGGGTAACATTCCTTACTAACAGCACTCGCTGTAAATGGAAAGGTACAGCGAGAGGCGTTCAAAGCAGGGCATGTTGCAGTTTGCTAAGAGTAATACATCAGGAGTGCCCCTGTACAGTTCTGTCTGTTAAGTTGTTTTCGTATGTTTCCGCGTATGCAGGTTAGTCCAAATCTCACGGGACAATTCTCTCGCATGCCGCCGATGTCAGCATTTGCCGACAGACAATCTTTCATCTTATGTTGACAAGCGATTTCAAGAAACTACATATGTTGCTTGTTAGCATAGAAGTTCACAGCAGGACATTTTGCAGTTGACTTATACATCAAGAGCCTGTACAGCCCCGCCTGCTAAATTCAATTGTCTGGGCATAGATTTGGGTTTTAAATCGCTCCAAATTGTGGCGGGACTATTAGGAAGCAATGAATCACCTACAATAAGCTTGATTTGTGGTCTAAAATGTTCAGAAACTGATATCATACTATTTCTACTCTCTAATGAACACACATTTCTATTTCCGCTTTAAGTTCTTCTGTGGCCTGTTGTAGATCGGTTTGTCATGACATCGCCGTGTTATCTTTTTTTACCACCGCTCTTGTTTATAAACTACGTTTCCTTCCGTACGTCAGATGACGGTTTCCTGGTGGGCACAGAGGCGGACCAGTTCTACTACATGTGGAATGCGGTCCACGGACACGGGAACAACTTCCGGAATCATCACGAGCTGGACGCGAACGGAGACGGACAGGTCAGCCTGACGGAAGTGACGCAGGCCATGAACATCGACCAGGCCATTGGTGTGCTGGACACTGACGGTACCACATGTTTTACGTTGACTTTGTTTTCTCGATACTCTTGTTGTCTTTTTTTGTCATTTTTTGGATGTCTGATCTTGTCTAGAAAAGGCAACCTGTATCTCTTTTGCCTCTTTATTCCTTCATGATTCATTCACGGTACCAAATGTTTTACGTTGACATTGCCTTGTTAATATTTTGTATTGCATACCCGATAAACCGCCTCAAGGTGTAACACACCAGGTTTGTACTGAAGGTACAAGCTGCATATCCGGACAGATTTATATGATCCACTCACACTGGGAAGGGTCCCTACTCTTTTTGATAAGTGTGTTGGGGACTTTTACATGCTTGAGATATGGCTATCCTCAAACACGAGACCTCCATTTAACGTCCTATCCGAGGGACGTCCCTTACCGATGTCCCGTCCCTTACAAACAACTTGAAACCATTGTCATTGGACCAAATGGTAAGTAACAATAAAGGATCTCGCTGAAAAAGAACAATGTCGGCAGGAATATCGATATCCGCCCAATTATAAGGGATCGACTGGTTTTCGTAGTTTACCAATCCCCGTCCAATGTAATGGGGTAGATCTTCGAAAATGTACGCCCGGATCTGAAGATTTTGAAAGCCAGCGCCCTTCTGACGATCAACAATTTCGGGAAAATCATTGGGGTCTGTCGGAGATTCGAAACGATAAACTTTAGATTCGAAGTTAACAATACTAACCACAAGGTCACCTTGCCATCCCGTCTGTAGGCGACATGATGTTCACTGAAGCCGAGGCCCTGATGTTCATGAGCCATAGCACCTTCGCACATCTCGACACCGACCACGACCACTCGTTGACCTTCGACGAAATTCGCCTCGGCCTGACGCTCGGACAGATGTTCAACTTCCTGGATACCGACGGTAGATTTTAGAATTGTTTTATTGGGTTTATTTGGCCATTATCAGACAAGAAATGTCTGTTTTCGGCTCTTCTGCTATGGTATCAAAAGCAAATTACCTTAAATTGGGTACAGGGGAGCTTTGGACATATGCCCAAAGGACCCACACGTTTGGCATAGACAGCTTCAAATTTATTTATTATACAATTTCGTGTTATTTGCAGATCTAGAATTGTGTAGTTTGGTCTCCTGTACCCTGACATTACATCCAAATGCGCTGAAATTTGCTACAGGTGTACCAACGACATACACTCTCTGGGCTTCATTCACACAGTAGGCATACACCACATCAAAATAATTTATTTGGGCGTTATTTTTGTTCCTATGTCTGGGAATTTATTTCCACTTAACTTTCCTCAGCCTGGCTGTAGATTACGTTGTTGTGTTGTCAATGTAGTATATGTTTTTGAACATCATTCTTCTTTCCGTAAATAACTTCATCAGTTTGGTAGAACATGGTAAATCTCACCTACTTATAGCGGCGAGAAGCAGTACTCCAGTCAGAAACTCTAAGGTAGGTGTCTGAGAGACACCGAAATGTCAGCAGTTGAGATTTACTGGTTGCGTTGAAAGAAATCTCAAATATCCTATCATTCTTCTTTTCAACCTTTTTTATCTTTCCATTGTCAGATGACGGTTTCCTGATGGCTGCAGAGGCACTCAGATTTCACGGTGCAGACTTACTGGTTGAGTGAAAAGAAATCTCAAAGATCCTTTCATTCTTCTTATCAACCTTTTATCTTTCCATCGTCAGGTGACGGTTTCCTGATGGGCGCAGAGGCCGACCAGTTCCAGACCATTTGGAACGCGATCCAACCGGAACCGCCTAGGCCTGTCTTGGATGCCAACAATGACGCACATCTGTCCAAACCTGAGGTGATGGCCGCCATGACCCTGGACGAGATCCTGGTCGCGTTGGACACAAATGGTACAAACAATAGACATTTTATTTGTTCATGTATTTATCTATTGGTTCAGAATGAAGTTACATGCCAGGGCTGCCCAACTAGCGGTGGCTACTTCTAAGGGCAAGCCCCGGAGAAACATAGTCATCATAATTACGTTAATGAATAAAACACACAATCAGTAAAGTAAAAAGTTAACATTTATATATATTGTTTTATACAATTTAACCCTCAAACACCCGAACCTATTTTTGCGACTAAAATGACTGAGCGGGGTCAAAAATGACCCCAAAATGTTTTGTTCAGTAAAACCTCCCTTTTCAATTTTTTTCACTGATTGTTATCCATACATTGCTTCATCAATGTAAGAGGAATGTTTTGACATCTTGAGATATAAATAATTCCCGTTCATTATCATAATTTATGCAAAAAGATCAGAAGGGCCATGTCTTGAACTATTCCTATTTAGACCGGGAGGGGATTTTTGAGGCCTACGCCAAATTTCATGTTGCATAACCAATGAACGGCTTACGCGAGAGCCACCAAACTTGGTGGCTTTTCATAAAATTTCATTAACAAAAATTTAAGCGATAAAGTAAGTTCATCGTTTTTCGTGTTGCCATGGCAACGGGTTTTTGACAGGCATATTTTACAAAATCTGCTTATTTCAGTTCAAACAATGACGTTTTCGAGGCTTTGTTGGCACGCCAAATGTATTTTTATATTGTTATCATCTTATGTAATCCAATGTAACTTTCATGATTCAACATTGATATTTTATGCTGATTTGATGACGTCATCCGTCAAAATCCAAGATGGTGGATAGAATCACATAAATAAGTCATATTACGTCATTATGACATGAAATTTGTTATGGTAATACCATGTACATCATCCTCTTAAAATTTCGTGGTCATACTATAAGTAGTTCAGGAGTTACAGAGGACGGGTCTCAAAACAGCACATTATTTTTGCTGTGGGTCAAAAATGACCCCAGCGGACTCAACACAGACTTTCCTATATAACGTCAACAGTATTGTGCCCATCTCCCTAGAAAATTGTGAGAGGTTAGAAAAGATGTCTACTGACAAAGTCACGGAAGGGATTTTTTATCAGATCAAACTTGTTTAAATGGCACGTCAAATTCCACGTCTGGGGTCAAAAATGACCCCACTCGGGTGTTTGAGGGTTAAACACAAATCGAAATGTTATGCATCACAGATGGCTCGCGGTGGAAGGAGAGGGCACAACTCCGCCTTCCGATACAGTCCCCTTAGACACCGTGGCTAACAACCTAATGTCACTACTGCCTCGAAACAGCTATGGGACTACGTTTACCTTTTACCTTATCTACTTTCCAGGTTGTAACACGTCCTGTCTCGTTATGGACTGTTCTTCTACCTTTTGGTAGGGTTCCAATGAATAACACCACGCCAGTATGCACTTTCAGCTGGTTTTATTCCTAAGCGGGACAGACGATCTCTTAGTCTGCCCGGCTAGTCTCTTGAGGTCTTCTCCGTTAGGCATGCGTGTTAGTCAATATGTTAATGCTGCTAATTAACTAGCGTCACATTTTACATCTTGTTACACAGGCGATCAGCAGTTCACTGTTGACGACGCTCTGCAGTTCCTCGACCACCACTACATCAACGTCCTCGACACCAACCACGACCACGTCCTCTCCTTCGACGAAATCCGCGCCGGCATGACCCTGGGGGACCTGTTCGACTTCTACGATGAGAACGGTACGTCAAAGTTCCTATCTTATGCTAGGGTCACATTTCCTAACCGGGGCCCGGCCGGACTGTTTGCGGAAACGAAAAATCAAAATGTATGTCAATAAATTTGTACAAGCTATGCTCTTAAATAATTTGGGGTACGTTTTGTGTTTTTGTTGTCTTTTATGTCATACTTTTCGTTCCCAAAGACTGCCCGGCCGGGCCCCGGATTGTAAATGTGACCCTAGCATTAGGCTGGAAGCTCACCTGTGAGAAGCCTTTGTCACACATATCTGATTAATCTCTAATCAGGTTTACCGGTGGCGAGACAGTATGGCCCCGGCAGCTTGTTGGATACTGGCTTCAGGCCCTTCGGATATTGTCTTGCCACTAGCAAATCTGCTTTGAGACGAATATCCCATACTTTCTATAAAAGGTCAGTTTCAAATAGCATCCACCATCTGACTACATTGGAACATTTCCAGTCACTGATAAAAGATAGTGGATGCCTCTCTGAAACGTCTGACTGTTAAGGAAATTTATCTTTTATTCATTTTGTATTGTGTGTTCCTCTTAGCTCCTCGCATTCTGTTTGAACATTTGATAGCACGTGTCGCCGATGAGTTTTTAAACTACTTTCTTGTTTTTAATTTCCATATTTAGGGGATGGTTTCCTGTACGGTTCGGAGGCAGACAAGATCACCTACATGTTCAATGAGGTGCAAAACGGCGGAACTGTCCCGATCCCGGTTTAAACCACGTTGCAACAGCAACACTGAGTCTTGCGTAAGTATGACCCCCATATAACAGTAGATGGATATTTAAATCGCATGGCACTGAAGAACTGTGTTGTAACTGGTATGGTGTATGGCAACTTACGCACATGAGAGTTGAGCTGTTGCTAATATGTAACAAATATATGACTAATGACTAATCTAATCTATGACTAACAGTAGAAGTAATCTGTTATAAAATGATATATATGCTAACGCTCTAGAACAGTATGTTGACGGTAACAGTGTGTTGTGTCAGAAATGTATAATATCGTCTCGTTTTCGTTTCGAGTCACGTCATTTGCCTACATAGCTATAGCCTCTAATAGCTATAGTATAGGTGGATATATGAACAGAACATTATAATATCATATTGAATATCTCTGTCTTGGTAGGTAGTAATATTATGTACGGACGCACATCAAGACAATTTCTGTTGGCTATCTGCATTAAAAAAAATTAAGCTGGATAGTCCAAGATGGCATGTTGGGACGTCAATTGCCAACGAGAAGAAACTGAACGAAGAAATATCTGTTCCGGCTCCTGATAGTGTTCCATGTTTCTTTGCAGCCGATCCTGTGGTGACCAGGCACCGGCTATGCGCTACTTAACAACGGCAGATCTGCTCTACTAAAGCAGCAAAATCGCAACTAAAATGACAACTTGCATTGCAAAAATTAAAGGGAGATTTTTCCGTGCTTTCAATGTTTGTTTCTGTCATTATTTGGTCTTCAAAAGCTTCAGGTTTTATGATATTTTTGTTGGCCTTAGACTGTAGATGATAACGTTACCGTATTATGTACTCAATTGTAACACTACATCGTTATGTAATACTAGTATCCCGTTAACTTTAATAGTAACGTTGATATTATTGTGGAAAAACATTCTTGAAACTCACCTTTCTCGAATTCACCTGGCCGAAGCGGACCTTTCCGGACAATGTGTAAGCTGCCATTTATCGACCAAACTTTGACAACAGAAGAATGAGGTTTGGCCCTTTGACCCCTGGATCACCAAGGTTATTCTGCCTGAGACTACTTCTTCAAATGTCTCATTTTGAGCCAAGCTGACATATTTCGACCAAAATTTGCCTTTGAGGATAATCGGGTTAAACTCTTTGACCCCTTGGTCACCTAAGTTATTTTTCTTTAAATATCTCATTTCGAGTAAGAAAAATCTGGTCAAAGTCGGAACTCTCTTCCACACCCCGAGATGAAAAGAGCTAAAAGAACTAAGCTGACATATTTCGACCAAACTTTACCTACAAGATAATCAGGTCTGACCCTTTGACCCTTAGATCACCAAGGTTATTCTGCCTGATACATCTTCAAATGTCTCATTTCCGATCAAAAACTGATCAAACTCGGAAATCTCTTCCACATTGCAAAAGAATTAGAATTTATCAGAACCATCTGACACAAAACTGCTCCAATTCTACCAAAAATGTCAACTTTCACTAAGAAGCAGTTCAGCTTTCATTATATTATAAAACCCCCTTGATTTGACATTGTCAAATACTGTCGTCTGCTCGGCACTAGGAGATTGCGCAAGAATAGGTCAAAGGTTATGTTACACAACTTTGGCCTGGTTTGCAGGGTACTGGTCGAGAAGGTACCGGCATGTTTTCTTCTATTTCAATCTATCCTGTAGGATGAACACTAGCTAGGCATTCAAGCATGAACATTTACACACTTTGTTTTTATTCATAACGTTGAGATATTAGTTTAGGTTGAAAAAAATATGATACTCAGCATATTTGAATGAGCAAATGGGGAGGGGGGCGTGTACATGTCCCATTATATGTGCAGTGCATAAAATGTTTTTTTGCAAAATAAAGTTTATAGTTTTATAGTTGCAGTGTAGTAGTTTCAGAAAAAGGTTGCATCTGTAAATTAGATTGTGCAGTGTGTGTGTGTGTGTGTGTGTGTGTGTGTGTGTGTGTGTGTGTGTGTGTGTGTGTGTGTGAAAATTATAACGTTAAAACTCTAAATATAATGAGTCAGTAAATTATATAAGTTGATGTGCAGTAGTGATCATAATACTTCTGCCATGACAGGTTTGTTCCAAGAAGTCTGATAAAAATGGCAAGTTCAGTCACAGAGTGGGCTGTAGACTACTAGTAATAGACCAACCAACCTACAACAAATGACAAATGCATAAGTGTGATGTGGTCTACTACTTACTTACCACTCACAATGGAGCAAATATCAATGTTTTCAGCTAAATTTCCTACCTGTGTGTATGTCTGTTTGTATCTTCAAGCCCAAATATCACAACACAATGAAGGGTAATTAGTAAAATGCCATACATCCTCATTGCTGTATTTGCATGTCTTTGCAATTGGGATGGTTGCAAAGCAGTATGGGTAAGGAGGCGAAGTCTGCCATCATTGATTGCGCTGTGCTTCACTTTCTCAGTGTTAGTAAGAATCAGCTGAAGAATGGCAGGGGTACCAAAGGTGCGTCTGAGGGGAGGGTTGGAGATCACCCGCATCCTGAATGGCATGTGGCAGGTGTCGGGGGCGCACGGACCCATCGACCCGCACAGGGCAGGTCAGTTACAAACAAACAAACAAACAGACAAATAGATTGAAGCAAACAAATATGTAACTAGATATAAGAATTTTCTATTTACAAACCAGTGACTTCTTACTTGCTGAAGTTTTGGTGTTTGTCAGACAACTTCTTCAGAGCTTCTGACTGGAGTACTGCTTCTAACCGCTATAAGTAGCCAGTGTATATAAAATGGTGAGAAGCAGTACTCCAGTCAGAAGCTCTGAAGAATGTGTCTGACAAGGAAACCTCAGCAGGTAAGAAGTGATTTACACTACAAAAAGAAAACTCCAATGTCAATAGCCCCTACACACAGTATGTTCTACATCTAAGAACCCTATATTTTATGTTTCAAAACCCCTATACTTCTTTTATTTTATTTTATTAGAATTGCAACAGTGCAATACAGGCGTACGTTGGACGCAGGCAGCTATTGCTGGTGTCGTGGCCATCACACATAATATACCCATTTTTACACTTGGATGGAGTGAGGATAGTCATGTAAAGTGCCTTTCTTACTAAGGGCACAACACCTGGGGATTCGAACCTGGGACTGCTGGGTTCTTGGCCAAAAACCCTGCTGTTACGCCCCACGACCCTCTATTGCTAGGGTTAGGGTTTAGGGGCCATCGGAATATAGAGGTGTAAGTTAGTAACTGTTATGCAATGCCCTCCTCCCCCAGCTGATGCCATGCTGCAGTACTATGACTCTGGTCTGACAAGCTTTGACCTGGCCGACATTTATGGCCCTTCTGAAGACATATATGGAGCTTTCAGCAAAAAGGTACCAAAAAATCAGGGCAGAAACTGAACATTTCTTGATGGCTGAAGACTCTAGGAAGAAGTTTAGCCGTGGCGACTCTTTAATCGGGTATAATTTGCTGTATACAGCAAAATATACCCGATTAAAGAGTCGCCACGGCTAGGAAGAAGTTACACTTATTGTCTACCATAATCCTCAATCAAAATGTATGAGTTTTACAATTTTCAAAACCTCTAAAAGAAAACAGGAGAGAAGTCCTAACATACATAGTGAATAAAAGGGCATTTGTTTTGACAATTTTGGCAAGCAGCAATGAATTTTTGGACCCACTGTTACAATTAGGCAACATTGTCCATACTTTTCTAGCATTTTGGACCACAAGATTTTGGTTTTGACAAACTTTCTGTTTTTAACCATGCTTAAATATTTCAAGTTCACACTGAAATTCAGTTTAATCACGCGAGTAAGTACATGTAGCTTATTAAGTGCCACCAAGAGTCATGGTCAGGTTTCTGCCCTAAGATTGAATATTCTCCTTTCTGCCTGTCCTTCCTTAGTAAATGAGATGCTGAGTTATGTGGACGCTGGTTTCACAACGTTTGACATGGCTGACCACTATGGGCCTGCCGAAGATTTCTACGGGGCTTTTCTCAAAAAGGTGAGGCCACACCAATTTAAATCACTGATTCATAGATTTTCGAAAATTCTGCTGTACTGAAAGATTCATTGTAAACAGAGTCTGAGGGTTTTCTTTTAAAAATTTTAATTCAAACTGTAATCAAGAAGGCAGGAACTGGATTGATGTGGCTTTACTGTACAGTTGTAGTTTTAAAGGTGAATTAAAGGTTATTGCAAAGCCAAAGTTCTCAAGGATCAAAGTGATAAGATTTTTCTTGAAATACAGGTCTTCATTATCCTCCTTGGTACAGAGTCTATGAGTTGAGCTTTCTGATGGCATATCGAAGTTAAAATCAATCCGGGACCCGGTAGAAAATGGACGCCATAAGCAGTGTGAGAACACAAAAGTAATGCACACTTAATCTGGTGACTTTGGGGCCCGGCCGGGAATACACCCCTTCCGAGCACTGAAGCAAATGTGTCTGTAGCATAAGGAAGCTAAATATTGATATATACAGAGTGACTGTTGTCTCTGTTCCTGTGTTGCAGCTGAAAGCTGAAAGGGGCACAGAAGCTCCGGCTAAAGTGCAGGGTCTGACCAAGTGGGTGCCTCGACCTGGGCCCATGACAAGGAAGGTGAGAGGTCATACTGTGTCAACAAATACAAATATCTGCAACTGTTACAGTGTTATACAACTGAAGGTACAAAGTACAGGGCTAGAAATACTAGGGTGACCGTGGGTTCATTGGCGCACACAGATATTTGAGTAGGGTTACATGTGTAAAGGCATTATTGTACACTAAGTATTGTGCTGTGAAAGTCTACTCTTGACTGTATTGACTGTGTTGTCATAAAAGATACTTAAACCTATTTAGAATATTGAAATTAGCTGTAAAATTTTAGCTTCCAGTTCTTAAGACAGAGATATTCTACTTTATTCTATCATTTTTGTTTTATCTTTTTTTTGCAATTTTTGTGTTCAGCTTAAATTTTAGGCTTCTAAGGTGCACACCTTCCCTCAGGAATGAATTTCAAGCCATGTACTGTGACGTAACTGGTATTGAATACAATTACTCCTTGCAGGTGGTTGAAGAAAACATAGACCGGTCTATTAGGAGGATGGGGGTGGACAGGCTGGACAGTTTGCAGTTCCACTGGTGGGACTACAGTGATAAGAGGTATCTGGATGCCCTGGGCCACATGGCAGACCTGCAGGCAGAGGGAAAAATTGGTCAGTTTTATAATTAGATCATTTGATTTTACTTCTGCTTTGTGCAAGTATGTTGATTTTTATCTTTTTTTTTGCATTACCTTGTATTGCTTCAGTAAGGGTACTGGACAGGATGATTAGGATATGACGTTAAATGGAGGTCTTGTGTCTGGGGAGAGCCACACCTCAAAGATGTTTTTAAAAAGAACCCACCACACTTATGGTTAAGAGTTTGGGTGACAGTTACCTTAAGCAAAACCACTCTGGTCTTCTCCTATCGAGTTAGTCAGTTCTCACACACATGTACTGTAAGTCAAGCTTGTCTCCAGCATTGACATTCCTGACTAAAGGAGAAGAGGCCTATTCTTGTAACCCGTAACCTCTAATTTAATTTTAAGTGGCCTTTGGGTCTTGTTACTTTGTAACCATTCAGTATAAGAAAAAAAATACATGTTAGAGTCTCCAGAATATAGATACATAAGATAAAGTGTTCTTAAATGTTATTTTTCCAAACAAATCTTCATTTCTTGCGTTAATTCATAGGTGAGCTGGCCCTGACGAATTTTGACACAGTTCGGCTGGAGGAAATTGTTAACAAAGGCATCCCTATCTCTTCAAATCAGGTAGGGTGCTACAACAGACTCCAGATGAAGGTCTTGCACAAGGACTGTTATTGTTACACAAATTTTAGGCTCTATCATTCAAGCCTTCATTTAGACTTTCGAGACATAATTGTCTCAAGTAAGCCTCTACCAGACAAAGTATGCCGGCTATAGGGAGAATATTTGCCAGGGTTTCGCTTGCAGGCTCCATTAGCTATAGGATGGCAGATTGGACCCTCTCTCTGTAGCCGACTGTAGCTAAGTAAGTAGTGAGTAGTGTATTAGGCCACACCAGTTTAATTTGTTGGCGCTCAGACTTAAAAGAAAATGTCTGACTGGAAGATCAACATGAAAACAGAGTCTGAGGGGAAAGTCTGTACCTTCAAGTTGGTCAAGTTTCAGGGATCCATTTGAATATGGTCAGATTCAAGTTATTCTCCCAGCTCTTTTTTTTCATCTTGAGATTCTTTCTGAGTATTTGTTAGAATATTGTGGTTGGTAATTTTAGCTGTTTGGGGAAAAGTGAGTTGTTCACTTCTTTTAATTCTAACGATCAAATATTTGTGATGGTGACATTTAAGCGGTAGACTAGTGACTGTTAAAATAGCTAAGATTAAGCTACCGTTCACAAATCAAGAATTACAGTAAACTGCTGTCACTTGATATTTCTCGTCTTTTTCTTTCCATCTCTTCCACTAGGTGCAGTATTCCCTAATCGACAGGCGTCCCGGACAGAAGATGGCAGAATTCTGCACGGCACACGGGATAAAGCTCCTCACATATGGCACCCTTGGTACCTTCTTTTTCACCTTTTATTTGCACTCTTTGATCATTACTCTTTTAGTTCAGAATCTCTAGAAAAATTGTTCAACAAAAAGTCTTGCTCTTTCTCTCTCTCTCATCTTACGTCAGACCTTTAATTTGTTCCTCCCACAATGCTCTCTCTCCCCTCTCTCTCTACCTTACCTTACCTCAGATCCTTCCAGAACTCACTCTCCTCTCTCTCTCTCTCTCTCTCTCTCTCTCTCTCTCTCTCTCTCTCTCTCTCTCTCTCTCTCTCTCTCTCTCTCAAAAAAGAATTGCATCAAGGAACAACAATTGAATAGTGTTCTCCAAATTCCTTGTTTTCTTTCAAACCCCGCAAGAAGAAATACTGAAGAGTGTCCCCTCCCCCCTGATTTCTGTCCAGGAGGTGGTCTGCTCACGGAGAAATATCTTGGAGCGAAGGAACCAACTTCTCGTCGCGACCTTCCCACTGCGTCCTTGGTGAAGTACAAGAACATGGTGGATGCCTGGGGAGGATGGAAACTGCACCAAGAATTACTCAAGGTGGGAATGAAAGCACCTGAGGTCAATTTGTGTATGTGAATGTACGGTATGTGTGACTGTATATTTTCATTTGTGTGTGTGTATGTATGCATATACATTTTGTATATATGTGTGTATGTATGTGCAGATATGTGCAGATGTGTTTGTGTGACTGTGTACCTGTTTGTGTGTGTGTGTGTGTGTGTGTGTGTGTGTGTGTGTGTGTGTGTATCTGTGTGCATGTATTTAACTGGAGACTGTCTATAAAGGACTATTATTTTTTTGCTCAGTACCATCAAATTAAATATCCACAGAATCATATTTTGTGTGTGTGACACCGTGTGTAGTGTTATACAATGTATGGGGGGGGGGGGGGTATACCATCAAATATAATCCATAGAATCACTTTTGTGTATGTTTTTCTCTAGCAGCTGTTAGAAACACTTTTCACTAACCTCAGTATTGATTGATTTTCAAAGGGCTGTGCCCTATGGCTATTGAACTAATATCATAGTGTGAGTAGTTGCGATATCATATGAAATATCTTTACTGATTTTTGCTGTATAAAAGGTGGTATTGATCACTAGTTGATGTTAGTTAATGTTCCATTGTAAATGATATTTATATTCCATTGTTTTCCAGGTGCTGAAGACCATAGCAGATGAACATGGAGTCAGCGTTGCCAACGTGGCCACAAAATATATCCTGGACCAACCAGCCGTAGGAGGTAAGGGCCTGTCACATTTATCTAGCTCATATGACAGGTCGATGGCAACAAATTACTGGAATGGCATTCTTGGATTGTCTACTGTCATGGTAGCATGGAATCTTAAGAGGTTCCATTCCTGTCTAGATGTTGTATCTATAACACAACTTTCTTATTTTTGCCCAGGTGTATGAATAAGTATCTTGCTCCGCCTTCCAATACCACTGTCCTAGACACCGAGTGGCGGATAACAGCCCACTGCCCCTATGGCTTCAAAAAAAGAATGTGACTGCCTTAATACCTTTACGTTCAAGTTAGAACTGGAGTAGATGACTGTCCTGCCAAATTCTACTATCCAATGTGATGGAAAAGATTCTGTTGTAGAATCTGGAGCCTTAGGCTTATAATGCCATAGTCACATGAGTGAAATAAATCCTGTGAAATCTCAGTCTTCACAACCATATTGTTTTTCATTAATACAAAAGGCTAAACTAATCGTTTTCATCCATAGGTGTGATTGTGGGGTGCAGGCTAGGAGTGCCCGGGGCAGAACACATCCAGGACAACCTTCGAACTTTCACCTTTGACCTGGCACAGCAGGACATGGACAGGATTCACACGGTGGTCAGCAGGGGCAGGGACCTAATGGCCGTGATAGGGGATTGTGGGGATGAGTACAGGTAACTGAGATTACCCCATGTAAGGTTTAGTTGGTTCAGTTTTGTTACAGTTTTAAGCCATTGCGAGGTAACAGCAACTATCATAAACTATATCCTTACTAGATACACATTATCTTACACTTACAGTTAGATATGCAAAGGTTAGGTGTGACAGGTCGTTCAGTGTAATATAACCCAGCTGCTGCCGCGTTGACTTTGTTGTGGTCAATATGTACTTATACATGCAAAAGTCACAATATTGAGACTGCAATTCCAACTTACCCACAATGTTATACTGTACCTTGTAATGGTTGCTCGGATGGGATGTAAAGCAGGAGGTTCCATTGAGAACACACATTGAGAAACGTTAAAGAACCCACTACACTTATCAATTGGTGTAGGGGTCAGGCCAGTGTGAGTGGATCAAACTTATCAGTTCTTTATGACTCCTTAAAATACAGCACAGAAGCGGTGTGTTACACATCCAGGTGGTCTATCCATACAGCTTATATGTAGCAAACAAATAAAAAGTTGGATTACACAAAAATACGAAACCAACGGAGTGAGGTATGGCAAAGTTTTATTTGATTTATGCTGTGAAACCTGTTTTCCCTGGCCTTATGTACTGTTTACTGATGACGAATCTGCAGACGCAAGGCAGATGCCAGGTTACCCTGGCACAGGATACAACTCTGGGGAAAGGAATTGGGGAATTGTCAGTCTGGTAAAGCTACACACAACGAAAAAAGAAAAGCCTGGGTATTTTTATCAGCCATTTTAGTAGCAGCATACCGAAGCCCAGATCAGTTTTAGCTTGTGAAGTTTTGAAATTCACGGTTCTTGTTGTGATTTGCTCTTAAGCATTAGGCTCTCATTCCCTAGTTTAAGAAGGCTTCTTTAGCAAAAGAGGGTTGAAGTAAAGTAGGAACAGTGGCCTGGGTAATCTTCAGAAAGATGTTCTAAACTGCAAATCTGCCCCCCCTCCCCCAGGTCAGTGTCTTTATGACTGTGCGTGCAATTTGTTTAACTTCATGTAAGTCTACAATTTGATAAAAAGGAATGTCTCATCTAATTGAGTTGCTGTGGGAGAATATTCACCAGGACTAGTGGACTCCAAATCTTCACAATCTGCTAATAACTCATGAAACTGTTGGCAGAAGAGGAGGAGGATACTCACTGTCAGCATCCTGCTGATGCTGGTTACTGTCCCGCCATGACCATGTCATACACGATCAGCATTTCATCAGCTTCATGTCCCTCCAGGAATCCGCTTCCTGGAAACAGTCGATCAGTAGAGCTTTATTGATCGTTCAGATTATTACAGTATTATTGAAAGGCATTGGAGACTACTGAAATGTCATTGGGAAGTGGATGTTGAACACTTGGCGATGCCCCAAGAAACTATTTGAATAATCTGGAGACTATTGAAAGATCAATGATTGAGATCACTGAAATATCATTGAGAGGCCATTGGAGACTTATGAGATCACTAAAAGACCTATGGGGACACTCAACGACCTTGAAGATTACTGAAAGACCTTGGAGACCACAAATAAAAGACCAATGAGATCACTGGAATACACTGGAGATCACCGAAAGGCATATTTTGGAAATCACTCAAGTCATCGGGAATCATTGAACTGACATTTGAGATCACTGAAAGTTTTTAATACTCGGCAGTCTCTTAATGGTCTCGCCTCTGAACCCTGGGAGAAATCGTACCGTCCTTGTCGTATTTGTTGAAGATGGTGTCCATGCCGATGGTGTGCAGCTCGCCGAAGCTGAGCGTCATGTCGTGGTTGTGGTCCAGCGCGTTGAACAGCGTCTCGTCGCCGATGTGGGCCACGAACTCCTGCAGACTGAAATGGTTGTCACCTGTAATAAAACATGAATTCGATAAGATATTGGACTTTTCATTTTCACACCCAGAAATGCTTACCTTGCGTTTCGATCCCGTCCGTACTTGCTTCTCGTCGCTAAGTAGGCGAGAGACATTCCTGGTTGTGAAAAAGAAAACTCCTATGTTCTACCAACCTGATGAAGTTATGTTCGGTAATGAAAACTAAAGCAAGCCAGCAAGCCCGAGGAAAGCTCAAAGGAGGTCCATCAACTATATTTCAATATAGCTAAAAACTCCTGCAGGCTGAAATGGTTGTCACCTACAAGGAAAACATGAGTATAAGTGGTCCGATAAGATAATGGAAACAAAAGCACGGGTCCAAGGAAAGCTGCTAGCGTCAGCTCTTCGTCTCGAGTAGTATATTTCAATAAAGCAAGAAACTCAAGCAAGTCGAAATGGTTGCCACCTGTAAGAAAAACATGAGTAAGTCGTTCGATAAGATAAAGGAAAGCTGCTGGCGGTCCATCAACTCTTCGTCTCGAGTAGTATATTTCCATAAAGCAAGGGAAACATCGTTTGATGTTATAATGAAAACTAAATTATATGGTCCATAGTGACTCCATACCCACACAGAATACATTATTCATTCAGTTTATGTTAAGTTATACCTTTTTTTTTCTGTAACCTGATTTGTTATGATTTTGTAAGGGCTCCTTTGGAAATCAGTTACTCACTACATTAACTGAAGGGACCACCGTAAAGATTCATAAATAAATAATTAGGAAGGCCTGGTGGTGGCTATAATAGTTAGCTTCCACTGTATTATCATGATGCGTTTTATTTCCAAGTTCGTGCACGAAGGCTAATTGCAACATGAAACAATACATAAAAAAGTATACAGACAGTGCAAGTTAACAATGGTGACAAGTGGAACAAGTGACTCTTCTGTGAACTGCTACGGAATACAATCTACGCTTTTTGGGCTTGACTTCTTTTTTGGAAGCAGTGGAAGAAAAAGAACGGTACCGTCATCGTCCAAGGCGACCAGGACCTCGTGCACATTCATGACGAGTTCCACCTCAGCCAGGGACAACTTGCCGTCACCGTCTGCATCCAGACCCCCGTGCACAAGGATCGGGTTGGTCAAGATGGCGTTGTACACGTAGTAGATACCGTCGGTCTCAGAACCCGTCAGGTAGCCGTCACCTGAGATCAATTGAACAACAAACGTAAGACAAAGAAAAAGACCCTTTTTACACAGCTCTGCTGCTAAGCTGAGGTCATGGCTATTAGCATAGATAAAAAAAAAAAAACACAACTAAGTGATTTATTCAACCGACGTTTCGGTGACCATCTGTCACCTTTATCAAGGCAATTCTGACTGGTTCACATTGCACTGCAGCACAGGTGTCGCTGCTTATACTTATAGATACGTTCCCAAACGTAAAGTATTTGCATATATACACAGTTACAGGGAACAGCATGTGATATCAGGAAAACGTGCCGTCCAAGTCGTAGAAGTCGAAGATCCTGTCCAGGGAGGTCGCGGACGTGACCTCATCATAGGATAGCTTGCCGTCCATGTTGGCGTCCAGTCGGTCAAAGGTCACTTGGGTATCGTTGCCAAATATGGGGGCCAACTCTTGCACGGTGAAGAATCCGTCCCCTGCGCACGGACAAAACGAGTCGGAATTAATTCGCAAGGGAAGTACAAGTAGCCATCGACATGATAGTGTATGCGATCGGTGCAAAATATAGCCACAATTGCGCAAACTGCTCACGGCGCCGAGTTAAGATTATTCGGGGTCCCGGCCGGGCCCCAAAAATAACCCAGCAGCCACAGGGTACACCACGGGGCCACGTAGGGGGCACGCCCGAAAGTGCAAAAAACAAACCCGTCAACTACCCAACGGGGCCCCTTTATTCGATTGGGACCTAAGCATAAGTGAAGTGTTCCTACCGTCCATGTCCATGGCGATCATGGACTCGTCCAGAGTCATGGCGCCCAGCACCTCCAGCTTGGACAGCTTGCCGTCTCCGTTGGCGTCGAGAAGGTTGCTGATGGCGGCGTCCGGGTTCTTGATGGTGTTGTAGATGTAGTTCATCTGGTACGACTCCGTGGCGTCCAGCATTCCGTCGCCTGTATACAACACATAGGACAAAGGGTTAACATGCCAGGTGCAGTAGAGAAACGGAGACAGCAAAAGACTGTAGCACTAAATGCACCCCTAACCACACAGCGCTCATGCAGTGTGTACAACAGGGTGTGCAAATCCAGAGCTGGACTCTCAAGCCACATCAAAGAGAACTCCAGAGGCGCACAGATAGCCTTCCGGGACTGGGCTGCTAAAGAAGAAGAAGAAGGTCCATGTTCGGACACATTCTATGAATGCCGACTGACACACCTGCACTGCAGGCTTTGGACATGGTCTTGACAGGACCTAATACATACAGATCCGGGAAAGGAAGGCACTGCAAAAACTTATTGAGTCTGCAGAGGGCAGACCTGAAAGAAAGAGGACATTAAGGACCGTTGCGGTCAAAAATAAAACTAAGGGAGCTAAGGAAGCTTGTGATGAATCGGACAAAGTTGAGAGAATTAAAGAAAGACCGATGGCAGCAGCAGAACACAGTGGACTACTAGTACTATGACAAAGTGTAGCGGTAAAGGGAGTCTCATGTCCTGTTTGAGGCCGTAGGGGCAGTGGGTTGCAAAAGTTAATGCACTGTGTCTAGGACACGTTATCGGACGACGGAGCCCATTCCTCTCCTTCCACCGCGCTTTACCTCCCCAGCTTAAGTAAGGTAACTATTTTTACAGCCGGGTAAAATGAGGAAAGTCGTCTAAAGTGCCTTTCCCAATGGCCCAACTACTTGTTCATCTTGATTATCGAACCAAAAAAGCGATTATTGTTCCAACCACAAACTTTACCTATGGGCCCTATCATACTTGTGCGTATATTGAAGTGCGTATGAGTTGCGCATTAACATTTTTTTTTTGTTTAAGTTTGCGTGGAAGAAGTTGTTTTCTACTTTGACCCATCGTTGCACAGCCTGGTTATTGAACCAAAGAAATGACTTATTCGGCTGCAAACATAAGCTAAACCAAAAATATGTTGATACGCAACTCATCACTCACTCACTCTCTCCCATAGCTTAGTCAGCCGTCGGGGCAGCATAGCTCTCAGTGAAAGCTCTCCACTGCTGGCGGTCTTCCGCCAGTCTGGTCATCTGGTTGGCTGAATGACCGGTCCATTTCATACGGACTTGAATATATACACAAGTGTGAACGGCCCTTAAGGACATGAAATTCAGATACAACATACCGTTCTTGTCGAAGAGGTCGAAAAACTCCCTGAGAGTGAGCCCGTGCTGGACCTCCCCGAAGCTGAGGTGGTCGTCCCCGTTGTTGTTCAGTTGGTAAAAGATAGATCCGTCACCAAAGAGTTCCACGATCTGTGGCAAATACAGGAACTGGTCGCCTGTAAGAATAGGTTAATTCAAGTTAAAGTTCCTTCCCGCACTGATGGTGCAGAGGGCGGCGCCCGTCTCCGTTTCAAGCTCTTGGGCCACACGACTTTGTGCAGTGGTCCAATGTTAGTGTTTTATGTTTAACTGCCATAGTCTTTCCCAAATGCTGAGTGCTAAGCAGAGGAAGCAGTATGTACAATATTTAAAGTCTTTGGTATGACTCTCGGCCGGGGATCGCGAACTCACTACGTACCGTGTACATGTGCAGGGTACCAGTGGACTAGCCCCCTGCTGTAGTGACTTGCACAAAGTTGTGTGGCCCAGGGCTACAGAAATGGAGATGAGCGCCGCCTTATGCACCTTCGGTGCGGGGAGTACTTTTAACTTTAACATGTGCAGGGCGAACACTCTGCCAACTAGGCCATTTCAGCGGTGTAAGAACAAAACCAAGAGTAAAATTAACTGCCTAACATTTGTGTAAAACACAGCACATGAAAACGTCTGCTAGTTAACACATATTCTAGGAAACAGATTCCCTTGTTATATCTGATAAGTTTAAGTTTGGAATGTGTTAATGCTATCAACTATATTTTGTGTTTCGTGTACAGGAGTGTCTATCAAACGTTTTGCTGTGCAATAGAATATCCTAAACTGAACATTGTCAGAATGCTTGGAATGTGTTACGACGGTCCCCAATTTATGCATCTTAATTTCAAGTAAATTCAATATCTATCTAACAACACGAAATGTGCCGGAAGTTGGGAAGATTTGGGGTCTTCGAACAAAACATTGTTACAGCAGCAATTCTAACGTCCGAATCTGTTATTCGAATTCTATGGAAGCCCCTGTGATACAAGTAGAACGGCTTGTGATAACCAAAAATGTTACCCTGGTCCGGAACACCCGTATCAAACGTTATCGCGGCCCTGGTATGATATAAATTGAAGTACCGTCTATGTCCAGGGCGACAAGAGCGTCGTGCAGAGTCATGGCGTGGAAAACTTCATCGTAGGAGATCAATCCGTCTGCGTTGATGTCCAGGACGTCTGACTGCCTGCGTGTAACATAGAAATAGAAATAGAACCTGTAATCTCTCTATTAGACCACAATGACTCGGTTTTTTTTCCATGGATAACATCATCTGGACACCTCAAAGCTGATTCCAACATTGGCCACAAACAACAACAAAAATACAGATACATGAATTTTGCAATCTAACTCATCACGAAGATTATTAAATACGAAACATGTAATAACGCTGTTGTCCCAATATTTCAACAAAAAGGAAGAAATTTTAATGCAAAAGTTTAAAAACTCTGTACGTACCTCCTCACTGGAGACGCTGACGCCAGGGCAACGAACAGTAGAAGAAACGGCGCCATAGTTGATGCCAAGAGCTGAATAGTCACTTGAAGTCGGGAGAAACTAGTTTGAGATGAAGGCAAAAAATGTTCCTGATATACTTGTCATGTGGGAAGTGCAGCAGCTTGTTATATAGATATAAAATGTTACGTCAATAAAAATGACTGAGTAACGTTCTATTCTCGGACCAGTGTCAATGCGTTATCAGGTTTATCATGATACTACGGAGGCGAGGCCCCTCTCACTGGACCCACGACGCGTTAGCGACCTCGAGCTCGCTGCGTCCTAGATTGAATTTGAGTTAGCTTTGACTTTACAATGGGGCTACCATACAAAACGTACAAGTATGACTAAAAAGATTTTAAAAAATCAAACAAAGCGTAAAAGATTCGTTTTTTATCGATGAAATTCGTTTAGTGCGGTGTCAAATCACTCGGTCGCAGCGAGGTCGCCAATTAAGCTGTCGCGGGTCCAGTGAGAAGGGGTCATCTGGGGACTTAAAGGACAAGAAAGCAGGACCCACGGTTCTCCTCCTATAAAAACTATCTTCTGTCAGGGAGTTGTTAGCTAAATTGACTCCAACCCTCATCCCAACATCATAAATGGATTATCCTCTGTAGGGGATCTCTACCCGTCTGACTCAAAGAACAATAGAATCTGATCAGAGCAGACAACAGGAAATCATTTGCAAATATTAACTGACGTCTCAAGGTTTGAAAAATCCTGTATTTCTCTCACTAGTTTTTGAAGAAAACATTGTTAGACCAACAAAATAACCCAGATACATGTAGGTGTAACAAAGCCACATAATCAATACAATACGTAACTTTGCTAGGCAACTTTCCGAAAATCATAACATTGTGTTTTCAACTGTCAAAGCAACCCCTTCAAAGTTGGAATTGTATCTATATTTTCCTAAGAGCTGAATTAGCTTTGATAGCTGTGTGTCTAGAAGTATGACTTATACCATTGTGGTGACTACTTGGTAGTCTAAGAAACCGTATAGACTCAGGGGCTCTGTAGAAATGTAATTTGTATACTGACAGTCAATGTCTACCAGTGAGACATTCTACCAGTGAGCATGGCAGGCCAGTGTTGTAATTGCTTCATATTCTTGGTTAGGTACTACAAATCTGACTTGTTTATGTGCAATTATACTTTGATTCCTTTTATACACTATATGACTTCAAACATGTGCTGAAGTAACTTCAATACTTGGTAAATTGTCTTAGCCAGCGAGCCCCTTCACTGATGTGAACACCACGGCATTCAGAAGCAGACTGAGGTCTGGGAGTTTACGTTAGCTGAATTTATTGGGTGGTTTTATAGTCCAGCCTTGCTCTTTAAAACCTGGTTCGAAAATCTTCTAAGAATTTTGATGTAGGAAGATCGTCGTCATATGTGCTTTTTTGTAGAAGGTCTTCTAAAAATCTGTGACTTGTTCTAAGGTTTGGTGGTAAGTTTCCAGTGCGAATTCCTGAATCTGGAGTAAGTTGTGAGTGAGGCTGTGTTTATACATATTGTTGCCTTCGGGTTTCAATAATAAATGCTTAACCACTGGCATATGTATTCCCAAATACCCCCTTGGTAACCCTGGTATTCCGTGTGGCAGCCTCTAGATATGGACCTCAAGCCGCATCCCGTATGTCGATGTCAGTAGCCTTAGATGAAATAATAAATTTTACTGTAAAGGCAATAGCAGGAGGATTCTATGATATAAATACAACCTTGCGCCTTGCACGGTACGGGGATATCTAGCGATGTCAACACGGGAAGCAATGGGTTCTCCTACTCCACTCGGTCCTGTCCTCCATCAGTGAGCGAAGTTCTGCTGTAGTGATGTTAAACAGGTTGACTACAAACGTGTTCATCGTGATATTACGGAAATCTCCAACCCAACGGCCGTTCATGCAAACACTCTTAAATTTTGATGGTTCGATGTTCAATGATACCTGAAGTGTGTATATTTTGTGCAGATGTCTATGTTATTAAACAATATTATTATGGTTTATGTAATTTCAGGAAATTCCTAATTTTGCTGTCATTTGTGTCGTATGCACTTTAATTCTAAGCTATGTCGAAGTCTTTTGGTTGTATCAGTTAGATACTATCCTAGGCGATAGTTCTAGAGGGATGGGGTAGTCTCAAAAAGTAGCGGGTCAGGGGCCGTGAAACTCCGTCAGAGGCCGGGTAAACATGTGAACCGAAGACTGCGCTTTGATATATTGCATTTCGTGCCGCAATTGACTCAAAACGAGCAACTTTTTAACATTTTCGGCCTTACTTATTTTAGACGATTTTGCTGTATTGCGGTCAGGAGCTGCACCGTGCGGTCAGGAGCTGCACCTACCGTGCGGTCAGGAAATGAGACCGTGCAGTCAGGAAATGAGACCGTGCGGTCAGGAAATGAGACCGTGCGGTCAGGAAATGAGACCGTGCGGTCAGGAGCTGCATCGTGCGGTCAGGAGCTGCATCGTGCGGTCAGGAAATGAGACTGTGCGGTCAGGAGCTTCACTTATGCTAGGGTTACATTTCCTAACCCGGGCCCGGCTGGGTTGTTTGCGGAAACGAAAAATCAAAGTGTGTGTCAATAGATTTGCACAAGTTAGTATGCTCTTAAATAATTTTGGGTACGTTTTGTGTTTTTTTGTGTCTTTATATCATACTTTTCGTTTTCAAAGACTGCCCGGTCGGGCCCCGGATTTGAAATGTGACCCTAGCATTATACGGGTGTATTTGTGCACTGTTATACAGGTAAATGACCTTCCCCTGATTGCGCTGTGCAGTTCGCTCTAATCTCTAGGTCTATTCTTAACTTTTATGTTTATTCTTTGTTTTGATTAAGATATTTGCATGAAGGATATCTATGTGGCTCTGGCAAACACTATAGATATCGTATATCTATATGACCTTGTCATCCACCGGCGTGGCCGTTCTGTGTTTACTGAGCGCGAGGCGTAATAGCAGCATGTTATGATATCAGTGACTAGTTTGCAAATGTCGATGGTGATTTGGTCATATACCATTTACTGCATGAATGAATACTGTAATTTCACTACTACTGTACATTTTTCTTCATTTCTTTTCAATCTTTTTTGCGTCTGAGATTTAGATTATCTTGGCCAGACTCGGTCTTCGAGGATAGCTGCCCCTGAAGCACGTTAGATAAGCCACCACATGTGCATTTTTCTACAAGACTGGAAGTTCTTCCGTGAGTGTAGCGAATCTTACAAAGGTGGTATCTTACACATTCAGCTGGTTTATCAGTGAATACCGGTTATTTAAAACAAATATAAAGATTGCTATGACCCCCATTAAGCATCCCTGTAGTACTTAACACAATGACACAGTAAGACAAGAAAAAAAATTGGGAATATTGAATGCATTAAATAATTGTATTTGATTCTTGCTGCGACATTTTGCAGGCGTTAGTTTCGCTGTTTGCATTGCTTGCATGCTGATGAAGAATTTAGATCTGTAGTCGCAAACAGACCCAAAGTCACCGGAGGATACAACTGTAATGAGAAGGAAAAGACCATGTCAGCCGACTACAAAATCCCACCCAGTAATATAAGGGGAAATTCAAACTCTACAACTGGATAAAAATTCGGAGATTTATTTCCGGACGTTTCGAGTGACATCCATCACTCTTCTTCAGCGTCACTTAAGTGAACTAGCAGAACGAACCAGTACTTATATACAATAACTAGAAAAACTGGTTTTTACATGGCAAATCACACAGTCATGCATAAGCGACATTGTAATGTAAAATAAGTTAGGAAGATTCCTATGGTAAGACAACACATTGTAATGTAAAATAAGCTAGGAAGGTTCCTATGGTAAGACAACACCATAGGAAAGGTTCACTTTAGTGACGCTGAAGAAGAGTGATGGATGTCACTCGAAACGTCCGGAAACAATAAGTCTCCGGATTTTTATCCAGTTGTAGAGTTTGAATTTCTCCTTATATATTGTTTACCTGGATGTCTAACCTTCACAAACCCACCCAGTAATGTTCAGGGAAAACATGACAATTGCTGGTAAAGCTATACAGAACTTGCGATGTTGCATGCTGAAAACATCAGTCAGCCAAGTGGCAACATACTGAAGCCTAGGTCAGTGTTACGTTTGTGAAGGTTAGACATCCAGGTAAACAATATATAAGGAGAAATTCAAACTCTACAACTGGATAAAAATTCGGAGATTTATTTCCGGACGTTTCGAATGACATCCATCACTCTTCTTCAGCGTCACTAAAGTGAACTAGCAGAACGAACCAGTACTTATATACAATAACTAGAAAACCCGGTTTTTACATGGCAAATCACACAGTCATGCATAAGCGACATGGTAATGTAAAATAAGTTCGGAAGATTCCTATGGTAAGACAACACATTGTAATGTAAAATGATTTAGGAAGGTTCCTATGGTAGTTCTGGTTCTAAGTACTCGTTCGTTCTGCTAGTTCACTTTATAGGTCAGTGTTAGCTCGTGAAGTTTTGTAATGAACAATTCTTGTCGTAATTTCTAGGATCCCTCGGACAAAAGATTGTTGTAGCAACGTTGGAACTGTGGCTGAGGAATCTAAAGGAAAGGTTCTCCCCCCGAAAGACGATGTTTGAAATAATTTGTAAAGTAATTATTTTCATATATTGGAAGAAGATGGCGATAGTTACATAGGCACCAGAATGACGATATTCAATATAATTCGTAAAGTAATCATTTTTATATTTTGGAAAAAAGATGGCGATACTTACGTGGGTACCATGATGACACTGTTTATAATAATTTGTTAAGTAATCATTTTTATATTTTGGAAAAAGATGGCGATACTTACGTAGCCACCAGGATGAAAATGTTTACAATAATTTGTAAAGTAATTATTTTTATATTTTGGAAAAAGATGGCGGTACTTACGTAGGCACCAGGGTGACGATATTTTTACAACGATTTGTGAAGTTTTGTTTCTATATAGCGGAAGAAGATGGCGATACTTACCAGAATGACGATATTTGATATAATTTGTAAAGTTATCATTTTTATATTTTGGAAAAAAGATGGCGATACTTACGTGGGTAACAGGAAGACAATGTTTGACAATAATTTATAAGTAATTATTTTCATATAGCTGAACAACATGGCAATACTTACGTGGGTACCAGGATGACGATGTTTAGTTTCCCGTGTTGACGTCATTCACCGCATTCATGGCCAGGAACTGGTCATAGATGAACAACATCTTATCCGCTTCGCTTCCAATCAGGAACCCGTCGCCTGGAAACAGCCAATCCGGAGTTAAAATCAACACGGGACACGGTAATAAATAGTAAATACTATTTACGCCGTAAGCTAATCGTGAGAATGCCGTAAGCTAATCGTGACAAAGCCGTAAATTAGTCGTGAAAACATCGAGAGGTACTCTTCCCCTGGTATCCGGCAGTCCACCGGGGCCCGGCCGGGGCTACACTCCCTACGGGCATCGGCGCAAATGTCACTATGACATAAGCAACATTGGAAATCGTACCGTCTTGGTCATGGTAGTTGAAAATGTTGTTCAGGCCGATGGTATGTACCTCGCCGGTACTCAGCCACATGTCACCGTTGTGATCCAGGATGTTGAAGAGATTCGAGTCTCCCATGTAGTCGACAAACTCCTGCATGGTGTAATGGCCGTCACCTACAGGATAAACATGACTGTCAGATCTAATTGGGAAACAGAGATCCATGACGTCACATAATGCAATCACCAGGTGAGAGTTTCAAACGGTGGAAGATCCCTGACTTAACTATGACGGACTTAGTGTAAAACAAGTGAGAGCTGGATAAAGTTAAAATCCTGGACACTGAGCCGAACTTCGTTGCAAGAGGCATCAAGGAAGCCATTTACATCAGGGCCCTACGACCATCCCTCAACAGAGACGGCGGGCGCCACAGACTTTCCGCTACTTACGATCCACTACTCACGGAGTCACGTGTGCTATCTGCATAACGTGACGTCATCCCAGCGGTGGATGGATCACTCCTTGACAAAGACCGATGTCGTACGGTCGAAAATTTGGGTAAGTCCAATTTCTTACTATCCACTACTCACGGAGTCACGTGTGCTATCTGCATAACGTGACATCATCCCAGCGGTGGATGGATCACTCCTTGACAAAGACCGATGTCGTACGGTCGAAAATTTGGGTAAGTCCAATTTCTTGTGTTGGAATTTACAGTTAAAACTTGTTTAAGAATGATTTCTATCAACACAGATGAACTTTCAAGCCAAGTGAGAACTTGACTTTGGGGTACATTTAGCATAGTATTATAGGCTTTTCAATTTCAAATGTAGCTTTTCTCTAAGTACCGTCTTGGTCCAAGGCGTCCAGAACATCGTGTATCGTCATAACGATCTCCACCTCGGCCAGGGATATCTTGCCATCACCGTCAGCATCCAGACCCCCGTGCACCAGGATCGGGTTGGTGACGATGGCGTTGTACACGTAGTAGATCCCGTCGGCTTCAGACCCCGTCAGGTAGCCATCAGCTGGGAACATTTGAGTATCAATGGTAAGACAATGTTATTTTTCTACTTATATATCTCACACCATTTTGTGTCTTATTTCACCTAGTTTTATCCTACTTTGTATCAATATGTTTTACGGCTGGTTCTCCTAATTAGGAGAGGAGGCCGTCCATAATCCACACTTAAGAGCATTATGGGATTAGAAACTGGTCTAAGTGGAAAAGACCGGACAGAGATAATGTATAGCCGAGAATACTGGAAGCAGAACTTTGTATATGCTTCAACTCGCTGAGTATGAACATGCAATATACTATGTATGTATGTATGTTTTTCGGACATTGGTTTGCGGAAAACGTACTATGTATTGTGCTTTCACATCACGCGCGACTACAATATATGCTTTGATGAGAATTTACGAATTGAAAGAAAAAAAACAATACCAGGAAAACGAACCGTCTATGTCGAAGAAGTCGAAGATGTTTTCCAGGGACGTCCCGGCGTTGATCTCGTCGAAAGACAGCATGTCGTCCATATCAGCGTCTAGGCGGTCGAACATGGCCTGGGTATCGTTGCCAAAAACGGGCATCATCTCCTGCACGGTCAAGAAGCCGTCCCCTGCACGAACAAATCGATTAAGGGTTTAATTCGCGAGTACAAGAAGCCATCAACACTTTAGTATTCTTTTTTCGCACGGGTTAAACAATACATACAGACATCCAATCACAATACATTAGGATTGTGCTTGGGAAGGGGGGACCAATAAAGTTTCCTCGGCATAACAACGGGTCAAGGATAATAACTATAATAAGTTGAAGAAATAAAACAACAAAGAACAACTAATTAACAAAACAACTAAACGATAACAAATCAATAACTAACAAAAAAAAAACATTAATGAAAGTGAGATAAGAAATAAGAAGGGGCCCAAAATAGAACCTTTAAGAACGTGTGTGGTTAACATGAATAAAAAGACGCCGTAGCTATGTTATTAGTTTGCAATAAAGGAGATAGACCCCCGTCAATCCAGCTCACATCCCACCGCTGCCACCACTCAAGTGAACTAAGGTGTCCCAAGGATAATTCAGCTACCACTTGGGGTCCTGAGTGAAAATGGACATAAGTCGGCCATACACATTTTAAAACGTCTCAAATTTGCAGGGAAGTGAGATTAGATGTATGTCTTTGCGTCTAAGTAAATTTGATATTGTTACGTTACATCCATATGTTTATTTAATTAAAATGATAATGCCATTTTTTTCGGTAGAAAATGTTGTGCGCAGAACCATTCCCGAGGTTCAAAATGTGTAGTTTGTTGTGTAAACCTTCCAACATTTACCTTTAACAAGAAACTGGGTCCTTATATCAATACTACCTTGCCTTCTTCTGAAAAATCGTAATTTGTGTATATTATTGATATTTTTGGGGGGCAGTTCTTTCATAACTGGCTTAAATCAAACCATCGGAATCATTTTACAATACTTTCGCCAGACTTTTGTGTATAGCAGGACATGGTCATTCATATAATTACTTTTTTATTCTTCCTAAAAGGTTACTATGGTCCTTTAAAATGGTTTAAAGTTTGTACTATAAAATTTACCAGGAGTGGAACATTTTCCTCACTTTCTCCCATCAATCAACTTGACAGCCTGATCACTTAGGCTATTTAGCACCTCTTTGTGAAGCAATTATAAGTTATCCGCATTTGCATCAGGGTTCAGCTTGTGTATGTTTCATTCATTGTTATGTGTAGTTTGGTGTGTCAGGATTGTCTAGCGGCTGTTTTCACCGGACCATACTGCAATGTTCACCAAAATAAATGTTCACCAACGTTCACCAAACACACAAAAATGTCACAAAATGGCAGTTGGCAAATGAATAAAAGTTCAAACATCTCTTTTACTTCTTAGCCGTTAAAGTATAACCTGTACTTGTGTAGACAATAAATAATCTAAGGCGATAAGAATCATCGAATTCTCGAAAGTTTATTCTGATGATAGCAGGGAGACCTAAAAGACCATCACGGTCTCGCTGTTTGCCGCGCGGGGTACTGTAGTGAGGTCCCGGAACTGAATTCGGCAGCGTACTGTGTAAAAAGTGCACTTTACATTTGATGTAGGGGTATGAAATTTTGGATGTGAATCGATCGGTAATTATTGAAACCATTGTAATTACAGTGTAGGCTTCTTTATGCTAGCCTCCTTCGCAGACTTTTTGGAACGGCGGCGTGTATATTCGGGGGAGGGGGGTGACGCGATCATCATGGATGAAAACTCCCTCGGCGGCGAGAGTCCCTTGCCGGCATTAGAGAACTCTGGTCCGTGTAAGAAATCGCGTCACCCCCCTCCCCCAAATATATACGCCGCCGTTTCAGGAAGTCTGCGAAGGAGGCTATTTTTATGTCTAGTGTATCTGTAACAATTTGAATCGATGATAGAGAGCTGGAAGTTTTTTTAAAAAGCTCATTTTAAGTGGTACATTTGTCGGTTACACCTCACTCAAATAACAAACATTGTTTGTCTATCGTATCTTTAAAATTTTAGTCGACTGTTTTTTGCCTAAAGTGTCACGCCCTTAGGCAGAGATATTCACCTTGATTCATATCATCAGACTACGTCGGTCAGAGTTTTGTCTTCTCTATAATGTATGTCATTAATCGGTATGGCTACGTAAAACAATTATGGCAAGATCTGATCCAAAATCGCTCTCACAGAACACAAGCGTCAAGAGCAGCTAATTTGTTATCTCCAATATGTATTGTGATTTACGTCAACTCGACGCCTTCTGTCTAAACTATCAGGCATAGAATCGTTATAGGTAGTCAAATTAAATCTACACTAAGAATATACAACGAAAACAAGTAAAAATGTTCCTTCAATCAGATTTACCTTGATGTTTATGATAAAAACACTGTCACGCATTTTGAAACAAAGGAACTTGGTTCAACCCAAGCGCTGATTTTAGAGGGCCGGGATTTCTCATGTACATGTCCCCGGGAGGTGCACCAATTAGCTCACCAGGAGAAATTAGCGCGCGATTCGGATGCAGAATATGGGCGGGACCGGAGGGCGGTGCACTGCACTCAAACTACTGAATATTTACAAGCGACAGGCTCCGCTTGGTTCATTACAATATTAAATTGCTTAATCACCATATTCAAATGGGGTATTTGGTGAGAATGGCATGGACAACCCGTGGGACACCTTAGTTGCGCTGAGCAGTGTTAAAGTAGTTAATGCACTACTCTGAGAGAGTAAGGAATAAGGTCTTCACTCGTGGCTTGCCTGGTGAGAAGTGATCTGGATAGGCGAGGGCTTATCTTCTTTATTCCAAACTAATCAGTAGCAGATTTCTGGTGTCTCTGACCATCAATAAAAAAAATTAGCGGTTCTCAGTGGCAAATGTGCTAGATGTTGGCACATCGGCAACCAAATCCGTAGGGTGTTTTTGGCACCCAGTTCGACAGATTAGCCGAGTAGGCTCGGTGGGCGTCACTCCACCGTCCGGGAAGGTAGTGTAAAGTGCCTTTCCCAAGGGCACACCGTCGGGGCATGGTGAGTATCGAACTCGGGACCTACAGATTCCGAGTTCAACGCTCTAACCGTTACGCCACGCCGCCGGTCTATTGATCACCAATAGAGAGTTACAACTAAAACAGCTTGCAGCACCATCGTACCGTCTGTGTCCATAGCGAACATGGCCTCGTCCAGCTTCATGGCACTCAGCACCTCCAGCTTGGACAGCTTGCCGTCTCCGTTGGCGTCGAGAGCGTTCATGATGGCGGCGTCCGGGTTCTTGATGGTGTTGTAGATGTAGTTCATCTGGTACGACTCCGTGGCGTCCAGCATTCCGTCTCCTGCAGACGTTAAATATCAATCAATCAATCAAACAACCAACCAACTAACCAATCGATCAATAAATCAATACATCATTTGACGGCTTCAGGTGCTGATGCATAGCGGCTGTAGACATGTCCCTCACAAGGCAAGAAAGTTCTATTTCTTTGGCATGGGACCTCCAGTTTACTTTCGTGACCCCAAGACCTATAAATGTGTCGATGGCATAAGATATGATGAAGTGAAATGGCCAGAGAAGTTATAGATATATGTAGTCAGTACGATACCGAAAGATTCGCACTTCCTAAACATTTTAAAGCACCTGAGCACTACCATATGTCATGACTGTCCTGAAGATTTTTAAACCTGCCCATTGGTGAAGTGGTGAAAAACAAAGGGCTATCCCTGACAAGGACAATGTGGGGGCGTGCATTCTGAGGCAGCAGGGAGAATGTTAGAATGGCAGAAAACGCTGTAGCCTGGATGCCAGATTCGCAATATCTAAAATGTCTATCGAAAAACATACCATTCTTGTCGAAGAGGTCGAAAAACTCCCTGAGGGTGAGTCCGTGTTGAACCTCCCCGAAGCTGAGGTGGTCGTCCCCGTTACTGTTCAGCTGGTAAAAGATGGATCCGTCACCGAAGAGTTCCACGATCTGTGGCAAGTACAGGAACTGGTCGCCTGTAGGAACAGGTTAAGGCAAGTTAAAGTCCCCCCTTCACCAGATTGTGTATAGGGCGGCGCCACTCTCGGTTTCAATAGCTTTTGGATCAAACAAACTTTTTGTCACTTTTAAATCTGTGCGATCACTACAGTAGGGATCTTGTCCACTGGTGTGTACGTGGCGTGTTCAACTGCCATACTCTTTCCGAATTCCCAAATTCTGAGTGCTTAGCAGAAAAATCATTATGTACCATTTATAAAGTCTTAAAGAACTCACTACCTATACCATGTGCAGCACTGTACAGACTAGACCATTCATCTTCCTTTTTTATTGCACCGGTGTAAGAGCAAGATCACGAGTCAAATGAACTGACCAATTTTTATATAAAACATAACATATGGAAACTTAAGTCATTTAACGACTATTTTAGGAAAAGGAAAGTATTCCCTCGTGTACGAAGTTTACAATTTGTTCATTCTTTTTAACTATATTTTGTGTTTCGTATACAGAAGTGTCTATCAAACATTTTGCTGTGCGATGCAATAAAATATTCTAAACCGAACATTGTCATTGGAAAATCAACACAAAATGTTTGAAGGAAAGGTATTTTGAAGTACCGTCTATGTCCAGGGCGACAAGAGCGTCGTGCAGAGTCATGGCGTGGAAAACTTCATCGTAGGAGATCAGTCCGTCTGCATTGATGTCCAGGACGTCAGTCTGCCTGCGTGGGAAATGGATATAGAACCTGTAAACTCTTTATAAGGCCACACTGACGTGCATCTTTTTTTTTATAGATGACATCATCTGGACACCTTCAAACTGATTCCAAAAATGGCCGCCCAAAAAATAACTGATACACGAATCCTGCAATCTAAGATTCTAACTGATCACGAAGGTAAGAACACACGGAACATCAAAAAAAGGTTTTCCCGACATTTCCCAACAGCGTTCCTACATTTTTGATAGTTTCGACGTATGGAGTGCCAAAATGTAAACCTCAAGGCCTGCAATATCGACGTTTGTCTATTTTTGCTTCATTTATAGATGAACCGTTAAGGCTTTGTGCAACACATGATTGTAGCTGGAACATGATGCACGATGCGAAAGTACGGTTTAAAAGACAACAAAATAAACGTTGTTCTTTTCCTATGGAATTTGTCGCGCGATCTTTCACTTCTTCTGTTCCATTTAGAAAAGGGGTACCCGGGTGTCAGGTGTGACCATTCCTTTGTAATATATGTAATATAACCAGTCACCTCTGCATGCCTATGAAGCAGGTGTGTTCTATACGACGAATGGCGGTTATACCGGCTGAACAATTCAGATTCATCTTAATCAACAATCAACAATGAGAAAAGAAATATCAACACAGAATCTCAACGTACCTTCTCACTGGAGAAGCCGACGCCAGGGCAACAAACAGCAGAATCAAAGGTGCCATTGTTGATGTCGGGTACTGGTTGTCACTTGAAGTCTGGAGAAACTAGTTTGAGATGAAGGCAAAAAACTTCCTAATATACGTGTCGTGTGGGAATTACAACAGCTTTTTACCTCTCTCTCCCACTCTATACATATATGTATAAGGTTCGTCAATGTCTTTCGTCCTATTTTCGTCCCGTCGTCAATGACGCTCTCAGGCTTATCACAGACTAGATCTAGATCATGTGGATCACGTCCATCAGAAGGTAAGAAGGTGGTGCGAGTCTCCAAGCAGTTCGTCTGTTTTGAAGTAGGACGTTCGTCGATGTGACAAATTGTGACTTGTTTTCACGTGTTGTGATATGTTTATAAATATTGCTAGACGGTCTCTGAATTTTCAGTAACTTATCATTATTGAGTATTCTTAGATCTTCAGTTGCGTACAATTTTATTTGCTTATGTATTGGCATGTGTGTACTGGAGACACCCTTTATTTGGGAAAAAAATTGGTGTCAGATTTCATTGGCAATAGATAGAAAAATAAGTAATGATGTAACGGCAATAAAAGAAGAGCTTTATGATATCAAAATAAATTGACTACATACGTCTTCATTATAATTTTATGATTATGATAATTTATGATATTATGATAACATTATAATAAATTTCTCACCTGACATACTCCCTGAAACATACATTTAAGTCCTTGACTTCTTGCGTTACGCAGTAACCGCCCTTTTCTACGTTTATTCTTAGCTTATCTATTTACTCATAATGTTTTGATAAGGATATTTGGCAGGATATTTCAGTCTGTGACTCAGTCCAAAACATGTAATATTTATGTATGTATGTATGTATAACCTTCTTACGTACCGGCAAGGCCTTTTTATGTTTACTCTGGCAGAGAAAACATTATAATTATAGAATTATGTCAAGAATGATCAGATGCAAGTGGCTGGTGTAATTTATTTGTAATGTTTTGCTGTTTACTTATCATCTTTGGGTAGCCTGGGTGCCATCCCATTACTACCGGGGCTACTACACTCGCTGTCCTGAGTTTTCTTCAGGGCACCCAGGCTAATTTTTGGGTGTAAAATTTGCATGATTTATTCTTGGTAAGACTTTTGTTGGCACGTGACGTCACAGCCACCGCGCCTGTTGGTTGAAGCTGGAGGAGTAAGACATCGTCATATGTATGACGTCATACTTTCGTGACTGAATTACTTTTGCAAATTTAAATCTGTGACTGTATTACATTACTAACCCATACTATTAACAACATAGCATAAACCATTCAGTTTACCAATTCCACGTTACCTGGCAACTTATAGATTTAACAATTCAACATGGCGGATGACCATTACGTCATGATCACTTGAGTGCAGACACTCTAAATTGTCATGTCAATAAGTATGGGTTTCGTATCAGTGAAGATGGTATCATTACAAATTATTTCTGTCATATTGCGTAACAAAGCCTTGGCATTCTAACCTTACCACACGCCCAAAGCAGCGTGACCTGTGGTGACCTCATCGTTTATCCGGCTTCAATGTAGATTTAGCATCATGCTGCGGATACGGTACTAGCTTAGCCTATACCAGGTCCCGCGGATGGCTAGAAAAATAGTAGAAATTGGCTAAATAGAGTGAATAGGGAGTCGGCAAAGGACGTAGGGGCCATTTGCCGTCCACGCTTTGCATTTTGTCATCCGAGAGATCGCATACTGCAAGGAGGTTGCATACTGTAACTTCCATAGCGGATTAACTTCTCTGGCATGTTATCCGTCGATTTGGCCAATTTCTAAGATTTTTCAGCAACCTGTGGAGCCTGGTAGAGGCTAGTGCTAGCTGAGTGACCTAAATGTCACGGCCTCGCGTACGCTTATGCTTCGGTTACAGTTTAAAGAGGGGCTCACGCTGGGTAGTTTACAGGCTTGTTTTGCACTTTCGGCCGTGACCCCTACATGTACGTGGCCCCTTGGGGCACCCTACACGGCTACCGGGCTATTTTTGGTACGGCCGGGCCCCGGGATGTTTTCAACTAGGAGTTTAAATCAACCTGGGTCCCGGTAGCAAATAGACGTCCCACGCTTATCGTGAGAACACCGAAAGGTACCCCCTCCCCTTATCCAGAAGTCCACCTGGACAAATTTGCAGCTTCGGGCCCGACCGGGGCTACACCCCCTACGGATACCGCACATACGCTTTTAGGATTTTATTGGAATTGCAACAGTGCAATACACGTGGGACACAGGCAGCTATTGCTGATGCCGTGACCCACACACATAATGTACCCGTTTTTTTACACTTGGGTGGAGTGGGGAAAATCGTGTTAAGTGCCTTTCCCAAAGGGACAAGATCGGTGGCGTCAGGGGATTCGAACCCGGGAGTCGAAAATCCTAGTGACGTTACGCCACACGACCCCGCTTTGTTCGTTGTTTTAATAATGTGCACGTGTGTTGTGCCTGCTCTGATTTACAAAAGAGCACTGCGCCCTCTAGCGAAATTGTACCCAATTGCGTGTTGATGAGAGTTCCACTACAGCTGTAGTTAAAAGTAATTCCGCTAGATGGCAACGGAACTTAATACACATGTGTACCATTTTCAAATGACGCACTGCACCTAACGCGCTCCCCACATCAGCAATTATTTCTACATTCGTTAGTTCATCTTCTTTACTGCTTAGCCCAGTATGAAGTGGATTATTGGCAGATTCTAGTAGGTTTTCTCAAGAACTGTAAATGTTTGTTTTATCAGAGAAGTGGTGATTATGCTCGTAGAAAACTGTGTAATGAATGCTAGGGTTACATTTCCAATCAGGGGCCCGGCCGGGCAGTCTTTGGGAACGAAATCGAAAAGTATGATACAAAGGACAACAAAAACACAAAAAGTACCCAAAATTATCTAAGAGCATAGCCTGTGCAAATGTATTGACATACGCTTTGATTTTTCGTTTCCGCAAACAGCCCGGCCGGGCCCCGGTTAGGAAATATGACCCTAGCATGAGTTTGATGGACAAAAAAGACCAAAAACTACATTGCATTTCATCAGGATTTATTGAGAGTCCTAAGACAGAGACTCTGCTATTCGATGTTCAAGCTGCGAAGATCGTCCGCCTGTAGGTGAAAAAGAACAACGCATTAGCACTGGGTTAGTAGACAATTGCATAAACTTGTTTTCTTTTTTAAAACATCGTTTTCCATTGGTCTTTAGGAGCTGTATAAGTGCGCTGATAATATAAGATAAAGCTTTTAACAATGTTTCCAAGTAATTATAAGTTATGGGTAGAGTAGGAACCTTACTATTTTAACGTAACAAGCACCAACAGAAGTAAGAGAGAAAAAATATCGCAAACCGTTGTGAAAAGAGAAACTCTAGAAAATGCAGCTCACCCGTATGACGTTCCAGCCTGGCTCATTTGGTGTTGACGCCGTTGTTCTGCTCGTAGATCACAATGGAGTAGTACAGAGCAATCACCTTGTACTGTTCCAAGCTCTCCAGGAAGCCGCTTCCTATTTTGGCAGACGGTGATATTAGCGGGTTAGAACGCCAGAGTACGATAAGACACAGTAAGAATCCCATATATATAACGTTACTCCTTACTTTTTGTGGGTTCATTTTGGCTGACCCTTAACACCCTCATCTCGCCCTCCATGAAAAGCGGCCCTGATGGCCGATTAGAGCTTCTTCGAGACTAAATAAAGGCACAAGCCAACAAACAAGACATAAATGGGGTACCGTCAGCGTCGCAGTAGTCGAAGAAAGTCCCCACATCGATGACAGCGCGCATTTCTGCGAAGGTGACGAAACCGTCTCCATCGGCATCCATTCTCAAGAAGTAGGCACGGTCGAAAAACGACAAGATGTCGAGCTCGGTGAACTGGCCATCACCTGTAATAATAATAATAATAACGATTTATTGGTCAGAAATTACCCGTGCAATGACAGCCAAACAATCACATAATACACAACTGATAGATAAATAAAGAATAAAGAACAGATAGATATTTGCTCCACACGTGCACTTTGTGGAACTGTAGCAAGGGTCTGTGCGGCTGCCATTCGACGCCAGCAGATGACCTCATACGGCCAATGAGGTGAAGATAATTTATGATTGTTTAATAGAAAACTAGGTTGTTACTAATACATCAATTAGCTCCTGTTTATCAAGTACAGGAACTACATGTAATGCTGTTCGTCCGAGGGAGTAGGAGGGCATTATCCCAAGTGTTTGAAAGTGCTTGAAACCTCCCTTCCTATTGAGGGTGGGTTTGACTTAACGCGTTGCTGGCTGATCATTAAAAGAATTCTAAAGTGATGTGAGCCAGTTTACTTCAAGTGAACCCAATGAACAGTTGAGCTACTTATTCACATTTTCATTTTATTGATTTTGCCTGGGGAAATCACAACTCAAGCCTGTAGCCTGTTTTTCAGGTGTCCCTGGACGCATACATATTCAAAGTACTCGTAAACAAGAACATCGTATTACACATATAATTTTATAAAGCTACAAACATCAATTTCGTTGAAGTATCGGTAGAATTTTCTTGCTACAGTCCATTTTTAAAAGCCGCCAACCCGGTGAATCGTCGTTGATCAGTAGAGAGTCTATTCCATGGAATCAATATCTACCGTCTTCGTCGTTTGCCAATACATCAATTAGCTCCTGTTGTTTAAGTACAGGAACTAATTAACTAAATGTTGTTCGTCCGGGTCCGGGGGAGTGGGGCGAGGGGGGGGGGCATTATCCAAGGTGTCTGAAAATTCGACATCCCTTCCTGCTACTTGCTGCTAATTAAAATGATTCTAAAGTGGTATGAGCCAGTTTACTTCAAGTGAACACAATGAACAATTGAGCTACACATCCGAGAAGAAGACACATATTCACCGTCCTGGTCGTTTGCCGCCATGATCCGTTCCAGCGTCATGGCGTTCTCCACCTCCCGCTTGGACAGTTTTCCGTCCCCGTCAGTGTCCAGGGCGGGGTCTGTGAACCAGTCCGCTCCCGCGTTCAAGACCAGGTTGTACACGCCGATCATGCTATTCTGTTCGTCTCCTTCTAGGGAACCGCTGGCTGTAAGACAGGCGAGAAAAAGAAAACATTAAGGAACGTTACTCTTCAAGCAGAGGTATGGGTCCAGCTGTTTTTGGACATGTTTTAGGCGTTTTTGTCGGGCCTTTTACTTTGGCATCTGTTGCTGTGTTGTTGCTTTTTTATTGGTGACATAACATAAACATAACAAAATAGAAAGCCCGAAAAATGCCTAAATCATGTCAAAAACCAGCCGGACCCACTCCTCTGATTGGAGAGTAAAGAAAGGTTATACTTTATCAGAGACTTTAAAAATGGCACATACTGCTCTCTCCGCTTTAACTCGGCACATTTGGGAAAAGAATGAAAGCTGCGCCGATTGAACCACACGATGTCACGATATTGATGTTACTTAAAAACCCGGGCCTTTGCAGTTCCAGACTGGTGAGTGATGCTATTTTGGCCATGCCCTCGGGGCAAGGCCGTTAACATAGTACTGCGATTGCTGTCGCAAATATTCTAAACATTCCACCAGCGCAGTCTTTAGAGAATTCGTCGAATTCACGAAGTCAAGGCAAGAGAACGAGAGGAAGTAGATACATTACCGTCTTTGTCGAAGAAGTCAAAGACTGCTCCCATGTTCATGACCTTGCGGAACTCGCCGAAGCTGACCTTGCCGTCAAGGTTAGCATCCATCAGCTGGTAAGTCATGACGTCAAAGCTATCCTCCAGCTGCTGCTGGGTGTAGTGGCCGTCCCCTGCGCGGGAAATTTAAAAATCACTTGGGGGCAAATGATACTTGATATTCTAAGGGAGGCTATTGTTTGTTTTTTTGAGTGTGTACTACTTCTGTGCACAATGTCCTGGTTTTACTTAGTTTTTGTTGTGACCCATGTATGTCCACCTTATGTTTATCATTTTAATGTATAATTTCCGTTTATAAAACCAGGAAAGAGACAAAAAGAAATAAAAAATGACACTGAGGCGTGAAGCGGTCACCAGTAGTCAATGATATCGAGAACATTGAAGAGATGTAGCTTCCTATCATCTCAACATCTTTAACTCAGCAAAACCTCAAGGTATTAATGAAGTACAGTTTGTAGGTAGCAAATACACGCCCGAAGGCTAATCAAAGTACGTGTAGTATTAGGTAATGATAATAAATGAGATAAGTAACTGATAATAAGCTATGATTTACCTGTATCAAGGTGCCTAAGAATTTGATTAATAAGGTTCTGCTCTCAACAAGGTCGAACCGTGTCTGACCGCTGCCCAAATGATAGAATGTTTGCAACTTACGGAGACAGTTTTTAACGATATAAGTGCTCGTAGATATTAAGACAATGTATCAAATTGAATGACGCAGCAACTGATTTTTTCAGCATAATTAAAGGCACACCAAAAACAAATATATATATATATATATATATATATATATATATATATATATATATATTCTTACTGTCCTCATCCGTTGCCGCGAAGACCTGATCCAGAGTCATGGCGTTCAGTACCTCGTCCTTGGACAGAACCTGTGGCAAGATGATATAAGGTTAGTATTGTTGATTTGAGATCCAAACGTTTTGGGTTCGAATCCTTAATTGTTCGCTTGTAAAATTTCCTCAATTGACTCGACGTGTAAAAGTACGAACTTACGTAGGTAGATACTAGGTAAGTAGTCCCTTAGCCTTTTCAGTCCGTAGGGGAAGTAGGATGTTATCCACTGTCTCAAGAGAACGGCATTGGAAGGCGGAGGCCAGTTCCCACCGTTTACCTCCCCAACCTAAGTCGGGTACCCATTTTTACTTCTAAGTAGTATGAGGAAAGTCGTGCCAAGTGCCTTTCCAAAGGGCACAACGTGGGATGTTATCCACTGTCTCAAGAGAACGGTATTGGAAGGCGGAGGCCAGCCCCCTCCTTTCGAATCCGTTTACCTCCCCAACCTAAGTCGGGTACCCATTTTTACTCCTAGGTAGTATGAGGAAAGTCGTGCAAAGTGCCTTTCCAAACGTGGGTGGCACGTCAGGAGACTCTAACCCAGGACCTCTGGGTTTTGAGCTAAACACCTTTAACCGTTACCCCAACACGACGCCACCGACGCCCCCAACCTGGCTTAGGTGATCATGGCAGTAAACATGTGGCATCGTGTGGTGCAATCGGTAGGGTGTTTCGTCCAGGGTTCGAAACCACTGCTATGCCCCAATGGTGCGCCCTTGGGAAAGGCACTTAACACGACTTTCCTCACTCCACCCAGGTGTGAATGGGTACCAGGTCGGGGAAGGTCGTATTGAGGTCACCTGCTGGCGCCGAACGGCAGCCACCCAGACCCTTGCGACAGTTTCACAAAGTGCAAGTGTGGAGCAATTATGTATCTGTTGTGTATTATGTGGTTGTAAAGCCTGCAGTAATTTAGCACTGGATGCCATTGCATGGGTAATTTCTGACCAATAAACCAAACCAACCTGGTCCCTTTTTTGTTAAAATTTCATCAATACCGTAAGGTATCACGGGAATTCCCCATTCAGATGGTTTACCGGTTATGAAGTGAGGGAGAACACTAGCAAGAAAAGCATCCCTCCGTCAAAATGGTCACACCCAACATTAGCGACCAAAGAAACACCCCTCCTAATAAAATGGTCACATCCAACATGGCGGCACCCATCCTTGGAAGCAAAAATAGAACAGGTTTTGCTATCGCAAACCTGTAAAAACCAACCTGGTCCCCGTTGGTGTCCATCTGGTCCCTGCTCATGAACCCCTGACCCCTGACGATGACCTCCACGTAGATGAACACCATCTTCTCAGCCTCAGGACCGTCCAGGAAGCCGTCACCTGCGGAGGACGGAGGAGAAGTTTGATCTTACCTTTAAGCCATTTTGATTTGATTATATAGATGACATCGACGCCGTCATCAATTTTCGTCCGTTACCTAAGAACAAAGGTTTTCGACCATATTGTAAATCGTACAAAATAATCAAATATATGCCGTAGATTTCAAACAAAGATATCAGTCGTAAATCATAGTATTAACGTACGTCTGTACGCTTGTGCATCGTTAAGTTGTACCATAATGTTGGATGTTGCAAATATTTTGCTGTTGCAGTTGAATGTTACAAATGGCTAGTTTTACTAGTTGTGCGCTGAGTATAGCGTCACAAACCGTGCTCGTCACGTTCTGTGCTTTTCTCAGGCACAGAACGTGACACAGCCCGACCGTCACAGAATGTGCCCGGCCGGAAGCGCTGTCAATCACTGTGACTGACGTTTCCATATAAGCGAGCGTTACAGGTGCCTGAGGTGGTGATGCAAACTCACCGTTAGTGTCCTCCCTGTCGAAGATGCGCGCCATGTTGGTGCCCTGACGGACCTCGTCATAGCTGACCCTCCCGTCACTGTTGGTGTCCAGCAGCGGGAAGATGTTCGGGTCGTCGGTCAGCTGGTAGACCTGGAGGATGTTGAAGAATCCGTCGCCTGGAGGGTTAGAAGGGATTTTTTTTAACGAACTCGCCCAGTGCATAGGGGGCCAGTCATCTTAGCACTGAACTAATTCTTACTGTAGCAGCATCTCTTCATCCTAGGTCAGAAGCATCAATGCTCGAGACAAGTATTGACTTCACTGACCCATTAGGCGAAGCAGGGGCTACGAAGGCTGCTCGGGAAATCCCTTACCCCATTGAGGCCGAAATGTTTTGGTCCACTCACACCGGGGCATGTCCCTGCTCTTTTTCGAAAGATGTGGTGGAGAGAGAAGAGAGAAGTGGAGTGGAGAGGAGAGGGGAGAGAGAGAGAGAGAGAGAGAGAAAGAGAGAGAGAGCGATAGAGAGAGAGAGAGAGAGAGAGAGGGGGAGGAGAGGAGTGGAGTGGAGTGGAGTGAGAGAGAGAGAGAGAGAATAGTGGAGAGGAGAGAGGAGAGGAGAGAGATGGGGGAGGAGGGAAACAGGGAGGGAGGGAGACAGGGAGGGAGACAGGGAGAGAGTTTGTACTACCGTCTGGATCCATGGCAAAGATGGCCTGGTCCATAATCATGCTGGCCAGCACCTCGTTCTTGGAGAGTCGGTTGTCCCCGTTAAGGTCCAAGAGTCCGTAAAAGTCCTCCTGCCTGTATGTAATAATGGATGAAAGACCGTTACCGTGACGTGGGGGCGTGTAGCGTAACGGCAGGGTGTTCGACCAAGAGGTCCCGAGTTCGAATCCCCCTGACGCCACCGATGTTGTGCCCTTAGGAAAGGCACTTTACACGACTTTCCTCACTTCGCCCAGGTGTATAAAAATGAAAATGGGTATTTTGTTATCTGTACGTGGCACTGTTGATATAAGTTATAAAAACTTGAGTGCAGTGCCACGTCGTCCTTGTCTGTAAAAAAAAAACGGTAAAAAAAGGAAGACCTTTATCGCACATTCATGCCGGTGCATATACATGCCACATATACATATCGAGGCATTGTTGAATGGTAGTGGTGAGGCGTGCTATGTTCGCTATCCCGCCTGTGCCTCACAATGTGACCTCAGTTGAACAATATGCGTGAGATGATTACCAGATTAACCAATCTGAAAGTTGAATAGTTGCAGACTGAACAAAGTGTTGCCAAAAAATGCAAGGTATTGCCAAAAATAAATTTCCTAGGAATACGTTCCTGGAATTTTAGGATACAAATATGTGACATCAATCGCAGTATTATACTTATAGCGTCGCCAAAATAGCATAAATCGCCAGTCTGGAGCTACACGGGCCCGCGGTGTATAACTACTCGGTGGGAGCGAGCAGACACTCAATAGGATCGTGCTCAGGGTAAGACATCGTACAAACAGTCTACGGCAACAAGCACCGCTATCGCTATGCCTATGACTTTTCGACACTTGGAAATGTCTATCCCAAGTGCGGTTCCGAAAATGGTGGGGTTATCAAAATATTCTTACTGTTTATAGACTCAAGTACGCACCTTTTAACAGGAGAGGCAGTTGCCATGGCAACGAAGAACAGCAGGAAGGGCCCCATCGTTGATTGGGTGAAGAACAAAACCTAAGGAATATTTGCGTAACTGTCAACAAGGAAACATCGGGAAACCATAAACCCTGTAGCGAGTAGACCAGTGGTCAGTGAACTAAGAGGTTAGGAATTACTACTGGGAAGGGTCGCAGTCCTTAGGACAGGGCTTTAAGCCGTGGTCCGACAGTTCGTTGTGCTTTTTCCAAGGTCCAATAAACCTCTTAACACTGTTCAAAGCGCCTGTCTTCTACGTAACGACCAAATAATGTTGACATCACATGACGAATGCTCTCTCCTTTTCTCTCTGGAAGTCAGTTTGAAAAGTTTACATGTATAACCGGTTAGCTTGGCATAGTACAATTCAGGTACAAATGAAATATTTCAGCATTGAATAGTATGAGTGGTTCAAAGTACTGTGCGTTCAGAATCATACAGCAGATTCTGATTGACTCACCTGGATCCGCAAACGAAGAAAAGGTGCTACGACAGGGGGAGCTGACAACATCGCGTTTTTATAGAGGAGCCGTGGGAGGTTCTCCACCTTCAAACAACATGATACCGGCCATATCCGCCAGAAGGGTCAACAAAGACGACATCATTCAACAGCCAGAGATAACGACTTCCTATGAACGATATAGATAAAGAGGACGTCAGCTACAATTCCTAACATTATCTTCTAAGCAATGTCTTAGGCAAACTTATTTTCCTACTATTAGTTTGTCGTATTGGCAATGTATATTTAGGTCAATGACCAGGTTTTTGGCGACGCCTCAATGGCGAGCCAAATGGTTTAGTATTGTGTGCAGTTTGCAAATATTCTAGGAATTGCACAGGCATTTGTCTACAGGAATCTTAATTCCAGAAGAATGTTTTGAATGTTAGTCAGCAGTACAAAGGATAGAAAGTGGGTCATGCAGCCCCCTGGGGGCATTCCTCCCAGAGAACCTAGGCAGGCAGCTTCATGTGTTAGCCTGATGTCATCAGAGTCAGACTTATGTATACATGACCCATTTAAGGCCTCAGATCTACAGTAATATTGTTCTTTTCTAAAACAGTGTGTGGCTGTTATAATGTTTTTTAGATGTCTTAATGCTGCTTCTTACAACTGTAACATTTATTAATGTCTTTCTTCTGGCAACGGGTCATAACTGCATCAAGTTTCTACTGATACAGCTTGTACACACGCTGCTTTAATTACCTATAACGTTACAAGAAGAATAGCTAAAGGGCATTAAACCCATTCATGAGATCGTGAACATGTCCAAGCCATTATACCACAGGTAGACAGAAAATACTTGAAACCAAGGAAGGACAGAATCTGGAACGATGTCAAAACGGAAATTATATTCAGATCCATCATTGAAAAATTTCACTGCCACAAGGAAATTTAGCAAGCCAGTTAGAAAGATTAAATAGCAGTAACTACTAGTACTAGATGATTACTATATCCTACTGATATAAACCTGTTCAATTCCAAAATAACATATCTGTGGATTAAGAAGGCATTTATTAGAACTCCAGGAATTCCTGATATTCCATTGGGACTGGAGCTTCTGGTATTCCAGTGGGACTCGAATTCCATCCTGGCATTCCATAGGAATTCCTGAGCTAACACCACCTACCAGTGCCCTAAGCAGGGTACAGTAAAAATTAAAACAACAACCTCCGTTGTCATGGCAATGTCTTTTTATTATTGCCAATCTTGTTATATAGCTTTTAAATTAAGCATGGAATCAAATGTAAAACTCATCGACCACAACAAATGACATACATTTTTTGGTACTACAGTATTTGAAAAGTTCTTAGATTTTGATGGGGAACATTGGTGTTAAGGAGAACGTTTTTGGCTTTGCTTGAATTTTGCACCAACACACCAGGCCCAGGGCGCCTATCCGGTCCTGGGTAGGATCAGTTTGCAACTTTGCATGTATACTATGTAGATAACAGAAAGGTGTTATAAAACACACTGTCAGGTAAATAGTAACCGGCAGTTTATGATAAACCATATCCTAATCGATAAGACAAATTAGTTATAAAACAAACTAAGATGACTAGCAAATTTTGTGACCCATTCAATCAATCAATCAAATGGTTTATTGTCAACAACAAACAAGAATCTCGCAGCCAGAGGCTGAATTGCGCCTTGTTTTACAAAGTGCGCAACTGCATTTAAAACAAGTTCACATTCAAATTACACACGAAGGGGTTAAAATAATTGCAATATATAAGATAAAACTTAAAACAAAGTAAACATTCACTGGCCGATCGCCATGGACTGGGAAGTTGTTATTGACAGCGGCGGTCCTCTGATCTGCAAAGAGACTAAATGACTGGTTACTATGGTGACGAATGATTCTGGGATCCTATTGGTGTTTCGTTATTTTCAAATACAGATTTACTAGATGGTTCACTACAAACTGTGTAGAGAGTGGCAGGGAGGGTTTGTTTAAACATATTAAGTAGATTTACTTGTTTTCATGACGCAAACTACTGAAACGCGATAAGGGAACGTGAAGTAGGTGAACATGTGATGTGCACGTGTTGACTCCGTGACTTTGATGTCCGATAGGGCGTTCACATTTTCACTGGACAAAATCAGCTCATTTCTTACCGTTCCTCGCGAGTCATACCAAAGACTCTAAAAATTGTACTTACTGCTTTCTCTGCTTAGCATGCAGCATTCGGGACAGAGTATGGTAGTTTAACACACACACCACTACCAGTGGACTAGCCCCCTGCTGTAGTGACTTGCACAAATGTGTGGCGCAAAGACTACAGAGATGAAGATGGGCGCCGCCTCTATGCGTCTTATCAGTTTTAACTAACCCAAATCATCAAATAACAAAACAAATAATTTTACGAATTCAACGTTACCTGGCAACCATTCACCATGGCGTACGACCATTACGTCATGATCACGTGAGTGCAGACACTCTAAATTTTCATGTCAATGAGAATGGGTTTCATATCAGTGAAGGTGGTATCATACCAATATATTATTTCTACCATATTGCGTAACAAGGCCTTGGTATTCTCACCTCACCACACGCCCAAGGCAGCGTGACCTGTGGTGACCTCGCCGTTTATCTGGCTTCAATGTGGATTCAGCACCATGGGGCGGATACGACACTAGCTGAGTGACCTAAATACCACGTTCGTGTACTCGTACCGGTTTCTCGACAGCACGTAACCAGAACGTAATGTACATACGCTTAGTCGTTTGTTTGCTTGTTTTTAAGAATTTGTTAATGCCTGCTCTAATCTACAAAACAGCACTGCGCCCTCTAGCGAAATTATACCCATTTGTCCCTCCAGTGCGTTTTTGTGAGCAACCGCTGTAATTTGAAGTAATTCCGCTTGATGGCAATAAAAGTTGGTACAAATGTACAACATTTAAACGATACATTCAGCATAACGCCCTCCCCTTATTAGCAATTATCCATACTCCCTTTCCCAGATTCTAGTAGGAACTGTAATTGTTTCTTTAATTGGTCAGATTGCTCAGAAAGTACCCGCAATGGCAGCCTTTCTAGCGCTGAATTGATGCAGGGTTTACTTAGAGAAATAGTGATGATGCAAGACTGTGTAAGTTTGATTGACACAAAAAGACCAAAAACTACATTGCAGTTCATCAGGATTTATTGAGAGTCCTAAAACGGAGACTCTGCTACTCGATGTTCAAGCTGCGAAGATCGTCCGCCTGTAGGTGAAAATGAACAACGCATCAGCACTGGGTTAGTAGACAATTGCATAAACTTGACAATGTTTTCTTTTTTAAAACATCGTTTTCCATCGGTCTTTAGGAGTTGTATACCGAAGTGCACTGATAATCGACGATAAAGCTTTTAACAATGTTTCAAAGTAATTTTAAGTTATGGGTAGAGTAGAGACCTCACTATTTTAACGTAACGAGCACCAACAAAACTAAGAGTGAAAAAATATCGCAAACCGTTATGAAAAGGGAAACTCTAGGAAAACGTAACTTACCTGTAACACGATCCAGCCCGGCTTACTTGGTGTTGACGCCGTTGTTCTGCTGGTAGGCCAGAATGGAGTAGTACAGGAGTACCACCTTGTTCTGTTCCAAGCTCTCCAGGAAGCCGCTTCCTATTTTGACAGTGGGTGATTTCAGCTGGTTATATCAGAGTACGATAAGACACAATAAGAACCCCATATATACTCCTTACTTTTTGTGGGTTCATTTGGTCTGACCCTTAACACCCCCCTTCCTGACCTCGGTAGGCCGATTTAAGCTTCCCTTGAATAAAAAAAATCAAAGAACAAACATACAAACACGGAAAATCCCTCCATTTTACGCCTCATTTGAGAGGACGCTCCTAGGTTAAGTGCTTGTTTCTTTGCAATGGAAACCATGCAAGATTTCAAAGAGTGAGTTTTGGAGCAAGAGTAAAAGAATTTGGACAGGGACTGTTCCGTCCAGCGTGGTTAGTGTTATGGGTTTTACCAGAGTGAGGAAACTGGGGTCAAGTGCCTTTCACACAATTCAGGATCTGCTATTTATTAGAATCCAGAACTTTAAGATTCCAAGTCAACAAGCCTAATCAAAAGGCAACTATGCCATCTATTTATGTAAAAGACATAGATGGGGTACCCATGCCCTTGAGAGAAGTATACAGGAGGTCCCTGGACTGCTCTGGTTCACTTGTCTGGAACTCACTACCGCAACCTATTACAACCTTCAAAAGACTATCGCCACAGTAACTGACCCTTATCGAACGGTTATGGACATAATGACTTGACGAATTATTACTCCGGGAAGGAGGATGACCTCCTTCTGGGAGTATTGGGAATGCATTTGTTTGCGCGTTCGCAGCTATAACTCACGATCCCGTTGTCGCATTGGTGTGTAACTTGGCATATCGTTTGCCTGGTTCGGCGTGGTGATGCACAATAGCTTTGTTACACCATAACTACTTTAAACGTCAATCCAATATCGTAATTGCACCCCTATAATTAATGCTATGTCCCACTGCCCTGCCATAGGGACCATGTTATAATCCGTTATGCATGACTGGAATACTTCAGGCAGATACGGGGTATAAATCTTCCTTACTTGCTGTGATCGTATAGTCACTGTTACATTGAAAAATAGACAACGTGCATCACCACACGCAACCTAGCAAACGATATACCAAGTTACATACCAATGCGACAACGGGAATTGTGAGTTTTCGCTGCGAACATGTGCCGAGTGAGCTTCAGTCTGTGTATTAAGTATGCCGTGCACCGTGTCCACTCGCAACTCGCATACAGTATGTGCGCACGGGACGGACGATGCACTTTTACGCACAGTGTGAAAATGGGAAATCTCTGGACCTTCAAACTTGCCACACTTGTAGTTTATAATACGGAGGCTGTGACAATGTAAAAAGTTTACGCAGGGGATGAAAGATTGTTGAGAAATATCTCTCAGAAAAGTGCGCGCGCCAGCACTTCCGGGTGGTTAGATCCGGTGACCTTTGACCTTCGTGAAATGTTACGATAATATAAATTAGCCTTTTTTATTGCAAATAGCTTGATAGCTATAGATCAGGCCGGCCTGCAATAAATTGTGGAAAGAGGATTTACTGCATATTTGTGATTTCTGATACATCTTAGTTGTAAGGCTGAATAAGAATGGTTCGTTGATAATTGAAAAGGGGCCATCTAGGTCTAACTTTGTGACTTTTCCCGGAATTTCTAGATCCCATCTGTGCCATGCTGTAAAAACATACTTTTCAGCAGGTTGACCACTCCTGTATTGAACGAAAAAGATAAACAAACACTTTTTCTTTACTTGCTCTAAAACACTACTTGGACAGTGTGCAGAGATGCAATTTGTGTGGGTCAATACTTGTACATACTATAAATACTTCACGGAGAATTGTGTCCTACGGACTCTTGTTATTTGTTATTATTGTTTATTCATCATTTATCTATTATTTGTATTATTGATATGATTTTGGGTCACCTTGGTTGACCAAGCATTAAGTTATTTATTGTTATGCTGACCCCTTGACATGCCCTCATCTCGACCTCTATGAAAAGCGGCCCTGATGGCCGAATAGAGCTTCTTCGAGACTAAATAAAGGCACAAGCAAACAAACAAGACATAAATGGGGTACCGTCAGCGTCGCAGTAGTCGAAGTAAGGCCCCACATCGACGACAGCGCGCATTTCTGCGAAGGTGACGAAACCGTCTCCGTCGGCGTCCATTCTCATGAAGTAGTCACGGTCGAAAAACGACAAGAGCTCAATCTCGGTGAACTGGCCGTCAGCTGGTGAGGCAAAGGTAAGTTTACGTTGATGGAGGTTTGATATCCAGGTAATACGATACGCTAGATTAGTTACTCAAGCAAATGGATAAAATGTGGAAACGGTCAGATGGTCAAGATAGCATCTGCTGACTTTCGTCAGTCACTAAACGCTCGTTTTCATTTAAATGTGCGCATTTTGTAACTTCCGTTACCGTCAGTACGTGTCCACTTGGTTCCTCGACTGGGGACTTCAGTTACATCCAGATAAATGCTCTGCAGTCCTCTGCATCTAGTCCCCTCGCAGTAGAGTACAGCTCCCCCCTATCTATATTGCAGGACAGATAGTTGAAGAAGTGCCCTTCTATACCCACCTGAGTGCCACCATCCACCAGACCTTACGCTGGACCGAACACGTCCAGACCACATCCAACGAGGCCAGGAGAACCCTGGGATTTCTGTGGAAACTCCGCGACAAGCTATCCCGGGAGGCTCTTGAGGTGGCGTATAACACAATGGTTAGACCCAAACTTGAATATGCCTCGGTACTGTTTGGGGACCTACCTTGTTCTGCAAGCAAGATACTGGAGAGAGTTCAGTACCAAGCAGGTTGCGTTGCTGGTTGCTCATTAAAATAATGATAAAGTGATGTGAGCCAGCTTACATGAAGTGAACTCAATGAACAGTCGAGCTACTCATCCATAGGAACAATATTTACCGTCCGGGTCGTTTGCCGCCATGATCTGGTCCAGAGTCATGACGTTCATCACTTCCTGCTTGGACAGTTTCCCGTCCCCGTCAGTGTCCAGGGTGGGGTCTGTAATCCAGGCCGCTTCCGCGTTCAAGACCAGGTTGTACACGCCGATCATGCTGTTCTGTTCGGCTCCTTCCAGGGAACCGCTGGCTGTAATGATAATAATGTTTACGGTTCTCAGTGGCAAATGTGCTAGATGTTGGCACATCGGCAACCGGGGCCGCCGGCTTTACGTCACCATCCGAAATGACGAATGCAATCCCTTACAACATGTCCGAGCTCGAGTCGACCCCAAGGATCGAACGCGGGCCCTAGGAGCCACGGAACTTAATCCAGATGGCGACGCAGCGGGGTTGCGTTACCGTTAAGCTTCGCAAAGCCAAGCAGAAAGAAAGCAGAAACGCTACCGTCTGCGTCGAAGAAGTCAAAGAGTCCTCCCATGTCCATGACCTTGCGGAACTCGCCGAAGCTGACCTCGGCGTCTGCGTTGACATCCATCGTCTGGTAGATCGTGGCGCCAAAATTGCCCTCGATCTGCAGCTGGGTGTAGTGGCCGTCCCCTGCACGGAAAAATCACAATTGATAAGTTTACTGCAAATTCATGCCCGGAGGCTATTTGCAAGAATACAATAAAATGAGGTAATGATGACAATAAGTAGACAGTAATGAAACTTACACAAAGTAAAATTAAGTCAACTAGAGCTACTTCTAATCTAAACAGCTGCTATTGGGTTTGATTTCTTTTTTTGTATGCAGTGGAATATGAAATTCCCTACGTTTTGGGGGATATAAGTATTGGCTGGTGTTAACAGGAAGACAATTTTTGTAGGTCTGTCTGACGTACAAAGCCGGGGACAATTTGGCTGACTAGGTTAAAATGACGCGGAGTAGTCAGTAGTCAATGAGATCAAGGACATTGATAAGATATCATAGTTTTCTGTCATCTTAATGTCTTTAACTCAGCGAGACCTCAAAATAATAATGTAGTACAGAGTACTGATGATAAGTAAAGTGGTTAACTGATCACCTTTAAGGTACAAGTTACCTGCATCAAGATATCTTAAACTGGATTACTACGATTCTGCTCTCAACAAGGTTGAACCGTTCCTGGACGCTGCCCAAAAAACAGAATGTTTGCAACTTATTTTGAGAGACAGTTTTTCACCATATAAGTGCTTGTGGACATTAATTGAATACGATGTATCAAATTGAATGATGAAACAACGGATTTTCTAGCATAATTAAAGGCACAACATAAAAGCAACAACATTTTTCCTTACTGTCGAGATCCGTTGCTGCGAAGACCTGGTCCTGAGACATGGCGTTGAGCATCTCGTCCTTGGACAGAACCTGTCACAAGGTGATATTAAGGTTATGATTGTTGATCTAAAATACAAGGGTTCTGAGATCGCATCCCTTAGCTAGTGATGATTTAACCCGCGCCACGCTGGCGGCGTCGCTGCGGCCGATCGAATTGACAAAGCACTCAACGAATTTGATCGACGAAAAACGAATATTTCAAAGCTTTGTGTTTTTTGTTGTCTTTTCCGTCATACTTGTACGTTTTGAATGATATTCTCATTATGAAGTCAAGGATAACACAAATCCAATTAGGACGCAGCGACTACGCCAGCGTGCCGCGGGTCCAGTGAGAGGGGGGGGGGGCTTTACGACATGTCCTGGACGTCGGCTGTGCCAAGAACGTCCTCAATGTCTTGCTGTAAACCTGTCGTAGGATTAATGTGACTGCACCCTAATGATCTAACTTTCCTTCTTCCTCACTTTAATGGCTCACTTATCTTTTCTGCTTCGCTCAAAAGACACACAATTTAGGACGCAGCGACGCCGTCAGCGCCAGCAAAAATTTTATAAAAGACAACAAAAACACAAAACGTACTCAAACTTATCTAAGAGCATAGCTTGTGCATATCTATTGACATACACTTTGATTTTGCGTTCCCAAGAACAGCCCGGCCGGGCCCCGGTTATGCTAGGGTCACATTTCCTTGCCGGGGCCCGGCCGGGCAGTTTGCCGGAACGAAAAGTACGACATAGAAGACAACAAAATACATAAGCGTAAAACTGGTCGTTCGTAAGCATGATCTGTGTATATTTCTTGATATCAATTTTTACTTCACGTTCCCGCAAACATCCCGGCCGGGCCCCGGTATGGAAATTTGACCCTAGCATAATGAAGTGAGGGTAAACATTAAAAACCAACCTGGTCCCCGTTGGTGTCTATCATGTCCCTGCTCATGAACCCGTGACCACTGACGATGACCTCCGCGTAGATGAGCACCATCTTCTCAGCCTCAGGACCTTCCAGGAAGCCGTCACCTGCGGGGGACGGAGGGAAAGGAAAAGTTCTGTTTTACCTTTAAAAAATTGGTATTTGCAGTATAAGCTTCGCGAAAAGTATGTAAAAGTAAAGCAGGCGACCTCACTTCAGGTGAAGCATGGTGCTTTTTCAAGTAGCTAGTGGTAGTGCGATGCGGGTTCGCCACGGCTCGCGTTTTTGGCCAAGCACACCGGGTCACCCCTACTCTTCTCGATAAGTGTGTTGGGTTCTTTTACGTACAGAGGTTTGACGCTTGAGGCTTACGCCCGAAGCTCCTCCATACACGGAGGACGCCGGCTTTACGTCAACAATGACGAATGCAGTCCCTTACAACATGTCCGAGCTCGAGTTGACCATTGAGGATCGAACGCGGGCCCTACGTTCCACGAAATTTGATCCAGATGGCGAAGCAGCGGGGTTGCGTTATCGCTTGCGCCACGGGGCATGTCTTACCTTTACCGCATGAATTTAGAGAAACAAATGTACGTTTCTTGGAGGGCACACTTTTAAGACAGATTAGAGGAAGAGGTGAGGTGGGTGTTACTCCACCGCCAGCGAAGTAAAGTCCCTTACCCAAGGGCACAACGTGGGGACATGATGAGCATCGACCCCGGGACCAATTGGTTCTAACTCCAACGCTCTAACTGCTGCCTTTGAGCATTCCAAACACTGGATGTTGTCGACCGACGTACAGCAGTCTAAGATGGTATTAACTGTACGTCTGTACGTTGGTACATCCTTTATTTGTACCATCGTATTGGATGTTTGAACTAGAGTTAAGTACCTGTGCTAAATATACTTCAGGTTTGCTAGGTTGATTTAACGATTACGTTGTCTTTTTATGAAAATGAATTGGTATTGAATTTTTTTTATTTGAGTTGAAATTGTGATAGATGTGTGCTCATTTGTTTCAAAAAAGAGAGAGAACGCAATGAATTTTCCTCGGAACATCTGCTTGGAAACTAGCAAGAAAAAACACCCCTCCCTCAAAATGGCCACACCCAACATTAGCGATCCCAATAAACACCCCTCCCAAAAAGATGGTAACATTGAACATGGCGACCCTGTGACGTCACAATTCAAGATGGCGGCCTCCGCACATGCCAACGAATTCAACAAAGGTTTTGATACACAAACCTGTAAATACATTGCTGCTGCGTTACAGGTGGTGATGCAAACTCACCGTTGCTGTCCTCCCTGTCGAAGATGCGCGCCATGTTGGTGCCCTGACGAACCTCGTCATAGCTGACCCTCCCGTCACTGTTGGTGTCCAGCAGCGGGAAGATGTTCGGGTCGTCGGTCAGCTGGTAGACCTGGAGGATGTTGAAGAATCCGTCGCCTGCGGGGTTAGAGGGAAAATTGAGAATGAAGACCACCGACCGGGACGAGGGGCGATACAAACTTCCGTCGACTTTTGACCCTTACTGTAGGCACTTTTAACCCACCGCTGGAGTCAGTTGACCGTAGAGACTAAAATACAGTGAGTCTTTATCATTTTTGCATAGTTTTGTGGAGAGGAGGGGAGAGGGAGAGGGAATGAGAGAGAGAGAGAGAGAGAGAGAGAGAGAGAGAGGTAAACAGGGAGGGAGGTAAACAGGGAGGGAGGGGGCAAGGAAGAGACAGGGGGCAGACAGGAAGGGGAGGGAGTTTGTAATACCGTCTGGATCCATGGCAAAGATGGCCTGGTCCATAGTCATGCTGGCCATCACCTCGCTCCTCCAGAGTCGGTTGTCCCCGTTAAGGTCCATGAGTCCGAAAAAGTCCTCCTGTCTGTATGTAATAATGAATGAAAGACCTTTATCGCACATTCAGGCCGGTGCATATACATGCCATATATATGTCACAGTAGAGATTGGAATCCAGTAGAGTCTGGAATTCTACTAGTAGAGATTGGAATTCCAGTCTCTACTAGTAGAGTTCCGGATTCTACTAGTAATTCCAATCTCTACTAGTAGAGATTAGAATTCTTCTGGTGAATCGGGATCTGAATATTAAGATTCCAATCTCTACTAGGAGAATTCCGGATACTACCAGTGGAGATTGGAATTTTACCAGGACAATCTCCAATTTTAATAGGAGAAATTCGGATTGCATCTAAACGTTTTGGAAAATATAATTTCAAACCTCAATTTTAGCATGGGGAAGACTACATTCACCATTACTTTTAGGTGAATCACTTCATGTTTTAGATATCTAATAAACCTTCTGTCGAGACACATTGTAACCATGGGGATAGCCGTCTGCTCTGTAAGACAAGCTAAGCTTGCCCCAGCAAAACCCTCATAATGAGATTAAAATGAGGAAAGGTGCGAGTGGGAGGCCTTGAATATGCAGGGAGAAGGGCGATAATTGCTGTAGTTTCACCGCCCACAGCTCCTCCTGCTACTTTACATTTCTTTGCGGTTCTTTCACACACCCTTGGGCCGTCCCCTGTTGAACACTCCATCCAAACAAAGATGGCGGCCAGTGCCGAAGCCAAAAAAGTCAAGATGAGTCAATTGAATTATAGGAGATAAGAGTCTGTTCTGTAATTATTTCTTCTGCACTTTCCAGCATTGTTTTTCGTTCATGTAATGATTAAAGGAAAAAGACAGGAGATTGCCAAGCTTTGTCACCATGTTTAGGTTGAATTGTGAAAAACCATTAACTCCTGCATGGTATTGTCCTAAACAAAGGAACAAGAACAATATTGGCCTTTCAGAAACCTCCCTGGTGTGAACAATGTGATAACACAATGTTTAGATCAAGGAGGTTATATAACCTTGGTCAGATACTCTCAGACAGGGTTATAGTTTATATAGCGAAGGTGTTTCCTCCTGTTGTGTCAATGCGGGTTATATTGCTCATTTTCACTTACTTTGCTTTACCGGCAAAGATGCAACATAACTACGCATTCTAAAGATACCCACCACGTCAGGGATAGCTATTCTCCAAGCAGAGGTTTCGATCCAGTTGGGTGGTTTTGTCCGGGATTTTTTACGTCCCTTCATAAGGGAGAGGGACTTAAAAAATCTCGGACAAAACTACCCCACTCGATCGAAACCTCTGCTTGGAGAAGAAGGGCTAGCGTACAGAACAAGCCTGTACAACCCTAAAATTTTCAGGTGCAGCGGGACAAGGACTGAATATACGACAATCAGGTCAACAAACAGGATTCAGAATAGCCACTTTATGTGCTAGTATCGGTGTGTATTAGCCTGGATACCACACCTACGGCGCTGGGAGTGACCCTGTCCGCCCAGAGAGCTTAGCCCGCTCGGCGTATTGGTTTACGGCCTTGGAAACTACGGTGGCTGCGAAACTCTATATGGCAGCTAAGAAGACAATCTGACAGAAATGGGTCAATATAGCAGACTGGGCCCGATAAAAGGCACCTAAGCCGACCCGTAGAAACTGGTGACCAGGCTAGCGTGTATTGACAAAGCAAAACAGAGAGTATAAATTCCAAATCTACCATCATGATCATGTAATATTGTTAATAAGTTTAAAAGTGAAATAAAGGCTCCCAATTGAAATATAGTGGAAATGCCCCAACAAGAATCACATGGAAATGATATAATAGTATTCTATTTCTTCAACCTATACGGCCCAGGGAATGTGGATGCATGAAGCATTTTTGCCAGACAGCTGAATACACATCACATTCAACGTATCCAGAACGTCAAACAATGTCCCTACCGCATATACACTGCGTTTTAGACGCGGATGAGGTCGGGTGAGGTAGTATAGATATCTGTAGTATTTTATCCAGTTGCTTGAATAACTATTTTTGGCGTGTAGTGTAGATATTTCAAAACTGAAAGTTGATGAAATGCCAAATATGATATACAATCTCGGCTTTTCTTGCTATCTGTTGTACAAATCACCCGACGAAGAGGCCAAATAAGAATAGCATTTTGTATCCTTAGATTTTTTCTTGCAAACAGCATTTTTTTAACAAGGGGATTGTTGGAACAATCCTGAAATCTGGATTTGAATGGATACCATTGTATGAGCATACTGCTGTCTGCCTTCTATGCATAATTAAAGATAATTGCCTGTAATGACATCGAGTAGAGGTGCGAAAACAATTAATCCATTGACAGATGACAGGCTGTCAACATGACGGATGGAGATGGATCAATACATGGAAGGAAATTTACCAAAATTTTGAATAAAGCTACTTACAAAAGTCTTCGCAGTGGGCTACAAACTTGAAATTGGGTGCAAACAGTACGCAAGAAGTTGGTTTATGTACATCGAACGACCAGATATTGATTTTATCACTGCATACCTGGTTATCGGTAGATAAAGTCATAGATACCCCCCTAAAATAATATCAATATCTATGTTTTTTCAAATCTGATAAAGTATTCATTGTTTTGGTTCTACATTTATGGAATGTACAACACTCGCCGCATCCTCTGAAAGTTTTATGACACAGTTCTCACCAGAAGGGCTTGGGCTAGGCCAATGTTTATTGAGACAAGTTGATCCTATATTATTATCAATTATGGAAAATTAATGCAAATTTAGCTAGGAAGTTGTAACTATTTGGAATCAGTGATACCTGGCCCATATTCCTGCCAAATTTGAAGGGGATTGGCCACTCCAAACTTGAGATACGCGCGATTTTCCAGGTAGCCTTGAGTCACCTAGTTTTTTACCATTAGCTCGTCTTAGCGTCACAGAGTGGTCATAGCCTCTACCAGGCTCCGTCCTATCGTTGGGAAAATAGTAGAAATCAGCCGAGGTACTCCGCTATACAGGGATATACAGTAAAGTTCCATTTCGAGGGCCCATCGAAATGGAACTTTAGTCCATGGCCGTTGGTAAATCCCAATGATATGTCAGTCAGATACATTTGCATACGGCCATTATGACTTAGTGACTCATTATGCTACGCCGTGTCCACAACATCAAATGGGATAGGCATTGTACGAACAAAGAGCTCTATGCCGGACTCCCGAGGATATCCCAGAAAGTGAGAAATAGGCGACTCAGGTTTGCAGGGCACAGCTACAGGAACAGCAAGGAAGTGGTGTCCAGTCTGGTGCTCTCGGTAACCCTGCACGGGAAGAGAAAACCAGGAAGGAAGCCTCTCACCTACATGGATGTACTACAGAAGGACACAGGCCTACCCTCTGAGTCTCTGGAGAACGCAATGGAGGACAGGCGTTTCTGGGCTGGCAGAGTGGTTCGAGTAGCGGAGGAAGACTGGCACTCGACAGAAGTCAAGTAAGTCAAGTCAAGTGACTCAAAATGCTCAACCATTTTTCCAGTTCGTTAGTGACTCGGTATAAAAGAGCTAATTCACTGTGAAGCCAGTTCCAAAGTTGATATCAAAATTACCGGTTTCAGATGTCTAAAACATAATTATGGTAACTATGGTGAATGTAGGCTTAGCTATGCTGGAATTCTAGGTGTGAAATGATTCAGTCTATTTTTCCCAAACATTTTTATGCAATCTAGAATCTGGAATTCTCCTAGTAGAGATTAGTAGAGATTGGAATCCCAATATTCAGATCCCGATTCCAATCTCTACTAGTGGAGTTCCGGACTCTACTGGATTCCAATCTCTACTGTGGCATATATATAGAGGCATTGTTGAATGGCAGTGGCAAGGCGTGCTATGGTGTAACGGTTAGCTATCCCGACTGTGCCTCACAATGCCTGAGGGCTGACCTCAGTTGAACAATATGCGTGAGATGATTACCAGTGAGATTAACCAGCCTGTAAGCTCAATAGCTGCAGACTGAACAAGGTATTGCCAAAAAATGAATTTCGTAGGAATACGTTCGTGGAATTTTAGAATATACGCGACATCAATCGCAGTATTATACTATCGGCTCCGCCCTTACGGCGTCGCCAAAATAACATCAATCGCCAGTCTGGAGCTACACAGGCCCGCGGTGTTTAAGTACTTGGTGGAATCGAGCCTAAACTCAATAGGATGGCCGAGACCCTTGTACAAACAGTCATCTGCATAACGGTCCGCCACTGTTATGACCGCTATCGCTATGACTTTCGGACACTGGAAAAGTCTATCCCAAGTGCGATCCCGAAAATGGTGGGGTTACCAAAAATCTTACTGTTTATAGACTCAAGTACGCACCTTTTGACAGGAGAGGCAGTTGCCATGGCAACGAAGAACAGGAGGAAGGGCCCCATCGTTGATTCGGTGAAGAACAAACCCTAATAAATGTCGACAATATGTGCGTAAGTGTCAATAAGGAAACATTGGGAAACCATAAACCCTGCAGTGAGTAGACCTGTGGTTAGTGGACCAAGAGGATGAGTTACAACTGGGAAGGGTCGCAGTTCTTAGGATGAGGCGTTAAGCCCCGTGGTGCGACTGTTCCTTGTGCTTTTTCCCAGGTCAACGAGCCTGTTCATGGCGCCTGTCTTCTACGTAACGACCAAAAAATGTTGACATTACATAACGAATTCTCTCTCCCTTTCCCTCTGGAAGTCAGTCCAAAAAGACTACGTGTATGACCTGTTAGCTTTGCACAGTACAATTAAGGTACAAACGAAATGATTTCAAAGTACTGTGCGTGCAGAATCATTTAGCAGCTTCTGATAGACTCACCTGGATATCGATCGAAGAAAAGGTAGAAAAGGTGCTACGACAGGGCTGGTAACATCGCGTTTTTATAGAGGTAACCGTGAGAGGCGGTCCACCTTCAAACAACATGATACCGACCATATCCGCAAAAGGATCAACAAAGACGACATCATTCAACATCCAAAGATAACGACTTCCTCTAAATGATATAGATGAAAACGTCAGCTAGAATTCTCAACGTTATTTGTCTTATCTTATGCGCACTTACTTTCCTACTATTCCTGATAAAGAGAACAGAACTCTACTATTAAAATCAAAGAACCCACAAATTATTTCTAAAAAATGGGGTAACATCGTCGTTCACTGCCTCAAAATAAAAAGTCAAAACTTACACCATGTAGATTTTAGAATATAGCATGATATTGGCTGTAGCCCTTAATACCATGGTTGTATTTATCATTATTATATGGGTTGTTTGTGTCTGCAATTAGACATCGGGCATGTTGTTGAAATACACTTTTGATATCTTCAGAGCTACGTCTTCGTCGTTGAAATTTAAAATTTCTCCAGCAGAAGGTAGAATTTATGCATGAGCAGCTGAAATGAGATACTCTAGTGGTCTATTTGGTCTTGCTTAGTTCACAATGTCTCCATAATGCCTAGCCTGTCAAAAAGCCTGTCGTATTAGCAATGCACAAATAGGTCAATGACCCATTGTAGTTGTAGTTTTTATTATTTTTAAGCCTGGAATCAGAGTTTAAAGTCATCTTCAACCAGAAATACCATTCGTTTTTCATACTGTTGAAGAATTCAATTTAAAGATATTGATGGGGACATTGGTGTAAAGGAGAACGTTTTGACTTTGCTTGAATTTTGCACCATTACATCAGCATCCCGTGGCGCCCATTCCGGGTCTGAATAAGGGTCAGTTTGATTAAATGTGTACTATATAGATAACAGACACGAGTTATAAAACACAAGTAAAACGCAACCGGCAGTTTATGATAACCTATAGCCTAATAGATAAGACACACTACTCATAAAGCAAACATGAATATTAGGTCGTTTGAGACCCATTGCGTTAATATATACCAACATAATTCCACCAGGGTACATAATTCCGCCACCCTGAAAAGAAAGATACGTCCAACGCAACGTCCCCTGTGCATACCTGGGGGTAACTTCCATGGAGATCTCCCAAGCACACTGTTTTTCAAAGCTGCGGCTTTATGTAACCCGGCGGATTAATGTCAATGGAGGTTAAAGTTAAAACAAAATAATTTTTCAAAAACAAAGTGAATATTGAATAGCCAATCGCCATGGACTAGGCGGTTGTTATCGACATCGGTGGTCCTTTGATCTGCACAGACTAAATGACTGGTAACTATGGTGATGAATGATTCTTGGCTCGCATTGGTGTATCTTTAGATACAGATTTACTAGATGGTTTACTACAAACTGTGGACAGAGTGTTCACCTTGCATACAGTAGGTCGTGAGTTCGAACCCCGGCCGGGTCGTACCAAAGACTTTAAAAATGGTTCATATTGCTTTCTCTGCTTAGCACTCAGCATTTGGGAAAGAGTATGGCAGTTAAACACACACCGCTACCGGTGGACTAGCCCCCTGCTGTAGTGACTTGCACAAAGTTGTGTGGCCCAAGGGCTGCCGATACGGAGATGGGCGCCGTCTTATACATCGTCATGGTGCGGAGAGGACTTAAACTTAACTTACTATAAACTGTATAGAGACTGACACTGGGCAGGAAGGATTTGTTTAAACATACTAAGTTAATTTGCTACTTCTCATGGAGCCACCAAGAGACTGATATGACTGACATGACGACAAGAGGAGGTGGGATAGGTTAACAGTAACTGTTATGCCCTATCGGGCGTTCACTTTTTCCTGACACCCTATAGATACAGATATACTAGATGGCTTACTACAAACTGTGTAGAGAGTGACCCTGGGCAGGGAGGGTTTGTTTAAACAAACTAAGTAAATTCAGTCCTTCTCATGAAGCCACCAAGAGACTGACATGACGACATGAGGTGGGAAAGGTTAACAGTAACTGTTATGCCCTATGACCTCCTAACTGTTGACCTTGGATTGGATTATGATTTTGAGTTATCTGTCTTTCATGTTTCAGTTGTACCCATATGTTCCGACGTGTATGGCTACTTTTCTCTCTGTAAGTTGTTTTTTTATTTTCCATGTATGTATATGTGAAACTGGGCCCTATCGAAAACCAGTGTATTGGCACTGAATAGGCTACCCAGGTGTTTCAAAATAAACAAACAAACAAACAAACAAACAAACAATCGGGCGTTCACTTTTTCCTGACACCCTATAGATACAGATATACTAGATGGTTTACTACAAACTGTGTAGAGAGTTTTTGGTTTTCATGGTTTCATGGTTATTATCTTAGTTCTAACGTTATCATAGCCAGGTGACGTTGAATTGACTAACGATAAAGCTCCATTTTGCCATAACCACCAGTCATTATTACTCCATTTTGCCTGGAAATTGTGTGTTAAGTGGGGGGGAGTAATATTAATGAATAATGTTCGAATTTTCATTTTCAGAATTTACCCCCCTTGGTTTCCATTGCATTTGATTTTTATCAACTCTCTTTCTAAAAAGATGCCGATATATTAGAGGTGGGCCTGTTACTTTCAACTTGACCCATGACTTTACAAATGCTTTAGGATGTGAAACATTTTAAGATTTAAATGTTATACGGGACTCGTTCCACTCATGTATCAGTTTGATACATGATAATGCCTACATGATAACAACACTTATGGTCTACCTTCGGTGTATACGTTGCCATGAGGCATGGTCGGTTTTGTTTGTTTGTTAGTCTGTTTGTTTGTTTATTTGTTTGTTTGTTTGTATTGCATACCCGGTAAACCGCATTAAGGCGTAACACACCAGGTTTGTACTGAAGAGTAAATCCTACATATCCGGAAAGATTTATGTGATTCACACACAACGGGAAGGACCCTTAATCTTTTCGATAAGTGTGTTGGGTTCTTTAACGTGCTTGAGGTGTGGCACTCCTCAAACACGGAACTTTCATTTAACGTCCTATCCAAGGGACGTCCCTAACCAAAGCTAGGTACTCATTTTCACCTGAGTAAAATGGGGAAAGTCGTGTAAAGTGCCTTTCCCAAGGGCACAACGTCAACGGGACAAATCAGGGAACCCCGGATTCGAACTCAGTATCTCTGGGTTATGGGACCAAACACCCTGCCAGTAGGCCTCCACGACGGTTCATCATTTCACTCACTCGGTGGTTTATTCGGTGGTTACAGGAACCGACCATGCCTTATGACACCATATACACCTCAGAGTGGGTCATTAACGCTTATTGTCGTATAGTCATAAGACGTTAACCAATGAGAAGGCTCCATTTTGCAATAAATACTCCATATACTGACCACTTATTGCCAGGTTCCCATTCGTCATTTATCCTATATCAGGAACCAAGTAGGCCAAAGGTGACTGCCCTATAGGCTGTGCGCACCTGACGTCAATACTATTCCTGATAAATGAAATATACAATGATACATGCTAATTGATGAAAGAACAATAGAGATATAAAATGTCTTCGATCAAAGTAAAGTTTTCGAATTTTTTTCAAAGGTTTATTTCGACACATTCATACTCAATAAAATTATATATATATACCATGTGTCATGTTTACACAATTTACACCCCGTGTATCTAAAAAGTTATATCGTATCACACGCTCTATAAATGAAGTAATAAAACCAAGGACATTAAACTGGTAACAAATGTTACTATCAGTGCATTCGTATATATATTCACCATGTATATAACGCGAGAGTGTATGTGTGTGTGTGTGTGTGTGTGTGTGTATTTGTGTGTGTGTCTGTGTGTGTCTGTGATGTTTATGCGTAGCAATTGTACAATATATGTACAATTATACACTCTGTTATCTAAATTAGTATATTATACTGATAATTAGTCACCCAAATGCTGCAGAGTCTCTCCACATGTAAATTACTATGTTCCAATAGGAAAGATTTAGTTTGCTCTCCGACGTTTGAACAGTTTCTGACATTAATTCAGTGGACCCCTAGCCGATGCCTGGGAGTAAGATGGCGGATCGTCTTCTCCCAAAGTCCCAGCCTAGTCCAGCTGTAAGTTGTGTGCTGGATCTTGGATCACGTCGCTAACGCAGAACTTCGGTTTTGCGTCCTTTCCACATCTACAACGCCGTTTCTCTTTCAATAGTCACGTAAGACGCCATCATTGCCACCAGCGACTTTTCTAACGCGTCAGGGCCGGGTCTTCCTGCGGGGTTTTCTCGCCAACATGTGCGCATCAGCCCGTACAGATCTGCCGGACATCCCGGTGGTCTCGACAGCCGGATGCCCCGCGCGAGGATCCCCGCTAGCTCGGGAAAACTCGGGTGGATCTTGTCGTCGTAGCACGGATCTTTTCCCAGCGTGGCGATCTCCCACAGCAGCACGCCGAAGGACCAGACGTCACTCTGACAGGTGTGCACGCCGGTCTCGATGGACTCCACCGCCATCCACTTCAGCGGAAGGAGTTTGTGACACCCGTCATGACTCGTGGAGACGTATTCAGCGGCGGTGTACACGTCTCGCGCCAGCCCGAAGTCGGCCAACTTGGCCACATCGTCCACCGTGATGAGGACGTTCCGAGCGGCCACGTCGCGATGCACGATACGCAGACGTTCCAGTTCCCCCAACGCTCGCGCCACGTGTACTGCGTATCGTAGAACAAGATCAAACAGCACAGCCTGGCCCTCCTGGGCGCCGTTTCCAAACTGCCTAAGGACCCACAAGAGGTCTCCTTTTTCGGAATATTCTAAAAGGATATACTTCTCCTTTGACGTCGTGATTATCCCCAGCAGTTGGACAATATTTGACCTGCGAGTGTCGTGGTCTTTCTCTTCATGTACGACAACTAGTATGGCTGCTTCTCGGTAAAAGTCTCGGTAGGACTGCGCGTCTTCTGCACACACTGTCTTGGCGGCCACGGTGATATCCCCTTTCGGTGTGCGAAGCTGCGCTTGTATCACCCGACCGAACATTCCTTGCCCTATCAGGTCACCAGGAGTAAGATGGTGGATCTTCTTCTCCCAACGTCTGAGCCAGCCCGGCTGTAGGTTCTGTGCAAGATCCTCCTCCACACGCCTGAGCTCACGGAGAACTTCGGCTTCGTGGCCTTCCTTTTTCACGAAGCATCCCGTCTTGTAGAGCACGAGTAGTACTGCGGTAACAACTAGAAGTATGGAGCCCAGGGGAACAAGGATTTCTATCAGCGATGCAGTCTGAATGACGTGAAGTTTGTCACAGTCCCTCCCTCCCCACGGTGGCACACACGCACAGCTGCCGTCCACGTGGTGACAGGTGGCGTTGTTCTTACAGCTGCAAACCTGCCGGCACCGCCAACCGTACCTGCTTTTGGGACAGGGTCCGCCGCATTCAGATCCGTACCAGCCGGCGGTGCAGGTACACCTGCCGTCGCCAGTACTGCAGCTCGCCCCATTTTGGCAGCCACAGGTCTTTTCACAGTCTTGACCATAGGTGCCCTCCGGACATATTCCCTGACACCTGGTTCGAGTGAATCCTGGCGTACAGACACAACCAGCCCACCGGTCACAGCTGGCACCATGTTGGCAATCACACACTTCATCACAAAGTTCGCCTTTTCTATTTGGTGGACAGTTGACGTTTAACGCAATTGTTGCATTCAATACCCTTCCGTCTTTGTCTCTGGCCTGACACGTATAGCGACCTTCGTCGTGTAACTGTGCATTGAAAACCTTCATGTCTAATTGATGAACGCCTTCACCCATGGCCACAGATGCATTTGAAAACCGCAGCGATAAAGTTTCGACGTCCATGTTGTATACACGGCAGTGAATCGTCACGTTGCCGGAAATGTACATGTCCCGCGAATCGCTAGGCGTCGTTGTTGCGGCGATGTCAGGCTTCGGAATGTCACAGGCTACACCTTGCCAGCCGTGTTGACATTTACACGCCCCATTAAACCCGTGGCAGCGGGCGCCGTTCTTACAGATACATTTCTGATCGCAGAGAAAGCCGTATTTTCCAGCAGGGCAGCCTTGCAAATGGACCTCTACATCTGCCGACTGAACATGTACAATTTGTGTTGGGTCCGGAGGGATGTTTGTTCTCACTGGCCCCCCTAATTTTGGAACTTTGCAGACATAACGTATTGTGCTCTTTGACGGGAATGAAAACTTAATACTGACGATATACGTCAGGTTGGTGAATTTGCGGGGAAAATGTTCTTTTTGACGATATTTTCGTGCATCCGGATGCGTAGCAGCAAGCAGCTGGACAAAAAGGCCAGGATTGCCGAGTTCTGGACGACAGGTCGAGTTACGGACTTGCCAGGACCACAGCTGATTCGCTACTGCAACATCATTATGGGCATGTACTGCCCACATTGCCTTTATCCGACAATTGCTGCTTTCTGCATCAAATAGATGTACAAGAACCGTTTTTTTCCATTTTTTGAGAGGTTTGTTTCTTTCGGCTTTTACAGCAAGCACACCCCCCGTATTTGTTTCGGCCTCGACGCTTATGACCCATTTAAACAGAAATTCTTCAGTGTCCTTACCGGTGGGGTTGATCGGAGTTTCACACGTCTCGTTATACACGGGAGGATAGCCCGAGACCTCGGTAACCTGTATAGAGACGTTCACCACTTCGTCGACTACATGTCGACGACCCCCGACGCGAATCTTGATGGCATATTCCGACTGTACTGACCAGTCCAGGGGGTTGGCGATCGCAAGGGTGCACTCCTTAGTCAGAAGGAACCTGCCGTACGGATCTCCCTCCCTTTTCACACACGGAAGTTCCGCTTTTTGTATGTCCAACAAACGCGGCAGGCTGACAACCTCTGTCCCAAGCGCCGCATTTTCAGGCACGGAAACGTTGAAGAGGCGATCCCCCGATAACTTTGCCTTGCCCAGGAAGACGTAGACACCAAGCAGAAGCGATAATAGTAGGCTAGCGGCCATGACAAGACTTGTGGCCGGAAGAATTCTGACAATGCCAAACTCTGGAGCCGTGCAAGTGCACAGCTCGTCGTGTTCTGTTCACAGACCTGACCTCGCAATTATCTTCTATTTTTAATTTGTAGCCTAGGGCTACGGGT